>JAWMRA010000001.1:55906659-55981102 GCA_035584735.1 Pseudotriccus pelzelni | reverse complement strand
CTTGGTATTGAGATGCTTCAGGTGTCAGTGCCTATAAGTAAAAATTCAAGGTGCTGATAAGTTCCCTATACAGTGAATTGGAGGGAGTTACATATCGGGGTAGCAGCCAGTTTAAGAAGAGGGCAAAATTTAATCCAGGTGGTAAGAAATGTTAAAGAAAAAAATCCCAGAATTCTGTCTCTTGCCTGTCCGAGAGCTGCAGTTGTGAAACTTCAGAGCTCAGACCCCACTTACCACTGATACTTTAGCTTTGCCTGGGGAGAGACTTCCCAATCAAGGAGGCAACTGCAATTTTGTTTTTGATGTCACAAGTTAATTCTCAGTCAGATCAGTCCCTCAGACTGGCCAACTGTTTAGCTTGGCTAGAATTCATTCTGGCAAATAAGACTCTGGGCAGCAACTTGAGCAAAGGCTTACAGAAACCAAGGAGCTGCAGCTTAAGGATATGGTATAATGGTACAGCTAAGAGCACCCAATAGCTGAATGCTGCTAACAGGCAGAACCCTTGGCCCTGTTGGTGTTTGCTGCTTCCCTTGCATTAGCAATGGTTCTTCTTTGGCACATCAGTGATCTGGGCCAGGAAGCCAAACCGACTTAAAGTAACATTATGAGGAGAGAAAAGTTGCATTCCCATCAGATCTTACCACTGTCTCTGAATCCTCTTACTTATGCAAAGCACTGAGAAGTACAATGGGAGTCAGAGAAGTGAGGGGAGGGCAAGACCTGGGGAACAAAGCAGAGACAGGTTGGACTAGCTGCTGAATGGTCAGAACTGTTTGATGTAGAGGTTAGATCACATCAGCTGTTAACAGAAAAAACAAAGTCATGAATTTGAGCGCTGACACACAGGTCATTGTTTCCTCTTAACAGGGTAAAATAAAGTAAGTAAGGACTGGCAGTTTTATTTTTAGGATGGCAGTCCAGTGATTTGAACACTTTTCTTGTCATTGGAAAATGCTGGTTGTGTTCTATCTCTGTGAGATTTTTCATGCTTTTTTTTAAACTTTGGTCTTACATCACACATGAAAGACAATTGTGAAACAAAAGCATATGAAACATTTATTTTGGAGTATTTTGTTCTTCATAGAGTCAGTAAAGATGTCTGCATAAATTCTGCTGTTCATCAGAAGGTAAAATAGGTAATGACAAAATCATGTGGAAATAAGAAATGAGACTTTTTTGAATGTATATGCAGTTAATTCTGAAAAGATAAAAGCTCCTTCTATAAAATGAATTCACTTTGCATTGCTTTCTATAATGTTTTAATGTTTGTTCTGTCTAGAGATACAGTCTGTCCAAGCACAAGATATATTTAAACAGATTTTGTTTAGGCTCTGTCCACTCCATGCAGTATAGCTATGATCTTATCTTCCTGTTCTTTGGACTCTTACTTTAATTTGATACACAAACCCCTTGATAGTGAGTACACAATAACATTACTTTTTTCACTTTCCCTCCATTTCTGAACTTAATATGTAACGTTAGTTAGTCCTAAAAAGTTTCTCCATGTTTTAAAGCATTGAGTCCATTGCCTACTTATTGTTAGGAGCCTTTATAGACATCCAAGTGTTAACAAATGCAAAATAAAAGAACCTGCTTTTCATGTTGCCACATGAAAACTTCTGACCAAAGAAAAAACAGGAAAAGAATTATTCATTTAAGATTCTCCAAATTGCACTGAGAATATGATTTCTAGTAAGGGCATCTCCTGGTTTTTCACACATGAAACTTTTTTCACACACTGAAACAATTTAAGTAGATTTACAGTGTGTGGAGACGGCTAATATTTTAATCATGTTATGCAGATACTAAAGTCATAACATCTATGATTTCACATTTTACCCCTTCAGAAGAAGAAGCAGCACAGTAGGGTGAGCTTAATTAAATAAGCTCTGGGTTTTTTTTTTTCCACCTGTCATGACTCTAAGTGTGGCTGCAGGAAAAGAATTGTAGCCTTAACAATGTTGGGACAAGGCTAGTAAGACATATTTAAATCTCTTCCATCGTTGGCAAAATCAAAAGTAGAATTTAGGCACTCAAAGACTAATTTAGGCAGAATCTGAAGGCTTACATTTATAATAAGTAACATCTGTAGTACCAAACATTTTAAACCAAAATATATTTCCCTCTTTGAACTTGACATGCTCTGCATTCCAGAGGCACTGTCAGCTATCCACCTCTCACCTAAGCCCACTTGGAACCCACGGCAAGACATCCCTGTGCCTTATGTCTGAAGAAAGAAAGGGGAAAAGGGTCAGGGGAAAGGGGGATAAGAGGTATGCTCTGCAGTGGAGACAGTGGAGCTAATATCTGCTTTGAGATGAATTTGTCCTGAGGGTTTATATAGCACAGAAGTAGGTGTAAATTATCTCATTCTTATCTTCTCCAAATTTGCCCAGCAATTTGAATTCCTTCTAACCCACTGAATTAGGATATCTTAACAGCAAATTACTCCTGTAGCTGGCATGACTAGTTTCCTTGCTTCTTTCATTCACAAGATCAGACTTTTACTGAGTTGTTCCATAATAAACTATAAAACAATTACAAAACTAGAATAGAACACTCTCTCTAATTCCATCTCCTAAAGATAAATATTCTACAGGAACCATAAAGGAAATACGGTCACAGAAATTTTCTAATTAAATCCTGTTGAAAATTATCTTGTTCAGAGCACCAATTTTGCATATATTTAGATTTGTCTCTGTATACACTTTTAATTATGCAAACCCAATTCTGATGTTTATGAATTACGTGTCCTACTCCAAACCTCTTGATACTTCATATCCAAACTCAGTCACTGTTTTTCTTCATCATATACTTGCATTGGTTTAAATTTACTAACAATGAAGAAATACAGTTACAGTGACTGACTTACTGTTATATTGGTGGAGAAATGAACATCTGGGATGCAAGAAGTAACACACCAGTGCCCTGGATGATCTGAGTATTTTTTCTCCCTGTCTTAGCAATTAGGACTTTGTTTTGTGTATTCCTTGTTTTGTTGCTTTTTATGTTTTCCAGAAGGACTGTGTGGCTGTGTGAGAAATTCACTTCTAGCACAAATACATTCCCTGCGGGGTACACGCTAATGTCTCAGTCTGCCCTGCTGGAATTCAAGACAGAATGGAAGGAGACCTTGAGCCTGCTTTATGACAATGGACATCTCAGGACAAGTTTAAGTAGTTTGCTGAAGTTTCACTTCAGCAAAACATAAATAAATTCATTAGCTCAAGACAGTTTTGATCCCTTTTATTATTAGCTGGCTTATGGTTTTTATCTGCAGCATCCTGTTACCCAAATTACATCCTACTATGTCTTTCGAGGTAATGCCCTCAACACAATGATACTGTGCAAGGTCAACAGTATTTCAGAGAATTACAGACTTGTGTGATTTAAGGCCTTGCTACACACGAATGCATACAGTTAAATTTTGAATATGTCCTCCACTGATGAGGAGCCTGCAACTTCTCTGGTCTCCCCTTCCAAAGTCTGTCATCCTTCAGTTATAAAAAATACTCTCACGTGAAGTCCCCTGTTCCAACTTGTGCCCATTGCCCTCTTGTCCTTCCACTGTGCACTTCTGGGAAGAGTCTGTGTTCATCTTCTACATCCTCCCACATCTGAAATATTTGAAGACAGCAGTAAGATCTGCCTCTTTTTCTCTTTTTTAAAGACAGAACAACCTCAGTTCCCTCCTCATATCACATACGCTCCAGCCCCATGATCAGTTTCACAGCTCCCTGCTTGACTTGTTCCAGTGTGTCAGTGTCTTTCTTGTACTTGGAAGTCCAAGACTTGACACAGCAGTCAAATTGAGGTACAAACAGTGCTAAGAAAAGGAGAAAAATAGGTTCCCTTGACCTACTGGCTACACTCTGAAGTTATCGTGCTAATGTGGTTTGCCTTCTGCAAGGGCCCAGTAACATGTCTGTGAAAATAAACTACTCCTAACAGAGACAAAGACACCAATGCACTGACACTGTGCTACAAGGCCATCAACAACAAAAGTTCTGTTTGGACTGTATGCTTAAATGTATCATCAAGCCTCTCTTATTTCAGTCTCAAACAAAACAATTATGCATCCCTTATAGTTTACCTTCCACCTTAGGAAACATCCTCTATTCAAGATGGCAACTTAGTTCTCAGCCTGTAAGGAAAAAATATACAAATGGTATTTGATACCAAAGACTAAAGAGTGCAATAGGCAGAAATGGTTCAAGGGAGGAGATGTAATGAGAAGGAGCAAGAAGGAGTAATGACATGGGAAGAAAGAAAGAGGGACTAATGAAAGGGCAAAATGGGAAACGGTAGGGGAAAGGGCAAGAGAATTATTATAGAGGTGAAAGCTGGGAAGAAACAGCCTTTAGTCTTTAAAAGCATCTGGAAAGTCTGGCAACACTAGCAAAGGCCTCTTCTCAAGCCCTAGAGCCTACTGCAAAAACAGACCCTGCTGACCTCCTCTTTCAAATCCTTTTAAAGTTCTAAACACTATAAAATCTATCCTAGTGTTTCAATAAACTCAGTGACTGCTTGCAGTGCGTGAATCCTTGATCAGTCTTTTGGCTCTGCATAATCAACTTTCCACAGTACACTGAGACTCTGGCATTGCTTCTCAGTGGCCAGTGCCAGCAGCAACCTGAGTTTCAACCATTTTAAATTTTGGAAGGATTAAGAATTTAAATCTAAATTCAGTGACTTGTTTGTCCCAAAGAGACATTCTATGTTTCAAATTCATTTTTTTAACAAAAACACTCAACAAGTCTAGCAGTTGTTCCTAAAACAGTTGATTTTCTGTTAATTTTGCTTTTCAACTTTCACACTTTGTGTTCAAACTACCCCTCCTATTTTTTTAGCCATTTGCCCCAAGAGGATCAAACAGGGCATTTTTGTGTAATGAACTCCGTTCTCCATGACCACAGCTTTCACTCTGGACAGCAAAAACGTTGCAAATTGGGCTTTATTTATTTATTGTATTTGTTATATAACACCCATCCCCATGTATCTGGCTGCCCTACAAAAGTTAAAGGCAAGAATAAATAAAATAAGGCTATACCCAATGGCCAGAGAAAAGCAGCTGTTCTGCCAAGAGAAGAGACAAGAAAAAACAACTCTCAGAAAAGGAGCTATTGAGAAAATCAAGATAAAATGATCAAAGATGCACCGTCCAGAAAGGTCAGAAGAGTTTATTACTGAGGCTTTTGCATGCCCTGTCCGCTTAATTGTTGTATACAAGCATTTTACAGTCAGCCCTGGAGCCTAATGCAGGTGGAGATGGTGTGCAAACCTATCAGTGGAACCAAAAAATGGTCTGCAGCTGTCCAAAACTTACAGCTGTGAAGAAATAAAGAATTATGAACTCAACTGTGACTGCTTAACACAGACGAGGACACTTTACATGCATTTGTTAGAGTCACCACAATAAAATGTGAAAGTTACTGTATTTGCAAGGGCCAAGTAAAAGAAAATGAAATTATTTTTAATACTAAAAATAAAAGACAATATCACAAATACTGCAGAAAAGTACTTTTTCCATCATAAAGAAAGACATCAAAAATCCAAAGAGTAAAAGAAAAATAATATTAGCACTCCATTTATCTCCAACCCTGTTGAGTCTCTCATAGATTAGTAAACCACACTTGAAATATGTCTCTCCAAAGAACAGTGGGGCAGCGTACTTTATTCTATTTGTTTAACATAGTAGAATCCAGAAAAGAGATAAATTTTGAACCCTAGCAGTACAGCTACATGATCTTAAATTCTTGCACAGTGCAAATGCCAGCCAGATCCCCCCAGCTTTTTAGTTTATATGACCATATGAAGAC
Organism: Pseudotriccus pelzelni; assembly: GCA_035584735.1. NCBI lineage: Eukaryota > Metazoa > Chordata > Aves > Passeriformes > Tyrannidae > Pseudotriccus > Pseudotriccus pelzelni. Next base: position 55,975,280 of record JAWMRA010000001.1, on the reverse strand, counting down.
ACTGAACCCTAACTGGAAGACAAAGGGACAGGATCAGTTTATATCTGAGCCAAGCTTTGTCATTTGAACCATTGGGCAGGCGATGAGGTTGTTCTGCTCTTTTGCTGTTTCTTTTTGCTCATGTTCCCTGCTGACCTGGCATGCTCCACCAGAGGTACCTGACCTACAGTAGCAGAATATATTTTAGGGCACACATGGGCTACACATCCTTTCTGGCTGCACCTGTGCCAGCTCAAATCCCTACAACTGCTATTCATCCTTGGCTACTCACTGGTGCACCCCTTGCAGTATTTACCACACCTCCTTTCCTGCCAGCAGAGCTTTTCTACAAGCACCTCCTAAAATATGTCAGTCAAACTGAGTCAAATTCACAGGATTCAGTGGGAAACTTACATGTGTATCTAGTTCCTGAACAAATCCTGACAGTTCAAAGCAATGTGCGTCCAGACTAATTTGCAGTAAATGAAAATGAGAAAGTAACGATACCATAAATAATACCTGTTGCTATAAGAACCTCATATTCTCTTCTTTTTTTCCTTTTATCACCAAAATCCTAAACACAATTAAAATTCCTTCTATCACGATACTGTGGTTTGAAGAACCTGTCTCTTGAAAGTGCAATAAATAATCAGACATATCTTTATCTTCTACCAAATCCCTTCATAAGGCCTTGATCTCCTGGCAAATTTCCAGCTGTAAGGGTTTTGTGGCTGTTTCCCATCCCCTGTATTCCTTTTATAGCTGCTTCCTCCCCATCTCCAGGCTCAGAGGTAAAAAAAGAGAGTGCATTCCTTACAAATGTGACAGCAGAGCCAATTCCCCAAGAAACTGATTTGCTTGGTAGAACCTACCTTATTCCATGTCTTCAGACGGAGAGCCCTTCAGGGCACAGTCTGTCTCTTTTCTGTGCTTAGGAGACACAAAAGGTCCAACCCTCCCTAAGGACCTGTGTCCTATCTGGATTCTCAGAGATGCTTTATCTCCCACCATTATCAGGCTATCCCAACAAGGCATCATCAGTCTGGGCTTAGTTTGCTGCGGCTCTTCAACATTTCTCATCAGACATTAAATCCATATACAAATGAAGGTATCATTCTTCTTTTTCCTTTTAAAAAGCCTCCTTGTCCTTAAGCTCTCTGTGTGTCATTCTAAGCACAGTGAATCCATTCCTTACACTCTCTGAGTATGTGCACACAATTTACCAAACCCAAGACCCCGTAGTTGCTTGCAGCCTAATACAAGCTGGCCCTATAGTCAGAAACCAAACCTCCCAATATACACAGTCAAATATGGATTTTTGAACATGCAGAATTTGCAGATACCACAGTCAGAGTGGCAAGTACCTGGAACACAAATCTCTGTGAGCTTTTTGACTCTACTGTCCGTGTGGAGTCACAAAATCACCATGCAAATACAAAGAGCGTTTTCTAAATTGCTCATCGCACTAGGAGGAAACCAAACACGCGCAGAGACTGAATTACCTCTTGTCCATGAAGAAAATATTGCTTTTGATCGCAAGGTTGAGGTTTTTGGCAGGGTACCAGGGAGCTCCCAGTGTGGCTGCCTGTATGACACAGAAGTGTATATGGCTGGAGGGCAAACATAAGATTCCCACTGTGCCAACATATCAAGCTTTGTAAACACAAATATGGAATGAAAAATAAGAAGCAGCACAACCATATCATGCCACAGGTACATGTTGTATTTATTATTCTAGTGCAAATGCTCTGAATAAAAGGGTCTTTGTGGGGGTTCTATTGCATTTTCCCTCAAAAATTAGATGTTTCTAAATCCACAACAGTTGAGGGGAATATTTTTTCAAGTTGAAAAGGATCCTATAAGGAGAAATCTAGTTTAAGAATGCCCATTTTTTTCTTAGTGCCCATTCAGTTTTTATTTTTCTCATTATTGTGTATTTCAAATCACTGTATGTTATCAAAGTGTATCCAAAGCGTAACCTTGTAATGCAGTGTTTAAGGAAACCAGCTCTCCCAGACTTCAATCCCCAAATCCCTAGAACAGAATTTCACGTAAAACATCTGTGACAAAAGACATTCTAATAATCTGAACTGTCTGTTTCCACTATTCTAATGTAATTAGAACTTTAATTTGAACAGATGTGAGGAAAATAAATGTTTTTCTTAAGTTGTTTTTGTTGCTCCATTTTAAAATTTTTATAGAAGATATCATAATGGTGAGAAACACTGGAATAACTGCTTAAATCCAGTTTCAATCTTTCAGTTAACCTGCACCTAAATTTTATAAGCAATTTCTTTGCAATAGCCCTTGGAAGGAATTCATAGCTCTTACTGCAAGCTGTGTGAAACATCATCTTCTTTCTCTGAGTTTGCCCAGAGGCTGCATATTTTTCTGAGTAAAAAAAAAAAAAAGCAAATTTCTATACTTCATCTGAATCAGAACTCTCACATTTTCGTGTGTGTAGAGACTCAACTTTTTACTTTTCATTCACAATGAATCCACAGGCACCACCAGAATGACAGTTGTGCCAGGGGTAAGGCAGCTTCAAGATCAAAGTGCAGATTTATCAAGAAAACAATGAATAGGAAAACAAAACCATTTTAACTATGGAAAGTCATTGTACATTCATACCAAGAAGATTTCACTCATTACCATATTTGTGAACAAAAGGGAAACGCAAGCATAAAGAGGGGAGGCAAAATGACATTAATGAGGTCGCAAAAATGCAGCTGAGAGACTTCTCCCTCAAGTTTCAAATGTGTGTAATATAATCAGTGATAGATTAACACACTGGAAGTGAAAGGTTTGGAATCTTTTCTGAAATCAGGAGAATGACTGGTTTAAAAATGGTGCTGAAGGCCATTAGGGACAGTCTCTCCCAAAATTTTCTTAGTGTATCTATGGCAAAAGTATTTCAATATTAAGCTTTTCTAATAACATTATTGTTTCTGTCTTGTTAGAATTTACAATGTCAATATGCAGGCGTACCTACAGGGAGAAGTTAATGTTTTCCTGTCTGCAAGGCCAGGCTACTTGTGAACAAATTCAGGAACAGAAGGATATTATTAGTATAGCAAGGTGGACAGGATGTAAACTCCTCAGCTCTGGCTGCTCTCATTAATTCCAAGTAAAACTGTGTCTGCTTTCTCTTCCCCGTGGTAGAACTAACATTTTTGTCCAGAGAGTGAAAGACTTCAAAGATCTCAGCATGAGGAGAATAGTTTTAAGATTAACACATATAGCTTATTTGAATATTCAAGTTGAGGTTTAGAATCATGTTTTTGCTCACTCTGTGTCAGCATTTCACAGATATTTCACTCAGGAGCTATTTGATCTGTTGATAATGGTAAAGAGGGGCAAATAAACATGCAGACCCCTTCTTTGCTTCTCTGGAAATATTTGTATATCCTGTGGCTGAGACTGTCAAAGACCACAGCTCTTCCAAAGCGTCATCTTCCTTCAACTCTGACCACCTTCCTACCACCAGCTGCACCTTCCTGCCTTTTATTGTTACCTGATACTTATTGGTTCCTTTCGTGATTTGGTCAAAATTACAAAGGAACAGGGAATTTTGAAAAAGGAAAGTTCCTAAACAATTTGTAGATGACTTTGCAGCCCAAGTTATATTCCGGTAATCTCACCTGTTGGTCAAGGATTCATTCAAAAGCCACATATAACTCTTAATAAAAAATTGCAAATTTTGCAGTCTCATAAGAGGCACATACAGATGTCAGAAAAATCCTCTCTTCTATGAACTGCTCCTGGCAAGTAATGTGATCAAATGGCCACCTACAGAATATTCATGAAGGTAAAAGTCTCTTTAAAGGATCTTTTCTTCAGAAATATCCAAAGCAATTGGTGAATACCTTAACATGTTATCTCAGATTGAAGAATATCTTCTGAACAAGATAAAAATCAGCTACTAAGCATAATTTTCACAAAAGCCTCCACAATGACACCTTTTCAAAACATCTAGCTTTCAACACAGCTGACTTGCACTAACACCAACCAAAGTCATAAGCTTTTATCTACAAGGAATCTACACTTTAGAGTGTAGAAAGGTGTTGATTCATCTATACTAGAAGAATGGTCAGTTTCTGCTAATTTTTGTGGTGAGTAAAAATTACCTCAGAATGTTCTAACTCTCAAAGTTAGTCTGGCATCTGGTGGAAGTCACAATTTAAATAATTAAAAATAATTAAATTTAATTAAATAATTAAATAATTAAAAATAACTGAACGTTTATGTTCATTTTTCTATTAAAAAATAAAAAAGAGAGACAGGGAGTAGCAGAAATTATCTTGCTGGTTGAAGATTGATATTTATTCTCAGAGACCTCATCTGTGATGTATGAAGATCCTATTACATTTCACTGTGTTAAAAGTACCAGAATTAAGAGAATAGTTCTGAGATTATGAGACTGGGATGGGGCATTATCACGACCTGATGCCCTACTGCAGGAACTATGTTCCTTCTCCAGAACTCTTATCTATATTATCATGCCCTATTGCAGGAACTAAATACGTTCCTTGTCCAGAACTCTTAACTGAAGCACCCAGAAAATGAATAGAACTGTAAATGATTCTAACATTGCTTGGGAACCCAGAGCTGAAACCTTCCTCTAGAAAGCAGTTTAGAAATAATTTTTTAAAAATTTAAAAACTCAGGAGGAAGTTAAAAGATCTCTTGTGCACCTTGTCAAACAGGGCTTTTTACAGTAATCTACATAATACAACGACAAAGAAGAATAATTTAGAGGCTGTCATGGATGGGAGTGGAAGGCTTAGACAAAGTTATTAAAAAGCAAAGCCTTGCCACCGACTTTAAAGGTACATAAAGGATTCCCTTCCTTTCTAAACCCCTTCTCAGAGAGGAGTCTAGGTGCGGCTAAACCCAGTTTTAGCCTCAGATTATGTTAATGGTTTAAATTTAAAGAATTATAGAGGTATGATTGAACAACTTTTGCCCCACAGGTTTTAATGATTGTTACCAAAACTTTAACATTCCCTTCTTTTGCACAATCACAGTTCATACATTGCTTACTATTACTACATACATTTCCTTCAATATAGTCATTTTATACCTTGCTCTGAGGAGGTAGAAAGAGGTATACAAATAATGATATGAAATTCTGTGTGAACTCCCCAGCTAAATTCAGGGAGGAATCTTCTTTTCTTTTTTTTACTTACTGTATCAAGAGAAGGCACAAACATTCCAAAGCAATGCTTGGAAAAAACTCATATACATTCTGCAAAACTATTAAGACAAAACATATACAAATATAAACATCGAAAAATTAGCAGGATAAAAATATATACAAACAACTGATACAGCAAAGAATAGTCTGAGTTTTTGGTTTTGTTGCTACTTCATCTTCTTATGGAACACCTGTAGAAGGGGAAAACGCAGTTCCACTTGGACCTGTTTTAAAAAGAGGGAACTATCCATCTGGTGATGATCTAATAGCAAAACTAACAGTAGCAACTTGTGAAAAAAAACTTAGAAGACACTAAAATGCAATAATAATTATTAATAAAATTTATTTCAAGTTGTCTAGGACCTTAATAATATTACTTGATATTTTTAACACTATGTAAACAAACTCCAGTTACAGTAGTCACTCATCCTTTTGGGACCTTTGCAGTTTTAGATAAAATAGTTTTTGTCAGACCCACACATTCTGTTATTTGTGGATCCATGGGTTTTTGGGCATGTTACAGCAGTTCGTAGGGAAAAGGACATCACTCTTTTCCTTTTTGCTTACTTACCCTTTGGGTACTTGAAACCATATTTGCTATTATGATTGCTAGTTGCAAGGTCCTGAGAGGATGGTTGACTAATCCAGGTACAAGAAACTATGTTGTAACACTGGAAACCATATTCTGCAAACACAAAAGGATAAACCATTAAATGCCAATTTTTGATTCCCTGGCAGTTTTATCTGCAGTGGATTACTGTGGATTTACTGTTTATTGTACTGTTCTCCTGTGCCTGGAGCTCTCTTTATTCACGTATAATGGGTCTAGGAGTTTCCACCTGTAGTTTCTGCAGCAGTGTGGGTAATCACAAGAATTATAAGAACGGGCAACAGTCCTTTCCATTTCGAGTGGCTCGTCATTTCCTGTCCAGAGGTGTACCCAATCTCCTAGCTGATGAAGATAAACTCGGACATTCAAAGTTATTAGCAAGGCTAAAACACATAAAGTTATACAATGATAGAGGACTTCTGCCATTCCATCCCTGATCACCAGTAGCAAAGGGCAAGGCTCCCTATTCGCTAGCCCCAGTAGGTGGTACAGTAGGGGCAGTTTACAAAGTCTTACTGAGAGCACAGGGGAACTTGATTTCAATTCAGTCCCCTTAGAATTCACCCAGGCTTTTGCTTTCAGGAGGTCAAAACCAATAATATTCAAAGGGAAAGACTCCAGCATCATCATGGCCTTAGTAGGGTGATTATTATCAGGCAATCAATATATTACTCAAGCTAACCATGGCAGCTTAGAGCATCCAAACACGCCAGCAACATATATCCATTTTTTGGTCAGGTATTATCCCACATCCTTTTGCAGTTTCCTCATTCAGAGGAGATATCCGCAACCCTGTGTTGACTGAAAAGGTGGCTTGTGACTACAAGGGACCAAGCAGAAAAGTTGCTACTATATCTCTAGTGAGCCTTTTAAGATATTCCCATTCATCGTCTCCCAGCTCACGCATTGGGAGTGGTGCCAGGAGTTTACTTAGTCGTTTCCGGTCTTTGAACCAGAGAGGTTTTTCTCTCCAGCCCATCCTTCTGATGGCAGTTTGATGTTTCACTTCGTTCATAAGAAATTCTACCCATTTGTCATGAGTTACCAACTCCTCTGTTATTCCCCCCTCCCCAAGACCAGGTCTTACTTTTGTTTCACCCATGAAAGCAGCTCTAAACTGATCTCATCGTTGCATTCCTTTAATTAGGGGGTTCACTCTATCTGGATTAGCAAACAACAACATGGGAGAGAGCTGAAAGAGTACAAGATGTTTCCTGTGTAAAAACTGAAAGCAAGCCGCCCCCTGTACCCCCTCAGTGAAACCAGTTAATGCTGGAGGAGTAGAGGAGGGCTCCCTCTGCTCTCCCTGCTCGGTTTTTATAAGCAGGCAGAGTTCAGAGTATGACTTTACCTCATGGTCATAGAAACACAGATCAACCGGGTTGATCAACCAAGATCATCAAGTCCAACCTCTGATCCACTACCACCACAGTTACTAGACCGTGGCACATCCAGTCTCATCTTCAAAACCTCCAGGGATGGAGAATCTACAACTTCCCTGGGCAGCCCCTTCCAGTGTGTGATTACTCTCTGTAAAAAAATTTCTTCCTAATATCCAACCTAAACCTCCCTTGGCACAGTTTAAGACCGTGCCCTCTTGTCCTACTGCTGATTGCTTGGGAGAAGAGACCAAACCCCACCTCCTCTCAGGGAGTTTAGAGAGTGATGAGGTCTTCCCTGAGCCTCCTCTTCTCCAGGCTAAACAACCCCAGCTCCCTCATAGGATTTCTGCTCGAGTCCCTTCACCAGCCTCGTTGCTCTTCTCTGGACCTGCTCCAGCACCTCCATGTCCTTCCTGAACTGAGGGGCCCAGAACTGGACACAGCACTCCAGGTGTGGCCTCACCAGTGCTGAGTACAGGGCAAGGATCACTTCCCTGCTCCTGCTGGCCACACTCTTCCTGATCCAGGCCAGGATGCCCTTGGCCTTCTCGGCCACCTGGGCACTCTGCTGGCTCATGTTCAGCCTCCTGTCGATCAGCACCCCCAGGTCCCTTTTCTGCCTGGCTGCTCTCCAGCCACTCTGTGCCCAGCCTGGAGCGCTGCAGGGGTTGTTGTGGCCAAAGTGGAGGACCCGGCACTTGGCCTTGTTGAACCTCATCCTGTTGGAATCAGACCATCTTTCCAGCTTGTCCAGGTCCCTCTGAAGAGCTCTCCTGCCTTCCAGCAGATCAACACTTCCTCCCCTTAACTTGGTGTCATCTGCAAATTTGCTAATGGTACACTCAATCCCCTTTTCTTGCTCTAGGTACAAACACTTGAATGTTATCAAAGGGAATTTTACTTTAAATTATTTTTATGAAATAGAGAAACAAGTCTTTTTTTTTATTTTAAGATTTTCTGCAGGCTATTTGATCATTTTAAATCAAAGTATGGGGAGAAATGCTTGTTACTGATCCTCAGATTCTGAAAGATTTGTAGATTAAATGATGTTACCTTTTTTCTGTACTGAAAAAAAGCTCCGTTTCAGTTTTTGGTCTAATTTCAGTAGACTTACTCCTAAGGACATCTGCAGTGATTACTTGTTCTTTTCAGCAGGCTTTGAAGGATGTTGTTGCTATTAGTGGTTTTGTACTATCTATGCTTTTGAGTGCTGTCATTTACCAGGGGAAAAATATATATATGTCAATGAAGATTCCTCACCATTTTCCTTGTTTTCATGCCTGTCTTCCCTAGTTGAGATGAAAAAATAATGTCACTTGAGAACTTTTTCTCTAGGAAGACATCTATTTTCCTTTGACTTCTGGAGTTAATTTGCACAAATTGTTTTATGATGGAAATGTTTTTTCTAGAAAACCTTTATTGCCTTTATTGAACATCCCATGATCTTTTCACAAATGAGACTAATAACCAAATCACTAACAAATAATCTGAACAATTTATTACTGTTAATCTCAATTATTTCACCCATGTAATAATCAATTAAAAATTAAGCCTTTTTTTTTTTTTAAGTCATTCTGTGCTGTGACAGTGATTTTTCTTTTTGTTAATATGTCGAAGAGAAGATAAAACTAATGAGCTGGAAACTTAAAGCTGTTATGTTTCTTTCAGGTGGAGTATAATGTCATATGAACTGAAATTACCAGCAAAGCCTTCTCTTCTTCCAGTGACTGCAGAAGAGTCAGAGGAGTGCCAGGTGGACTTTTACTTTTGTTCTGTCTTTTTGTTCTGTACTTTTGTTTCATGTACTTGGAGCTTCTGGGCTGACAATACTTGTAATTGAAGCATTTTTTTGAAAAATAGAAACAGATGTTTTGTGATCTGCTAACTGAACAGAATTTATGTCTGTTCATGCTGTGTATCTCAAGTAATTAGCATTTCCAGTCCTGTATTATTTGCCAAGAAGGAATGAAGGTAAGGAGTCTTCAGCAAAGCAGTCAGAAAAATTTCTTCCTGAATATATATGCATATTTTAATATGTATCAGAAATTATATATTATATAATTTGTTGTGCAGAAAGGTAGTGTTGTATAATTATTTCATATAATAATACTATATATTTTATACAATTATTATATATAAGAGTATATGTTATATATGATGTTGTATATTATGGTATAATTTGGTGCTGTATTACTGTTTTGTATATAAATATATAAAATATTTATAAATATTTAAAATACATTATATATAAAATCAAAATGTCTGCTATCTTGAATTTGGAATAAGCATTGAAAAGAGCCCAAGAATCTTGGAGGCAAGGGTTGTATTTCTAAAGAAAGAGAGAAGTTTTTTACAGCTTGAGTTTGGTTGGGTGATATGATCCAACTTTCTCTTTGTTCTTCAGAGAGCTTGAAATCGTAAGCATTATCAAAGAAAAGCTTAGTCTGTCTTCCAGACTAGATTTTTGCTTGTACTATCTGATGAGGTTTCAATTTTGAGAGAGAGGGAGATGTTTTAATCAAATTAATTGGCATGAAAAGTCTGACTAAAAATGAGAAAATAATATATTCCAAGAAAGCTAATGCATATCAATTTTAGCTCAAAAGTACTTGAGAAGGAATAATTAATCAGCAGGCTCTTGAATAATTTAATAATTCAGGCTCTTTTAATTGGCAAGGAGGTTATAACCTTTGACAGATTGCTGGATATAGAGATGCAGAAAGGCTGGGATTTTAACAGGGTTGCTTCACACACAGCTCTGCTTCTGGTGTCAGCAGCATAGATCAAGGCTTTATCTTCTCTAATTTTTCAAGATAGTTAAAATTTTCAAGTGTGTCTTTATCATCATTTTGTTCTAGTTATTTCTGGCTTAGAAATTTTTTTTTAGCCCCTTCTGAAAATGTAAGGAACTGCTCTTATGAAACTTCTTCTTTGGAAAATGTATTCTGAAGCCTATATTACCTGCCATTACTGGAGTACCATTTGCTTTTGAGTACCTTGTTCAGTCTCTATTTTAATAGGGTTTTTGCATTGTTTACTGAGTTACGATATTTCAGAAAAATAGTAATTAACCTTACAGTAGGTACTGTATTAAACCACAGTTTGAAAAGCAAATGGAAGTACATATCTAATTCTTTTCCCTCTCCTCTTTCCTCCAGTGGTTTCAGGAGACTAATTTCACTTGGTTTCCAGAAATCTTTTACTGATATTTGAAAAACATTAGTTCATTCTTACAGATCAGTGCTTATGTCTCGTATTTTCCCTTTAAATGAAAACTGATTCACTTGTCGGAGTTCTACAATGAAGGCTGGATTTTAGGAGAAAGAAACCAAAGTGGTGTATCAACCTGTTCAAAATCAAGGACAAAAACATGCAAAGATATTTTAAGAGAAGCCATCAGAATATTTCAGAACTGCATTTATTTTTTATTTTTAGCTTTAGATTTGGAATTTGGTTAGAATTTTCTTTTAAAATTGGAGTCTGGATCCATAGCTATTTTGAGATAGGATATGGTGTGTGAGGACGCATTTCTGATCCATTCCAAATCTTTTCCTATGTATTTTAGAATTTGTCGTTCTTAATGTTCTTGTAAAGACTAAGCCCTAAATGGTTTTACCTGTGAGGATTGGTTTTGATAACATTATACAGTTTAGCAGCCTTATTCAGTCATGGTAGTTGGGGAGTAAGAGCCCATCTGATAGTAAAAAGAAAATTCCAGGTTATAGCTACAAACATATATGATTTTTTTCTTAGTTGATCAATTTGTTTGAGGAAAACTTTGCTTATCTTAGAAATAAAAGATGTAAGATTGTAATACTTCACGTTGTTATAAATCTGAGAAGAAGGTAAATTTTTTTCTGCCTCATGGACTGTTTTTAGCCTAAGTTCTAAGATGCAGTGTTACTTTGAATATTAAAGAGTTGGCACGTAAAATACAGTATGCAGGTGGAATCTGCACTGCCAGCCACTTGTCCTTGTATTAGATCTGAAATGGAAATCCTGCTATTTTTTGAGGTGTTTAAACTCACTACTTGGTGTTAAACTGCTAAAATGTGTGGAAATTGAAGTTTCTTCTCTCTGTGTTTAGATATCTGCTTATGAGGACTCAGTTGCTGCTCACCTTGCAAAAATTCTCAATTCTGATCAGCACTCAGTTGTCATATCATCTGCCAAGTGAGTCGATCAGCGTCGTGTACAATGTGTGGGATAAACTCCCTTGTGTAACATCATCACCATAATAGCCTTCTGTCTAAGCTCGATTTTCTTACGGCTGACCCAACTGGCTTGGCCTAACATATCTTGATTTATGTCTTTTAGAGTGGATGTGGTTTTTTTCTGCAAAATGTTTATATGGTACAGTTGTAATGGATTACTTAATACTAAATTAAAAAAAAAATCATACAATATTAATATAAAGTGATTTAAAATCACTCAAAATCAGTGTGTGGCTTCAATATGAAACTTAGTGTTACTAATGCAAATATGTGATCTACTCCACATTGCACTTCTTCTGGGTATTTTTTAATGCATACCCATAGGTTTAAGAGGACAAACAGCTCCATCAGTGTGAAGCAGAACTTCAGCTTAGGTAGCTTTATTGTAGCTCTGTCTATATCAGTTCAATCAACAGTGGTCTCAGATAGTAATGGGTTTTTTTCCCCCACACTGAAACACTTTAAAATGAGAGAGAATTGGCTAATCATTGACATCATCTGCAACCAGAACTATTCTGTGTATACCTTCTCAATGAAAAAAAGTCTTGTATTTTGCAATATGCAAAAGACCAGTTAATCCATGTTAACAAAATTTCATTTTTAAAGTGTACATAGCACGTGTAGAAAATAAGGATGCAGGATATTATTACAACTCCAGTTTCTAAGCTGGGTCTGTATCTTGTTAAATCTGTTTAATTTCTGTCAAATGTCAACCAGATGAACAGTCCTAAGCAATTATCCACAACTCATTAGTGAGTTTGCTGCCTGTCTTCAGTGTAGGTAATAAGAATCGAGTCTTCCTAATTCACACAGTGAAAATTCATTGCAGCCACTAGAGGTACTGCAGGGTCACCTATGGTTCAAGAGCACAAGCTGTGCAATGGGATGTGTGTGGCCGTATGCTTTCATCTAAGAAGTACTCCATTTCAAGTCAGTAGATTTTCTCCATGGTTTCTAAGCTCCATCGTTGCATGGGAGTTGGCATGACCGTGTTTGAAGTTATCACAGTGAATGCAAGTTTGCTAAGTCCTCTGGTATGGAAGGTGTACAAGCAAGGGAATGGATAAAATCAGTCACGTTTATTTCAGATATGAGACTAAGATACAATGTATGCAAAGGCTTAAGTAAAGGAGAGGAAGAGTGTTTGTTTTAAAGCTTATCACTTCAATTTTGCAAGCTATGAAAAAGTGTCATCTGATTTGCAAGTGTGATCACAAAGTTCAGTTTCCAATGAGAAAGATTTATAGCACTGTGCATATAAATAAATTGTCATAAGAATTTAACATTCAAAACATATCTATTTTATTTCATTTGATTTCTCCCCTCTCCTTTTTTTATCTGAAGAATATTATGTGAAACTGTAAAGGACTTTGTTGCCAAAATAGGGAAGACTTACGAAAAACCAGTGGAAAATGCAGAGGAAGCTGATGCCATGGCCATTAAAGTAAGACTATGACTATGTTGAGGTTTGAAGTTGTTGGCTTTTAAAAGTTTATAGCTCATGGATGTTTAATTTTCACATTGCTCCAGGATGCCCAGCCTGGCTTTCATTTCAACCAGTCACTTTAAAATTCTTCTCTTCTTACTGCATAGAACAGTTATTTCCAAGCTGTCTTTAAACTCTGAATTTCTATAAACTGTTTAGACTTTCCTCCTTCATAAAGGATAAAGTTCATGGTAGCGTACCTAGAGATGAAAGGATTTTTTTTTTCCATTAGGATTTATAGGGATTAAGTTAGCTACAGGAAAACAATGGGATAATGAAAAGTGAGTATGCTGTGAGAATGAAGGAGAGACCACAATGCTAAAAATAGTGGTTTAAGATGCAAAATATAGAGATCATGTTGCAAAAATGTTGGGGAAAAAGACAACAAAAGGATTTGGTATGAAACACAAAATTTACACAAGCTGAAAGAAAAAAGAAGGAAACAAAATCCTTGACAATCCTAGTCAGAAAATGTACTTGCTAAGTGGCAATTTGTGGTTCATGTTCCTATTTGGTACATATTTTAGAAAATGAGTTTTTCTTTTTTACTGTTCCAAGGCCAGACAGTGTTGGTTTTCATTCTTTTAAGCACAGAAAATCACTTCATTTCCAGTGCACCTAGAGAGAGTAGATACTTACCATTGGCTAGAGGTGTTTGACAGTGTCTGGTTCTTTGCTCTGTGGCAACTGACTTACTTAAATGTACAGCTTTCTTGTAAAAACAACCCAGCGTGTCTCAGTCTAACAGCTGATCACATCTCCATGGATTACCTCTCCAAAATGGGATAATGAGCAGCCATGATGCAAACTGTATGGACAAACTGCTGGTGGTTTTCTGTGCTGCAAGCCACTGGGAGAGGAGTAAGATCTAATCTGTACCCTAGTTATGTGGCAGGCTAAGTTTAGCATGGTGTGTTATTTTAATCTGAGTGTAGGGTTTTTGTGTTATTTTTTGTATATATATATATATGTATGTATATATATATATATTTTTTTTGTATATATAATTGCTCTAATCTAGTTGAGTGTCACAGAGTTAATGTCTGCAAAAAAAAAAAAGACATGAAGACCTACTCACAATCTGATATTCCAAAATGTTGAACCTCAGTTTGGATTTTACATGAGGAATTACACAGATTCTAAAGACACCTACAGTTTCAAATATGACCTGGTACCTTAACTCTTGAAAATGTTCACATGTTCACTGTTGATTTTTTATTTTTTGGTGTGTGTGTGTGTGTATTCTTTTCCACTTCATTTTAGTGCTCAGAATTAAATGAGAAGCTAGACCTGTTGCTCCAGGCTCTTCACACAGAAGCCCAGGCTGCTCCCATTCTCCCAGGCATCGCTCCCCCCATTGTGGAAGAAGAAGCAGAGGAGTTTTCAAGTGAAGAATCCTTTTCTGAAATTAAAGAGCAGTTAGTGGAGTGTGTCTCAAAGTCTTCCACCCAGAAACTCTTCAAACCAAGGGAACAGTTAATGCTCCGAGCAAACAGCTTGAAGAAGGCTGTGAGGCAGATCATTGAACAAGCAGAAAAAGGTGCACGTCAGCAACGTTTTGATCCATATTTGTACAATATGATAGGATCACGACGTTTGTTTGGGGTTTTTTTCTAACTAGAATAAGTTTTAATTATAAAATTTGATTTCTACATTCTTACATAGATAAAACTACGTGCTTTTTACAAGCTGCAAGGAAAAGAAATGCAGCTTGTTCAAATGGTGATGACTGTCTGCAGGTCGGAGTACTTATGTATGCATGTGTGTGCACATGTGAAAGTGTGCATTTTTTTAACTGTTATCACCCTACAAAAATTCTGACAGCAAGTCTTGATCAACTGCAGAGAATTGATAGACTCTTTCACTGAAAAAGCTATAGACTCTTTTGTTAATATTTTGAAACATAAGGCTACCAAAAAAAGAAAAGCTGGTTTTCCACGTATGTGGTTTTCCTTTAAAAATCTTGAAACTTTCTGTCTTTTCTTTTAATAAGCAGTTGTGGATGAGCAGAATGCTCACAGTGAAGAACAAGTGAACCAGTCTCCAGTAGAATACAGCAAAGAACTGGATGAATCCAAGGAAGAGGAAAAAGAGGAAGATACAAAGGAACTTGAGTCCCCATCAAGTGAGCAAATTAGGAATGAAATAAAAATATGCAGTCTCCTTATAGTTGTATTTGGAGCATAATTGGCTCCATAATTAACAATACTAGCATCCTGTTTCATTGGAAACTAGTCACAAATTTTAATAAATTTGGATAAATAAAAGCTGAAGATAAAATGAGGGAGATTAGATGAACAGTCTTCTGGAATGTGTTTGCAAAGATGAGAAGGTATTTGCTGGGGAGAGAAGGGCCTGAATTTATTCTGGTGTTTACATTCACCTTTCTCCATGAACCTGAGCAGGAGCTAGAGCCTAGGTAATGGTGGTAATAGTATGTCACAGTCATAGACATCTTCAGTCCCAAGCTACCTAGTAGTTTTAGGGAAGCTGCTTCTCCATGTAGGTGGAAATTTCAGTCCTTGCCATGTTATCAAAGTGGACAGTGATGCACTGCAGGTGAGGTCACAAGATGATCTGTCAGTCATGGAGAAACAGTGGTAGCTGGTGGACAGCAAAGCCCATCCACTAGATACTTGGTGAGCAACTTCTTGTGGCAAAATGAGAAAAGTTGTTTAGGATTTGCATCACCTTTTGTTACGCTAACCCACACTAACATGCTCCAAACTTGTCCTCATGAGGCTCTGCTCTGAAGCTAGTGCCTGTGTCAGTAGATCCTACCTTAGAAATAAGACATTAGGCTTTTAGGGCTTCTCTTCTTCCAGAAATTCACATTTTCTCCAGAAATGGATGTCAGGCTTTCTCCAGCAACTGTCTCTTCATTGCTCCCTTTCCTTTTCCCTTGCTTAGAGGAGTGACTGGATGTTGGTTGTCCCTTTTCAATAGTAGCTCATAGAGGATGCTGGCCTTATAGATGATCCAATTCTACTGCCATAACCGTATAATAAAAGAAAACTATACACGTGTAGAAATATATTAAACTTGTTTCTTGGTGGTATAATTTCTGCATTTAATGGGAAGCTGTATTGTTCTTCGTGTATCTGTGTGAAATAGAGTGCATATTAATGCTGTCAGTGGACAATAGATGTTTAGGCACAAAGCATGAAACATGAATTCAGTTATCTGCACTGAAACATCAGCTTTACTCATTAGAGCTCCATTATTTTTATCGAAGCATTCACAGCAGAAGTTTATCTTTATTCCCATGACTCTCATCTGTCAAATAAAGAGCAGCTGCTCTATTGATTTTTCCTGTTTAATATAACTGTCTTGCTCACAAGTACAGAGAGGACAGACTGTGAGAATAGTGTTGTGAATTTTTCAGAAGTATTACGAAAAATGAATGTTAATTTCGTTTTGAGTATTATATTTTACCCTCTGAGGATCTTCCTGGTCATTTGATGAAGACAATGTTTTTCCATATGTTAATACCTTCATCTAAATATTTAATATCTCTCATTAGCTATCACCTGCCATTTTTTATTCCTTTTCATTTTTTAACATTATTACAGTGTTTTGCCATGCATAGATACAAATCATTATGTTGTATTGCTATCATGCAATACTATAGCATTTTGTGATAACTGCTGTGGCTGTTACACAGATGTTAAACTCAGGAGGAGCTGGTAGTCCACTTGGTCAGACCTTTTATATAAAACAATCCAGAAAAATCCACCCATTTTCTCTGTCCTGTGTTTAATATTTTCTGTTAGACTTAAGTAGGTTGTCCAGAAAGGTATGTAATCTTACTCCTGAATACAAGATAAGTTTCTTGGATACAAGAAAGTTACAGTTCTATGCTAGATTATCATCACTTAAAAAAAAAAAAAAAAGCACAAATCCTGGTCTCAACTGATTTGAACACAGTGCCAAAATCCTTGTTCTAGTTATTACTTCTGGCTCTAGATTTCCCCACTCAGCATTTTTTTTCTGTTAGTGTCTTCATACATTACACCCACATTCCTCTTAGGCTGAGTTATGATTGACGTGAACTGATCCGTCCTGCTCCAGCCATTAAAAAGGATATATTCTATCCTTCCCACCACATTCCTGGTGCTGTTTTCCTGCTGTTGTTTTGGTGCTAGTCCTACTAATTCTAGTTTTGCTGAATTAGCTTTCATGTTTTGAGTGGAATAGATCAGATCATCTTGAAATAATTTCTTTTTTTTTTTTTTTTTGGCTTCTTCAGATGGTCAAGGTTGTTAAAGTTGTCCTAAGCTGAAGTAGTTTTACCATGTGAGATAATTTGGAGCAGAGGTAGCCAAGAATTGTCTGTCTATGACCATCTGTTGTGTGAAAGCTTTTTACATGCACATGAAAATGCTGTAACAAAGGATTTGGTAATGCCCAAACTTTCTTCCTTGGGCCACCAATTTCTGGCTATGTCTGATTGGGGTGAATTTTACAAAGATTAACTTCCGCAGGCTACAGCAGGCACTGGCATAGTCTCTCAGGCTGCATGAAAGGAGGTCTGCCAGGAAAGCAAATTACAGCACCTGAGATCAGCCCTCCTCCAAGTCTATCCTTCGTCACCTCCAGAGGCAGCCCAAGGGATAACTGGCCTCACTGAGCTCCTACTCTTGTGAATATCTTCTCTTTCCCCTTGATTTTTTTTTTCCCTTTTCTTCTTCCTGAGCCTTTGTCAACAACATTACATTGGCTACCCGCGCTTGTAGCAAGCGTGGGTAGAGCCCTTCCCAAATCTTCGTTCGTGAAGCCTAGCCATGATGATGACGACATTGGCTACCAAACCTTGCTGCCTGTCAAGGTTTTATTGATTGATCTTCTGGAGAATTTTAACCAATAAGTTAATTATTTTAAGAATTGCTGGTTTGTTTGTTTGCGTGTTTGTTTTTTGTGAAAAAAGATGATGGAAAACAGATGTCCCCCACTATCTCTCTAACTGCAGAAAACAAGCATGAGCACAACTTTTACCCTTCCCCTGAAGTTTTCAGTTTGACTGTAAATAAAGATGTCAGAGTTTTGTCTGGTTTTCATAAACCTGATGCAAGTGGGGGGCCCATTTTAGCTGCTTGAAGAAAATACTGTGGCTGTTGATGAGATATTTCCATGGCCTGTGTGTTAGAATAGCTATCTGTATTAAAGTTGTTATAAGTAATAGTGTAGTACATAATATATCTATATTTATAAGTAAACATAGTTTGAATTTAAGTCCAGGTTTTATTATGTCAATAACATGTTTATAAGAAGCTTACTGCAGCATTAAATACTACTGCATTTTAAGGTGATATATTTTTATGAACGCATTTACATTTAATACATGTAATACTTTTGCTGCTAGCTTGAAATATAAGTGGGAGCTTCTCATGTTGAGTGCTGTGAACACTTCTTCCTTTTAATTTGTGTTTCTAACTTGATCTGTTTCTGAGTTTTCTTTCATGTATTTAGAAGAAAAACTCTGGTGTGAGGGGGAAGGGCATTTATCATGGAATAGTAACAGATTAAATTAATCCTTTTGGAAATACTTTCAGGGCTGTCAAAACTATGTAGTAATGTCATTAGTAGGTCTAATTAGCGCTCTTACTTTTGCTGCTTCTGCACAGCTAAAACTGCACCAAGATCTCCTGATCGACGTACAAGCCGAGGTATCCATTCTCAGACAGGTTCTTTCTCTGCTCCAGCTTTGGCTGCAAGCAAGGAAAACCTTCCAGTACTTAACACGAGGATTATCTGCCCAGGTAATTATGACTTTGCAATCTGCTGTTCCTTACGCTAATTGCCTTCCAGTCCCCTGCTTGCTGTCAAATAACAACTTTTACTGCATGCCCTGAATTTGATTGAATTGAGATACACATCATTGTGTTATGTCATATAATGTAGAAGATTTCTGATCATTTGACACAACACCAGAGGTATTAGAAATGTTGCATTTGATTCTGGAGAGTGAAAAGTAACATTCAGGATCTTGGAATCACAGAGTGGTTTGGTGCAGAAGGCATCATCTCTAACGATCATCTAGTCCAGCCCTCTGTCATGGGCAGTAACATCTTTCACTAGATCAGGTTGCTCAAAACCCTGTTCAACCTGACCTTGGACACTTGCAGTGATGGGGCATTCACAACTTGTCTGGGCAGCCTGTTCCTTTGTCTCACCACCATCATCATCAAAATTTTCTTCCTTTTCTCCAATCTCTGGACTCACTCCAGCAGGTTCATGTCCTTCTTATGCAGGGGGTCCCAGAGCTGGACACACCACTCCAGGCAGGGTAGCAAGAGAGTTGAGTAAAGAGGCAGAATCTCCTCCCTTGACCTGCTGGCCACACTTGTTTTGATGCAGTCCAGGATACAGTTGGCTTTCTGGGCTGCAAGTGCTCGTTGCTGGATCACATCTGATTTTTCATCTGCCAGTACTCCCAAATCCTTCTATCATTCATTCTAATCAATGCAGGCTATTGATTAAGATGAAGGGCTGAGGATCAAAGCCATGTAAAGTTCAACCCTCTGAGTAAGAGCGCTCTGTGGATACCTCTCTGGAAGTGAACAACTGAAACTACACAAAGCTGCTGTGTAGCTAAAACAGTAGAAAAAAATCTGTTCTTACCCAAATAAAATTAACAGATAAAAAAAAAATCTGTGCTTCTCCAAATTCAGTTATTACTAGAGAGCACTAGTAAAAGACTTTATTAGTATAGTTAAAACATAATGGAACTGAGCTTACATTTTTTCTTCAGGCAAATTTAAGGGACAGCTTTTAGAAAGCTTTTCTTTTTTTACATGCATTATATGGTATTTTGTAGAGTGACATTGATATTAGTCAAAGTAGGTGTGTCAAGTCTGTGATCTTTCCACAAATTAAGTTAAACTATGGCTCTACCAGTTTTAAAAATGGTAAGGATGTTCCTTAGGAATATTTCCAAAGGATAGGACCAAAGAAAAATCATGGACAGTTAGGAGAAGATTAAACTAAATAAAAAGCTCTAGTAGTCTTTTTGGATGTTAGGTCACCCATTTGGTTACTATACCAGCCAGTGAGTGTTAGCCTGAAATCTTAAATTCTCTTTGTTTTTTAATTTTTCAATGGTAGTACATGAAGAGTCAGCCACCGCACCACAGCATATCTGCCTTTTTCCTTAAAGGAGCCAGAGACCTGAAAAGATAACCAGCATAGAAAAAAAATTGAGATAGAATCACAATAATTGCCTGTACAGATTTAATGAATTTTGTTTCTCAGTATGTGGCTTATATATTTGTCTGTTTATCAAATTGTTTTTTTATTATTTTCTTTCTGGCTTGTTTTGTTGTTTTTTTAATCAGGTTTGAGGGCTGGTCTAGCTGCTTCCATTGCAGGAAGTTCAATTATTAGCAAAATGTTGCTAGCAAACATCGATCCATTTGGTGCTACGCCGTTTATTGACCCGGATCCAGATTCCCTGTAAGAAATATTTTTTTCGCAAATGTACTGTTTTGCTTTACTTTGCTTTTCTTAAGGGCTTTCTTTTTTACATTTTTACAGTCTTTTTTTTTTTATTATTATGTAGTTCTTGTTTGCTATCATTTGGCAGTAGACCTCAATGTCTGAAAACAAGTTGGATTATGCCATTTAGTTATGAGTAGTGCAAAATTGTTTTGCAGCAGCAGAAATAATAGGAGACATTTGCTCACTTACCCCTTGCTCACTGGGAGGAGGAGGACAGTAGTCTTTCAGAGCTGGGTTTTTCTGCCCAAACCGCCGGTCTGAACGCAAGCTCAGCCGCCAGCAAGATGTTGAAGCAGGTCTGGGCACTTCGTAGTGGAGAAAGAAGAGTGATCCCCTAAGGACTGGAGCAGTGAGGTGGAAATTTTGTGTCCTAAGCTGTCTCTGCTTCTCAGAAGTGGGTGTAGCATTGGCAGAGACTTATGGGTGGTACCTGGGTTTTGGGCTGTCTCCCCCTTAAAACAAAGCCCTGCAATGCCAGCAGCATCAGCCAAACATCTAGCACCAGCAAGCCTAACCACAGCCTGGGTGCTCAGCATGGTGTGCTGTTGCTGTCTCAGAGCTGGGCCTGGGGAAGCTCTCTCATGGGATTGCACTGTTGTTTTGGGTATAGTTGAGATAGTGGTGGATGGGGGTGTGGTACAGATTTTCCTTTGCCCTACGGGAAGTAACTTGCAGTTGCGAAGGAGCTGTCATACAACCTGTCTCTTCAACTACTGGTGGGTTTCCTCAGGGAGATTCAGAGGAAAGATCTCTTAAAATCTCTTGGTTGATACTGTGTTCTGAGACCAACGACAGTCTTGGTCATAGATGTCTCTGTGTCAAGGTTCTGTACAAATGTACACCTAATTATCTCTTTTCCTTTAACAGGGAGGGATATTCAGAAAAATGTGTCATGAACAACTACTTTGGAATTGGGTTAGATGCAAAAATTTCACTAGAATTTAACAACAAGCGAGAAGAGCACCCTGAAAAGTGCAGGTAAAATAATTGTCAGTAACAGAGCCAAGATGTTTCCATTCTTTTCTTTTCTTTATCTCTTTATATGAATTTCTTAAATTTTTCTCTTCCTACAAATAAAAGGCACGGTAATATGTATATTTCAATATGTGAATCTTGTTTTGCCTGCTTTCAGAAGTCGGACGAAAAACATGATGTGGTATGGAGTTCTTGGCACAAAAGAGCTACTGCAGAGAACTTACAAGAACTTAGAGCAAAAAGTTCAACTTGAGGTAAATTTTATTTATGGACAGAATAAGTAGTTTTGCTTCCACAGTGTGAAGAATTTGGGCTTCTTTTTGAAACCTTTTAGAGTTCTTGTATCAACTCAAGCTGACCTCAAAGGCACAGTATAAAGATGTGCTACATAAAAGTTCGTTCTCCAAGTACAGTTTTTGAGTAAAATGTCAGTACTTAAAGATCAGAAAATACCCAGTATAACATTTTTGTAATTACCAGCTTAAAAAAAACAAACAATAATTGCTTAGGTAGGATATATTTGCCCATGGCGTAGACAGGGGCATTCAGTGCTGGGTTAAAAACTGGCTGGAGGGCTGGGCCCAGAGAGTGTTTAGGTTGGATATTAGGAAGAAATCTTTACAGAGAGAGTAATCAGGCATTGGAATGGGCTGCCCAGGGAAGTGGTGGATTCTCCGTCCCTCGAGGTATTTAAGAAGAGACCGAATGTGGCACTTAGTGCCATAGTCTAGTAACTGTAGTGGATCAAGGGTTGGACTTGATGATCTCAGAGGTCCTTTCCAACCCATCTGATTCTATGATTCTATGATTTCTTAATGTTCATTGCTTCAAAAGGAAGACCAGGTTTTGAGGGCAGCAATAGAAATGACCATAACGTAAACAGAAGGAAAGAGACAAGGAGTCTTAATTCTTCAGGTTCATTTTAATGTATCTGAAATTTTGATTAGACGTATAGGGAGAGCACACAAATAATCAAGAATTCCTGACGAAAGAGAGGAGATTCTGAATTGCATCACAAGCAGCTGAACTACACCAGTAGAGACTTTTCCTAGTAATCACAGAAAAGAAGCAAGATATTATCACAGCAACAACAAATGCTGTGTCTAGACAGAGCTAGCTATTTTTTGTCTTTCAAGTTCTAACATCAAATCTAAGTCTTTTTCATGATACTCGGAACATAAAGGAGATATAAATGATTACAAAATGCAGGAAAAGACTACAGGATGGTTACTGTTATTTTCTCTCAAAGAGTATCTAAGCTGGATTTTGACAGAGAATATATAACATTTCTATTTTTATTTCATGCTAGGTATTTCGTATGGAAGTTCATGATATTTATATGAGGGTAAATTTTAAAGTTGAAAGAATAATTTTAGGTTACTGCAACTCTTTCTCACTCCTCTGAGATTTAGAAGGATTTTGTCCGGTAGCAGCAGGTTGCTGTTAGCTAAGGATTGAGTAATTATCAAGGAATTATGCAGTAGATAGCAAATATAATCAGCGGAAAGAATGTTACGTATGCCTCAGATAGAATTTTAATTTAAGGATCTTTTATATCTGATTCAAGTAAAAGTCGATAATATATTCACTGCTGACTTTTCCATAATTATTTTTTAATATTTCTAGAATTAAGCCAGCAAGTAGAAATTTCATATTTAGTGTTGTCTTGCAAAATATCAGCCTTATTCAGGAACTAGAGGCAGTCCTCCCCTGTAATACAAATGGCTGTGCAGTGTTTATTAGTATCACACCATATTTTGGATACTGTCACATCTTGATTAAAATGTTAAATTCTGTCTTGTTATTGAGATTAAATCATAAAAAGAGAGCACTAAACAAATTCTGGAAATAATTTTGCATATCATTTTCCTCCTGATAAAGTTGCTACAGATTTTGTCCTTATTTCCTGAGAATTTCTTTTTCATTTGTATAATTTAAAAATCTTTCTGTAGGACTGGCAATGTGCAGTAATATAGCAATCTTCCTTAAAGGCAACTTGACCTCCAGCTTTGTGGTCCACAAAGTGACACCCGAGTCCAGCATTTACAGCCTTTTATTTCCAACTTACTTCAAATCCTATTAATGACTCTGTCCTCCCCTGCCAGCTCTGTTGAAGCTTCATGTGTTAAAAATGGCTGATTACTTTTATCATATTATTTATAAACTGAATGAGCTTTTATCCATTACAGTGTGATGGACAGTACATCCCTCTTCCAAGCCTGCAGGGCATAGCTGTGCTAAACATTCCCAGCTATGCTGGTGGGACTAATTTCTGGGGTGGAACCAAAGAAGATGATGTAAGTAACAGTAAAGAGAAGTAACCTTCTGGGCAAAACCAGCAATAAATATCATGACCTGCTCTTCTCAATTGATTTTAATAGTAGTAGCATATAGTTTGGATAACAACTCTTATTTGGGGAGGCTGTTTCAGTTTAAACTATATTGTCTTGTTGATTTTTTTTTAATTGAAAATATATCCCATGATTTTTCACTATCCATTCCAGCAAAATGTTCATTATGATTTTAGTTTTTTTAATGGCTCTATGAGTATTTTTAGAAACTGACTTTATAGAGACACAAATAATTTCTCTCTTTATTTTTTTACAGACTCCTGTAAATAAGGTTTCTTAAAGCACAGATTCCTCTGTTTGCTATATTCTAAGAGTAAGCAAGATAGACAGGATAATCACTCACAGTTTATACCTGAATTTTCCTCCTGTTCTTTAAACAGCTTTGCTCTAAGGGATGGTGATTCAGAAAACGGGCACTGATGCATTCAGTGACTGATAATTTAGTGGGGGTAGTAAATTGTTTTGTAAGTTTATTTTCAATGACCGTCTAAAATATTTTAAGGTACCTTTTTCCCCTTCTTCCTCTCATCTCCTAAGAAACATTACACTACGTGGATACCTAAATATCTTACAACTTGGAGCAGTGTAACTGCTGCTATCCACTTTATGTACAGTGCAACAACCGTAATTATTAGCAGATTATCCTAATTCTGCATGTCCTGAATTAGAGTGTGTCTGAATCACCTAAAACCGTAGTTGCAAACTGGCTTGTGATTTTAACGTAGACAATCCAGGATTTTTTTCTGAAATGTTCTGGGTTTCTTGTGAGATGTTATCCTTTCCTTTTTTCTGTGCACATATATATATTAAAAATACACATATATAATGATATATAATAATATACACAATTATATTTTATAATGTATTATAGAAATATCTATTATTATATATTATTATTGAATTTTTTGTATTATATGATACATATGTATTTGCATACATGTATATATGCTTTATATATGTATGTATATATACACACATGTATAAAAGTACAAAAAGAAATTTAAACATGTTTCAATGTCCTTTTCTTATTTTTGGTATATGTTAGAGGATGGCAGTTCTGTTAATATTTGGTGATGGATATCTCAAGTTTTTATATACTCCATGTTCCTATTCATAACTTGAAAGCTGCTCTAACACCTGCTCAGCCCATGCTCAGGAGTTCATTTTTCTCCCCAGACTTTCTCAATGCGAGAGGACTGTCCTAGCTTTCATACTGGTATACAGCAAATCTGTGTGTCCTGGAGCAGTTTTACTGATATTATTAGTCCACTGGTGAGCAGATGTGCCAGCAGAGTGACATGTTTGTTCTGGACAGAGTTAGGAGCATAATTCACTGCTTTAATGCAATCTTGAATAATTGATCATCAAGAGGTGGTTGTAGTGGTGGTCTGAATTGCTACTATTTCTGCTTATCTGGACAAATGAAAGATGCTGCCTTGGCAGCTGTGACTATTGCTGAAACATTAGCAGTGAGCCAAACAGGGCAGCTGCACCCTGACTGACCTGAGCAGGGCTTGTTAGCGCATGTTTTTTGGTGTCCAGAAGACCAGCTGGAAAATGACCTGCAACAGGTCAGGAGTCAATGTTGGTCTGTAGTGATTGGGTTGCCTTTTTTTTTTTTTAAAGGAAGTTGGTTTTCAGCAGAGATATTACTGGTGGAGAGACATAGCAGAAGACGGAGTTGTGGTTTTTCTGTCCTTTTGCTAAAATGGAAACACAAAATAAATTAAATTCTACAACTGCTTTTTCTTAACCCATGCAAGAACTAGCCCTGTAGGTGTCAGTTGCTGGATCAAGAACTCTTCACACTTTTTACCTTGGAATAACAGAATCACCATCCTTGCTCTTGTCAAGATGTTCACATATTCATGTGAAAAATTCCATGGAAACAGCAAAAAAAATCAGATCGGGAAACTTTTTGCTTGAAAACACTCTAGAGCCAGTAAAAGCTTTCATTCTTTGACACTTACCTACTCAATATCCAATCTGTCTGTGCAATCCTGGAATGTTCTGATGGGATGTGCCACCTGGAAGTGGCACAAACTATGGCAACTATGTTGTGCAGCCCTTTCCCTGAGATGCCTTCCTCAGCCTCCTGGCCAAAACTCACTGCACTGGGATAAAGGCTCCCATTGGCTCATTGGGCAGCAGGGACCAAACTCCCCTGCCTTGTTCCCCATCCTCTCCCTCTCTGAGCTATAGCTGCAGACGCTGTTTGGATTACACAGTGCTGGATCTTATTCTTAACCTCCAGGAAATCTTCTGTCTGGAGGCAGGACCTGACTAATTGTGTCTTTGAGCTTCTTTAAGGGATTTGCTCCAGTCTGCTCTCAGGTGTCTCTGATGCAGCTTACTCTGCCCAATGTGTTAACTGAGATAGTCCAAGTACTACTCAGGGAGGTGATCTCTCTACCCACTAAATTCTTACTAGAGTGATTTCTCCTGCTGATTTTTCTCCCTCATTGCTCCCTATTGCATATCAAGATAAAATGGCCAAGCTTCAAGTGACCTAAGTGTGGTATCACCTGCCAGACCCAGCTGAACTCCAGCCTGAGCCTTGTCCTGTGGCTGAATTCCCCAGCAGGACACCAGGTGGCGAGACTTCCTGTGCTTTGCATGAGCTTGTGGAAATTCAGCACGTTGGCTGGATAGGAGGACATTTGTTCCATACAGGAGCACTGTTAGTATTTACAGTGGATAATTACATACAGCAGAAACAAGATCATCTTCATTGTCAAAGCTGTGTTAAACAAAGCGGAGTGTGGACTTAGATGTAGGTTTCCAGAAAATTCAAAATGTAAACAGATAAGTACTTCTGAGATTAAAAAGACATCATTCCTTTTCTTACCTTCAAGAACCTTTTAGGTATTAAGTACATTAACCAAGCAGAGATTTGAATTGGCCTTTCATCTTGCCTTGGAAAATGTTTCTTAATCCGCATGCTGAAACATGTCATCCTTCCTATATGAGGATATGCCTTGTCATTCATATATTTGAAATGCAATTAGCATTGCTATTTTACAATAATATTTGTCTATGGTATCTTACTCCTATGACTTTAGACACAATGTAGTTATTCTGCAGTAAATAAATTAGAGCAGTTGAATGTTGAAAACAAATCTGTAAATAAATCTGTGTTTCACTGAACGTGCAATCTAAGCACTGGATTTACCATCAAAATTTCTTTGCAGATATTTGGGGCTCCATCATTCGATGATAAAATCTTAGAAGTTGTTGCAGTATTTGGCAGCATGCAGATGGCAGTCTCAAGAGTCATCAAACTGCAGCACCACAGGATAGCTCAGGTCTGTTTCTTACTTGCAAGCACACAACGTGGTTAGCAGCCGTTTGGGATGCTGGCAAGTAGTGGTAGTTTGGATGACCACCACGCTATACATTAATAAAGCCCTGACATTGTTTTGTTCTTAACGGGTAACAAATTGTCTTCAATGATGAATGAAGTCTAAAAGTTCTTCATTCTTGAGACAGTTCTGGAGGGAAGCCACAGCTCCTAGTAATCAACACATTTCAGGTGGCCTGTCAGTTTCATTAGTATTCATTGCTCTGTGATATAATGTGTCTGTTCTTTTCCAGTGTCGGTCAGTAAAGATCACCATACTTGGTGATGAAGGGGTTCCAGTGCAAGTCGATGGAGAGGCATGGATCCAGCCCCCAGGAGTTATTAAGATCGTACATAAAAACAGAGCTCAGATGCTAACACGAGACAGAGTATGTTGCAGAAAGAGATACCACTGCTAACATTGGTTTCTGTAATAATTTGCTTCGGTTAACAAAACAATGCTTACAAAAATATTTTATAACTATATAACGCATTCAATTACTTACAGTTATATTATTTCTGTAAGAAGATGAATAGAGAATTATTCTTTTGTGTAAGTGGCAGAGCTTTGTTAACTTTTATTGGTTATATTAGTGCTATTCCTGAATTCTTATTAATACATAGTAAGAATGGTCAGCATTCTTTCTTTCCTCCCTCCCTTCCTCCCTCCCTTCCTTCTTCCCTCCCTTTTTCCCTCCCTTCCTTCCTCCCTCCCTTCCTTTCTCCCTCCCTTCCTCCCTTCCTTCCTCCCTTCCTCCTTCCTTCCCTGGAAGTTTTGGCACAGTTGCATAAATACCAAAGTTCTATAATGTCCATTCTCCAGAATACCCTTCTGCATATTTCTCTCCTGTCTCTCTCTGTCCTGCTAATCCTCCCTCTCTCCTGTGACCCAGTCTCTGACAGGAGGGGCACAGGCAGAACATAGTCACAAAGCCACTGGAGTGTTCACGCTTGTCTAGGATTATTGTGTGAAGGGTGTAACTGCCCCTCAGTTCTCCATTCACTAACTGGATCTTGAATTTAGGGCGGAGTTAATGGAATTTGAACTCTATCTTACTAAATTTGTTACTTTTCCCCACTATTTTTTATGTTTGAATCCAGTATTCGTTTCAGATTTCAGTCTAGCTATCTGTACAAAATGTGCTTACATTGGAAAATCACAGAATCCTAGCATCATTTAGGTTGGAAAAGACCTCTAAGATCATTGAGTCCAACCGTTATCACTGTCTTTGTGTTCTTATTGTTTTGGATGACACATTTTGAGGAAAACGGGGAGGAAATAGAGAAAGAACTTTCAGAAGTGACTTTTCTCTATGCTAAGTTTTAAAAAATTAAATGTAAAATTATTATTTATACAGGTTGTGTTATTTATATAAAATTAAATCAAACAGTTGTTTATTTGTTAAATTAATTTTAACTAAGTATTATATAATTTAAATTTATATAAAATGTAAAATAAAATGTTTTAATGAGTAAAAATACTCCAAGTGCTGTGAACTGAATGTGTAATTCATTTTGATTAGGCCTTTGAAAGCACCCTGAAGTCTTGGGAAGACAAACAGAAGTATGATTCCTGTAAACCTGTCATTCGGTCTCCCTTGTACCCTCAGCAAGCTGTTGAGTTGGCTACAGAAGAAGAAGTTGCACAGATCCAGCTGTGTTCACAAGCTACAGAAGAACTTATTACCAGGTACAGTAAAATTAATAAGTTAATGCACTGACTTAAAAGTGTATATTTTTTCTGGGTTTTGGTGAATGTTTCGTTGCCGCTGTATGAGTTATTTTACTCCAATTTTAAAATTTTATTTTATTTTTAAGGCTCAACTTCTATATGTGTTCTCTTCTTATATTTTTCTTTAATTTTATTTATGTGTGTGTGTTGGGGGTTCTTTCTTGTGAAAACCAACTTTCTGAAGTAGCACTAGAAGAGGAAAATTGTAAAGCTTATTTACAGAGATTGAACCCTCTCATTTTATGCAAAAGCAAAATATATTTGTTAAAAAAAAACCCACCTTCAGAAGTCACCTTTAGAAGTCAACAGGATGGGCACTTCAGTCATTTATCTGGTTTGAGATGATAGTGAGCTGATGGCATAAAACTGATCCCACAGCCTTGCATCTCAGGACAAAAGTAGCTCCTGAAAATAAGCAAGTAGTTAATAAAGAAGACACTTCCATTTTCAAAGAAAAAAAAATCCTGATTTTTTTTAAGAAATAAAAAAAAAAAATCAGAACAGTTTGTAAACCTGGTATTCAGTTCATCATCATAATAAATAATCTTTAGCATCAAAATCACTGATAATATAAGAAAGGAATTGAAAAACTACATATTCTTTTTATAGTGCACTGGTGACTTAAGTAGACATAGAAGAATAACTTAGTGTATCAATTACCCAAAGTGAAGTTTAGCCAAGACAGCTTAAAAACTTTACTGTTCTAGATATGGTCCAGAGGTTGTAAT
Organism: Pseudotriccus pelzelni; assembly: GCA_035584735.1. Taxonomy (NCBI): domain Eukaryota; kingdom Metazoa; phylum Chordata; class Aves; order Passeriformes; family Tyrannidae; genus Pseudotriccus; species Pseudotriccus pelzelni. Next base: position 55,945,789 of record JAWMRA010000001.1, on the reverse strand, counting down.
TACGGCTGGACCTCCATCTCAAATGATTGCAACCAATTTTCATCTCACATCTGAAGGATATACCTTATGGAATAGGTGTAATGGTTTTTAAGACAATTTCAAGTAAGTTATTTTAATGTGCTAGAGTTTTCCTCTATAGTTATTTGAATTAATAGGCCCAATGTTTTTTGGTACATTTTTTGCATAGCATTAGTATTCTAAGACATATAAATGTGTCTCAGTATTTTGCAGCAGCATAAATAATCCATATGATGGATATTATTTATATGAGGTGCTGTATTGCTTGAAGAGATAGTTGCATTTCAACTTTTATTATGAAGGACTATATTTATTTTAAAATGTTTTGTAAAACAAATATTTTTGTATTTTCTCATCTGATAATGTTCTGTACTTAAGAATTACTCTTTAAAGAAATTAAGAAATATTTTCCTTTTTTAATACTTTCGTAGGATCTGTGAAGCAGCAAAAATACATGGCCTCTTGGAGCAGGAGCTTGCTCATGCTGTTAATGCATGTTCGCATGCATTAAATAAAGCCAACCCAAGGTTTCCTGAGGTAAAGGAGGAACAGAGATTTATGTATAAGTAAATAAGCTGTAATATCTGGGTGCACAAGCTTGTGGCACAGTGGCTGTATTGTACTCCCTGTCCCCATATTAAAACAAGTTGGATGGGAAGGCAGAAGATGAAGTTTCTGTGTTCATCAATGTGCTCCCCAGCTGATACTCTTATGGAAACATTGGACATTGGAAAGGGACATTAATGACACTTGAAATGCAGACTTTAGGGGTGTGGTTGCGGTGGGGGGTGAATAGTCAAATGAGAGATAGGGAGTTTGGATTAGAGGCATGTTGCTTTTTAGAAGCAGTAAAGAATTTGCTTCATCAGCAGTGGTCCACAGCCAAGGGTGCTCCTCCGGAAGGGATGCAGCAGTGAGGTGCATCCTCACTTTAATCAAGTAAGATGGTGCAAACAGCAAAAACAGTAGGCAAAGTAAACTCACTTCTGTCTGCAGACAACTGTGTAGGCACATCCCCAAACAGAGAGTGGAGGCATGACAAAGTTTGAACTAGTTCTGGTACTACATAAAGGTCAATTTCTGTGGATGCTTTCAGAGAAAGTTTCATGCTTAATTGCTATTCAAGCGCTATGCAGAAAATGCAAAGGGGCTGAGGGGAAATGCTTTTCCTGGTTCCTCTTCCCACCAGACAACCTAGGTGTTTTCAGGAATTGGACCCAGAAAAGATCATTGGGTAGAAACCATCTATATCTAAACTAAATTTACACATGATAAATATATCAGTTGCCCTTTGCTTCTTAAAGTATGGCTAGTAGCTTACTTCTGCTAAGGATAGGGTGAAAAATTGAGATCAACAGTCGCTGTTAAATGAGACCCACAACTTCTCCGCTGGCCTTTGTCATACATAAAACTCATGGATTTGTCTCACAGGTGGCTGGTCATTTGATGATATTCAGGATTGTGTTAAGGTCATACTAAATGAAATTGAGCAAAAGACGGTAAATAGGTACTATATTTTTGGTTTCTATTCTCAGTGCTGAAGCATTTGTCAGTTTAGAGCTATACTGACATATTTCTCCTAGGAGAAGGCACTTACGGCCTATCCTGTAAGCCCAGAGTACTTAGTCTGACTTCAAATAATGCTTGCGTCACTTCAGATAATGTTTATACTTGTTATTCCCCAGAGCCTTACCAGAAACACTGCCATGGAGATAGCAGTCAATGTGAAGGCCTTGCATAATGAAACAGAATCTCTGCTAGTAGGAAGAGTTCCTTTGGTAAGATCACAAGACACATGGTTTTATTCCTTCCTTCAGATTATCTGTGATTTTTCTTTGCTGATTTTTTTAAAATTAGTGCAGAATTTATGACATGCTGCAAGAAGCTCTCTAAGATTGATGGAGGATATTACGTTTCATTTGTGGCTGGATTAGAATAGGTTATAAATTCTTGTCCTAGGCTGGCATCCATCTTGCCTCACTTCTGGTAGCTAGGTCATTGCTTGGACTCTTCTTTTTAATAGTCAAGTGGAGAGAAGGAAGTGTCCCTGTTGAGGTTCATTCACACTCAGCTGTCTTGGAAGCTTATCTTAGAAAAAGAGAAATCATCTTCTGGAGATAAAGCATTTAAGAGAACTTCTACAGTGTACTATTATGTGACCATCTTCAGAGTTTAAGGAGAATGTGGGGTGAGAGCTATTTAGGCTGATGCATTCAACTTCCACAGGTCTAGTCTGGACAAGTAAATATCACCCTTGTTCTAATACCTGTCCGGAGTTATTTTATAATCTTTAACGGGTAAAAATTAGAAAGTTTCTGAATGTGACATTGTGAAGAGAAGAAAGTTGTCAGGTTTTCTATGCTAGTCCAGTTTTACATTAAGAACATACTCACGAGGAACACTTACTTTTTCTTAGGTTCAAAAGCAGATTTATTACTAACTCACTGTTTATTTAAAAATTGTAATTAAAATGTAATTAAAAATGGATATTAATAGGAATATTTTTGTTTAGCTGAGTTAGGGTATGAAATTACTCATGCAGGTTCACATACCTTTTTACACGAGTGGTAAATGATATGAGTCTATTTTGGAGGAACCAAAAGTGAGTATGGTCTAAAGACCATATGGTATAAGTTTTAGAAATAGTAAAAAATTAGGTTCATATGTTTTATTTCAGAATGTTTTCAAATGGAAAGTTATTCATTAGATGTTTTGGTCCAAGAAACAGGACAAGTATCTGCTGGTTTTTTTAAATTACCATTACTAATCCCCATATTTGAGATTAATGGGGAATTAAAAGAAAGAACTTTTAAAAAAATTTAAAATCATTTAGAAAGAGGAATTAGGAGAAAACGTTTAAGTTGGAGATGTCATACTAGGACTGGTGAAATTTATCAAGGCAGGCTGGAAATAATGTTATTATGGAAACCTTCCCCTTGAAACATTACCTTTTCTGCAGCCAGTTGTGATCTCATTGTATGGTTGAACCAGTCCCTTATTCAGGCTCCAAAGTTTATTTTGATTCATTTTTCCATTTCTGAATTTTTACATGTTGTACTTCTGCTTCTCATTATGGTCTGTGCAAATGTCTTCATGAGGCTACATCAAGCCCATTTTTTAATAAAAAGACTGTTTGGAAGATACTGAGATACTATTCCAGAGATGTCCATTACACTCATTTGGCATCATACTTGTTTAGAATAGTTTTTCACAGCCACAGTAACAAGGCACCCTAGTTAACCTTATTGCCATGTATTTTATAAATGCTGAAGTTGCATGTATATTGGTCCCTCATTCTATTAAAATGATGAAGTGTCAGGTGTTGCTTGATACATCAGCTGCATCAGCTGCTCCCCTCATAACCTGTTCTCAAAATTATTTTTCTCATCTCACAAAGACAGACCTTCTTTCTCTGATACTCTCTTTTTTTTTTTTTTTTGGCCTCTTCAATTCTCTCTCACCCCTCTATTCTGTATCAAAGCTCCTGATAGCAGTAAACTGATGTCTTTATTTCATATTGATGTCATGGTTTAACCCCAGTCAGCAACTAAACTAGGACGCCTTCTAAGGTGCTTCTTAGGATCACAGAATGGTTTGGATTGAAAGGGACCTTAAAGATCATCCACTTCCAACTCCCTTGCCATGGGCGGGGATGCCTGCTACAAGACCAAGCTGTTCAAGATGGGACAATGAAGCTGATTTGTGGAATCTCCCAGATAGTTATGGCTGGAATAAAGTTTGGAGAAAAAGTCAAAAATACTGTGTTTTGTCTAGATACTTTCCAAAGGCACTGTTTCCATTTTTGATTTTTAAAAAGCATTTCCAGTCTGGAGCAGAGCACGGTTTTCAAATGCATTAAGGGAAAATTAATTCCCTTAATTAAGAATTTTTCATTTCAACTGAAAGAAGTTATCAGACCTCACTTAAAGTAAAATATTTTCATATTAAAAAATTAAATTGGGAAGGAATTGAAAAAAACTTTCACTGTTTCATTCATAGTGTTAATTTTTGTCTTGGAAAGAAGAAGATTTTCCAAGATGTTGTGGGAGGAGAATGTAGAGTAAATTGCTAATTCTTCCCATACCAGAATTGCACTATTATTTTGAGTTTATTTCAGGAGAACCATCACATGAGTGGCTGTTTTGTCCCCAAGCAAAATGTTTTCCTTTGAGAATCAAGCAATTAGATAATTACTTGTTGAGAAAGACAGAATTCTTTGCTTCATTCATTTATAGAAAAATAGAGGACTTGAATAATTTCTCAAAAATGAAAACAAGAAAATTTGTAAGTTCTTCATAGACTCTTCTACTGTGCTCCAGATTAACTGAACTGTTTGCATTGAAAAAAAATGGTAAGACAAAAGAAACATGGAAGTCTGTTTATGGACACTGAATTCTATGAACTTTAGAAGAGAAAATAACATGACAGCAAAAGGAGCTTATATTTCCAGTACTACTGTACTAGACAGCAAACTCTTATGAAAGATGTTCTCTCTTTTGAAAGCAGTAACTATGCAAACTATTGAAGCAAAGGAAAGAAGGTAGGATAAATTAATGAGGGCTTGCAAAAACCCACCAAACCCCAACAATGTCGAAATCTTTTTCTGGCACTACAGATCAAAGATTCTCTTAGAACTCCATTTAAAAATGTATTCAATAGGATGTAATGTAATTATATCCTTTCAAAAGGATATTCTGCACTGGTTTGGGACTTCTTTTACTTAAAAGAGAGAAATAGATGTTCAGATTGTTTTATTAGTGATTCCAAGCAACTTGTTCTAGGATTCAGTGGTGTTTCAGCAAAAAACAGCTTTTCCAGGGATCTTCTCAAAACAGCTTTTCTAGGGGTCAGCTGCCTGCGTTACCTCTTCCACACAGGTTCAATCACACAACAACTGCAGAATACTTTTCAGAATGGAGTTTTAAAGAAAACAAGTACCTCCATGGGGTTCTCAAAAATGTTGCTAGAGACAGATTGCTGTAGGCCAGCAAGTCCCAAGGTTTTCACACTGCCACGGCTTTCTTTTACTCTTTGGCCTTCACTTGACGTTTTTGTCTCCTGTTAGGGAGTTCTTCCCACCCTCAGCCAGCAGCATTGTCTATTGCTCCATGTCTCACCTATTTAGAAGGGATAGTGCAGATAATGTATCCATATTGGAAGACCTTTGGGCATAAAGCATTTTCAGCGAGATCCATTTCATCTTACTTGACCAAGAGAGAGCAGTCTACCATCTGAAAACATTTGCAGAAAATAACTCAGGCTTGCTACCGTCTATTCAATTTTTTTACACTACTTTCCATAGAAAGATTTTGCAGATGCTTGCTCTTCTGGTCAGGTTTTCTCTCCCTTGTGCTGGTAGTTTCCCTTTCTAGTGTGTCCTAGGTAGTGGTGTTACCAGATACCTCTTGCTCTATAAAGACTCGGGAATACAGTGAATGATGGCAGTGACTGCGGTCCAAGAATCTCATCTGTCTCAGTCATACCTTTGTGGTTGGGACCATGGAAAATGTAGTGTCAAGGTGATCTGATGCATCTCCTAAGGAAAGTAATTTTGGAAGATTATTTTGTTTTCACTGTTTGTTTTTCACTCTCCATGAAGTAGTCATCTGTTTGTGCGTGGTAACAACATATCTAGGTTAAATGTTAGTTCTCAATGAAACTAAAAATACTCTTTTTCTGGCCTGTTTATAAAACAGCAGTTAGAAGCTCCCCATGAAGAACTGCTGTCTGATGCTTTGCACAGTGTGGAAGTAGAGTTGAGAAAACTTGCTGAGATCCCTTGGCTTTATTATGTTTTTCAACCAAATGATGATGAGGTAAGTTTGATGAGTACTTCCTGATTTTAAGTGAACCTAATTTTCTTTTGACAGGGAAGAGTAAGTTAGAATCCTTCATTATCCAGAGAAGCAGTTTCAGTAGTGGTGCTGGATCACTTCTGTCTGCTGTGAACAAGCTTCTAAGCTCTGGGCTATTTTTTTTTTTTTTTGTGTTTAGTTTCCATTTATAAATGTAAAGGTTTTGCATAGTTATTTAATAAATGAAACAAATATAGAGTTAAATCCTGACGTTATTCTTTACAGAAGTAAAATTTGGTCTTAGTTTTTGAGATTAACTATGAATTATCATCACAAGCATGTAATTTAACTGTTGTTTCCTGTTAATTAAAGGTAACCATGCCCATTATTTCATGCAGGATCCCCCTCTGGATTATGCTAAAAGAAACAACAGAAGTACAGTGTTTCGCATAGTGCCAAAGTTTAAAAAAGAAAAAGTTCAGAAGCATAAGACCAGCTCTCAGCCTGGTATGTGTTTTGAAATTACAAGAAAAATAGTAGCATTTGTGGAAAATGTGATTTCGTGGGGGTTTCTTGGTAAGAGGCAATATTGTGTGTTCTACCCAAGATTAAAGTCAGAGTGAAAAGCAACTGAGCTACTTGGCTTCTTCATTAGGATAAAGATTTCTTTCAGTGCATTTAGAAAGCATTCAGTAGGACCCAAATACTTCCAAGTGAACCAGAGAAGTACTGTGAAAATACTTATATAGTTTTATCATGCAACAGGACCTGTGTCTTTGCTGGTGGTTCCATTTTATTAACTCATAGCCATACAAGCTATGGGTAAAACATCCTGTGATGCTGCAGTTCAGGTTTTTCAGGTTAGTACCAGAAGGTGTGCAACAGCTTCTATCACACCGTTTTAATTAACCAGATATTCTTAAATTTCACATGGGTTATAAATTCAGCAAATGACACAGATCAAACAAAAAACCATGATAGTCAATATTGATTTTATAATTAGAAGTTGAACAAACTCCACTCTCCTCTCTTCCCACTCTTATCCATGAATTTACTTCCTTAAGATTATGTCCAGGATCAGATGGTCCTAAACCAGTTTCTACGTCTTTATCTTTTTAATGAATTGGTCATAATCTGCAAAGTCTTGCAGTTGTTGATCAAACGTTAGTTTTCAGATTAGACTTAAGGTTTCACTTCATTATAAAGTGATGAGCATTGAATGGAGTTGCGAAATTATAGCAATAAGTAGCATAACTAATTTTTTAATAAATGTGGTCTTAATAGGACTAATGTGGGCAACTAACCTTAGAGAACAATGTTTTATAGAGAGCTTCTTAATGGCCTGTGTAACACAGTAGCTTAAAGAGTACTTTTATTAATTAAGAATACTAGAATCTGTTAATTAAAACTGGACTTGCTTGCTGCCATTGCTATATTTGAGGTATGGTTGCTGCTTTAATTTTACATGTTAATTAGTTTTTGAAGGCTTCTCCTTTCCCTGGATGGCTTCTAATAAATTAATGGCATAAAGCAGAACATCATTAGATTTTGCGTCCCTGATCCTAAGCTGGTTTAACGTGAATTTGTTGAGACATGAGGTTTTTAAAAAAGGCTTTACTGAAGAAACTAGAGTAAAGCTGAAAGCATGGCTGCAAAGCAAAGAACCCCAACTTTGTTTAGATACTTTCTCATGTTAACTGCTAACCTGTAACCTGCATGTAAAAAGGAAACTAAGTTTTTGTGGAAATGACACCTCTAACCTTTCCCTTTGCTAGCACGGCAATTCTACTCTGTTTTCCACTCTCTTTGGCCTAACCTTTGCTTGTAATGCATTTGAGCATGTAGAAATTAAGGGGGTTTTGCTCTTAACTTTGGTAGTTCAAAAATGGGGCACAGATGAAGTTGCTGCTTGGCTGGATCTGCTCAGTTTGGGAGAGTACAAAGAAATCTTCATCAGCCATGACATCCGAGGCTCTGAGCTTTTACATCTGGAAAGGCGAGATCTTAAGGTATTTCCTTTGTGCTACTTTTCTGCTATTGACCATTTTCTTTGACAAAACAACACCAACTTTTCTTCTTTCCTTGCACTTGTCATTGCTTGTAGCTTCGCTTACACTGTGCAAATATGCAATAAACTAATACGCGCTGTCCTTGGGCCTGACTTTCTGAAGTGCTGACTTGAACTCACGGCCAAGAAAATCTGTGTTATCCAAAATTTCCTTTTTTTTTTTGCACTCTATGTAGAATGATAGCATTGCAGTTTATGTCAAAAGGCATAGGAGCACATTTGATATCTTAGTGGCATCAGTGTAATATAATGTTATCTTCAGGAGTTCACTGTTTCCATTAAACGTGATCAGTATGGATCAGTGGAAAGTGGTGATAATAATTTTCAGTCTATCTACTGCAAGGGCTGATCTGCTCCAGGTGATTTATTGTCTATGTATACATATATTGGATATAGCTGGTGTGAGAGAGATAAACAGCGCAATAAATTGCAACATTGGACTTATATGGTGTTGGTGTTTGTGTGTCAAAATAGATTTTCTCATCCCTGACTGACCTCTGTCTGATTTTTTCAATATAGATTTAAAGAAGAGCACTTTTTTTGACTCTGAAATTGTAAAACTTTCTTCCTCTGAGGTCAGATTGATAAGTTTTGCAGGGAGAAATGTTACCCAGCAGTCTGAGGCTGTTATTTGAGCTTGCTGGTCCTTTTCAAGAATGATTTAAGTGCATCCATTACATGTAATAGAGGCTATATCTTTAGGGATTCATTACATTACTTCTTCCGGGAACTCGGTAGTAATGAGTTCTTGGTAATGTGTTTTGCAACTGCTTTTAGCACATAAGAGAGGAAATAGGATATTGTATGAATTGCCAACATTTACATTTAGAGTGCATGTCATTGCTCTAGCCACAGTGCAGGAGTCTGCAGGTAGACTAGGTAGAGCGTTTTCATACAAATGTGCTACTTTATGTACAGTTTCTTGTGTAGTGTGAAATCCTGGCGTTATAAGGTAGTGCTTGCATTGTGTGCCTGTTGCAGTAGAAGGCAGCTGCTGAAGATAGCTGTGTTTGAGATAATCTGTTTGGCTGTTGTGTGTTATTTTACCCTTTGGTATTAGATCGCCTAATCTTCTTTTCATGGAAGTTAAATTCCTTTCTTTCAGGATAGTTCCTGACATGCAGGACAGTTTCAGGACAGTCCCTTGCTGCCAAAATTTAGAAACAAAACTATCCAAGCACTCCACCACAATGTTCCAGTGATGGATTTTGCAAGTCCCTGTTTTGTATAAGTGATGAACAAACTTAAAACTTGACTGGAAAACTCAGCATCGCACCACACATATGTTTGCATGTCCAGCATATGTTTGCATGTCTAGCATATATTTGCAAGTTCAGCTTGTTGCAATAAATAATGCTAGGTAAGAGCAGTGCTAAACTAGACATGGATTCTGGCCATGCCTTGTTTCTCATAGGTACCAATTTGACTGCTTGCCCGGAAGACTGGCAGTTCAACCAAGTAAAATATCTGCAGCAGGGTAATCACTGATGTGTCATCCCTGTTGCTGAGACACATGCTGATTCGATTCAGGGTAAATAAAAACCCATCCCAAAGGTCTATGCCATGAAATACCTAAAAGCTTCTCTTAGCCTACAGAGCCTACTGTCCCCTCTATCTAGTGCTGCCTGGAGACACATAGGATAAGGAGTTGCTCCACACAAGTTGGCAAGGGTATGTCCTGCGCTGACCAAAATCTTGCTCCAGAATCGCCCCATGTGCTCGTTAGCAGATGCTGAGAGCTTCCAGATCCGTCCTGTTTAAAAGCTAGGCCAGGTTTTTGGCTAAGCATGTCTTTCACTCTATGTAACAACACTGAATTTAAATAGCAGAGTTTAGCAGTGTTGGCTACATATGGGGCATGATCTCTTCAGGGAGCCAATTAAGAATGGCTCAGGCAGCCTGCAGTTTTCCACCAATGGCCTGACTTGCTGTCAAGATGTGTAATGTGGTACTGCAGAAATAGGCAATACATCACAAGCTGCCCTGTGAATCTTCCTTCCCTTTGGCTTTCGAGTGGTGCAGATGAGTCTTCAATGCTCTTGCAAGCTATAATCTATCTACAGCCTCTCCTCCACTGCAAGGTTTGTGCTTGCTGACAGGCTGAATGGGATCTCCATTGGCTCACAAGCTCCTAAGTCCTGTACAATAGATTTTTGTCTATTACCTCTCACGTGTGCAACAAGAAAAATTGTTTCCAGTTTTAATTGAATCCTCTGGGCTCACCTGTCTTTCTGTGGTCAGAAGTAAAGATAAAGACCTTTTTTGGGATTTGGTGAAAGTCAAAAGTAAAGATAAAAATCTTTTTTAGGATTTGATGAATCTCTTCCTTTGCACCCATTGCTGAAATACATAGATATGTTGACTGAAGAATTGGGCACCTCTTCCTGTATTTCTGCATAGCTTTTGGATCCTATTCTCAGTTAGCTCTGTGTGGTAACTGGCAAATAGAGAACACCTCCAAAAGGAACCAGATAGCTCTTTCCACCCAGTCCCTGCAGTAATACCCTTTCTTCAGCCTCCTATGCCTGATTTTTTGTAAGGGAATCTTAGAATTTTATACCCACATGATTTTGTTTTGTTTGAGAAATGGCTGGGCAGGGAATTGTGCTGTAGCAACTGTAAGAAAGAAGGCTTGGTGTGACCATTTTTTAAACCTTATTTTACAAGCAAACCCATTGAAAACTAGCCTCTGATTTTTCTGAAATAAATACTGACATTCTTAGCATTGATAGCCATGTTCCTACGCATGCAACTTAGTCATAATCAGAACTGCAACACATTTGGTAGGATGAGAGGATGATGTCTCTTTAGAGCTCCACAGCAGTATTGTTTCCTTGGAGGAAGGGTTTCCATGACATGTTACCTTGATGAGCATTGCCAGTCAAGCTAAAATCTTGCTGAGCACTGTGGCACTTCCCGCCTGTGTTTCACAGCAGCATGTTTTGGAAACGTTCTTGCATGGAGAAGGTTTTGTAAGATTTATTAGCCTTCACGCATGCCAGATGGCTTTTTACACTGGGAGTGCAAGTAGGGTAGATTTGTCATTTGGAAGATGTTGATATTAAGGAGTGTTTATATAAATTGTTCGCTAGTATTACATTGGTGGTACATTTGGCCCAAAAAATGGCCTGGGAATGGCAGTGATAATGGAGAGCAGAGGTAGAGGTCATATTGTGCTTTTAAGGCCGTAGCAAGAGCAAAAGAAAGGCATGATATGCTGATGTAACAGATTCTTTTAGTATGAGGTGAAACAAGTCCTGCGAACTTTCCTGCATGAGCAGCAAACTTGAGAATACTAGATAGCATGTAGTGGCAGGAATATATAAATTCTAGTTTCCACCAAATTAAAAACTATTGCACAAGCATAAAAATTCTGAGTTGGTTGGGTTTTTTTCCCTCTGGAAGTGTAGCAGAATTTATTAAAGGGCTCCCCAGAATTTGGGATGAGGCTCTTGAGACTTGCTGTTCTGATATGCATTACAGGAACTTCAACTGGAACAGAAATAAAACCAAAATCTCTTGCCTGTGAAACATAGGCATTGTTGAGGATGCTTTATAAGGCTGGTGGAAATAGTGCCTGAATTTTCTGGGAATTTCATAATATGATTCTTTCCTCTGATCTCTGAAGTCCAGCAGCGTGTCACAATGTTGCTTATCCAATAGAAGTTCTGCTCATGACAAAATGTTTGCTCTGAAGAATTTGTAAATTCTTAACCTTTAACTTGTATGGCTTGTTGTGGTTTGGAAAGTATCCTTATGGGTTTTCCCTACTAATTTCAGTAGTCGTGTGTATTTTTGATTCATTTGAAAATTAGGTTTAACATAAAAAATATTACACAAATTTGAAGTTATAAATATTGCTGTTGTTTTGGGATTAATTTCATTACTACCTACATTAATTCTCTTAAAAATTAGTACCACATTTATAAGCGAAATGACTAGCAAAACTAAACCATAAATTGATGTGATGTGTAAAATTAGGAGGTTTTTTTCAGATAGGTTTATGAACACCACTTGATTCAGGGACTTTTATGAACATATCTTGAACTCTTTAATGCTGACACCTTTATGCCAAAGTGCTGTAAATGGTGATCACTTATTTATAGTGCTGATAATTTTCAGCTGAAGAAACAACCAAGTATTTTTCATTTCTAGTATAACAAGAATTCAGTCTTGACTCTGTGAAAATTAATCCATCTGTTTAATCTTGGCTGTGCTACCTTTATAGCAAAGTAATTAATTCGTGCCCATCTTACCACCCCTTTCTTCCTTTCTTCCAAAATTAATTGCACACTAATTTTAAGTAATATAAAATACAGATTTTCTGAGGATTTTGTGGCTGTAAGAAGGTAGATACAGTCCTTGTGTAGAGGATGTATAGAAAAATATATATGGTTTCATTATCCACTCTGTATGAGACTAATGTTTTCAAGCTGCCTAATTACTCTCCTTTCCTTTTAATGTTGTTGAAATGGAAAAATCTTCCTATTAAAATGAAAGGATTTCTATTTCAGAAAAATAGATATTGAAACTTTTCCAAGTTTTTTTTTTTCAATTTATTTAATCACTATCTATTTATATAAGGTTTGTTCTACAAATAACTAGTGTTTGACTCTGCCCATTGCTCAACAATCCACAAGGATTTTAAAGATTTTTTTAAAGCTGCGTTTTAGAGATAAGGGAAGCAGATTTCCACCAAACTGAGCTGAAAATTCATTAGTGCAGTGGGGAATCATTAGCACAGCTGGGCATCCCATTCTGCTTCTCTGACCACTGGACCAGTCAAAATTGAAAAAGAATGCTGCTAAAGCTGTTACTCATACTGGAAGAAGTTTGCTGCAAAAAATTCCTGTCTGTTGTCTCATACCGAGATGGGTCTCAGAAACCAATAATAGAAATGTTTCAGCTGAAGTGAATTGATTTAGTGGTGGCTACAAGGAGACTTACGCTTGTGCTTTTTACATTTTGCTTTAGGATGTGACTGTCATGTCTCTGAGAATTTTTATTCCAGCTCTCTAATCAGGAAGATCCATGTTAGCAGATGTAACGTTTTGGGAATAAAAAACAAATGCTTACCTTTTCTATTGCTCTCTAAGGGGAAGTTGTCCTACATATCTGTAGCCATTGCATCCACTTTCCCTTAAGAAACTGTGGATACGTGTGTTTGTTGATTAAAGCAGACATCTTAGGGCCTGAGGTCAAGTGACATTGCTGGACAGAAGCTCTAATCCATCATGTCCTACCAAGCATTTGATTGCTGTATTAGAGAGGAGGGGGAGATTGTTCTTTTTTTGCCAGAAATTGTGAAGGATTTTTGTATTTAGAAGTCAACCCAGAGATGTTTTATATATATATATTGGGGTGCCTTGTGTTGTCAGTAGTGCCGGTAAGTAATTTTCAGTCTGTAAGACAGAGAGAGATTCATTGTATGCTCTAAGCAGTTTTTTTGTTGGGCAACACTTGCTGACACTTTCTGGTTACTCTTGATTGCAGTGAGCACGTTTCTAGACATCTGTTGTATAGATAGATCATAATCAATGAGGGTTTTTTTCAGTTTTTGTAGATAAACTTCCTTCTTTTCCTTTTTCTCTCTCTTTTTTTTTTTTTTTTTGTTTGTTTGTTTACATTTCTGTAGGACCTGGGGATAACGAAAGTGGGCCATATGAAGCGAATTCTCCAGGGAATTAAAGAGCTCAGCAAGAACACCCCTTTGTCTGAAGTGTAATTACGCTGGTGCTTTCCTTAGAAGGGAGAAGGGAAAGTTGCTGGAAAAGCAGAGCTGTTGCAGGCATTTAGCTGTCTTTGTAGTTTACTGTATGGAAGAAGAAGCACTGGTGTTTGTACAGGCTAGCATCTCTGAATTCTTGTACGGTGAAGAACTGGCTGCAAGAGTATGAAAGGATTTGTGCCAAAAAAAAAAGAAAAAAAGAAAGGAAAAGGTGATACGTTCTGCGAAGACGTTTTCTTGACGTGCAAATTGGCCAGTTTGGATAAGCCCAGTTTGGTAAATCGATTGGTTGGTGGTGAACTGCACTGACTGGAAAATATAATCAAGAAATGATTGCTTTGCTTACATGCAGCTCAGTATGCCTCTCTTTATGCTGCAGCAAGAATGCCACTGTACAGCATGAGGTCGTCCAGTTATCCTTCCGAGGCACAGCTCCGTAAAACCTCCTGTGCAGGAGACCAAGAGGTTTTGAAGGTTCAACACGTGCGCCTGGCAGTGCCGCAGGTATCCAGCACTTGCTGGCAACACAGAAGGGGGAAGATACCTTGTGATACCATGAATGCAAACTATAATGCATGGTGTGCCTGCCTGAATTGTCTGTTGTTCTGTTGCATGACACATCTGATACTTTAAACACTTGAACAACTTTTCTATCAGTTTGAATGAGATTTAATTTATTACTACTTGAGTGTTTTTATTTTTTTTTTTTTTTTTTCAGTTTCAGGCACTTTCTATTCTTCAGTGTTGTGTTATGCCTAAAATGTGTTCTACGGCAAAGGGTGTGGAAACTTAGCATTTGTGCCATATTCAGCAAATTATATATGATTGAAATACTGTACAGTTAGATTTTTAAATATATCATGTACAGAAGGTTTATCAGGTAACTAACTTATGAGAATTTTTGAAAGACCGGTACCTCACAAAAATATCAATTGGCTTCCTGCATGGAAAATGATAAAGAATTTTCTCGTGGTGCATCTTAATATAGTTATTCAGTTGTCTTAAACATCTGTATCATATTTGAACTTTTAGGCTAATGGTTTTATTTATTGTATTGTTCAAAAAGCAGGTTAAAACACTAATGAATTTTTTTACAGGAAAATTTAATTTTATTTATCATACATAAGAAGAGATTTAAAATGTAGCAGCTGATTTGATTTTTGTGGGGTGAGCTTTTACTCATTACTAATTAACTATTAATTTAAAAACACATCTGTATGCATTTCTTTAAAAAGGCATCAGTTTGTTTCTTGACAGCATTCCTACATCAGTAGATCGTAAAAAAATTAAGAAAACTCAAACTCCAAGGTTTTACACTATGCATGCTAAAATGAATCACATGCAAGACAATAATCCATGAGAGTAAACAGATAAAAAAAATGAAAACCATCTTTGTTTAGAAATTGCGCTAGATCAGAGTTTGTAAGGTTATTTACAGTTTACTTAAATGAAACACAGGTTCCTAATTGAATTTCTTTGTTAATTTTTCACAAAAGTATTAATCTAGAAAAATAATTTTGAGGTATCTTCAAAAAAAAAAAATTCTACTTAGATGCTTGAGGTGAGATGACATTCCACCACCTGAGAGAAAACTTGCACAGAATCGCTGTCTCCTTGCTGTTCCTAGCAATGTGCCATTTCAGCACAAGGAGCACACTTGACTTTTACTTAATTGAGTAGCTTTGATGTTTCTTGCACGTTGAAGAGTATCTTAATATCTATGTATGTTTTCCTCATAGGCAGCAGAGTAATGTTTCATTTGGTTTTAACCAAAGCTTATTTCCTCTGTATAAAGGGGCCAATGTCAAGTACTGCATCCTGGTTTTGCCTTCCACTTCACATGATTGGAGTTGTTCCTTGGCAAGTAAGCAGGATTCATTCCTTGGAAAGTAAAATCTAGTCTCCTCATTGTTTTATGGGAAAAAAAAATCAAAAGGAGCAAAACAGGCTTCATTTATATCCAATTGTGGTTTTTTTGGTGCTCTTGCTCCTATAGGCTCAACAGGCACCACTCTGGGATCTCTGTGGATATAACTATTCTGGTAAACAAACAAAAGTAAAAAGCTATGTTCTGTTATGTTTTCCATAAAAAACAAACCAAAATGCCTTACTTAGGTAAACAATGGAAAGTTTGTGTTTGTTTGTTTGTTTTAATTTTGATGTACTTGATATTCACCCCTTTAATGATGTTCAGATGGCATCTGTCAAGTCTTCTTGAGTTTTATTTCCTTTTCTCTTTGGTTCTCCATAAGCTTCACTGTATTTTAATGTGTGCCAGCATTCTAGTATATTGTCGTTACAGCAGACTACATAGTTAATCTTCCTGGTCAGTTCAAGGACACAATACACAGAAGAACTGTCTTTGCTTTCCTGATTGTAGGATACAATCTCTTTACAACTTTCAGCCTTGCTATGTGCAATGCGTTAGGACAGGCTATGGAACAGGATCTCTTCAGGTGACTCTAGAAGTCTACACTGAGTATATTAAAAAATGGGAGCTGCTTTTAGGCAGGGAAAACGGGCAAATGTTGTTTGTAACAACTTTTTTATGGCACTCCTCAAATTACCTCAGCATAGGACAACTGATCAATGATCTATGTATAGTTCATTTTTCTAAATGACCACCAAAGAATTTAACTTTGATTGTCCTAAGCAGTTTTTTTTTAACGCATGAGTAGAAAAAAAAACTGCATCATTGATGCTGTATTTATTAGATGCCCAGGAGAGCAAATTTTATGCAACTCTATGCCTTAGACTTGTGGTGGCTATGAAGTGCAAACGCATCTGACCTGGAGTTCTCTACTGAGGTCATGGATTTTAATTGTGTTTTCTAAAGACACAATTGTGGCTTTTCTAAAGACACAGTGTTACTCTCTCATGATTATTCTAATTTCCAAGTATTGGGGTTTTTCCTTACTGCTGTAGAAGTCCCAGCTCCTAGAACTAAGAACATAAATAGCTACCTTTTTTTAATGAACGGTATTCTTTCTGATTTAATCCTGATGTCAAAAGTGCTTCAAAGCATACATCCCAGTATTTCAACAGAACTAAGGTAAACACATCCCTAAAAGTAGTTATTTGTTTAGAAAGCGAGTTATCATAATAGATCTTGTGAAGCCTGATTCAGCATGCTAGATTTATCAAGACTATCACTATACAAAGTTTACTGGGTGAAAATTTTTTCCCCCTAGTTAAATACATGAGATTTCTGTGGTCAATCAGCATACCTTAATATATGAAAGGAATACAGAGTAATCTGAATTTTTTTCTGTAGTGGTGATATTCATATAGATGAAAAACTCTGCATCTCAGAGAGGGGAAGATGAGAAATGCATGTTTTAAAATGGCAGTGGGTTACTAAATGCATGTTTCTGTTTTGTCATTTTCAAATAGTATTTTCCCATTTCACTGGATTCAATTGCCATAGCAACCTCTGATTTGGGTCATGCAAATTTTACCTTTATAATGCCTAATTTCTTCTTCTTAGAAACGGGATGAAATCAAGCAAACTTGTGGTTGTAGGTCTCGGGGATTTTTTACAACACTTTAAAGAAAAACAAATTTCAAAAATTAATTTTTCTTGTATAATGGCAAGTACAAATTTTCTTTGATACATTTTTATGTATTTCTCCTTAACCATTCTTGTTTTTTTTTCCTCCGGCACATCTCTTTCTTTCAAAGAAAAATATTTTAAACTTGGAAGAGCAGTAAAATGTGAAGCGTATGATCAAAACCCCTCCCAGACTATTTCAATCCAGTATTTCTTGTTTTGGGAGTGGAGCAAACATTCTTAGTCCTGTAAATAATAAATAGAAATCATCTTTATCTCTCTTTCCCTGCCCAAAGAAATTCATATTGCAATGCTGTATAACTGTAATTCAAATGAGAGGAATCATTTTTTTTTTAAATAAAGGTCCATTTCATACTTTCCTATTCTTTTCGTAGAAAAATAGATAACCTGCCAATTTTGCTTTTGAATTTAACTAAGCAATGCTTATTCACTTAATGAAAATTTCATAATGCCTTGATAAGGAACAGATATTTTTTCAAGGGTAAAATTATTCATGTTTTTCAGTGCATCTGGTCTTCATTTTGGGAAGACTGGCACGAGACACCTTTTTCACATGTAATGGAAAATTAATACGTAAAGCAAACATAAGAGGATAGTCCTACTTTAAAAACAGTTGTAAAACTAGATTTTATCCATAGCTATAATTCCACAGGGGACATGTAAGACAAACAGCCCCACAGTGGTTCCATTGATACTTCCTATTAATGATTGCATTACTAATGTTTACTACAGTTTCTGCAGTTCTGTCTCTGTGCCCCTAAGTATTAAGTTCTTGCACATAAGTTCAACAGTTCTGGTAACTAATAATTAGCAGTGCAAAAAGTCTTTGTGAAAGGACAAGTCACAAGTGATGTAAATTGTTGAGGGTAACCGAGATGGAGCAGTTTATTTAACTTACAACCAGGAAATGATCATGTCACTCATGAGTGACAGCCGCAGAAGATTATATGAGTAATTCTAGATTTATTTTTCCCCCCAATAACATAGGTACCTCTCAACTGCAGCTCTCCCGTATTTTTTTGATTCTGTTTTCATGGGTTGTATGTTTTGTGGTATGATTTTCATACCCTCAAGGTTTGATGCTGCTTATAGCTGCGACGATTTAATATTTGCAGGAACTGTACATGACTGTGTTGCTGTCTTAAGTAAAAGAATGAATTTTTGATGACTTGAGGAAGCTGAGGAGTTTGGACAGGATTTAAAATATCTCTGCTATCTCTTCAGAGATGAATGGTAGCATCAGTGGGATTGATAAAGCATCATTTGGTAATTACCAATAGAAAATCTTTACTGGTTGTTTGAATTCCTGTATTTATATATAGAGTATCGTGTCGAACTTGATCTTTTTTACAAAAAGAAAAAAAATTTTCTAGTTGTTTTCTACTACTGTTGCATTAGGTTTAATAGCTCTCTTAAGTGTTAGTTTATGTACTTGAAATTCTCATTTCTGCCGTAGAGAAGCCCAGTCTGTTTCTCAGAAATTATAATCCATTTGGAAGCCATCTGGAGACTTTCAGAAGACTATTTCTGTAGCCAGTTTTAGCTAATACCAAAATTCATAGCAATTTCTGTAGGCCTAATAGTGATTGCCCTTAATATTTTAACGGAAAAAAATTATTATGAGGGGTTTGTGGATTTTTTTTGAAGGGTAAGTGGAATTAAACTTAAAACGTCACTTCCTCATCGTACACAAATAATAAAATATTAGCACTGTTAACACTTTCACAAACTAGCAAAATGTTGATGTGTAGAGACCCAAAATCATTCCTGGACAAATTGTAATCAATTTAGCTGTAGTGGTTAAAGACCTACCACCCCCAGAACAGTCAACAGAAAATTCATATATGTACATGGTAGAATTACAAACATTATTTTAAATAATTCACAACCTTGTCTCCCAGTTGACAAAAACTTGATAAGCTCTTTGATGGGATTTTTGCTTATTATATATTGCTTATATTAGTGAGGGCAGAAGAAGCTGGTGCATAATTTATGTATAACTCTGGTCATGTATTTACTAATGTTCTGATGCTGCTTTCCAGCTTCTGTGTCTGGATGACATCCCAGCTTCTTGGCAAGATGAGACCCTTGCATGTCTCTCTGCTGTTCAGAAGAGCTGTACAGGCAGGCTAGGAAAAAGTTTAGGGTGCTCCAGAATGAAGATTGACCAAGTCTCCAGGCTCCAAAGCCTAGCGTAGCCCTGGTGGACTAAAATCCTTTAAGTTATACTCTTGCAATCCCTTCTGGAAGCTCTCTCTAATGATTAACACTAAGTACTGGAATGCCCTTGGAAAGAGAAGTGTTTTGGCTAACTCTACCAGCTGTGTAAGACTATTGAAAATAACGAAAATTATGGTAGCTATTAGTAGGACAAGTATATGCAAGTGACCAATTAATATTTTATTCTATGGAACAAATATTTTGGAAAAATGTGTTTATAGTGTGACTCAAAGACTAGTGTTAGGATTGAAAAGCTACTGAAGGTAAAAGCAATATGGTACAAAGTTCAAAGTAATTTGGAATTAATTTTTTCCAAAATCATTGGAAACAACTGTTTTAGGAAGCTGTGTTTAATCCAGGTATAGCTATATGAGAGCATGTGAACTGGAAGGTGAAAACAGGAAGAAATAAACTAAAAGTCAAATTGGACTGTTTGTTTTCTTTATGGAAACTGTGTGAAAAGCCAAAAATAAAATCTTCACAGTGCTCCAAATACCTACTGGGACTATTTAAAAGGAATTAGCATTTTAAGTCCCAATTTTATTAAACTAAAATATTAATTGGATAAAAAACAGTTTAATTAATAATCTGACAATGTCATTAACAGGGAAAGAATTATAGATATAACTGTTTTTCTCCTGGTGTTAGTTGAAGTAAGCTCTGTTTGGGACTAAATTCTCTTTGCAGTTACAGTCAATTATTTTGTGAATGGGAAGGCGGAGGAAAGCTGTTTGAAGCTGCTTGGTCTTGGATTTTCTGCAAGGGAGAGCACGTGTGCTGACAAGTAGAGTCTAGGGCCTCTTAATGAGAACTTTAAGGGTACAAGATTTTCCACTTGGACAGTTTAGGAAAGTTTACAACCAGCACGCAGGCATGCAGATACTGTGAAGGTTCTTAGTAGCACTCTCCTCTCCCAGGATGCCACCTCTATATATTGAAATAGGCATTTGGGCTGTACCACTTAGCCAGATTCCAGAGGATTTTCTACAGGCATCTGTCACTTGTGGTGTCCGTACTTCCTGTCCTGGTTTGCTGTGTCCTTAAATTGTGCGCCTTGAAAAATGCAGTTGTCCACATATGACAAAAACTACCATTTTTCCCCTCAAGGAGCAGAGCTTGGGAACCTGTCCTGAAATAATTTGTTTCACTAGCCACCCTTTTACACCACATCCTTACAATCCTACAAGAGCTGAAACATGGGACCTCCCTAGAACTGCCAGTTACCTTAGTAATTTAGTATGTTTGTATGTTGAGGGGATCATCAAAGGGCAAGGTAATATTTGCAGTGGCAGACGAGATACGCAATAGATGGGATTTGTACGTAAGGAGTACAAGCTGTTGTGGTGCTTCTGAAAGGTGAAGAGGGCCTGATCTCTGCACCTCACCTTGGGTCCTTCTTTGTTGCTGTCACTGCACACAAACAATTTCATGTCATCTAATACTAGCAGCTACTTCTCTTAATTCACAGTGCTGGCAAACATATTAGTTAGTACTAACAAACTTCTCACTGTCACATCTGTATGTCTAGAGCAGGTATCTTTAAATGTCAAGCACTATGGAATTGCATGAATGTATTTTTTGTGTATGTTCTGGCATTTAAAAGAAGTAGATTTCATCTAAAGGTTCTGAGAGGATTCCAGCCCAACATGAGTGGTTTCTGTCATTAGCCAGGTTTGTAACTTAAGGTAGTGTTCTAGTCAAGTACAACCGTTAGTTAATTCTGTAATAACATCCACTTAATGTGTGTGAGTGAATGGATAAAGTGCATGTGGAAGTGTTGCAGAGATCTAATTTTCTGCATAGCTCATTTGGGTCTGAATAGCAGTTTGTAGCAAAAAGCTGAAACATATGATTTCCAATTCAATGAAAAGGAAAACATAGAACTTGATTTGTACTGGTTTAGATAAAAGTTAGTTTGTACTCAGTAGTTTCTGCCCTTTGTTTCCCCTTGTTCCAGTTCATTCCATGACAAAATTCATCATCTTTGCAAACATCTGTTGGGACTTTGGCCTGTGCTTATGTTTAAACAGTATTTTAGTCCTCCTTGGAACTTGTTCATTTATTTCAATTTTAGCCTTTACGTGTAAGCCTACAGGTGATTTGGGTAGGGGGAAATTGCTCCTCTCATAAAACCGATCACCAGGTTGATCATTGCTAGACTTTTAAATGCCACACCTATGAATGTTGTTCTCTTGCCAGTATTTGCGTGTGGATGTGTGTGGATATGTAGTATCTAGTTTGTAGAGTGTATGTGCAAGCACACCTGTACATATATTTGTATATACATACCCTGGTTTTGCCCAATATCATGATGCAAACTTGTGTGTAGAGCCAAAAAAAATTTAAAACTATACAGTGCTTGAGATGCTGCATCGTTTTTATTATAGTATTTTTTATATCAGATGAATTTCAGGATGTTTACAGATGCTTATTAATATTTAAATTATACAATGGAGTGGCAGGATGCTTATGATTGTTGTCAGCTAAAGAATTGTATATGATTCTGGGTGAAATTTTGGCTTTTTTGAAATCCTTGGCAAAACTCCCATTGATCTCACTGAGGCCAAGATTAAACTTCTATGAATCTATTGTTTACTGGCTATTTTCCTACTGTGATAATTTTTTTAAATGAGTGAAATATATTTATTTTTTCCCAATGTGAAATCTGCAGTTACTATTTGGATTTTTCTACAGAACCTGCAAACTACAACATAGGTGGGAATAAATGCCTCAGAGAATGTACAGAATTTTTCACTGATCTGGTCCCTGAGTATGTCTAAGAAAACACCTTCTGAAATAATTTTTGTAAGACTTAGTACAGATCAAAGAAGAGATCACCTTTTATACCTCTCTCCACAAAGAGGGAATGCAATGTGGCAGGTGAATATGAGGAAGTATTAATTGATGAATAAAAAGTGGTCCTGTCTGATTTGTATACCCACTGATTTCATGCAGTTCACGTGGCTCTGCGGAACTGGTATGAGACACTTGAGGTACCTTATCCAAAAGTACCTTATTGGGAAAAATAGTGTTATGTAGTAAGTATGTGGCTTTAAACTTCTCATCAAGACATGGAGGTATCTTCAGAGCCAATCTTTTGAATGAGTTTTAATATTTCACGGATGACTTAAAATGGTGAAAATATAAAGTGGTAAGGCAAATCAGACAGCTGCTTGACATTAGAGAAATCACTTGTCTGGACACAGAAGGATCAGTTCTTTAATAGCACAAGGGAGGAAAAACACCGTAATGCAGTGCTTCCTAAATCCTTTTCCAGGGTATCTTTTAATTGTGTGTGCTCAAAGTATATTCTTCCTGTAAAAAGACATAAGGCTGTGAAACAGCTAAATAGACGCATCCTAATTTCTTCATGTAAGGCTAAAAATATCATTTTCTAACAAGAGTGATCATGCACTTTGAAATATATGTATTGAGAACAGGTAAGTTTATATCCATCATACTCATCCCAGGGATAGTCGGAGTTGTAAAATGATGTAGTTATGCCAAGGTTATCAAAAGAAATAGCAAGGCAAACATACTTCTTCATGAGGCTCTTCCTGAAGACATCTGTGCAAATGCCCACCACTTTCAGGAATCTTTTCCTATAATTTTGTTTAAGAAAGGATCATATTCAGATTCCCATTCTTCCCCTTTCTACTAAGGAAGGAAGTATGCACCTTGGTTGAACTTCCCAAGAGTTTATTGGCTTCAGGAACAGACCTCAAAAGAATATAGAGTCGAGGCAAACCGTAGGCTTGGGGAGGATACACAGGGCTCCACCTGGGCTCACTAGTCTGCTAATGTGGATCCGATTACAAATTTGTGGGGAAAAAACTCCTCGTGTGCTCCTACTCCAGTTGCTGGCAAGCCTCATGGTTGCTAGTGGGAGCAGATGGGCACCCAGTAGGGCAGACACCTTTCCTTCTGCATGTAGGTTATCTTACTCCAATTCTAATCAGGGCTAGAGTTCAGGACACATGTATATTTGTCTGAAAGGCCATACGATATGTGAGGAAATGAGGAAGAAGTGGCTGGAGGTCTGGATTCTGCCTTACTTTCCTGCCATGGAGCTGGTGCAAGACTGGGGGTAACTCAGTTAACCTTTTTGTGCCTCACTTTCTCTGCCCGTGGGAATAAGGATGCTCTTCACCTCTGTACAGCCCCCTCAAGACCTATAGGAGAGCAGTGTTATATAAGCAGCTAAGTTATACTGACACTATTATATGTAGTATAAAAAAATTACTTTTGTCTGAAACACTCCAAGAATTGCTTTTCCTAGTTCCAGCTCTCTTTGAGGACCTACTACGTCCCGGGTAGTCAGTTTTGAAGCTTAGCAATTGCTCTAATACTTAAAACTACACACATAGCAGGCTCTGTTTGCTGCAGAAAAGAGTAAAACTTTAAACTGCCTGACAAAACTTGCCAATGAAGTATATCTAACAGAGCAGGGGTGTAACTTTTGGCTTTATTTACTTGTAATAATGGTAAGGAACAGTGAATTTTGTTTGTTTACATACTGTTTACAATGGCACAGTTTTATTTTTAATATATAAAAACAACTGAGGTATTTATTGCATATACTATTTTAAAGATGTTTTATGTGTTTTCACCTTTGGAATATATTGTTACATTTCCTTGTACAGATAATTTGGGTGGCTTTGTTAATATAGCTAGTAATTTTTATGACTACTAAGTGACCAGTTTTCCGTGCCTTTTTATTGTTGGATGCATGATTATGTATTTATTATTGTATGGAAGTCACTGAGATGTGTATTTTTGTATTCTGCTGGAAGCAATGGTTGATTTTATTGTACATGATAAGAGATGCCTTCCATAATGGGCACTCATATGAGATCTTCCTTCTCAAATAAACAGAATGCATTCAATGTCTGTAAGTCCTTGAAATCTTTCGTGTGTCTAGAAATCAGTGGAAATCCTTGAACATCATGACACTGAATTTTAGATGTTATCCACTCAAAATATGGGCTGCTACCAATGCCATCAGATCCCAACCAAAATTCCCCAAGAAATCAGTACAATGGCAAGTCCTTGGCATGGTGTAAGCCTTTGTAATTTAAAAGAAAAACTCTGTGCGTTTAAATAAAATTTGGATGAATTACTGTAGAGCAGCATTTCTATTCAGTCTGCCAGAGACTGCCTGAAAATTGTTTTAAATTACAGGCTTTGAATTCAGCTTTTATACATACTTTATATGGGTATGTGCAAACCCATGTGTAAGTAGGTCACCGTGCATGTAAGTGTTTACATTTGCAGGGATCTTCCACTAGATCTTGCTGGCATACAGTGTATTAAGCATAAAAACAGATTTGCATTTGCATCCATAGTAACAACAGTCGTTAAAACAGAATTTACAGTGGCGTCTGTTTTTCCAGGGTAAGTGTCAGTAGAGCAAACACATTTTTCCTAAGTAGTGTAGACTGTACCTCTCTTAACAGCAGTCCAGATAAACACTCATTTGAGTTGATTCCAGAGGGCAGTTCTGCAGGCAGTCATCAGCTACTGTGTTGCAGGTCAGTGATGTACTAGGCTGGTACTTCAGACATGATGTGAAAGTAACTACTATCATTGGCATATAACAAAGGGGAAAAAAATTCTGAAATTGTGCTAACTTTTAACTCCTATGACTAAATTAATAAAAATCTGGGAAAAAAAAGAGAAGTGATAGACAAGAAAGAGTTGAAAAATCTTGAAGCAAATCTAACAGAGTTATTGCCCAAACAGTTTATCAGAAAGGGCTGCATGGATGTCTTGTCTACACAAAATCTAGTAGCAAATTATTCAAAGAGGTCTGGTTTGGATGGCGTGACAAACTACAAGGGCAAAAATGAAACTGATGCAGTATGAGCAGCTCCTTCATTTCATGTTAATATTAGAATATCGGTAAGTAGAATATGCTAAAAAGTGGGGAATGAAAATTATTTTTAAATCATGCCATGCAGGCCACTAAAAGTTTAGAAAAGTGCTCAGATTAAAATCTGCCCATTCTGGAAGCAGATGTGGGAGCATGGCATTAGCCTGAGCTGGTTGCGTATTAAACTAGTTGTTTTCCCCCTTTCCTTTGGAGTGGTTGCAGACTGTTTCCTAATTACATAAATGTGGTTAAAAGCATACTTTGTGAAAATAAAATATATCAGTGGACCCATGGCCTTGATCATCCCCAGCCATCTAAAGTCAGGAAGATGTCATGGACTGAATCTGTCTTGTCAGCATGACAAAACGCAAGGCAGGTGCAATAGCTTCTGTCCTGGCCAAATGCACAACAGATGAGTGAGAGCAGCAGCTGGCCCGTGTCCTCCTTCAGATGAGAATTGAGGGGATCTACACGGAAGCGCATCTTTCTTTTTATAGAGGGAGACATGATAGATGTCATGGTGATGAAATGGGACATCCTGGGATATCCTGGGACACGGCAGACACCTCGTTGAGGCAGCAGGATTCCTGCTCTTAACTAGTTTCCATTTCCTTTCCCTGATGGCAGCGCACAGCTGTGCCTGCATTTGCCCCTTTGAACTCATTCCTCCCCTCTGCCCTTTCACTGTTATTTGCCTCTCCATGGCTCAAAGCTTTCAGCCCTTCTCACCTACCTAACTGTCATTTCCCAGTAACACTTTGCCAAGTGCAATTTCCTTTCTTCAGTTTCAATCCAAAAAATATCCGTCTGCTGCCTAGCAACATCGATGTGACAGCAGATACATGTTCTCCAGGCAGTCACACCATCCTCGGAGTAGATCAGTTCATTAATTAAGAGACATGTATCTCTGAATCCCTAATGCACTGTCCCTGGTAATAATAGTAATAATCTGTTCATGGTTTAATGATTCAAAGGACAGCGTGTTTTCCCTCGTTCTGAGGGAGTGCCACTTTGCTGAGACTTCCTGGGCACAGGATCTCTGACCCGCCATTGAAGCCATCAGTACTCGGAAGGTCAAGTCAGCAACTGTTCACACATTTATCTGGAATTGTGTGGGCAACCCTCCCCTAAAATTAAAACCAATGCACTTGAATAAAACAGTATTATATAAAGTAAGTTTTTCTTTTATAAGCATTTCCTTTCTTGCAAGATGAGCTTCATGTGATTTCTGCTCTGGCATTCTATTTTTCACTTTCTCTCTTCTGGACCTCCACCTTCCATGCCACCATGTTTTGAGCATCTTCTCTCAGGTAATCCACAGGCCATGAACCCAAGGAAGTGTTGGTACAGGAGGGACACTCCAGATCAAGAGAAGGGAGAGCATCGGACAGCACTGATTGCCATGTAAAATCCAGCTGAATTCTGAAATTATTTTTCCAGATGCCAGTTAAAGTCACATCTGTCATTTGTTATTTTACTTATCAGAAGGAAATGCATGAGTTTATATATAAATAAAAATCAAATATATTCCTTAAACAGTTTATAAAGGACATAAACAGCTACACAGGGAAAGATAGAGGGGAAAATACCTGTGTCAGCTCTGCTCCACCATAGCATCAAGAAATTAACAGCATAATTTTCACAGATTCAGTGTAAAACCTTCCAAAAGTTGTCTTAGGAAGGTATATACTGCTTTACAAATCAAATCTCATCAGAATTAAAATTTTCAATATAATTTTGTCTCCCTCTGACGACTCAGCTCTAAAATTATTACTCTGCAGTTCCCAGAATCTTAAGTCTATTTAAAATATCGATAGAAATATTAATTAAATCTTCTGAACATTGTGGAAAGAGTAGCCTAAGCAAATGAGCCTAAGTTATTGAAAAATAAAATAGCAATTAATTATGTCAGGACAATCAACACCATATATTTTGCAGTCGATAAGAACCATAGCTAATGGCTGACTAAGCTCAATTAAGGTTTGATGAAGTACTAGTTTTTAAACAGAAGTTAAATTATTAACCTGTATCATTTGCTAGCAGGATCAACAACACATCATGGCTTATTTTCTCAACATAAATCCCATCTCAAAATGCATATATTTTGAAAACAAGTTTCAGTGTTGTGTTCTCTTAGATGGCAGGTCAATCTGGATTTTCATTAAAGACTTTTTCCCTTACTGGATTAAATGGAGAAAAGCTTGGAACATAAGCCCCTGTGGTACTTTTACATCTGTTAAGCTAATAACCAGTTTGAATCCCTGGGGAAGTGGAAAGAAATAATTAATTTAGGGAGGACTCCTATCCTCTGCAAACCTCCTTCCTTCGTGACCTGTGGGAGTCTGACCATCAAGTTGCCTTTGGGTTGGTAGAAGGGGTTTGCCTGTGAGGAATCCTGGTTCTGGAAATTTTGTTACGTGACATTTTACCAACCTGTTACTGTTACCATTTTGGCTGCCAGACTCACTTGTTGCTGCCATCAGTTTTCCTCTTTCCATGTTAAACAGAGAAAAAGGAGAATTTTAGGGTGCGTACCATGTTAAAATTCTCTTGCATCTTGGTTTTGGGCATTGAGTGACTCTGGTGTGTAAGGCACCAGTGAGTATGTGTATAATGATGCTGTTGCAATTTCCTGTTAGACTCGCTATTTCACCAAAGCTTGCTTTGTATTCAATATTAACTAACTAACTGTTTAAATTTATTTAGTGGTTCAAGACCTTTATAGTAAAGTGAAGTTTTCTTTTTGCATTGACTTTTTTTACTGGCCCGGAATAGAAGTCCTTCTCTTGCAGAGATGCACAAATTATAACTGTTATAAATACCTCAGCTAAAACGTGGTTTCTCTTTCTGAATCCCTTTGTTTCCTCTTGTCCTCCCCTTTTGATAGTCAAAAATAAAACTGGAGCAAAAAGCCTGTTGATAACACCGCACTTTGCAGGGCAGCTGTATCCCTTACCTTCCATTCTTCTTTGGCCCTCAGCGTCTTTCAGGGCATCCAACACCAGTGCTGGTGGTGTCTCTTGCTTCAGACACGTGATTAGCATTTTACAGAGGTGGTGACATTTTAGCATGAATAGCATGATATATAAACTAGATGCATAACTTGTGCAAATTGTACATTTAATTCTCTCTAGCACACAAACATGGACCGGATTTCCCATTTCCTTTAAAAGCAGGCCACCTAGTGCTTGCAGAGCTTCAGCACAGTGAGAAACCCACTGCCAACACCTTGGTTTGCTCCCTCCCTCGTTTGCACTCCCCTTAAACCATGGCACTGCTCACCTACTTTTCAAAACATACAATGCCATAGTGCAACTTAAAAGAACAGAAGCTTTAGGTTGTGATTTTACATGCCTGTTCTCTTTCTTGCTCTCTGCTACTTAGCCCCAGCACTGTTTTTTGTCAGACCTCTCTGTCAACCAGCACGAACTCCCTAACATGGTCAAGAAGAGCCAACAAACTTGACAATGTCATAGGGATCTGCTGACTTAATGAACTAAACCAAGTTATGGAAGGATCTAGTACCAGGACTGGCCCAATGAGGGAGTAGTACTAGGAGAAAAGAAGAATGACAAAAGGGAAAGAGAGGGCAATATTTCCCTTTCACCACCAGCAGAAAGCTGGCAGAAACCGCATCTTCAGGTTTACCAAAGGAAAAAAAGAATGAAGGTAGAAACACTGACAACTCCTTCTTCTCCAGACTGACACCAAGGCACTGTAAGAGGGAAAAAAAAAAAAAAAGCCCCAGTCCTTTACAAGTGCTATTAAAAAGTCATGAGCTAAGTAGTATCCATACTGGAGTGTGACATCTCCAAACAAAGCTGAAAAGCACAGCTTGGAATGATGTTACTAATTCTGTAGCTGTATGACTAGACATGTAACCGATGTCCCGGGAAGATACTTTATCCCAGCATTTTGCTGGAGCTTCCTTTCCTCCTCCCAGTGAGACAGAAGGGGAAGACCCAACCAAATGCTGTTACTAATGGTCCTGTGGCACTTCTCATAGTGTGTCTAAATTCTGGTGGAGGTCAATCCTGCCCGAATTTTGCATTGGATAAATTGGATAAATCTCTTGATGAGAGGTGAGTTTGGGGTGTTTTGTACATATAAGTGTAAATAACTGAGCTGCTCAGCCTTGTATAAGATATAGATAGCATAGCTACATGCAGCCCTGCATGGCTGTTGATGTATTTGACAATATTCTCCTTTTATTTTATGGGTTTAGCTTTTCAGTTAAAGTGAAAAATTGGTAGTTTTTCATTCTACTCTGGTTTTAAAGAAGTACAGAGCTCTTACTTTCATTGAAAAAAAAAAGGGAAATTTAACTCTAGCTAGAGGATCAATCTGTATCACTAAAAGTAAATTTCTAGAAACCCTGTGTCTTAGACTGTAAAACTTGAGAAAATTACTAAATGACAGAAGTTATAAATACATGTTTTCTATACTTGGTCTGCATTGGATAGTGGGTACCTTCATGTAACACATCTTTTGTTAACTACTGTCAGAAATGGAAAATGGGCCGGACTGCTAGATCTGAATTAGAAATGCTGACACTTCTACAATAGTAGGAACTTTAATAGGAGAAGAAGTCTAAAAAAGCTTCTTTAAAGTCAAAAAAACCCTGTAATTGTATTTCTCAGTGCTTGTCCTGTTGACAGAACTTTACTTTTCACTTAGGATCATCTCCCATTAGTTCTGTATCACCCTTGGTAAAAAGACATTGAATGAAAAGAGAGGTGCATATGATCACTCTCCAGATGGAGGTCAGAGAGGTTTTGGGGTGGTTGGTTTTTTTGTTTATATATAACCAGAGAAGCCCAAGAACCAGCAGTTCTTTATGTAAACACAGAACATTAGTACCTTTTAACTGGGTTTTTCTTTTAGACAAAAGAAGACATACTTCACAAAGAGCTGTACAACACCACATCAGGATTGCTCTGGAAATCACTATGGGGGAGAATGTATGAAGTGCTTTGAAGCAGAGAGGGAAGAGGGTGTAAGGCACAGTAGCTTAAAATTCACTTTCTGTCTTCTTCCAGACACTTCTGGAGCCTGAGGGACCGTAATGGTCTCTCTATATGGTACTCTTCCTCATTCCATGATGTGAGCAGCATTCCTAGCTCTGACAAGTCTCCTTCACCTGCAGTGTGCATCATTATCTTTCCTGAAAACAACTGGAAAACATCCACACTACAAATTAAAGGCCTCAGCAGAACACTTTATTACACAGAACATCATGTATTTTCTGTAGCACAGTGTGTATTTTTCACTCACATACACATATATAGACTCCCCTCAAATATACTATATAGCTAAGTTGCAATTTATTGTTTATATTAATTATAAATATTAATTTCAAATTTTAAAATAATATTTTAAAACTCATCACCCATAAAACTGAAATAAAGTTTACTTGGAAACTCAGCCTTAACATCATCCATATATATCAGGTTTCTGCAATTTCTGCAAGCGGCTTTACACAGAAAATTATCCTCCCCTACCATACTTGAGACAGAAAGGGACAAAAAAACCCTCCCAAACCCTTGAATTAAAACAAGCAAAAAAAGAGGAAGCTATAATCTGTACACTGAATTCTGGCTCATTTCTCAGGTTTAGACTCTTCCTCCATCACATACTAGCTGTCAGGAGTGGCTTTGTGTGTTCCCTCACATAAAAAATCTTGTATTTTTGTGAAAGGGAAAAATCAGCTTTTCAAAGGTGCAAAGCCCAAAGGGTTCCGCCCTGCCTGGATAATAAAGGAGGCAGGAGGAGAAAGGGTGCCTTCGGGCAAACCTGCCTTCCCATAGCCTGAGGGAACCAGTATGGGAAAACAGAACATCAGACTGTTTCCTAAAGGTGTCACATGCGAAGTCCTCAGTGATTGTTCTGAAACCCTGCAGTTCTTCCCCACACGAATAACTCGTATCAATCACCTTCCAACCACAAATAAATCCTTTTGATGCCTTGAAAAATCAACACCATTTTGCCAATGAATAAGCTAAATCAGATCAATTTAACTTTGTTTTCTGCTATTAAATTAGTAAAGTTAGGCTTGTAGGTGAATGGAAATCTATTTTCATTTTTCTCCTTTGGTATGATGTGTTTTAAAGGGTATATATCATCAGTATGTTATTGTAACTTACCCTTCAGTGACATTATTATACTATTAAAGTCACCTCAGTAAGAACTAGATGGTTTAACACTTATGACTATCATAGACCTTTTAGCATAAAGTAAAGAAATATGGGTCTTACTGATGCTTCACCCACTAATTTCTTTCCTGTACCCCATCTTCACTGCCCCTAAAAAACAGAAAATCACGGTTCGTCAATCTGTACCTAACTTTTAGCAGGAAAATGCTAAGAAACCCTTTGACTGTGATTTCTTAAGATAATCAACTTGCAGGGACAGGCCTCAACATTTCCATATATTCAAAGCTGATGAAATTAAAAGCTACTGGTAATTCTGGAAAATTTTTGACAGATAAGGAAAGAAATAAATTAATACACAGCTTTCAGGATCAAATTCTGATTTACCTATAGCACATCTGCTTTATTATGCAGCGTATGACCTGGGCAGTTATCTGAAAGCAAATGTTAATTCTCATTTTCCATTTATTTATAGATAGAACAGTGTCTTATCAGTTGTAAATGATGACACATTGTTGAAGTTCAAATAATTCGGTTTTAAAACACTTTTATTACTTTTTCAAATATTCCTAATGCAGTTTCTTGCAACTAAGAAAGCAGACAATTGATTATTCCCTTTTCAACTAATAAAAAATGTTTTGATTTTATATATTTACAACTACACAAATATATATATATTTCCACAGCTTTAAAGCGTAAGTGGCCACCTTTCAACAAAGTTAATTCATTTTCTTTATTAATTAATTATAAGAATAACCAATACCTCCATGGCACATTGCCTAAATTATCCAGTAAAACATGGTGTTAACAAGACGTATAATGTTAAGCTACATTTTGAGTCTTGAAAAACTCAATTTACTCTCACAGTCAAATGAGCTGTAACTATTGATAACCCCATGGAACATTTCTGTTGCTCTGCAACAGGTACTCTCTTTTCTGTACGTCACATTTTTGCAACAATGAAAACTGAAGGCTTGTTCTTAGAAGTTGAGATCTATTGTCTTACTGGTCAAAGCAAAGTCATGGAGTTGCTTTTGGTGCCAGGCTGTTTTGTTGGCTTTTTTTCAAGCTACCCCTTGACTTAATAATAGAACATTATAGACATTATTGTGATCATCATCCACATATCTCTAGATGCTGATTTTTAAAAAAGTCATTCCTATTTAGACTCAGAAATAGTTTATCACTACCCTGCCCATCCCATTAATGACCCAACAGACTCCATACAACAGGAGTTCATGGGGTAATCATCACTCACAACACTTCAGCTAAACTGGATGTATTCTGGAAATACATTTCAGACATTGTTCACATTTTTGCTCTGATGGGCTTCAGTGACAGTTTGTCTGGTTTTCAACTGGGCTTGTAACATAGGCCCTGTAACATTTCTGAGCTGAGAAATTTCACTGGAAAAATGAAATAGCCTTCCATGAAGGTAGCTACTTAGAAATCTTATGGCAGTAGGAAAGAACTCATAGGATTTCTTCTTGGTACTTCTTTATTTTATTTTGGCCAAGATTTCCTGTCTTCGAAGCGTGAGTTGCAAAGAAGTCCTTGGAAAGGAGTGTAGAGATGATTGTTTCGTTGTCTCCTTGTCACTTCTAGTTTTTTTTGTTTCTGGTTTTGTTTATTGTGTGTTTTTGTGGTTTTGGGGGGGGTTTGTTGTTTGGGGTTTTTTTTGGTGTTTGGGTTTTGGGTTTTTGTTTTTTTTTTTTTTAGAGAGAGAGAGAACTGAAAAGGAAGTTTGGGAGAAGCTGTTAATACTCTTATTTTGTTGACAAGGTATCACCAAGATGTATAAGGATTTGGTAGTTTCCAGTCAATATTTTGATGGAAAAAGAAAATAACACTATAATTGAAGTGTTCTCATGTTTAAAGAGCATTTATGTTACGGACTGAATCAGAGGGGAACTGAAATAATATCTGAGTATATGGCAATGCTGAGGAAATTAAGAATCAGAAAGACTTAAATGACACACGGCAGCAGTTATTTGTGTGTGGAATATAAAACCAGGCAAGCCAAATGATCATACTGAGACTGACTTAAACCTTAAACATGTGCTCAAGTTACTTCATTTAGGATAAAGAGCACATTTCAAGATGTGTTGCAGCAGCACACAGAAAACTGTGTAGCAAGTCCAGCAGAAGTGAAGAAGAAAGTGCACCATGAACAGTACAATAAACTATTGTCATTGTGAGAAAATACTCACTATGCAAACAATTTCCAGTTCAAGAATAAACTCTGTAAAAACAGCAATAAACTGTGCCATGCTTAGAGAATATAAAGGTCAATGAAAAGCAAACAACTGACATTAAATCCAGTTGGAATCCAGATCCTGTAGCATCTCTGCAGTTGAATTTTAGAGAGAAAATAAGTCAGGTTTATTTATGTGTGGAAGGAGCAAGATCTGAAATGCATTTCAGTAAAGCATCTGTTTTTCCTCTGATTTCACAGCAGGAATATTAGAGACTACTTAAATAGATGAAGTTGCAAAAAATTTAATTACCACTAAACATTTACAAGGAAATTCATTGTTCCCTGGAGTTACCACAGTTGTTGTGATGATGGTGTATGACATCTCTGGGCTTTAAAGAGGAATCAGATGCAGCAACTAGTCAGAAGCAAACAAGAGAAGTGTATATGGTGTATAACATCTGCAGATTTAAGAAATTATAGGATTTATCCTACAATAGAAATTATCTAAACATTTGAAAAAAGCAGCTGATACCTTTTGTGATGATACCATAGCTGTAAGCTGCAGGAAGACAAAGATGTAATTTTTGTTATAAACTTGTCCGATACCTTTAAAAAATACACTAAAAGGGAAAAGTAACTGGAGCATTGCAAGAATTCTGCAATAATATTTAAGGTTATATTCAACAAACAGCACTTGAGCATAGTTAGTTCTGACAAAGAAGGGAGCTCTCTGTATCGGTGTCGACCTTAACATTACCAACTACCCAGTAAAGATTACTATTTTTTCCCTACTTCAGAAGATGCATTTGCCTCATTATGGAACTTTTGGCAAGTTCATCTTAACTTAAATTCATTCACAAATACGGACCGAAGACAACGAGACAGTGTGTTATCTGATAGCAGACAAAAGCGTTTATTTCAGTCTCACAGTGTAGCCTGCAGTAACTGTACCTCCTGGTTAGTAGGCAGGCACACACAAGCAGATACTATGAGGTATTGCTGGCACGCAACGTTATTTGAATGATCATTACAAAACTAGCAGTGAAGGACACTCTGAAAACCCACTCATAGGCTTGGATGACATCATTAATCCTTAAGGAAAATTCATTGATTTAATTAGCTCGGAGTAGCAATAAATGTGTGCATAACTCACATGGCAAAAACTGAAGAAATCCATAAGGAACACAAACTGCAGCACAGTTATATCCTTTACTGACAGTAGTTGGTTATTAAGAGGGTTTGTTTAACCATCTTCTAATTGAACAGACTGGCACTGAAAATTCTGAATTGTCCTGGTTCCATCAAAACTTTCTACAGAAGCTTTAGCCGTGATCTGGCTGCGGCTGCTGGCCAAGCTGGCTTCTTACTGTAGCTCAGCTGACTGGCTATCTAGCTCCCTGGCATCAGGCCGACTGCTCAGTTGGTTTCTTGGCTTCCTAGGCTTGTCAGCTGGCAAAGAAATAGATTGTTCCATT
Source organism: Pseudotriccus pelzelni (assembly GCA_035584735.1). NCBI lineage: Eukaryota > Metazoa > Chordata > Aves > Passeriformes > Tyrannidae > Pseudotriccus > Pseudotriccus pelzelni. The sequence goes on along the minus strand of JAWMRA010000001.1, from coordinate 55,910,696 downwards.
TCTTGCCAGGAAGGCTGCAGAGCCAACATGTTTTGTTCCAGCACTTGATGAAACAAAATATTGACAAGATGGAATTTCCTGCAGAATAAAGATTTCACTTCCCAGCCAGCTCCAGTTATTATTATATGCTCTTGTGTAATGTAGTGACAACGTTTATCGCATCCTCTAAGCGAACACAATGCACAGAAAGGATGTGAATTCAGAGAGCTTTCCAAGGCTTTGGATAATAATCTCATATCATCTGAAACCGTCTCTATGGAGCACAATGCATCTTTTGATAAGGTTAGTTTGTGACGCTTTCCATTTTGCGTCAAAAGGCCTATTTAGTTGGCTCCAAGAACTCATTTGTCAGCAGGACATAACCGGCCGTCTGAGGGATGAATTCAATATACAGTCTGTGGATTACACCCCTTATGCATATTGTTTTGAAAGATGACTTACACAGGTCACAGATCAAACTCCAGAGAAAGAGAAACCAGCAATAGCTGCAATACAGTCACATGTATAAAGATTATTAGGTTGTCACTGTTGAAAAAAGGAATTAAGATATCCATAAATGTGCAAATTAAAAATGACTTCTCCAACATGCTAAAAATGGATTCATGAAACACTCAGTGAAGAGAAACCAAAAAATGCCATCACATCAGAGTATACTGACATAAAGCCAACCCTTGTCAGAGACAAACGTCATGGTCCAGCCCAGGCCAAAGATTCATAACTAGATGACTCATAGAATTACCCACTGAGACGGAGAGATCCACTTTTGGAGGAGCTAGGTGTGTCAGGAGTGTTTTCAAGCAGACACTGAATAAGGCCTAAATAGCAAAGCAAGTCAGCACATGGGTATGCCCTCGGCAGTAGAACAAGACTGTTTAAGCTGTTCCTGTTCTTGGTTGTTTCTGCGCTATCCCCAGTGTCATGCTGACACATTTATTACTCTGGTGAACTGGATCAGCAAAACGGAAGGAAAGCAGGTCGTTCTCTAGTCTTCTCAGTTCAATCTCATTTATTGCTTGATTTCACAAATGTTCATGCTGGCACAGTCCAGAAGCAGTGCAGACACAGGAGCAGGGAGCTGGGCTGGGGAGCCGAAGGGTATGTTATAAACAGAGAAGCCATTAGAAGTCATTAATGAAATTATTACATTATGAGCTTTAGACTTCTAAATCTTTTTTTGTATTTTTTTTGAAGGGGTGGGGGGGAGAAAGGTGGAATATTATTAAGCATGGCAGATCCTTCCCAGCTTGCTGCAAGGGGATCAGTGGAAAAGGCTTAGACAGGTTTTAAGACAGGAAGAGTATGCTATGCCTCCTGTTGAAGGTAGGAAAACATAGACTATAAATTACACATCTGCCTTTGAGAAGGCAATCCTTATTATTCTAAGTGTAGATTATAGGATATAATTTCATCTTGCCCAAACTTAATAAAGCTTTAGTTATAGAGACACATTTTTCAGAAGCAGTATCATAAAAAACCCTGACAAAACAACATCGACACAATAATGCAACTGTGTAGTTTTCCTGTACAGAGGAAAAAAGTGTAAGTAAGGGACTAGGAAGAAAACAGACAGAATACTGCCAAAAAGTCACAGACTAGTTCTTCAACACCTTTCACAGAACTGGCATTCAATACCTGAGAGAGATGACATATCGGTCAGTCTGAGATAATCTTTGAATAAGTTGCTCCAAGCCAGTGATCCTGAGATATCAAGCTTAAAAGACAGATACAGACAGTGAGTCAGGATAGTACCAGGGACACAACAGCAGTTTTGACAAAAAGATTCTAAACATGCCTATTTTTCATACCAAATGAGCAGGTAGAAAACACTACAGGTGCATGGCCAGCTCTGCCTGATGCTGATCCTCTTCATGGGGCCTGACCCTGATCCCCACAAGTGGACTGATGTCCCAGCCTGGCTTTTACCTTTCCCTGTCCTGATGCCCCAGCCTGGGGCTGTCCCCAGCTTCCCTGCTCCCTGGTTGGGGTCAGCAGAATGGGTTCTGACTGGCCAGACCTTGCCCTGAGAAATATAAAATTAGCAGGACACAAAATACCAGATCCCAGAAACAAACACTCTATTTCTTCATAATTAATATAAATTTTAAGAAGCATTGGATGACCAGACAAGTTTCCTGTGCTTTTACATACAGTATTCAAATATTTTTAAATATTCAAAAATTTTAAAAATCGCTATTTCAAAGCTATCCCCTTTTTTGTTATTGCATTAAAAAAAACCAAAACCAACATATTCTCTGACGAACAATGGTGTGCTGTCGGTTATGTTTCATAGTTTCCTGATGAGGGTAAATCTTGATTTTTCTCAAGGTTTTGGCAGGGAGCCATAGGAACTCATTATTCTGAATAGTCTAAGGGGAATTATAAAACAAAGGGAATAAAAGGCTTGAATTTATTTTTAAAGCATGCTTTCTCATGTTTACATTGCTTCCAGAGCTATTTTGTTTTGGAATTTTTTTACTTATTTTTGATAGATGAAAAACGATGATACATTAGAAACAACAAAACCTTCTTACAGAATTTTTAGCTTTCATGAAAACTGAAATGTGTTTTTAGTGAAGGAGTTGGTCAAAAGGAGGTATATTTTGTTGGTTAGCTGGAAATGTGCAAACTGTTAAAATGTCTTTACTCAAATGATAAGAGTATTTCCAAGTGAGGCTGGTCTCAAGGGGCACTGAAATGACGACTGACTTGAATTAAATTTGATGCTTTTATTCATTTCCTTTCTCTCCATCCCATGGGGACCTGCAGTTCCTAGGAGTATGAGAACCATTTTATTTGTCCCACTTTTGCCACACAGTGTGACATATTTTAGAACCGGCCTTTTGTTTCTTTTAACTATCTAGTGTTTGCATGGTTTGTTGGCTTTGTCCGCACCTTACTAGGTTTTACACTAAATTAAAATGTAGCTCACCTACCTGTTGGCAAAAATTAGTAAGTGAATATGCACCCCCCGACTTCTGAAGTGTCTAAAATGATTGCACAAACCAGAGACAGCCCATGATCAAAGACTATATAAAAATAAAAGCCACATCTCAAGAAAAAAACAGAAGGTAGGCACAAGCAGGAATTATCTAGAAAAGTAACGGAGATCCAGTAGCAAAAATTCTCACATCCTTTTTACAGGGCTTTAAAGGTGCCCAGAAGACAAGTGCAACTTATGAGAAGGTGACTCTAGTCTCCAGTTTTCTTTCTCCGTACAGGGGAGCAGGTTGGACATTGAAACAGCCCAATATTAAAACGCTACAAGGATCTTAGGATTATTTTTTTTTTTTTTTTCTTCCCTAACCCCTTCCCTCGTATATGAAGTTTGGGACTTTTTGCTGAATTTAGCTTCGGGGGCTCTTTCTTTTCTGTCTTCTAGAAGCTGTTGCAAGCCCATGCTGTCCTGTCTCCACCTGTAGCCACAGTGGGACTCCAGTTCTGTTGTTCCTCCTCCTGAGCTTCACTCTCATACGCCGAGTCTTAGAAAGACCTGTCCCGATTCCAGGAGTCTCTCTTTCGGGGAGGGACACAGCTGTTAGTGCACACTGCTAAGATGATCCATTGTGTATTGTCCAAGACACTTCCTCATTTGTGCCCTCGTCAGGTTAGTCTCTGGAGGAGCTCCTGCTGCTGCTGCTGCTGAAAACAAGTTATTTCGGGAAGCTACACGACATTACTGTTTCCATGCAAACAAAATTAAATCCCAGGCCCCAACAGCACCCACACGTAAACGCGTATCATCCTAACCCATCAGGACGTGGAAATTAATTGCGCAGTCGCTGGGCTAAACTGTTCACCTGGTGTCCAGGGGAACCTGGCAGCACCGAGTTTAAAAAGGGCGTGTGGAAAGGAAGAAGGGCGCAGGATTTCCAGGCAGGCTCCGACGTTCTTGCCTGTGCCTCGCCTGACCAAAACCAGCCCGGAGTCTCCATCCCGTCCCCCGTTCCCGCGGCCGTTTCCGGGGCGGGCCCGGCTTTGCCGCCAATGGGAGCGCGCGGCGGCGGCTCCGGCGGCTCCGGGGGCGGGGCCGGGAGGGC
>JAWMRA010000001.1:55851080-55906559 GCA_035584735.1 Pseudotriccus pelzelni | reverse complement strand
GCGGGGGGGGGGGCGGGGCGGGGCCCGGGTGAGGGGCGGTGGCGGCGGGGGCGTTGGGCCGGGCCGCGCGCGGGGGTGCTGCTCCGGCGCGGGGACGGGGACGGGGGCGCGCTGAGGCGGCGGCGGCGGCGGCGGCCACAGCTCCAGGTACGGAGCGCCCGCTCTGCTTCCCACCCCCGCCGCCGCCCGGGGGCTGGGGGGGCCGGGGCCCGCCGTCCCCGCGCAGGGCGGGGCGCAGCGCAGCCCGCCGGCCCGCCTGTCAGGCGGGGCTCGCTGCCACAGGTGGCCCCGGAGCTCCCGGGGAGGCGCGCGGCAGAGCATCTTCCGCCGCCTTCCCTTTCCCTTCCCTGAGGAAGGATCCGCCGGGGCCGCGCGGCTCCCGCCGGCCCGGCCGGTCACCGGAGGAGGAGGAGGCGGGGGAGGCCCCCGGGGTGCCCCTGAGCCGCAGCGCGGGGGTGACACGGAGCGGGGGTAACGCGGGGCCTCGGACCCGGCCCCGGCCCCGGCCCCCGCGGGGCCGTGGGGTCGCGTTCGCAGCTCCCCCCGCTCCGCCCCGCTGCTCGCCGTGGGCCGCGTCTGCCTGTCCGTCTGTCCGCAGCCTCGGCAGGGGACGGACGGGCTCCTGCCTGTGGCGGTGTGGTCGGTGCGCGGAGGCTCCGTGAGTTCGCGTTCTCTCCGGCGTGGACCGGGTTGTGGTCGGTGCGCACGGGTTAAGTAAGTTCACCTCGATCTCGACATCTCGCTTTTTAAAAGTGTCTCCTCCCTCTTCCTCCCCTTCGTCCTCCTCTCAGTTCCGTTCCTCCCTCAAGGGAGGAGGAACAGCGAGCGATCTTCGTTTGCTTTCTTGGGCTCTTTTAAGGGGCTTTCCTTAGCTTGCTTTTTGGTTTGTTTTTGTTTGGTGGTTTGTTTTTTTCCTACAGCTGAAGTACGTTTCTCTGATTTAGCCCCCAAAAATTCAATATGCAAAAGGAAAAAGAAGTATGAACTGCTGATCCCAACTGTATATAGATTATCGCCTTCTAATTGAAAATCTGATGTATTGCCAGAATGACATAGGGAGAAAAAAACCAAACCCTTAGGCTGTATCTGGAAAAGAGCAGTGATAGTGAAATAAATGGTAACACAGTGCTCTAAGTTTATCCGTGTTACGCTTGTGAAGAATCTCACATTGCTTTGTATTTGTAAGATTATTTCATAATTGTACAGTTAGACTTCAGTGATGGATATTACTGATATTTAACTAATCCTCGAGAAACTAAGTGTTTTTAAATAATGTTGGTCCCATTTGTCTAGTGGTATTTCTTGGTCTGTAGGCAAGGTGATTTTTTGGGGGGCATAATAATTGAATTATGCCATCTTGGTTGATGCCTCGTAATTCCATATCCTTCAGGGATTCTTTAAAATCTGTTGGCAGTGAGGTGGAGAAAAGACTTACTTAATGTGGAAAAATAAAAAAATAAAGTAGATTAGATCATTCCTGTTTTCTGTTAATCATTTGGTATGATATAATCTTAAAAAACCCTAAACAAAGAATACACATCCCAAGAGTACCTCCTAAACAAGGTGTTCTTTGATGAAGTTTTCTCTAAGGGGAAATAAGATGGCTTGAGAAAATCCTGCAGCTTAAAAAATAATACCCCCAACTTAACTTGGTATAGTTCTGTTATGTACATAATACACAGCAGAATAAAATACAGAAATTTAAAGTTGACTGCACATAAAATGCAGGCCAGTGAATATGCCTGGTACCTCAAATAACATTTTTTCCCAGGATGTATTTGAGAATCCAGACCCAGGACTGGGGGGAAGCTGTGGGTGATGACTTTAAGTGTTGCTCTAGGAAAAGAAAATGAAAGATTCTTTTGAAATTATTGAGGCTTTGTATTCATGTCATGCCTCTGCATGTGACAAAAATACAATATAGAAGAACTAGAACCAAACAAGAGAAAGGGGACCCAACCTGTCATTAACGCTCACCATCAGTGATGTATTTTGCTCCCCCTTTCTTGGTGTGGGTGTGACTGTGGTCAGGACAACTTGCATTTTATAAATGGACTTTTTCAAGATTGCCAACCTGATTAGTGAAACAGATAAACCATTAGAAATGAAAAATAGAGAAGGATCCTTGTCAGTGTAGACTTGTTTAATTTGGCTTTCAGTAGCACTTGTTTTGGGAAGGTTATAAATGCACATGCAGGGCAGCCAGGGTATCAGGCCCAGCCAGTGTGGATTTACCAAAGGAAGGTCCTGCTTGACCAACCCAATCTCCTTTTATGACAAAGTGACCCGCTTAGAAGATGAGGGCAAGGCTGTGAATGTGGTCTGTCTTGACTTCTGTAAAGTGTTTGACTCTGTCTCCCACAGCATCCTCCTGGAAAAACTGGCTGCTTGCAGCTTGGATGCAGGACTCCTCGATGGGTAAAAAACTGGCTGGATGGCCGGGCCAGAGAGTTGTAGGTAAATGGAGCTAAATCCAGTCGGCCGCCAGTCACTAGCGGTGTTCCCCAGGGCTCAGTTTTATGGCCAGTCCTGTTTAACATCTTTATTGATGATCTGGATGAGGGCATCAAGTGCACCCTTGGTAAATTTGTAGATGACACCAAGTTGGGCAGGAGTGTTGATCTGCTGGAGGGCAGGAAGGCTCTGCAGAGAGACTGGACAGACTTGATCAAGGGGCTGAGGCCAACTGTACGAAGTTTCAGTAAGGCGAAGTGTTGGGTGCTGCACTTGGATCACAGCAACCCCACACAGCTGATCAGTGCTACAGGCTGGGGGAGGAGTGAGTGGCTTGAGAGCTGTTTGGTGGAAAGGGATTTGGGGTGCTGGTCAACAGTCCTCTGAACATGAGCCTGGGCAGTGTGCCCAGGTGGCCAAGAAGGCTAGTGGCATCCTGGTCTAAATCAGGAGTATTGTGGCCAGCAGGACTAGGGAAGTGATTGTCCCTCTGTGCTTGCACTGGTGAGGCCACTCCTTGAATCCTGTGTTCAGTTTTGGGCCCCTCGCTTCAAAAAGGACATTGAGGTGCTGGAGCATGTCCAGTGAAGGGCAAAAGGCTCGTGGAAGGACTAGAGAACATATCCTATGAGGTACAGCTGAGGAAGCTGGGTTTGTTTAGTCTTGAGGAGAGGAGGCTCAGCAGTGACCTCATTGCTCTCTACAGCTTCCTGACAGGAGGTTGTAGTGAGGTGGAGGTTGGTCTCCTCAGGTGTGCCTACAGTGAGAGGACCAAAGGAAATGGTTGCTCTGGAAAGTGGTGAAGTCACCATCCGTGGAGGTGTTTTAAGAGGTGTCTGGATCTGGTGCTGGCTGATATAGTTTAGTGTTTACAGTGGTAGTGCCGGATGGACAGTTGAACTGGATCATCTTGCAGGCCCCTTCCAACCTTGATGATTAAGAGTGTTGTTTTTAAGGTACTTTTAAATTTCACATTTAGAATGAATCTTTCAAAGTTCAGTGTTAGATTAAGCCTGACTTTTGTAAATCATCAGCAGAGTTTTCTAGGCTGCTTCAGGTCATTGTGTTGAAGACCAAAAAAGAGTTGTTTTTCTTTAAAAGAAAAATATCTATTTTTGCTGTGGTACTACTAAATAAATCCTTTTTGAAAGCATAATTTTAGATATAGTATTGTCATTGTGTAGAATATTTTATTTGGAATTTAATTTTAATGAGAACTTATTACATATAGTTCAAATTTATTGCCTGACCAGTTCAAATTTCTCATATCCTGTATTTGTTTAGCATATGTGTGCACATGTCTACATATGCCCCTGTAGCTATTAAGAGATTTACTCAGCACATTTGCACTTCACAGAAAAAAGATAAATTTTCTTCCTTTCTGCCAGCTAATGATTGTCAATACACACTGACTTATAATAAATTTAGGCAGGGGATAAACTTATATAAAGAGTTTAAATCTGGGGCAAATTTCCTGTTGGATTTCCTTAAGCTGATTATTTAATTTTGATCCTTACATATATTCAAACAAGGATGTATGTATATGGGAAAGCTAGCTAAATGCTTGTTACATGGTCTGATGAAAATGGTATTTTCAGCAAATCACTGGAAAAATGGATTTATAAATTCATAGAATGGTTTGGCTTAGAAGGGACCTTTAAAGGCCATCTAGTCCAACCACCATATGATGAGCAGGGACATCTTCAGCTAGATCAGTTGCTCAGAGCCCTGTCCAGCCTGACCTTGAATGTTTCCGGGGATGGGGCATCTACAGCCTCTGGACAGTCTGTGCCAATGCTTACAACCCTCATTGTAAAACATTTCTTTTATCTAATCTGAATCTATCCTCTTGCAGTTTAAAACCATTCCTCCTTGTCCTATTACAGCAGGCCCTGCTAAACAGTTTGTCCCTGTCATCTTTGTAAGCCCCCTTTAAGTGTTGAAAGGCTGTTTTAAGGTCTCCTGAGAGCCTTCTCCAGGCTGAACAACTCCTACTCCCTCAGCCTGTCTTCATAGGAGAGATGCTCCATCTCTCTGATCGTTTTTGTGACCCTCCTCTGAACTCCAACAGGTCCATGTCTTTCCTGTGCTGAGGGCCCCAGAGCTGGATGCAGTATTCCAGGTTGGGTCTCACCAGAGCACAGTAGAGGGGCAGAATCCCCTTCCTTGACTTGCTGGCCACCCTGCTTTTGCTGCAGTCACAAGGGTACAGTTGGCTTTCCTGGCTGTGAACACACATTGCCAGTTCGTGTCCATTTTCATGTCCCCCAACACCCCCAACTCCTTCTCCGGGCTGCTCTTAATCTGTTCATACCGCAGCTTGTGTGAACACTGGGAGCTTGCCCAGCCCAGGCATAGGACCTTGCATATGGCCTTGTCGAACCTCATGAGGTTCACATGGGTCTACTGCTTGAGCTTAACCAGATCCTTCTGGGTTGCATCCCATTCCTCAGGGACATCAACTTCACCACTCAACTTAGAGTCATCTGCAGAGTTTGCAGAGGGTGCACCGTCTGTGTCATTGATGAATATATTACATAACACTGGTCTCGCTATGAAACCCTGAGGGACACCACCGGTGTTCATCTGGACATTGAACTGTTGACTGCTCTACTCTGGTTTGGCCCATCCAACCAACCCTGAACATTCCACCCATCAAATCCATATCTCTCCAATTTGGAGACAAGGATGTTGGGGAGGACTGTGTCAAAGGCCTTACAGAAGTCCAGATAAATGATATCTGTATCTCTTTCCTTGTCCATTGATGCAGTCACTCCATTATAGAAGGCTGCTAGGTTGATCAGGCAGGACTTGCCCTTGCTGAAGCTATGCTGGCTTCATTAAATCACCTCCCTATCATCCATATGCTTTAGCAAAGCTTCTAGAAAGATTTGTACCCAGCCACAGAGGTGGGGCTGACAGGTCCGTAGTCTCAAAGATCCTCCTTTCTGCCCTTTTTTAAGATGGGCACAGTGTTTCCCATTTTCCAGTCACCTAACTGCCATGACTTTTCAGATATGATGGAGAGCGACTTAAATTACTACATCAGCCAATTCCCTCAGGACTCTGGAAAGTGTCTTGACAGGTCCCATAGACTTACATACGTTCAAGTTTCTCAGGTGGTCACAAACCTGATCTTCTCTTACAGTGGGAGGGACTTTGCCCCCCCTGTCCATCCATTGGAGAGGTGTAGGAAGAGAGGTTGCCAGTGGAGACTGAGGCAAAAAAGTTATTGAGTACCTCTCCCTTCTCCTCATCTGTTTTTTACCAGTTTGCCAATTTGTGTTCATCAGTGGGGACACGCTTTCTTTGACCTTCCTTTTCTGGCTGCATACCTGTAGAAGCCCTTCTTATTCTTTGCATCCCTTGGCAAGTTCAGCTCTAGCTTTGCCTTGGCCTTCTGACCCCATCTCTGCAAAACTGTGCAGCATCCATGTAGTCTTCCCAGAATACCTGTCCTGACTTACACTGCCTGCGCATTTCCTTCTTGCCCTTCAGATTGACCTCAGCTGATCTTAGCTTGGTCTCAACTCAGCAATGCCAGTCTCATGCCTTACTTTCCTGATTTCTTACGCTCAGGGATCAGTAGCTCTTGTGCTCTGTGGAAAGCCTCCTTGAAGATGTGCCGTGTGTCTGAGGACAGTTTCCATGGGGGCCCTATTGACTAACTCCTTGCACAGCTGGAAGTATGCGTTTCCAAAATTTACAGTCCTGAACTTAGTCTTTGCCTGTCCCATATCCCTCAGGGCAGCAACTCCACAAGTGCATGTTCACTGTGGCCCAGGGCATCTCCAGTCTTAGATTCATCTCTAATCACTGATTAGCTCATTTACGTTGGACCAGCAGGTCCGGTGTTGTGTCCCCTCTGGTAGGGCTGTCTATTAGCTGTCTTAAGAAGTTATCCTCCATGCATTCCAGGAGTCTCCCCCTGGAATATCTTGCTGTGCTACTTTTGGAGTAGATGTTGAGATGGTTGAAGTCCCCCCTCAGGACAAGAGCCCGTGAGCATGATGCCTCCTGTAGCTGGAGCAGGAAGGCTTTGTCAGCAGGCTCCCCTGGATCAGGCAGCCTGTAGTAGACCCCAAGCACAAGGTTGCCTTGTTACCTGAGTTTCTTAATTCTTACCCTTAAGTTTTCAGCCTGCTCATGACTATTCTTCAGAGACAGCTTCTCACACTCTATCCAATTCTAGTTGTAGAGGACAACAATTCAGCCCTTCCTTCCTAGCCTGTCTCTTCTTAAAAGCCTGTAGCTATCCATAGCCACACTCCAGCTGTGGGATTTGTCCATCCAGCTTTCAATACTGGCAATTAAGTTGTAGCCTGCTAGCAGCACAGTGGCTTCCAACTCCTCCTGTGTGTTGCCCATGCTGCTTGCACTTAAGGTCCAACTTGGTATAAAGGTAGAGATGGTTAAACTTTATGTGGATATTTATCAGTTATTTGTGTGATCAATTTTTTCCTTTTTTTTTAGATACATTATTCAATAAAAGGAAAGTTGTGTTCCTCTTACATCTGATACTTCTACCATTTACTTCCTTTTTTGAGTTTACAGTGGGGGGGAATAAATTTAGTGGTCAAATTCAGTATGCAGAAGTAAAAGCAATTTTAAACTGTAGGTTTTATTTACACAAATGTTTTGTTTGTCAGTGCTTTCACTTTCTTTCTAGTTAGTTTTAAGGTTTTTGTACCTCTGAGATGATTGGACCATTGTTCTTTTGAAAATGGGTAATTATTTTATATTAAAAGTCTTCAGGTTTTGTTGCATTGTTGAACAAGTGCGACTCTTCAGATCTCTCTGAAATGCATGACAGAGAGCTGAAATGCTGTAGCTGGTGGGGAGAACCTGTGTGATTCATCTACAGAAGGACTGGGTGCAGACAAGACAAAATGCTTTTGGTGTTATGTTGATAAACTAGTACCATTCCTGTCCGGTGTCTTTCTGAGTCTGTGATTTACAAGTCTGTTGTTTTCATGAGTAGGTGACGCTGCAGGTAGCTCTGTATTGATGCTCGGGTCTCTAGAGTTTAGTAGCAGATGACATAGAAAAAACTTACTGCCTGAAGGCAGTGTAACTGTAAACTACTGTACCTGAGTAAATACTGCACCCAACGTAGTTATAAAGTCGTCTCCATCGTGTACTGTACTGGGCATTGTTAAACCTGCTGCAAGGAGTCATCAGTCTAAAATTGTGGAACGTAGGTACTTGATCCAATGTGGAAAACCAGCTTTTCTCATAGGTGACTTTTGTTAGGACAAGGAGTGTCTAAGAGTTTTCGCCCAGTATGGTTAGATTTATAGCGGATTAGCCATTTAAGATAGAGCAGTAGGGACAGTTGATTTCTTTTTCTTCTCGATACTGTTCTGTGGGTTTTTTTTCTTTTAAACACATCAAGTTTCAGCAGAATTGTGTTTTTTAATCTTCCATCTGTAGTTTACCGTGAATTGAGTTTCTTGCTTGTATTTATTATATTTATATATAGTATACAATCTGTTGGGAGGCTAGCTGCTTCATGTCATGCTTAATTTTCCAAACCAGACATCCAGTTAAGAGAGGTGCTGTGCTTCAGAGATTAAAATGTTGCAGTTAATTTGCATAAATGCAACTTTTTTCCTGAGAGTCTATCAAGCTCATTTTTGTGAAGGAAAGTAGAAATCAAGGTGAAATGTCAATAGATGTACCTAATAGTAATATCTTGCTATTGTATTCTTGAAGAGGTTTTACTGAAGAGGTGCTGGGGTGGAGGAAGATGAAGAATACAGTTACTTGATGACACTACTACTAATCTTAAGTTACTTATACCAAAGAACAAACCCATATAAAGATTTATTTCCCATATAAAGGGTAAATATGTGCTTGAGATAAGATAAAGAAAACCTGTCTGGTCGGTTGTGCAAAGAAGACCCGTACTTCAGATACAGATATCTTGGTGGTTTTTTTTAAATTTTATTTAACTTTCATTTTTACATTCATTTGCTCCTTGCCTGGTTTATTTTGGATAGTGTAGGAGTTCGCTTTCCTGGTTAAATTGTGTGACTATGAGAAAAGCTGAATTATTAAAACTTCTATAGAACTTAAAAGCCCAGCACAGGCTTTCTGTCTTTAATAACACCCTTTATTTACTGCCTGTTTTGGGGGATGTAGAGATGAATGAAACAAACTAGACTCATTGCTACTGGTTAAAGAGGGAAAGTTGAAAAAAATGTTTTCATTTCATAGCTGGTTTTTATATTGTTCTTAGAATTAGACTTAAGATCAATAAGGGCAGCTGACTCAAGCAGGAACTCTTGTGACCTACTTCATTGAAGTGCTGGTAAATTCAGCTTTAGTCTGCTGTGTGTTGCCAGCAGAGATGACTGCCCAGAGCAGGGCCAGAGAGCAGTGTTGATCTGTGTTAGCCTGTGGTACCTCCAGTCGACAGAAATGACTAGGCCAGGTGGTTGAGTGGGTAAGTTGTACATTTGCCTCTCGAGACTGTTGAAGGGTAGTTCCAGCACCTTGTAGGTACAGTGATCTGCTCATAGACTTTCTAGAGTACCAGTGATAGTGAGACATTATTTAATGTAATGTTCCTCCCCACCCCCCACACAGTCTTGAAATCTAGTTAAACTATGTAACTTACTGCAAGGTGTGTGTTCCGTATTTCCAGTCTGATCATTAAGACAGTACTTTTTAAAGCAAGCTGTCAGCATGGATGGTGTGCTGTTTAATCTTTCTCAGTTTTAAAATGCTTTTATTAGTGGTTCTTGTTTTGTCTACTTGCATTTTTAAAGTGGATACAAACTAAATGAGTAAATATAAAATAATAGAATATAATTGTTTTTTGTAGGTATTTTTGAGCTGACTTCTTTCATCAAATACTAAGACTGGAAAGATCATGGACATGTACGCCAGAGCTCAGGGCAGTCAAATGAAACCAAGAATATCTGTGAAAAAGGTAATTATCTGCATTTAAATAAAAAAATATTTTAGAGCTTTTGGACCTAGTAATGAAGCAAGTGAACTGGTTTGGTTGAGGTTTTTTGAGTATGGGGTTTTTCATTAATATGTTTTAATTGTGGTTGTCTGACATTTCAAGGAGGCGAAGAAATTGCCTTTACTTTATGCTTTGGCATATTTAGTGTAATTAAACTGGAAGAGAGCATGATTTAAGAAAGAGGTGCATGCTTTTGTCTTTCAAGGTGACATGATGAAATCATGATGCATTCATTTCCTAGACATTGTCTTGTTTATTGGAAGATAGCTTTTATTTTAGAACAGATCTTTTGATTTTATATGTAAATTAAAATACAGATATGTAGTCTTCATTGTGTTCTGTGAAATCTGTGTTAGGGCTTCCTGGTAATACCTGTATCTTTAGATCTTCGTTTCTTGTCTGGTTTGCTCTTCTTTTACAGGAACATTTAGGAACTGCCTAGGTGAAAAAGAAAATATGTCTAGCACTTAGAAATGATATTAGTGTGGTTTTTTTTAAATAATATTTATTTATTTATTTATTCTTTTAAATTTTTTCACTTTAGCTTGGAGAACACAAATACTCTTCCTCAAAATTTTGTGCAATTTATGTAAGTGCTTATTGAAATGAAAGTTGCAGTTTATCCTAAAGGAAGAATTTATTTATCCAATTGTATTTCTCAAGGTAGTTGAACAGAGGTGCGTTCATAGGTCTTTCTTGGTTACTAATAACTTTTTTATTTGCAATTTGCTGCAGTGGTAAGAGAAGAAACTGAGCAAGGAGGCATCTTGTCAGATGAAAATTGCATTATTCTATTTCATAAGCAGATTTTGTTGTTTTAAGGAAACAGTCTCTGTGGTATATGTCCTGTAGAAACTATTTGAAGGCAAAGGAAAGTATTATGAGACAATCAGTTGTTCCAGGTCCTGACATGGAGTGTTAATAGACCTATATTAAGCAGTTTGTAATTGTGGGTGATATTCTTTCACTTTAAGACACACAGTATAAAACCTTCTATTTTATTGGTTTATGAGAACTCTCCAGCTCAAAGAGTTCATTAACTACAAGTAAGTAATTTTGCATTCTAAAAGGACTTTTTTAATCTGTTCTTTATTTATTTCTCTGCTTCAGTTCACAAAACAAAACAAATACCACCCTTCCCATCACCCCCATATTTTTAAGCTTATGGGTTACAGAAACATCTTTCTAATAATGACGGTGACCAGTGATTCCTCACTGATTCTGATGGTTGCCTAAAATATTAGCTCTGTGAACTGCTCTATTAATTGTCATTAAGCATTCCAGACTGTGTGGTTCTAGAAACATGAATTTGACATTTCTCGAGTGTCTTGCAGAATTCTACATTTTGACGCAGCCAGGCTCCAGTGTTTTAATCTGTGGCTACCTCTTGATGTTTCCCTGAGAAGTGTCTGTTCAGATTATGGTGTGGAACTTCCTCTCTCATAGAGCCAAGCAGTAGGGTGGTCAGAATTGCGCTGTTTTTCATCTTCTGTTGATTCATAGAAGATTGCCATCTGATTCCTGTCCTCTTTGTAACACTTTGTCATAGTTAACAGGAATTGTTGCAGTAATAGCTCTTAAAAGTCAGTGCAAAGTTGTGGTATGCACATTTAAAGCTGAAGTTTCTATTTTTGCAAAATTACCTCAAAATATTTAATCCATTAAAATCTTACAGCACATGATGAAATCAGGAAGAGCTACTTTGTTGCTTAAGAGCAGAGTAAGCATGACTCTCCAGCATTGAGCTTAATTTCTTTAGAGACTGTGGCATCTTACAGGTTCTTTGAAATGTTAGAGATCAGTTGTTTAAAACACTGCATGAGACAAAATACTATAGAATTTCCTCCAGTGTACTGTGAAGGATCTGTAGATAACGACTTTTTGATTTGCTAAGGGGACAATGCAAATCTTTGAACTGCTTAGTTGAGCTAGAGGTGCGACAAGGATTGTCATTATTCGGGTCTCAGCACCTTGATGATACTTGTGTTTTTCCCCTGACATGACTTAGTAACTTTGAATCTGTGCTGAAGAATGACATAGGGTTTCTTGCAAGACATGACTTTAGAATTTCTGTGAGAAAGGAGTACACAGGCCTAGCAAGTAGAGCTGTATAGATTGCTTGGGTGTTTTTTGCTAGTGTGTCAATGTACATTGGAAGTAGTTGTACTGTTTATTAAAACAAATTACCTCCTTTTGCTCTTGTCCTTGATGAGCTCTCGTCCTTACTTGAACTGAGCTTATAGTCTTGGGAACTTGCTAGTTTTCAGTTTTTAATGTAGTCGTGTGTCTCCTTGTCTGGGATTGTGAGAGAACTTACTTCCATTGTGTGTTTGACAAGAGAATTTCCCTGAAAGTGAGTCCAGTCCTTTCCTGTCACAAGCACAGCTTTGATAGGGTTAAGAATATGAATAAATTAGTAAATATACTCTTAGGTAATGAGGGGAGTTTAACCCTCCCACCAAACCTACTGCTGGTTTTAAGTATTTTTGAACCACACTACGGTAATGGCTAAGAATCTTACGAATTTCAGGCTGAAGCTACTCAACAGCAAATTTATACCTGTTTGTCCATGGATGTCATTATTCTTCCACTTAATTTATTTTCTTTGCTGATGCTCACCCTTATGATTTTTTTTTCAATTATGTCCTCTGTTAGCCTTGGTTTATGGAAACTGTGTAAACTAAGGTTTTAGTCTGCTTTTGTATGAAAGCCTCTGCATTCCAGTGATTATCCTTCATAGTCCTACTTTCTGTGCTTGTGGTGAGTTAATCTTCTTTTTACATGTGGATAATACTGTATGCGCAATTACACAGGATGTCCTTCTCAGTGACTGATGTCAGTTCTTTCACTAAAGGATGCACATTTGCTATTTTCAGTGCTGTATCATATTGACCATTCATTGCTATACCACAATCAAGAAGTCGACTCAGGTCTTTTATTTCCAAGCTTGTGAATCTGCAATTCTATTTTGAAGTTTGGTTTTAGTTTTTAAGGACATAACTTTATGCTTCCTATGGTTGCATTTTAAAACACTCTCACGTTGGGCAGGTCCTTCCTCTGTGGTTTGCTATTCTTCTTCTTAGCTGATGACACCTGCTTACTTTAATTATTATCAGTTTTCATCTCATATTTACTTTTTTCCCCTCATTAAATTTATTAATGATGATGCTTGACATCAGTCTCAAATTAAATTTTGAAGAAGTTGGTTACTGATCTACATCAGCTATTCTCAAAAACTTCGCTGTATTGTCTCTATTCATGCAAGGTCTTCTTTTCCAAAGCCAGCTCTTTTAGTAAACTCTGTCTTTATCTGGTTTTCTTAGCTCTTCATATATTTCAGTCTAAATAATCTATGGAAGTCACAGATAGATGAGATTTTTTTCTATGTGTATGTGTTTTACATGTTAATTTCCATATCTTTATTATTTTCACATTCTGAACTTTTTTATATTCATTAATATGATCTGAACAGCATGCATCATTTGCTCGTCATTTTAAATATGGAATTTTATCTCTTCGATTATGTACTGCTATCATGGGCTACCAGACCTGCATATAGGCTTGTATGCTGGTTCTTCCAGGTCTTAGGGAGATTTTTACAGTTGTTTTGTCTTTCTTCTTCTCCCACTTCAAATTAATATTCTCCAAAATGTTGAATTTTGCTTCATCTCAGTAGTTCCTCAAACTGTGCTCTGGTTCATGGTTATTCATTCTGCCTTTCGATGTAAAACTAGGGAATAGTATTTGCTTATAAGTAAGGTGTATGTGGTAGTTTGTTGCTTTAGAAAACCCAACTAGAGAATAACAATGAGCCCTTCTCCATCTGGAGCGCTGTTGGCTTGCAGAAAATTAGGAGGTCACGACATACGACTTTTTTCTTTTCCCCCTAATTACTATTTTGAGTGCTGTAACTGGTTAAATTATTGTAGAAGCTGAAAATGAGACATTTCAACATGCTGGCTTAACTTCATAAATTACTTTTGTACAAGATGAATGGAGGAATTTCTGGGGAGCAGTCTTTGAGCGATATTGCAGCCACCTTATAAATCTGGAAGATCCAGAGAATAAGAGAAAGACACTGGCAGCATACTTTGGAAAGTACAAAGATACATTATGGAACTATGGAAGTAAATTACAACTAAACATGTGGGGGCAAGAGAATAGATAAAAATGGAAATTTGGCAAATGCTTCATTAATTTGTTTCAAATGGACCAATAACTGCATTAAATGCTTTTTAAAATTCAGCTGTTGCATTTCTGTAACAGTTACTGTTTTGACTTCTATAGCATCACTTGGCCTTGACTATCAGGTTGGTAGTCTGAACCTTGGTTGCTAACATTCTGAAATGTATTTTGGTACTTTCAAGGATCCTGATGTTCTAATTTGCTTTTTTCTATTCATTCTAGAAATTCTTTCCTAATTTTGTGTTGCCATGAGCACAAGAATGGTGACACAGGTCCTGCTGTAATCCTTTGACTTCTTGATACTGCTTTTTATACAGGGAAAACATAAAATCTTTCTTGAGGTTTAACTGTGTTATGTAAGATCACCTTTTACTATAAAGGGATTGGTTTTGTTTCTGGTGTATCAGAAAGGCAAACATTCTCTGACTAAATTTGGTTATCTAGCACTTCTACTGCTGTTTGAGAACCTATGCAAGTTTGAAATACCTTGTCATAATTTGGATGCAGTGATTTCTCCCTTCATTTTTTAACAGGGCAATCTTTTAGAGAATAATTAAATGGATTAACAATTTTTAACCATATGATGATCTTATTTGTCTTCTTAACCTTACAACTTGCTAGAGAAGATGACAATTTTAAATTAAAAAGAAATTGCTGACTTCCTGTAACAATTGAGAGGATATTGCCTCTTTTATGAGCTGAGCGAACCAGTTTTGTTGTTGTTCTGTTGTCTTATTTTTCTTCTGTTACTTTGTTACTGGGAGAAAGTCTTGCATTCTTCGGCCTTTTTTAGCCATCTGTGTGTGCTTGCATGTCACCATAAGTGTTATTAGAAGAAATGTTACAAGAAGTGTTTACATGGGATTAAGTTACAGTTGTTTTGTATCTTTCACAGAATGAAGAAGAATGTGTGTGGATTTTCTTGGGTTTTTTTTGTTTGCTTGTTTGTTTTCTCCCCTCTGACTTTTGAAGCCTCCTACATGACTTTTCTTTGCTAAAGTTGCCTTTCATCTTATTAAGGAAAAGCTGTTGAAGAAATTCCATATATAGGCTTCAATGCAAGGAGTAGATGGTGTTTGGATTTTTTCTTGGATTCATCTATTCTTTTTTATCAAGTCTGTGTGTTCTTGTCTTTTTTCTTCATTTTTTTTAATGCAGAACCAATTTTAGAATAAAAGTATTGCTTGAAGAAAACAACTTACTTGTTTCAGTTCTATATCCCAAAGCGAATTTAAACTTCAAACCTGTTGATTTATATACAAAGTAATTTGAAATAATAATTAGAGTAGGGAAGCCTGTGGGGGGCAGGGGAGAGATAGATGGACCATGTATCTGAAACTGAAAATGGTTTTTGGTTGTTTTTTTTTTTAAATTTTATTTTTCTTTTAATTATTTTTCAGAGTTTTGGTGAAGGTGTACTGCACTCTATGAAGTCACTGCTACACAGCAGAAAAGAGTTGTGCAATGTATCAGCAGAGGAATGCCTAAATCGGGAAGAAGAAGATAATTTTATTGAGGTTTGGCACAATGTTACCATTTATATATATTTTGTGGCTATGATAGAAAACAGTTTCGGTTGAAACAGTGTGGGAAGTTGCAGAATAGTAAACGGGAACAATGATTCAGGTTACTGGCTGTAAAATCTGTACCCTGTATTGTAATTTTTTAATTCACTGTAGTCTTAAAACAAGCTGTGACATTTAAAGATGACATTTCTCTGCGCTGGAGGGTTTGTGAAACCAGAAAACCAGAATGTGTAATGCGATGACTTGAGTGATGGTACTGCATTTGCGGGCATCACTGTGATCAAGGTTGTGTGGATGGTATCCTAACAAAGTAGCAGAACATTTTGGTCCAGGTCTGAAGATAAAAGTTAAAGTGATTTCTCTTGCTTGCCCTGTGCTTAGCAGTAAAATAAGAAGCCTCAAAATTGCAGATCTAGACTTGTTTTATGTGAATACAGGTGGGCTGAAAGCTGGACAGGGCATGGGGAGAAGTAGACCTGGACAGAGTGCAGGACTGTCTAGGTAAATCTCAAGCTATAAGGAGGAATTACTAGAACTGTTTGAGTTACAAGACTAACAGCAGCTTCTCCAAAGAGAAAAGAAAAAAAGAAAGAAGCAATGTGTACTGTGTAACTTGTATTAAGTGTTTTGCAAGACTTCTAAATAGTGGTTGACAGGCCTGACAAGCAGCTTAGAGAAGGACAGGATGACCTGAACTGGCCATGCAGAGGAGCTGAGACAGGGTGAAATGAACGAAAGACAACTCAGGAAGTGGTTAGGGAGACTGTTAGGTAATTGCATAAGGAGTAGCAAGAGGAAGACAAGAGGCAGATTGTGTGACTGTCAGAGAGGAATTAGGATTGCCTGGATAACAGCAGGGATTTTGTGATTGGATGGATACAGTCAGGGGTTGTGACTCTATGGAATGTTTGCAGAGCAGGCATGAAGCTAAATCTGTGAAAGATGAAAAGCTGTGGCAGATTAAGGTAAGGAAGAAGAGCTATGCAGAAAAACTTTGGCAAAAACCAAACAAACCCAACAACTCTATGGCAAAACCTTGTCTGTATCTGACCAGACAGACCATGCTTTAGAAATCTATGAAGCATTTTTGTCTTACGTTGCCAGCTATATGTCAGGTATGTTTTAAATGCCTGAACTTATGGTCCCTATGGAGAAAGATAGCTGACTATATTAGCCACCTTATTAGAGCAAGCAATTAAGAGCCCACTGGTTGAAGTATAAGAGGGTCAATAACCTGCTACAGAACAGGTATTTTTTCCTTATGGAAATATAGGAAAGATGTGGAGAATGACGTTAATGGAATATTATTAGGACTGCAAAGATAATTACTCAGACTTCAGAAAACCAGTATTTAGATTTTCCTGTACCATTTTAATCCATTTCCTCTGTACCCATGGCTTATGATAACCTTCAAATACATCATCTCATACACTATTTTTAGTTTAAAAAAAGCACTTGTGTTACTGACGAGCTTTTTATTTCCCTGGCCTACTCCCCAACAGCTTTTGAATTGGTGTACTAAGTTCAAACATGTTCGAGGTATTAAAAGGTGATTGTTTTTCTGTGAAAACTGGCACAATAAAGAAATCCAAATTAGTATTGTCATTGAGGCAAAAATAGGCAAACTCAGTAGAGTTGTTGTCTTTTTGACAGCAGTCTGCTGACCACTCAGTGTACACATTATTCTTCATTTGTGTGAAGCTATTACTCCTGCATACTGCCCTGTCTCACACAGTGAATTTATCCCATGAGAGAAGGGAAGGATTGGAATCATCATGAGGAAGGGGCATGTAAGAAGACATCTGTTAAAAAGACCAAACAAAACTGCCAAAAAACCCCAACCGCAATAAACTCTAAAGCCTCTCAAAATGTTCTTCAGAGAACTAAGTTTTTTCCCAAGTCCTTTGAATTGTTTGATATTTTGCTGCTTCTGTGAAGGAATTCAGTTCACATTGTAGGTGCTGTACAGATAAAAGACACAGAAGTTGAAAAATGTCTTGAAGGTACCGTGCAGATGAATTATTTAGGAGTTGAAGAGAAGATGTAGGAATTGAAAGATAACATTGCTCAAACAGGATTGTTTCACAGTTAACACAGTGAATACAGTAATCGAGATGCTGGAGCGGTTTGGAATGCTACTGTGAAGCATTGTTTCATTTATGGTGTTGTCATAGCTGACAAAAGTGGATGTAAGTGGGAAGATGTTTTCTGGGGGCATGAGATCTTTTTCCCAGCATGAGACCCCCCTGAAATAGGCACATCAGAATTTTTCGTAGTATGATTCCAGTTTAAAAGAAAGTTTGAAGGGTTTTTTTTGGTCACACTTTGAAAGAACGTATTCAAAACACAAATACAGTTAAAATAGAATTATTTTTCAGCTATTTCTTTTTCTAACTCTGTACTTCTCAGAGATTCTGTGTGTACAGACAGGTAGCTGAACCAGTTAGTAATAAATTAATATAAACATAGTGATGTTCTTCGGAGTAATGGGAGTAGTTGCTACAAATTTATGAGCTGTGGGCTTAATACATAAAATTCAGTCTGTTGCATAGTGCTCTGAAATAATGGAACCCAAGCCATATGAAACTAATTTCAAATGTCAATGAAAGTATTTAGTCTTTGTGCTTTATTTCATATCTACAAAATGGAAGCAAAATTTATTTTCTGATGACCATGTTTTGAAAATCAGTGCCTTGGGGTTTTTTGGAGCATTCAGATACCCTATTGATTTGTCATTAGGGAAATACTAAATGAGAACTGAGGAAATCTGACATTTGAAATGAAGTTAAGGGTTTGTCTGCTTGGATATGGTGTGCAAACATGTGACTTCAGTAATCCGTTGTGTTTTGGCCTTAGGCTAATCAATTTACATGGCAAATTGTATAATGTGTTGGCTTTATGGTTTTTTGAGTATATCCAAACGTGTAACAGTTTATTTCAGCGTGGACAGATTTCAGACTGGAACTGTTTTATGTGTGCCCAGCCTGAAGCGAGGACAGATGAGCACTGATCTTGGCAAAATCATGTTTATTTTAACAGATGTAATGAGGTTTCTATGTGTTGCTCTGTATGTCACTAGAAAAATTTCTGTGTAGTGGGTTTTAAATGTTGTATATGCTCTTCAGTCTGGCCTGACCTTTCACAAGTCAAATAGTGTAGGGTTACTAGTCTTTATGAAAGACTGTGTGCTACTGTTTGAGCAGGCTATGCTACCCTAAGTTACAGTTATTGTGGCCATGGAATGAAACTTTATGTTACAGTCTGCTGAATTTTTAGCTCTTAAATATCAGCAGGAAACAAAGAAGTTCTTTTTTGTACTTAACTATATTAATGTATTTATTTTACAGATTACATTTATAGGTTTTGCTGAAGAGATGGGTACTGCTCGCTTGCAGGTACAGTATATATCTGTCTATATTGGAAAATAATAGCTGGTGCTTTCTTCTAAGTAGTACCTAGTTTTTTAAACTGAGGAATTTTGGTGTTTGAGAAATGAAACAGATGTATCTTGAGCATGTAAAAGCCTAAGTTTCAAATGTCATTGAAAGCTTGGAAATAATTATTTTAATATGACAATTGCTGTTTTATATGTATTTACAATATAACCTCTATTAGGATGGCCTGGAACAACTTATTTAAATGCGGCAGAAAGGGATGATTGTTTGGGGGAGGTGTTTAGGTGGGAAAGGGCTTGTTTGGTGGTGGTCTTTTCTGGGTGCTTTTTTTGTTTGGGTGTTGTTTTTAAAAACTTGTGTGTATCAGATTTTGGTTTTTAATCTTCTCCTTAGTGGAGTTGTGCTTATTCATATGGTAGGGTTGCATGTGTGAAGCTAAAACTTTATTCAGTTGACTGCTAGCTGTGAATTGCTGGTGGTGGGGTCAGGAGTCAGTGTTATGGCTATGCCTTAAGATAAGGTTCTGGAGAATTAGATCAGGAAATAGTATTTTAAAAGGTGGAGTGTGGCAGACTAAGGGGGTTATAATGTGTGATTTTCATAAGCTAAGGATTTAGTCTTCCTGTACAACTTACACATCAGTATAATTCATAACATGCATCTTCACAGTGCAATTCCACACTTCTACTCTGTCTAGATCCGAGTAGATAGAGATTGCTGTAATAGTTTGATGATGTTTAAAAATGAATAAAGAAACTCTGAATCCATTTGCATTCCAACTTATATCAGTGTTCCTATTAAATTATAACACTAGATATTCTTTCAAGAATGGATAAGAACAGTTTGATTGTCTATAATTAGATGGAATTTAAAGAAAATCGGACGGGGTACGTTTATGGAGATTTGCTTTGAACCATAGTGATCAGTAGCATTTGCACTGTTGAAAAAAACCCCTATAAATCTTTCATAGGCTTCTTCTGTATTAGGTAAAGCTAAAGGTTATCCAAGGTCTTGCTTTAAGAAGTGCCTTGTCCATATTTTTGTAATAGGGAGCTAGAACACTGTTCTAATAAAGCACACTAAGGGCATGTAGAGATCCACTGAGAACCATTATTAGCTGAGGTCAGTGTTTGTAGTTGTGTAGTTTGTAGGATGTGCAGCTGCTTTTCAGCGCTTAGAAGATTCTCCTCTATGACTTCTAAGCATCGTCCAAGTATGGACTGAATGAAAGTTTGTTTACACGAGCTTTACACCACAGTTCAAGAGAATAAGTGGAGGATGGAGCAAAAAATAGGGAATCAAAAAAAACTTAACCCAAGTTAGTAGCTGTTACTATTTAGGGGGGATATGAGATCAAACCCATTGTCATTTAGAAGTTATTTTTTTGACTTGATATTCTCAATGTGTTTGTATATTTAAATCAGGAGTTGTCAGCTGTTTCTGTAGAGCTTCCAGATGTTCTGAAATCGCTCCAGTTGCGCAAACTAAAAGAAAACGAGGCTATATTTCTAAAAGATGTAAAGAAAACCTTGGCAAAACCTTATGTCATGAAACATCAGGTAAAATTTTTCTGTCTTATTGCATGTCAGAAGCATTATATTTTACCTCCTAAAGAGTTCAGTCATATCACACCTTGTCTTGCTTTTGGTTTTGGGCCATCTTAGCCACAGTAGTATTAATGTTATATTTCTGTGGTTCCATGACAGTGAATCTCAGAAAATATCAGAATAAACAGTGCTGTATTGTTTACAGAAAATATTCAACAAATATTTAATTATGGTGCTGATCCCATATTTCTGCTAGGCTGTACTTCCTTTCACTGCTGATTTGGAAAGAATATGAAATTTGTCAAGTTACCCCATCTCTGCTCTGCTCTGCTCAGATACAACTTTCATCTTTGGCAGGCTTTTCTTGTTGAAACAGAGATGCCAAAAATTACTTGAATGTCTAATGGACCCCTGTCTTACAAAAAAAAAAAGACAATTGTAAATGCTGTTAATTATGTAATTTCCATTATTTTTATTTTGATGCTGTTCCCATTATTGCCAAGTTAATTATATTCTTTCCAATTATAAATGTTGCATATAAGATAAAAAATACCTTGAAGAAACCAATATCCTATAAACTGAAGTACTTATTCGGCATAAACATGCTGAAGAAATACTGTCTTCCTCTGCAAATTTTTAACATGCATTCTTTAATAGATTCTTGGGAGCCTATTATCAGGGTTGTGTTACGTTATTGTAGTGATTTATTCAGAATGCAGAATGAAGAAAATGGGTGATTCTAACCGTCAGTCTACACAAACTGTTTAATTTATTTTCTTGTATTTAAAAGTATTTCTGAATTATTTACTCTTCATTAAAAAATGCATCGAAGGAATCCCTTGCTACTCCTGACAATTGAATTGTTCTAAGGTTGCTATAGTTGTTTTCTTGTTGCTCTCTTTTTCAAGAATCAACTTGCTGAAGTGTTTTGTGTGGTGAGACTGACTCCTTCATTCCCAAGGATCAAAGTTGATTATATATTTACCTTGCTGAGCAAGTATACCACAGGCATAAGATATGCAGTAGAAATCAACTCTTCGCAAAAACATCAAACAGAAACATCCCATGGAGAAGATGATGACACTAATCACTCAGTTTCTTCAATTGAGGATGATTTTGTTACTGCTTTTGAACACTTAGATGAAGATGAACCTTCAAAGATACAAAGTGCTGGTAAGTTCTTGCTGTATCCTTGTAGAAATTGGTATTTGAAATTTAGGCTTTTGGGATTTAATATGAAAGTAAATGTAAATGAATAATTTTTTTCCATTAATGATGTTTTGTAAAAGGGTATTGGGCAATTGAAAAATTAATTTTTTACTCTTTTCACAACAGTTTACCAACTCATAAACCAAAGATTCTAATCTCAGTGTCATACATATATCAAATAGAATCTTATTCTACTTTGTGTGCTAAAAATACATTAGTCAGTGATTAGATTTGTGTAACAGGATTTGAAGAAAATGAAAGGTTGCTTTAATCGTGAAAGATAAGCTAGCATTTTGCAACAATAATAAACCCAGCAGTTGCCATTAAAAATCTGCCCTGTTTTCTGCAGTTTTGTGGAAAAAGCAATCTTTTTTTACCTTGTGTTTTTTTTTTTCCCAGGTGCATGCAGCTTTACTTCTCAAAAACATCGAGATGCTGCTTCACAGACCAACCCTGCTCAGTGTTTAGAAGCTGTTGACTCAAAGGTCCTTGTAGGTTCTGCACATCGCAAGTCATCTGCCAGATCTTCTACTTTGATTGATATTTTGGGACTTAAGGAACTGTCCTCAGTAAAGAATTCAGTAACAACCTCAATATCTGATCCTTGGATACAAAGGAGTTTCTATAAGCCATATAATCCTTCCGATCAAGGTGTTAATTTTTTACGTAAAACATTGTTTTCTTCATCTCCAGCTGAATCCTCCGAGTCAGACTGCTCCAGCCCAAGCCCCATCATCTTCTTAGATGAAGAAGGCTATCAAAAAAGCTTGAAGGCAAAACTTCAGCTGCCAAAAATTCCAGTAGTGAAAGATGGTATAGAGGATTCAGACTCAGAAGTAAGTGAATTTTTTGATAGTTTTGATCAGTTTGATGAGCTGGAGCAAGCCTTGGAAAACTCTTGTAAAATTGTTAGGGATCCCATCCTAGGGAATCCCTCCCAGAAAAGGAGGACTGCGCATGAAAAATTGTCTTCTGCAAGCATTACAATGAATCCTCAGAAATTCAATTTTGATCGTCCCACTCTCCCAGCCAATGTAAAGAAACCAACTCCTCGTAAGCCAGAATCACCGTACAGCAGCATCTTTGAGGTCCCGGATTCCCCTCGCCCAGTTAAAACATCAGGGGAAGAGAATGGAGGCTTCTTCAGCCCTATTAGAACATCAGCTTTCAGTCCACTGGGGAGCTGTGGTTCTTCCGAATGTTTGTGTCGAAGTAATCTTGGTGGAGATGGGACAGGTCAAAACCACCATGATGCAGCTTATAATAGTTACTCAGCATATGCTGATAGCGTTTCATTTGAAATACTCGGTTCTGTTTTTTCTTCCGAGTCCTCGTCAGTAAAAGTATGTGCAGGAAATGATTCGAAGCACAAAAGGATTGCTTTGAAAGAGAAAAAAAGGCAAGCTGCAGATCTGAAAATGAAAACTAGTAAGGAACCAGATAAACAAGCAAAATCTAAACATAAGTCACTTATGATTAGAGATAGCATTCAAAAATTTGCAGCTGAATTGGTTGAAAAAAGTTTTGGCAGTGCATTTAAAGACCTGCAAAAAGGTGTTTCTTCATGCACCAATGCACTTTGTCATTTGGCTGCTAGATTGACTTCTTCAGTCTTTCAGATGGCTTTTTATGAGATTGGAAGACGTAGAGCAATTTCCTTGAAGGAGCGTGCCATTAATGGGATAGCAAACTTTTTGGTGAGCGAAGCTATGACTGCTGCTTTGAAAGAACTGCGTCACGTAAAGAAACAAATATTTACCAACACCGTTGCACGGTTTGCAGCAGACCTTGCTGAAGAACTTGTGTTTGAAGGAATCATGGAAGTATGCCAGTTTTCATATCCATCAACACCTACAACTTCACAGCCTTCATTATTTGATTATGAAAACAAAGTGGTAAGATCGTATGCCCGAGATTTGTCTGAATCTGTCATTCAGGAGGCATTTATTGAACTATCTCAGGTTGATGTGA
The DNA here is from genome assembly GCA_035584735.1 of Pseudotriccus pelzelni. Lineage (NCBI taxonomy): Eukaryota > Metazoa > Chordata > Aves > Passeriformes > Tyrannidae > Pseudotriccus > Pseudotriccus pelzelni. The sequence continues at coordinate 55,883,296 of JAWMRA010000001.1, read as the reverse complement.
CCTTCACAACGCAAGCAGCCATTAGTGTTTCCATGGACAATATTAAATATGTAAGCGCAGAAAGTATGTTAGAGTCAACGCAGACTTCCACAGTGTTTCCTAATCTTAATGACAGGATAGCACTAAAGCCAATCCAAGATTCCAAGAAGGAATATACAGTACAGCAAGCTCTGTTTTGCACCTCTGGTGTTGTAAGTTCAATACCTGTGCCCTTAGCTGGAAGAACTCTTTGTCAACAACAAGTTTCCTCTGAAGTTTACAAAGCAAAAGTATCTAGTACTCCAAATGCTGATGACAATATGAAAATATTCGAAGATTCCACTCATCCATTTTTCACGAGCAGAAAGAGAGAGGAGGAAGTGTCTTCTTTCAGAAACATATATCTAACTTCAGATCACAGTCCAAGTATTGAAAGTACTCCGTCACTCTTTTGTAACCAAAACGATACCAAACTAACAAATGACAGATCCGGAATGAGCAGTAGTTCAGAATTAACAAGTGGGTCAAAAGGCATTAATACTTTCTCTGGAACTATGGTAGATATGATAGTAAATGAAGCTTATGAAGCCATAACCTCATCTAGAGTAACAAAAGCAGTAGAAGAGTATACAGATTTTTTAACCAGAAAAATAATAGATAAAAAGCCTTATGTGCAAGGTATTGGTGAAGACTTCCCCAAGAATATGTTTGCAGATCATTTGGCCAAGTATGTCATAAAACAGTCTGTGGATGAAAGTAAAACTGTGTTATGCAACACTAGTGAGAATTTAACAGGTAATGTGAGCTCACAGACCTACGGAGATACCAGTCAAAAAGAAGAGTGTGCGATAAAGAAGCAAGAGGCTGAGAGACAAAGTAATGTTTCTATAATTGTGGAACAACAGCAGTTGCCTTTGAATAATCCATGTAAATTTCTTACTCCAACTCATTCTGTTCAGTGTTTTTCAGAATCTAAAGATTGTTGGCAGGAACAAAAAGGACATAGGTTGTCTTCGAAATCACCACCCCCTTGTTCCTCTGTGACTTTTGCTAAGCATGTTCTAGAGGACTGTACTGACATGGGAAGCTGTTCAATAACATGCTTAAACAAGCCTTCAAAAAGAATCGATACCCAGAAACTATCAGCAGGAGCTTTGAATTACAGGCAGGCCGATTGTTTTCTGCATACAAATAGCTTTTCTTCAGTGATGTTTGGCAGTGAAGGTGCTTCGCAGACTGAAGAAAAATCAAGTCTCAAACGTGGAAATACGTGTTTAATGCCTGATACACCCCCACCGACTCCTTTAGTGCCATGTGAAGATACTTCTGAAAGGAACCTAAGAAAACTATCCAAGAAACTCAAGGGAGAATTAGCAAAGGAATTTGCACCTGCAACACCACCTTCTACACCCTACAATCCCTCCATTACTGATTTTTCTGCAACCGAACGTGACTCTTTGGAAAATGAGGAGTTTATGCTTAAACTCATGCGGTCACTTTCTGAGGAAGTGGAAAGTAGTGAAGATGAAGATTCTCAAATGCCTATTGAGAAAGGGAAGCATTTGGAAAAAACAGTTCAGTATGCAGATTGTTTAGCTAGCCATATAGTTTCAATAGCAACTGAAATGGCTGCTTCCCGTTTAGATGGTAAAAGAAATGAAGGAGATGCAGGTAGGCAGGTTCAGTTAGGTATGCAAAAGAAAATATGTGGATATACTGCATTTATAAATATCCCAGAAGAGACATGCAATTCTTTATGGAATTATGCAGGTGATATGGCAGGAAAAGTCATCAATGAGGCCAAGAAAGTCGTGAAATCAAGGCATTGTAAACTGTTGAGGTTGAAGCGGGTTAACTGTCAGGTGGAGTGCTTTCATCTGAGAAAAGGCGATAAAGATGGTAGTTCAAAAGAAGGGTGTGGTCCAGTGCGGGACACGTGGCTGGCGGACAGAGGTTCATCTGTCCTTCCTTTACCACAAGGTTCAGGCATGACGGGTTTGACTTCCAAGTACCCAAGCTGTGAAAGCGTGACTGACGAATATGCAGATCACGTCATTCGAGTTTTGAAAAGAGAGGGTGGTAGTGCTGAGCTGTTAATGGATCAGTATGCTAGCAGACTTGCTTACAGGTCTATCAAATCGGGCTTGCAGCAAGCTGCGAGAAAAAACAAATTGCGATACAACAGGAAGACATTTCCTGGGCAAAATGCACAGGTAAATGGTAAGCTGGAGCTGATCAAAGCAGTGAATAAAGATGCAGTGCAGCCAGTGAAAAGCAGCGTTCATCGCTGTGAAGGGCAAATGCATGAAAGGAGTGTCGGCACACAGGGAACAGAATATACCGAGCTGTTGCATTTTTCAGGATCCCTTGCTCACAGTATCACTTCTGATGTCAGGAAGAAACTGAAAATGTCGGGAGCATCTTTGCCGAAGTCTCTAACAGATTCCTGTCTGTATAAAAAGACTGAATTTGATGAACTCACAGGGGATCTCATTAAAACAAGACTTTCTAGGACATTTCTTCCTTTTTCCCCAGATCATAAACTGTATCATAGTACAGGTAGTATAAATGAAAGTGGCTACGCTGAAGGCATAATTCAAGCCATAGAACAATATGCTAGAAAAGTAGCAGATGATACTCTAGAAATGAGTTTAGAGTCGGCTATTCTCCATGTGGCTGAAAACAGAAAAAGTGGCGATAAGCTCTCATATACTGAGAAACTATCTCCTTTTTCTGGAACTGTCTGTAGATGCTGCAGTATGAAGGAACATCGGTACTGTACAGAAAGTATGTCTCATCATCTACCTGCACAAGAATCCTGCATTCCAGTCAGGCATTTACTTCATTCTGGATCGAGTGGTGCCTGTCAGAATTCAAGAGTGTTTCAGCTTAGTATTCCCAAAATCCACGTTGATGTAGAACAGAGGACAGTGTTTTCTGACAAGGGGGCTACTGCAGCTGTAGAGAAAGCAGAAAAAGAGCTGAGTTACACAAGTCTGACAGCTGACAGTGGTATTGGACAAGATGGAGTCAGTTTTGCTGAAAGCCTTACTACTGAAATAATGACATCAGCTATGACTAATATTGGTCAGGCAGTTACCATAAGGTAATAATAATTTTTTCTTTTTTGTTGCATTTTGTACTAGAAAAAGGATTGTTAACACAAATTTGTGCTCAGAAGGAATTTTAATACATATTTTCTTAGTAATACACACTTTATGTTCTGAATGTTTTCTTTTTTTTTTCTTCTGGTGATATTTAAATAATTCAGAACTAGGAAAAAAAAAGCTTTTTTCCACCTGTGTGAGCTTGAAACCAAGGTTTCTATGTATATCAGCATAGTTATGTTCCAGTAGGTGACTAGTAAGTAAAACTTGTTATTTCAACTTGAAAATACTACTTGCAGTAAAGAATACTAGCCCTTACAGGTTTTGTTGCTCTGTGAGCTGTGACAGAACCCAGGTTTGCTCCCTATTTGTATTTCCTCTTCAGCATCTGATGCTGGCCAAATGAGCCATCTCTTTGTAGTATGAAGGCATTATTTTGATAATGGCCATGTTGTGATAGTTTCCTTATTATTGGGGAGAAAAAAACGCCCAGCCTGTTACTTTAAGAAAAAAACAACCACATTTTGTGTTATAGAATAGTAATGCAATAATTAAGGAATTGACTTTGAAATTCCTGTGTATGTAGCAAAGGATAACATACTGTTTTCCTTTAATAGGCCTGTAAACAGGAAATACATACCACAATAAATTTGTGACAAACAACAACTGTTTTTCAAAACAAACTGTGCAGTGTTCAGAGTGAAATCTGTTCAGATCCCAGAGCAATTCTTACCATGTTGTATTTGTAAATTTGAGGTAATATTTATATTTCTGCTGTGCATTTTTTTGAGGGCCATCATGATGGACAAATAAATTGATTATTTTGTGTTAAGTGTGTGAAGGCCACAGTGGGACTGAACTAGATTTTTTCAAGGTTTGATATGAAACACATACATACTAACAGCATAAAAGTGCTCATGAGATGTATATTTCAGGCTTTGCACAACAGGGTTGAGTTCTTACTCAGTGTGTGACAAAAGAGAAAGTAGTCATGTGGTGATGTTTTTCTATACCTACAGTGTCAAAGATGACACTTCATTTAAAAATTGTAGTCAGAATACGTCAACAGCCAAATGCAGGGTTCAAAGAAATATTGTATATTAGTAAATTTGTGACAAGGAGGTGATATGAGAGTTTTACTGTGACAAAATTTATAAATGTTTTTTACATTGTCATCTAATGTGTGCTAGGTAATTCATATGTTTCTTGAGAAGCTGCCTTGTGCGATGTAAAGAACTGCTCCTAGTGCTGGTATAAACTGTAAATAAAAATGGGGAAAAAATTACCTCTGTACTAAGCTGGTGGGTTCCAGTTCAAGCTACATATTATCTTCGTATGTATATAGATAATCACAGTTTGCCCATGAAAGTTAGTTCATAACTGCATGTTCTCATTTTGCAAATTTTTGTGTGTAAGGAGTTCAGACTTCTTTAAATCAGTTTTCTGAAGTATCTTCTAGAGTCTACCTTTTATGGGCTATGCTTGATTGATTGTTTTCTGGATAAAAAAATGAAGCTAATTTCCTGAGGGAAAAATTCTGTAGAAGACAAATCTTTTTCTATAGAAAAATCTTTTTAAAAAATGAAATCCTAACGTTTTAGACACCAGCTCATACTTAAGTAGTTTGCCTACCGTAGCAGACCATCTAGCTGCTTTTTCCAAAAGCAGGCTGGGAAAAATAGCCAAACTGTCCTATGGTGAACGAGTTCAGAAATGGTAAGTCTTCTGCTTGAAAAGTGTACCTTGATATACAGTCTACAAGGCTACAATGCCTTCTGTGCTTTACAGCATCAATCTTCCAAATGAGAGAATTATTTGTGCCACTCCCTTTGACTTCTAGTGAAAGAATTCCAAGTAGCAATCCCTGACCTAAGCCTGTTGATGTTTCAGATTAATTTGGTTGCTCTATTTCTTGTGTTGAGGATAGGGTACAAATTAAGGGATTCCCCTCCTTTTCTCTTTCCTTGGAATTTAATGGCTTTGAAATGGTGGTAAATTGCTTTGAATGAACTAACACAGATCAGCGTGAAATGCAGTGATGTTTTTGTCTTAAATTTTTGTTTAGCTCTGTTGGAAGAGAAGGATTTCACTCTGTTGAATCTGTTGTTAGCCAGCAGATGAGTCTTAGTATTGGTGATGATAGCACTGGGAGTTGGTCCAATCTAAGTTTTGAAGATGAACATCCTGATGAGAGCAGCAGTTTTCTTCACCTCAGTGACAGGTAACTATAAACATGTTAGTGGAGTTAAACAGTTATCCTGACATCAAATAACTTGTCATCAAGTGGTTTTCTCCTGGAGCTTGAGGGAGAAGAGATTTTGTCTTCAGCACAAAATGACTTTTTTATTAAAACTGGCTCTAATATTATGATTTTGTTTTCTTACAAAATGTTGTTGGCCACGAATGTTCATATTTTAAAATACGTGGCATGTGTATTGTCACTGATGTCAGGGAGTCACATCAAGTAAAACTGTACATATAAAATTTAAGTATTAGCAAAAGATGGAAGCATTTTAAAAACACCTACCCTGTGTAAAATACAACCTGAGAGTACCATTTATAAGTTGTACTCTAAAATATTAAAATGTAATCGTAGAGAATGTGTTTTATATAAATTCATTTATTACTGAAAATAAGTAATACTAGCTTAATTTGCATGAGGAGCTTTTACAGCTATTTTTGTCTTTTTTGATACTGGTATTTATAAACTGCTCTAACTGATATTGGTGGAATATGTGTATACTGCTAACCATGGGTTTTGCAGATGTGTGACATTGGAACTTACCTGTTCAGGGTAGTAGCTTCTCACTACGCTTTCCCTAGCTGATGGATAGCTAACAAATATTAAAATGGCAATTCTAAAATCTGCAATGTCTGCCTGTTGCCAGGGAGAATTACACTGCGAGTTGCGGCCCAAGCTTCTATATAGGGAATATATGAGGAAGGAGTAAACTTGATTTTTTATGATTGATGTAACACTTATTTTACTGTAGAAAGTCTAGCATTTCTGTTGAAGAATAGCAGAAGTGGGGGAGAGGTTTTTTTCTTTAGTTAGTACTTCCAGTATCTCTGAGGTTAAAGGAAGTATGGGAGATGTGCTTCCTTATGTAATATACAAGTAGGTTATTTGGTACCAAAGTGAAACTGCTCAGTTAATTATTTTTCTGCAATATTTTTCATGTTTTGCTTAACTAAATAATTTAAGCCAACCACCACTGTAATTTATCACTCATAGAATTTAATTATTTTGTAAAAAAAATGCATTAATTTCGAGTTACTTTAATAAAACATCACCTGTTTAATGAGTGAAAACGAGTTAGACTTACATGATGAAATTCACAGTGTAAGGAATAATATTCAGCATATTGGCAGTTAAAAATGAGAATAAAATATAGGTTAGTGGATACTGGGACAAAAAATATAAAAAAATTGCTTGACCTGCCATATCTATGTTATATATGTTATTTCTCATCCCCAAAACAGATATAAATGGAAAGAAGGTAATTTATATAACTTGGAAGAAAATCTGTGGCTCATTAGAGGAGGAATGACCTAAATTAGCTCACAGAAGGGGAGGCATAATTAGATAGGGAGGTGTTGGCAGGAGAAACTAACATACGCAAATTGATCAGCTGATTTTACAGAACGGACTGTGGATTGGTAACAGCACATGTGTACATTTGTGTTGCTGAGGATAGGCAGGTAGAAATGACAGGATCTGGGGTTATTATCCTGAGTAAAAAAGATATCGGGGGAGATCTGTAACAAGAAAAGATTCAGTAATAACACCACTGTTGTGGTTTAACCCCAGCTGGCTATTAGTGCCCACACAGCCAGTCACTCGCTGCTCCCAGCGAGGAGAGAATTGGAAGGGTAAAAGTGAGAAAACTCATGGGTTGAGATAAAGAGGGTTTAACAAGTAAAGCAAAAGCCAAGCACAAAGCAGGATAGATGATACTGTTGAGTGATACTGTTACCGGCAAACTCCTAAAGAGAAATCAGTCTCTTGAAATGTTCCTTTCCACTATTTTGCTATTTGCCCTGAGTGGTATGAGTGGAAAAGAGCTTCAACAGTCGCATAAAACTTAGGTGAAGAAAGCACCTTCTTGCAGCAGTTGTTCTCTGGAGAGTTACTTCATAAATGCTTCTCATACCATCTATAGTAGACAATTTAAGCTTTATCAAAGAATGCTGGATATCTGGTAGTCTTGTTCTTGGAAGGCTTCCAGACAGGCTCTGGGGGAGGTATGAAATTGGGGAACAGAGATTTAATCATATGCGTAGCTCAATCTTGTATGTAATCACAGGCTTAACAAACTCAGCTATTTATAATGACTAAAATTAACAAGTGTAATGACATGGTCCATTTTTTCAGTTCTTTGCATTGGGTTGAGTGTAGTCATGGGATAAATGACTGTTTTTATGAACTGAGAGTGAAGTAATCTTTATAGTATTGTTTCCACAAATTTATAGCTCCTCCTCTCCCCCATGTTTAAAGGTTCCTCTTGCAGAACAATATTCAGAATTGAAAAAAATTACAATTATTTACTACAGGAATTCCTTCTCATCAGGCTGCTGGATTTTTGGAGTGAGTTGGAAGGATTTTGATTGTGCAGTTGTCTTCACAATGCATAATTCTATTAAATATTTGCTAGTCCTTAAGCAAATCTTGCAGTCGTAATCCATATGAGGAATCATTTTGAAATCATTGAGCCTGTGTAAATGATGAGCAATATGCTTAGACCTGAGGACAGCATTCCTACTAGCACTGATGTGGAAAATTAAGGAGTACAAATTAATACTTTCACCTGTTTACTGAAACTTACTAGTTCTGCAGTATTGTGCACATTGCTGCTCTGAGTAGCACTGACAGTCAGGTTTGTACTCTGTTCCAGCAAACCTGTTCAGGAAATTTCAGTGCTCTTGCATTAAATGTCTTGACAAAACAGTTGTAAGGAAAATGAAGGTTCTAGTTTGAGCTATTGTTCTTTTTTAGTTCAGCCGTGTTCTTTTCTTCTCCTGGCAGTAATGGTAACAGCAGTAGCTGGAGCAGTCTTGGTTTAGAAGGGGATATGTATGAGGAGAATTTATCCTTTCCAACATCAGACAGGTTGGTTGAGTTGAGAAATATAAACCAGATGGGTTCCTCATAATTAATGCATGAAATAATCATTTTTGAAAATAAAAATACAGTGCATTTTTTATGCTGATACATTATTCACACTCTTGTCACTTAATCACAATATGATTTCTTCATTAATTAATCCATCCTGAATGATTAAATTTTGCTGTGCTAAACTGATGTTCTGCTTGCAAAGCGAAAGGTTGCTTTTCTGCATGTTTCTGCCTGCAGTTTTACAAGTCTTTAGATTTACTTTTCTTTCATGCAAACTAGAGCTTGCTTCTTACAGGATTTCTTTTATTTTTTTCCTTTAGCTTGCGTAAACTTTCAAAATTGCTTAGTAATTGATTTTAATAGAAGACTTATGACTTACAGCTTTGAGTAACCTATAACTATTCATACCCGTGACATAAGATGGATCAACGTTTTCACATGAGAAGCAAAACTATTAAAATCAATGTTTTTTTCTTATTTTTAAATATCCTTTTAACACCCTTAAATATCCTTTTTAACACCCTCCTCGTGTTTCTGTCTTTTCATTTTCTGAAGTGTGAAGGGAATGATAAATCTGTTTACATCATGGAGTGGTTTGAGAAGCAAAGCTTCTTTTCATGATCACTCCCTAATTCTTTTATGATCTTCCTGTCCTTTAACCTTCATTACAGTCTTAGGATTTACTACATTTATTGTGCATATATTGGCTTGTATTCTTATTTTTGTTTGTTTGCTTTTTTAAATACAGTGATGGAACAGAAGATAAAGATGAAGATTCCAAGGATGCTGTAGAAGGTAATGTCAGTTCCAGCATATACTACTGTTCCTTGTCCTGTGCACTCTACATTAATTATTTTATTCTTTGCTTTTGTAGTCTGCAAAACAAGGTAACAACCCTGTTATCCCTGTTTGTCATAACGGATGTCAGCCAAGTGTTAGAATGTATTCTTTTATTAATACCCTACATACACCTCTTAATGCACTGAAATTTACAGCCTTTGGGAAATGCTGTTTTCTGATGCTCACACAAGCTTAATGACATAAGGTAGGGAACTCTGATGAGCTTGAAAGCATAAATTTTGTATGCACAGAATAACTTCTTTTAAAAATACTTCTTAAAAAAAGTATAACTACTTTTTAAAATAAAAGAGACATGGGAGTCGTCTGCATGGCTGTGTTCGAGACTCTGAAGAAGTTATTCAAACTGGACACAGTAACCTTGGGAGAGAGTCATGGGAAACAATGAAAAAACTTGTATTTGATGCCTTTGCTATAATCTGTTTCTTCTTAATGAAGTGTATAGACATTATAGTTTAGATACCTTGTAGTACTCAGCTATGTTTGCACATAATTGTAAATGTGATAAGCAGTACATCGTTATGTGAAAGTACTGTAACACTTCAGACCAGCATGATTTTTTTCTTTCATAGTATCTGTGTTTACTGAATGGATGGTTTTAAGATAGTTGAGTCTATAAACAGTGAACTACAGAAATTTTTTGAAACAAAGCTACAGATTTGATGATTTTACTTTTAATGTTAGGTTTGGAGCAAATCCGAAAGACTTTCTCGATAGCAAATATTGATCTGGAACGAAATCTAGTGGACCCCCAGCTCAGAGCAGCGCTCCAGTGGCTGGCAGCTTCTGAAACAGAGGTGTCTGATCTTCACTTCCGTGACACTGCCTCAAGGGAATTTGTCTTTGTAAGTACTCAGGTTGGATGGGTGATGGGAAAGGGAAAGGATTATCTGGAGTTCCACTGACTGATACACCAGCTGCTACTGCTTCATTTGCTACTCACTGTTGCAGAAAATCATTATTTAAATCCTGAGAGGTCAAAATGGAACAGCTTGATTAGTCTGTGTATATACCACACATAAACCAGCATTGTCAAAGCTGAGTTAGCTTGTTTCACTAGTGGTTTACTCCAAAAAGGGTACAATGACAGCATTTTTGTTTGAAAAAAAAAAATTTGTTGAAAATTGTATTTTTTCAAGCATTTTTTAACTTAGTGTTTAATTGTCTATAAATTGAATCTTTCTGAGAAGTTGGTCATGCAACTTAATTTCTAACTTAATATGTTCTGCCCAGGGGGTTTTTTGCTAGCAAAGACACATTTTCTTGTTAGAAAAAAGTTTAGTTTCTGAGTTAATATTAAGTATGTCTTTATTCTGAAACCAACGCTTTCTAACTGAAACCAAAGCTATTAAGAAAGAAGGCTCACTAAGATTGCTTTTTTCTTAGGTGCATTTATTTTGAGTTTATAGATTGAGGTTAATATGACCCAAGAGAAAAAGTGTAACTTTAAAGAGTTAGGCTCTAGCAATTTGTGTCTCTTTGGGAAGGCTCAATATTTTGGTATGCGTATTGTCCTGAGTATTTCCATCACAAATATATAAGAGGAACTTATTCCTGTAAAATCATCAAAATTGCTCTTTTGTGGCTGCACACTAAACTGCACATGATAATCTGGAATTTATTAAATTCAACATATATTTTTTAATTTTCTACCAAGGAATTACTTTAACAGGCTATTGGAAGCCTAACCTAATATATGTGTAAGCATTGTTTCTAATGATGAGGTTCATAGGAACAACAGATTATCAAAGATTTATGTTTTGTGATCTTGTAATATGAAAAAGCGTTAATGTGATGCCTTTTAGTATGGTTTTAATAGTTAAGATCTTGACAAAACCGACTTAACGTGCATATCGGTATATTGAGGGAGGAAAAGCTTGCACTCAGTTCTGAAATTTAGTACTGAGTCTTCAGCTTGGTGCTTTCCAAAGCTCACATCATCATTTCAGGAGAAAAGGGGAGTGACTGGGAAGTAGAGGTCAGTATGACAAAACAGACACCCAAACTTAGATGGATGTGTGCACCTATGGTGCTTTTAGTTACTGTAGACTTAAGAGTGTGAAAGGTATCTAGTGGCCAGTCCAGATCTTACCTGGTCTGAAATGTCCTAAGACTGGCTTTTCCCTTTCTAGCCCACAGAGACAATGACGATTTGGGGATTTTTTTTTGCCTGTGTAACTGTGTAGTATATGTGTTTGATTTCGAGATGAGGAAGCTTTTATTTGAAATAACCCAGAAAATTAGGAAATGTTTTTTGGGCATGTAGAAATATATCCCCTATGCTCCTTTCTCTGAAGCTTGGTATGTTTGATTTAGAACTGTTTCAGGAATATGCTTATGTTGTACGTTAGTTCTGACACTTCGTGCTTTCATAAACTAGAAGGCAGTTTGAGCATACTGTTCTCCATTTTTGTGTTATTTGAAATTGTTTGTTTTAATCCTTACATTTGTATGTTCTTCTCTGTTGTGGTTTATAAGTGCCATAGCACAAAGAAGAAAATTCTTCACTTTTTCTGTTCTCAAATGCCTGGCCCACCATTCCCTGAAGTTTTTTTGACGGGAATAAGTTGGGATTACAGTCTTTCTTACCTTGTTGCCATCTTTTGAAGATTTGTTCGTCTGTTTCATGCTTGTTGTATGCAGTGTCACAAATACTCAGGATATTAGTAGGACCCACAAGTGTTAATTTTATTGTGTGTGTGAGAGAGACCTGTATCTTACACTGCAGCATAATACATAAGCCAAAAAATAGATGGTAGGTGCCTCTTTTTTTAATTTTTCCTCAAGTGTCTCATTCTTCTGCCAGCTCTGAGTTAATAAATTTCAAAGTTGTGATGGCACGATTTGAGCCAATGCTGAAAGACACACAGGAAATATATTATTAGCTGGCTCTGTATCTGAGCATCACTCCAGCTGCCTTAATAAAAGAATTTACTAAGAAGAGCTCTCTGGAAAATAGTAGCGTCCATTATGTATGCACTTCTAAAAAATGATAATATTTTTCTACTCGACTCTTCAGTCATAAATTGATACCGAGTTGACACCTGAAGATAAGGCAGAAGACCTCCAGGCAGGCAGTAGTCATGCAGTCCTGAAAATGCATCAGTAGTTAATTGTTTCACTTAGTTTTATAGACTATTTTTAGTTCTCCAGATTCAGTTATGTTAAAAGAAGTTGAAATCCTGTTTTCCTCCCTGGGGACAGGGAAGGATTGCCTGTTTTTTATTCCATCCCGTTTCCCAATTGGAACTGTCTCTGACCCAGACTTAAACCCCAGGGTTTTGAGTTAGAAACAGTCGTTCCGAGTTCTGTCACTTGTAAAGCTGAGCAAGCACCTCCAGAGGGCGGTGCAGCCCAGCGGGAAGCGAACCCAACGCCGATGTGCTGGTCCCTGGCCAGCTGTGGGCTTTGGGGCAGCTCATGAGTACCTTGGGAAGTTACCTCAGTTATGTGGGGAATGAACCCGGGCTTTAGATTACATTGAAAACAGTAATTTTCAGTATAAGCAGTTGGTGAGTTCTGGAAGGGAGGAAAGGCTTGTGTTAGCTGGTCACAGCAGGGTAACGAGCCACTGGTGTGATGTGGCTGTATAAAAGGCAAAAATACTTCTGGCACGTACCAGGGAAGGTATTACTTGCTGCAACTTGGTATGAACTCTTACTTAAGGGTACATGTTATGCTCAGCAAAGCAGAAAGAGCTTAAGTACCTATGTATGAAACAAAATACGTTTGTTATGAGTGATAACAAGAAACCAGTAAATTAGAGTAGAGAGTTCTTGACTTCTTTGAGAAGCCTGGCAATGTGGATATGCAAATGCCTGGATTGAAAAAAACCACATATATTCAGTTTTTAATCAGACCTTACCTAGCTGTTGTAAGATTCCTGTTTTGAGTAAACTAATATTTCACTTGTCTGACAGTAAAAACCAGATTATTTGTCTGAAGCAATAGTGAGATTAAATTCTGAACTCTAAATTAAAATTTAGGTGCCACCTCTGTAGTTTTACCATGGCAGAATCTTCTTTGGACAAAAGTTTTGTACTGTATTTGGTGAAGTAGATATTTGGACAATAGCCAGATCTTCCCCTGGCAGCGGAAAGAAAAATGACCATTCTTTTATAAACCAACAAACATCATTTACAAAATTGCATGGTTTAGAGTATAAAACTCTTATTTCCTGTACTCTGCTTTAAAATTCACAGAAATAGCTGCAGATTTCAGTCTTGTTTTTTGTAGATAAGATGTCTTTTTTTTTTTTTTTCCACTGAGAAGCATTTCAAGGTTTCAGAATAAATTGTGCTCAGGATTAGAGAGGATTTTTTTTGCTTTTCCAAATTAATTGTTTGCTCAAGAAGTTAATTATTTCATACATGTTTTTATGTCTACATTCTTTCCGTCAGTTCCATCACCTGCCTTCTTGCAGCTGGGACATCACCTACGTGAAAAAGCAGAGAAAGATTGTCTTCCTTTTAATTTTTAATAGAATTTTATATTGCAGTCTGACAGATCTCATAGTAGAAACCTTACGATTTTTTAATTTCGTAGGTGTGAAAGATAATTCTCTAAACACTGTTTATAACTTTTTTTAAACTTAATATATACAATGTCTTGGTAGGGACTATAAAAGGCCATAAAAACCTACAGTTCCAAAGAGTAAGTATAGTGTTTAAATTGTGTTTGTTAAATGCAGCATTGACAGGTGTCCAGAAAGTTACAGAGAATAAAGTTTGTTTGTGTGGGTGTTAGGTTTTTTAATTTGTTTTGTTTTGTTTTTTGTTTTAACTAGAAGCTGTTTGGTTTTTTCACTCCTGGGCAAACTGGCAAATTCATTCTTTCCTTAGGGTAGGATTTCATACGTATATAGCTGAGCTTGACACATAAGCAATGGAAGATTTTTTTTTGCTTGGACCCTGGGCAAAAAAAAATGTTTTCAGCTACACTGATCTCTTCTCCTGAGTGGTAGTTTAACTTAATTGTCACCTTTCCTCTTCCTCAAGATGTTATAATTTCCCAACTCTGAAGACACTGTTTTCATTGAGGGTAGCGTCTCTGCCACTCGAACCACACTATATGTTGTGAAAGGAAAATCCACATCCTTTTATTAAGACTGAGTTTTGTCTTTTTATACATGCATTATTGGCATGGGAGGGGTGGCAGTGTCTTAATCTTGTGTTCAGAATTTCCTGTTTTCTGCAGTCCTGATGAACCACAGCCCTCATACCTGTGGCACCACATAATTTGAAAATGTTGCTCCCTCCAGAAGAGAGTTTTGTGAAAACTGCCCTAACGAAAAGTGCCTGATTCTTGCGGAAGTTTTTGTTTTTATAGATGTGGGGATAACGATTAGCTCATTACAACTGATCTCTTATGACCTAATGTTTCAAGAATAACTTCTGTAACTGTTCATCAGGATGTCCCAGTCAAAATATTTTGTTTTGTGTTGCTCTGTCTCCCCCTTAGCTTTCCAGAAGACTGCAAGAAAGAGATTGGAAAGTTGGAGATCTCTTGCAAGCAGTGCTGAAATATTGTGAAATGATAGAGAAGGCATCTGATGGAGAGCAAGCTCTAAATAAGTCTTTCGTTGGTTGGCTTCTGGAAAATGTCTGAAAAGTCCAAAGATGCAACATTCTTCACTTCATTCCTCTTTTGAAAGGAGATAGAAAGAACACAGATGTGTAAATTGAAATTCAACAAGTGAATGTTTAAGTAATAGTCAGCAATTAAAAGACTTTGAGGTGAAAGTCAAAATAGCTGTGCTGTGCTTTGTGATACTGTGCACATGGTATGTTTATTCAGTCCGTAATCGGTATTGTCCACTCACGCATAATTGTATTTACTGCTGTGTTCAGACCATTGAAATATTTATGAAAACACCCGTTGTCTATGATAGCAGTTCAGAGAAGGCAGTCTCAGGCATGATGTTTAGGATTCCCACTGTGCCAGGATAGCTCTTTTTTCCACTCCCGTGTGTACTGTATTCACACCTTGACTGAGAGCACTGATTTCTGCAGGGATCTGTTCTGGAATACTGTGCCGTAGACAATGGAAAAAATTACCAATCTTGGCCAGGCCTTACGTGCGCAAGAATGAGTAGTTGAACATAATTTCATGCATAATTCTTCAGCAAAGTTTCTTGCAGCTTTCCAATAAAACTTAAAATGCTAAATTTTTTACTGAAGCTTTTTGTATGCAGATATTTCTATGACACTAATTCTGTGTCAAAGAATTTGTACGTTAGTCTCTCACACGGATGTGTTAAAAGTAGCAGATAGAAATTTATGAGGATTTTGGCTGTCTTTTTGACTAGTTTTAATTCTTTATTTCTTAGCAGTCACATATGAGTTTTCTTTTCAGTAATAAAGATAATTTTGTTACTCAGTGAACACGTAAGCATTTAGCAAAGAAAGCTAATTAAAACGTAAAGGGGAAATTTTTTGCAAATTGATTTTTCATTTTAGTTAACTACCTTCACTGAATTTTTTTTAAAGGGACTTTTAATCAAATGTTTTTGGCAGTCTCATCAGGTTTCTCACCAGTGCTGCTGACTTGCCTTTCTGTCTGAGGGGAAATCTGGTGGTTTGAAAATGTCTTTTTGGGTTTTGTTTTTTTATATATCCTTTGAGAGAAAAAGGCACGTGCTTATAATTACAAGGTTGCCACCTCAAACTTACAAAAGAATCACAGAGTCTTACTTATTTTGGGTGAACAGAAAAAATCTTTAAGGCTTTTTCACAGAAAAATAGACTGTTGATATGGTGCACAAGTTTGTTATCCCAAACAAGGAGAGATGGTCTCTAAATCTATAGCTGAATTTGAATGATGTATGTACAATTCTGATTTCTCCTACTCTGTGAATTACCATGGGGTGTTAGACTGGTAAACTCAAGAGCGCTCTCCTCTTAATGTCTTCATGTTTTGGGAAGGCATTCCACTGGCCTTTTTGTAGAGACCTGGTTTGTTTTTGTCCTCATTTGTCATCTGGATTTCTGCCTTGGATCTCACGAAGTTCACCTTTCTCACAGAGCTAAAGATTTTTAATGCTTCTGTATGTGCACATGCGTGTGTACACACGCTCATACACTGATATGTATGTATATCTGTTTGTGTATGAGATCTCACCAAGGTGAACTTTAAATGCAAACTTTTGCCACTAAATTAAATTTTGTTATGCTCGTAGTTTTATTACCTCACTTTATATATCATTTCACTGATGTATGCCATGTGACAAAAAGGCCAAAAACTACTTCAAGGTCTTTTGTTGCAGGTAATATAATGCCCGGTGTCAGGACTGATTTTTCTTTAGAGCCCAAAACAGGGCAGGTGAAGTTATCTTAATTCCTGTGTTTGGAAGATGGGCCTAGTAGCAAATATTTTTTAAGAATCGTACAAAAGTTATCTGGATTTTTTTTCCTCCTCCATCCCATACTCCTTTCTTTTTCTTGAGATTGACTTTCAGTGTTGTTTTAGACAAAAATTTGAAACCATTCTCTGGCTGTAACATCTTCCCTAGTACAAATTTACTTATAAAATTGAAATGCCAAGAAAATAAAATACTAAAAGCAGTGCCTCGGGAGTAAGTTTTGCTCACCAAGTGGAATTTCAAGATATGAGGATACAGTAGTAATAGTAAAGTGTTTCTGCACATGTCCAAATTGAAAAAGATATTGAAGGTATTGTGAATGCACAAAGCTGTACATTTGAAAAAAAACCACGCAACAAAACACAACCAACAAAACAACACCACAGGAACAGCCTTTTTTTAACAGATTTATTCAGTATGTTGGATTTTATAAAGTTGGTGAAGTGTTTTTTCTTTCTAATTAGTTCTAATTAGTGGAGAAGGGCAGAAAACGGCGCGATTCCCAAAGCTTACAACTATTGAGAAAGTTAAATAGACAGTAGGTGCACTAAAATTATTTTTATAAATGGAATCTTGTTTTCAGACTGGATCAAGTATTTATGTAACTATTAATTGGTGTTGTATTAAGGAAGAACTTGTTTTACTAGCCTCTGAGGAAAGTAGCATAGTTTCCAAATTTACATGGGAAAAATGTTGGAAAATACTTCATTTTTACTGAAAACAAGCAAAGAGACCAAACCAGTTTTCTATACAAATTGTTTTAAATTTGTTCTGAGTGACTTGACTTTTCTCCTTGAGTATGAAATTAGGAAAGCATTAAACTAGCCTGGCACAATTATTATAATTTAATAATTTTAATAATCTTTGGAAAACCTTACTCTGACTATATCTAGCTGGTGCTGTCTGCCATATTAGTGAGAAAGATATTCTTTGCTAATGAGCGTCTTAAATTGTGCTATTACTGAGTTTGTTTAAAACTCCTGACCGCAAATACAGAAGTGTAAGTAAAAACTGTAAAAACATGAAAGGCCACATTCTGGTCCATTTAAAGCAGACAACTCTGCTTTATAAACAAACATAAAAAGGTAGAGTTTATTTCATCTTGCATTTTTTCTGTATGGGAAACCCTGGTTATTTAATTTTTAAGTTCAGGAAAGTATATCCAATGATGTTATTGTTTCAGAAATCACACAAACATTTCATAAATACATTTACCGTTCTGAGAAATGGAAGTGTTGGGATGCTTTATACGATTCTGTGGAAAAAAGCACTTTGAAAATAGTCCCTCTATAAATTAACAGTTAAAAGTTGGCCATATTTAAAACAAGTTTAAGCATTCAAAATGGGGTGCATAAATAATACAGAAGTATGCATAAAGCCTTAAAATCAAACAGAATCAAACCTATATGCTAAAATTAAAGAGGATTTTCTGTCTCAGAATAAGGATGTGAAAATATATAGTTAAGACGGTGTATTTGAATGGAGTTTCTGTAGTATCTTTTTTCTTGAGTTTTAAAAGATGGTGTGAGCTTTTTAGAAAAAAGCCAACCAAAACCCAAAACCCTAGCAACCCACATTCCGAGACTAGGTCTCTCAAAAATGGTATCAGATTTTAAATGTTACATTTTCCGATGTAACTTTGTCTGGGACCTTTTTCTGTGAACAGCCACATGTTGTTGGAGATGGGAACACAGTAAATAGTAAACATGGTCACCAGCATAAACCCCTGTAGCTGTAGACAGCTGATTAGCAAATTAAAGTACGAGATTCAGGAATGATTTTTAGTGTAAGAATTTTGGCTTTTCAGCAAGAGCCTCTGCTGTCAAGCATTTACTGTACTTGAGCTCTGAAGGGGCAAGTACAGAGCCCAGCCACTGTAGTCACTTTATTTTGCACCATCTTTGTACATTCCTGTTGTATAGCTGGAGTTGTAGTTTTAGAGGGCCTTTGCTCTGTTTTAATGTCTGAATAGTATTTAATACTAAAATTTATTATAATTTGCTGGAACTGCTGCTTATTTGTGCAGTGTTACAGTAATTCACAGCCCAGTTAGTGATGCAATTGTATACCAAAAGCAGTTTGAGTAACTATAAATGTTTATGTAATTGTACTCAATGAATATGAAGGTCTTGTACTGTATAATGCTGACAAGTTTTGCCATTTTAGTAATTTAACTATATTCAGTTTTCAGATTATGACCTCCAGGTTGCACTAAGTTTGTCCGTGTTTTAGCAGTGGCTTAAAATAAAACACATTTCACTGGCTTGGAGAGTGCTGTCATTTTTTTGTAAATTCAAGGAGTATCATTTTTCTTTTCAAGTAACATAGCTAAGTTTTGTGGTTGTGCGAAGGCACTTGAAGAATGGTATAGTAAATAATATATCAGTAGATGGCATACTTCTTACAGAATTAAATTGGCGTCCGGCAGGAAGCGAGAATGCTGTTCTCCTGTCTTTGGATTGAAAGGTAAACCCATCATTCCACTTCCATGCAGTAAAGTGCCACGTGGACTCTAATCTCAACACAAGTAGGATATAATAACCAGTCTATCTCAGTTTCATCTTGCCTGGAAGCTAGATTAGGAAGGTTGCCTTGATATTTCTGTGTGGACTTTGGCACCTTGTACAGTATTTGGGGAATTGGTTTAGAACCCAGCTTTAGAGTCTTCTGGACAAATGAAAGAATACACTGCTAATGAAAATGTATGAAACATGAAGTTCCATAGGCTTCTTCTAAATCCTCAAGTGTTTGGTATCTGTTGAAATGTATCAAACAGCATATTGTCAAGCACCCCAAAATAGTAGTGCTGAGCAGACATGATGTGCACAGGTACCAGTTCTAAGATTTAGAAGTACTACCATTGCAAATAGCTGTTGTAATGCCTTTTGATGTATAAGTTGTGAATCTGCTAATCTCAGCTGGGCTTCATTTCAAGAACTAAGAAATTTTTGCTGAAGTTATTTTAAAAACAGTAAGCATGAGCAACTGTCCCTGATTATTTTTGCAATGCTTGTTTAAAGGAGGTTTCTATAGTATTTGGAGATTGCTTCCAAAAGGAGCATTCTTTTGTTTCATTACTGTGTCTGTTCCAAAGATTTTTTTTGTTTGGGTAATGTCTCATGGTCAATCACATAGAAAATATATGTTAATTGAAGCAAATAAATAATTATTCTTCAAATTTTATATTGCCGAAAAAAGACAAGTAGCAAGTTTGGGAACAAAGAAGATAAAGATTTTTGTAAAGGGAAAGAGGAGGATTTTCATGTGGAAGATAAGTCTGAGCTTTTTCCTTCCTGCCTGGACTTTATTTTTCTTTCATTCAGCAGTCTGGTTCTGGCTGGCTTTATTCAACCACAGAACAGTATCCATGCACTTTGTTTAACCTTGGTGTATTAAATTGAGAGTTAAGTCTCCAGCTAGTCCATAGTCTTCGACCAACATGTGTTGCTACTCCATCTCTTGCTGCTATTGCTCGGGCCTTCCTCTTGCTCCCTAGCTTGAGCTTCTGGTGTGACTGAATTCCGTGCTGGCTACTGCTCTGAGCCTCCGATTGGAAGGTGGCTATGGAAAGTGAGTCATGCCAGGGCTGAAGAAATGTACCCAGAGCACTGACCTTACTGGTTATGGAGCATCATATGAATCAAATGCTGTCTGTTTCCCCTGCTGTTAAGACAAACCACGAAGCATGTGACTGCTTGAGGCAAGGGAACTAAACAGTGATGAACATGAGACCATGTCTGTGGTCAAGGTACTGGATATCTAGTCCGTGACTGCACAACACCTTTCCACAGGAATTGGGACCTTTATGTAATCAAAAGATATAGTCTGCATTGCCTTTATCCCTCCAAAAGTTGCTGCTGCTTCTAGGACTGTGAGGGAGCTTTCTGTGCATTTATTTGTGTTTGTTTGTTTTTAATTAAGACTGGGCAAAAGGAAAGGCTTGTACAACTCCTTTGACTTGGTTTCTTGAAAATCTAGTGCTTCAACCAGGAATAAGATGAATATTGAAAAAAGAAAGTAGTGTGATACTTTTTTCTGCCATCTGCCCTGTAGTCCACTTCTTGCCAATGTCCTATTTTGTACAGCCTCCACCTTATTTAACTTAGTTTCTTTCTACACTTTCCTTGTGGCTATTGTTTGTTTCTAATTTTTTCTGACCCTCGTCCAGTCTTGCAGTACAACTATCATCTTTGGCTTCTTTTTTGACCCTACACTGTTGTCCTGATGTGACTTCTGGCCTTCTCATTCTTGGCTGGTGGAAGTGGTTAAAAACCAGCAAGGGGAGTCTTCTTAGCTGTGAGAGTATGCAATAAGGCTTGCCTACCAGAAATCATCAAGCAGTGAAGAAGAGCTAAGCTTGCTTTTGGCTGAGTTCTTTACTCCTGTAGGAAAGTAATCTGTGGTTGCTTTGGTTTGGAACCCAACTTATTGCTTGCAAAACCCTTGGATTTTATGCTGATCTGAAAGTATCTTTTAAGCTGATACTGAAATACGATGTAACTCCACCACACTACATAATTCGTGCAGATGTATGTGCAGTGTGCTGTGTAACAGCAGCTTCTGGACACAGGGCACAGCTCAGCCCCTTTGAAAGCTGGCAAAATCCCAGTTGTCTCACCCACTTGTAACAGGTCGCAATTTAAATAGATAGTAACCTTTAATAACAAACAAGTTGTGTTTCTGAGAAGGTTGTGTTTTCATAATTATTGCCCCATAGTATTGTGCTCTGAACAGATGCTGGAGCTGGATTGATTAACAACACAAAATCCAGCATAGTGTTCTTGATGCTACAAAAATGCTAAGAATATGGTAGACAACGAGGAAGCATCTCCTCATGCTGAAAGCTGTGGATTTAGAGGAGATGCAGAATGTTTTTCTAGGAGATTAGAATGTGGCTCTGTGGAAACCAAACTGTAAAAGCAGCTCATCAGAATGTACTTGTTTAGAGAAATTATGTCAAGAGGAATGGCAATACTCAGCTGTCCTGTTGAACTCATTACAGTATGTTATGCACTATGTATCAGAGAAGAGTTGGCAGCTAAATCCATTGAATTTAAAAAGCACTGGGCATAGGAGAGCATCCAAGTTAACTGTTACAGGACCGTGAGATGCTTAGCTAATATTTCTGTGGTAACAGATCATACGCATTATTCATTCTTTTAGCTAAGGAGGTTCAGAACTTGTCTTGTGTCATAATTTATTGCAGTAAACCATGATATGAAGATTATATCCTAAGGATTCAGAGTCATCACAGGGTAAAGCCTGAGACATCCTGACAATCCTAGTACATGCTGGCATTTTCAACAAAACCTCTTTTCCTGTGACTGCCTGAGAAAATAAAGAGGTGGGTGTTGGAAATTCCCCAAGGAGTCTGGAGGGCCCTCATCAGTATGATCAAAGTGCTTCTGAGAGTGCTCCTAAAGACAGGGTTTCAGAGAATTCGGTAATTTTTGTTTAAAATTACTTTATGAGAGTTTTTTTTCTCCTTAATGCAAGTGTTGGAATGCCACTGCTTATGGTGTATGCACAGCTTGTAACAGCACGTTTAAAATTTGATTTTATTTTTCTCCATGTATTAGCTAGCCACAACTGTTAAGAGAAAATTTAAGTACATAAAAAAGTCAACCTTGCTGAAGTCATCGAAACTACACTGGATGAGTAATTTAGATTAATTAGGGAAATAACCATTAATCTGCATACATGGCAGCAATGGGGGGGTTGGTTGTTTCCATCATTCATTTTTAATCCTCTTTCTTAAAATGTGAACCTTTTTTCAATAACTAGACTAAAAGTGCAGTAAAGCTAAAGCTCATGTAATTGTATCTCATTAACAAGCAGAAAAAGAGAATGAACTGTGATCATAACACAGTCTTGACCCTGTTAGCTCACTTAATTTGAACAGAAATTAATTTCCTACCAATTGTCTTCTATTTGCAAGTTCGACATTTAAACACAGTCATGTCCTAAATTCAATATCTGTTTTTAAATTTGGAGTTTCTACAGTCTTGGAATGTTGAGAAGAGTAAAGGTTACAAAGCTTTTCTTTCTTTTTGCCTGTAGTGTCCTGAGTGGATGGGGCTTTTTAACTAGTCCACCCTCTCATTCTAGTAACTTCCAGCAAGGGTTGTGAATTGCACTGGCCTCACGGTATCCTCGGCACCTATTCCCTGGAATTATTGCTTTTTGCTTTCCTGTCTTGGCTTTGATACTACTCTCTGTTCCTGAAAGGTCTCTCAGTCTTAGGTCCTATGCTCCAGACCCTTCATTGACCCTGAAGAAGGTTTGATACCATCAAAAAAGGTGAAATCTCTGTTAGAAAGAGCCAGTCTGGACAGGAGTGGGCAAACAGCCATCCCTCTGCTGCTCAGCCTCTTTCTTTCCATTCAAATGTGTACAGTGAACTGCCACCGAACAAGACTCAGTCATATGGCTGATAAAAATCAGCCTAACAGATTGTGTCAGAGCAGAGACAATAGACATGAGACTTGAAGGGCTTTATTTTCAGTGTGCCTGTGAATCTGCTTTTGATACCTACCTCTGCTGAAGCCTTGCTTGACCTGAGGCAAGACCTGTGCCCTTCAAGGACTCTTGTATATCCCCCTCTGTAAAGTGGAACAGTGCTCCTGGGCTCTTCTGAAGAGTTTGGAGCATTAACAGAGAGGAATCCTTCTTGTAGTTGCCAGATCCCACAATAGTTAGCATTTTTCTTACTCTCCCAAATAAATGAAACAAATATTTTACAATATCGGATACTTTCCTTTAATAAGGCTCAAAAATTGTAAGCCAAATCCAGAAATCACTCAAAGACTGCCCCAAGCTGGTTGTATGTAGAAAAGCCTACATCATTTGGGAGTTAATCACATTGTAAGTTCAGCTCTGGCACCTCCAACATAAGAAGGATGTGGACCTGCTGGAGCAGGTGCAGAGGAGGCCACAAAGATGATCAGAGGGCTAGAGCACCTCTCCTATAAAGACAAGCTGAGAGAGCTGGGGCTATTCAACCCAGAAAAGAGAAGGCTTCAGGGAGACCTTACAGCAGCCTCCCAGTACCTAAAGGGAGCTACAAGAGAGCTGGGAGTGGCACCTTTTAGCAGGGCATGTAGTGAGAGGACAGGGAGGAATGGCTTTAAACTGAAAGAGGTGAGATTTAGATCAGATATTCAGAAGAAATTCTTTACTGTGAGGGTGCTGAGGCACTTGAACAGGTTGCCCTGAGAATTTGTGGTTGCCCCATCCCTGGAATTGTCCAAGGCTGGATTGGACAGGTCCCTGAGCAACCTGGTCTAGTGGCAGGGGAGTTGGAACTAAGTGATCTTTAAGGTCCCTTCCAACCCAAATCATCCTATCTTCCCAAGTACTTGACTGTTTTGGAAACTTTTCCGTGGGGAGTCATAGGGATGAAATGTCTGTCTCCCTGTTGTACATGATGACTCACCTTCAAAGCAGTAGCAAACCCATGGCTACATGGCCGGAAAGTCTAGCAGTTCCCAAAGATAACACTAGAAATGCAAGGATCTGAAGTTCCATATGATATTGTCCCTCTCTGTATTGTTTTCCCAAGGGCGTGACTTTGCCATAATAGCCAGAGCAGTAAAGACTGTGCGAGGATGCCTGATGTCTGTAACACTGTGATTGCCTGGAATAAGGGAGTTCTCTGCTCAGCTCTGACATGGGAGCTTCTGGAAGGTCTTTTGAGTAGATCTTCTGTCTTATTCTTCTTTATTTCGTATTTTATGAAATTGACTGACGCTTCCTGCCCTTTGCACAGGGAGATGGTGGGAACTGTCTCCCTCTTTCCTCTATGTGAACAAGGAGTCTCCTGCCAAGCTGAATTTCAGGGAAAGAGGTCAGGAGCAGAGGATGATGTGTGGCAGATGGATGTTAACAGGCATGTTAGGTTGTCACGTGTTAATTGAAGTCCAGAGAGATAATTCAGCTAATTAACCAGCCCTTGAGAAGACCTGAAATAACCATTTTGGAATTGCAGTCCTCTCCCACTGAGCAAGTATTGGTTATAGACTGACACAAAACTGCAGCTTAAAAGGTAAAAATGTTCTTTAAGTTACATTGGAAAGAAATAAAAACTATTTTAGGTACTGTTATATAAATAACTGGATGGTATTTCCTGCTTGGTGTACTGGAGTTCAGACTGAAAATGCTCCTTATTAGCCATAAAATGTGTTCCAATGCCTGCAGCCCCTCTGGAGAATGGCTCTTCATACACTCTATTTACAGCTGAGCAGAAGGAAGGGCTCTGGGATGGTACTGAAGCACAATGGCAACAAGGAGATAAAACCATCCTGGCTGTGCTACTCACCTGATAAATACTATGTTCTCAAGAAAGCCACAAAAATGTTTTGAAGAAAGCAGCATAACCACTCTACTGCTGGTGGTTTGGTGAACCTCACGGGGCGGCCCGCAATCGGATGTCAGCCATACTTTCCAAACGGCAACAGAGCTGGTCAGTGGTTTGACATAAAATGCATCCAGGCTTGTGCTTTGGCTCCAGGTAACGCCACCACAACCTGCTTAGAATGTTTGCTCTGTCTATGGTTAGCAATGGATGTCTTGGCCTCGCTGGACCATCAGAAGCACCTTCGCAATGAACTAGTTTACGCAAATGGCTGTGGTTGTGGTCTTTCTGGCTGAATCTCATGTAAATGCTAAATGCTTGAAGTTTTACCCTCATTGAAATACAGAATTTTGATGCTATGGACTTGCGTGGTAGCAAACTTTGCCAGCTTTTAAGGGAACGCCAGTATGTTAAATTATAGTAAATGTGGTGCATGCTTCTTTCTGAAGCCTGATAGCCGTAATTTGTTAGCTAGAAATGCACTATTACATACATACTGAGGTTTTGTGGATTTCCTGGCTTCGTTGTTACAATGAGGACAAGCGATTAATCATGTAACATGTCTAGCAGTGAGTGAGTACATCCGGTCCAGTTTTTGTTGCTGTTTTAGATTACTCCGTTTTTCTGTACCTCTCTGGCTTATACATAGCTTTATATGAGTACTTCTGCTCTGCTTTGCTCTTTGTACTAATTACTGACATTTCCAGCAGCCTTTTAAGGAAAAGAATGACACAAAAATAAGACTTTTACACGCTATAGAAAGATTGTCTATACTCAGAATTTTTTGTCTTTGAGATATAGTCTCTTAGTAGGTAAGAAGTTTCAAATGTACATGTGTCTTACATTAAGGATGAATATGCAACCCAGGAAGCCGAAGATAAAGTTGTGGGGTTTGACATCATATGAAGCAAACCTTTCCTATCAAATCATGCATCTTTATTTTCGGAAGCCTTAAGTGACCTTCCACATCTTCCACCTGCCTCCCACCCTCACTTGATCAAAAGCACTGTCATAGACACTCAGCAGCAGCAATATCCCATAAATAATGTTCTGGGACCATTTAGAGGATAGTGACCCATTTTTAGATCTTCTCATTTTTCTGCATCCGCTTTTAATTACTTTGCTCTAGAAATTACAGTAAAACCTGGCTCATAACTGAGTTTACTTCTAAAATCCTTGTCACCTTTTTCTTCACCACAGTAAGAATGGCAATTCCAGATTATAGGAAATATGTTATGATTAAGTTTGCGATTTCAATACTAGATTTAAAGAAAATGCACATTTACCCAGCTGTGAAGATGACAGAGGTGGGTTTCTGCAAAGGGGATTTTCCCATTTGATTACTGTTGCAAGAGAGCGAGAAGAGCAGTTGGCCAAGAGGTGAATGAGGTTTCCCACAGGCACCAGTGGTGCACCCAATACAGCTCAGTTGCTGAATTGCGGTGTATATGGGTCAGCGAAAAGGCAGAGATTACTGGAAAAACAAAGAGGTGTTGGAGTTGGGGAAATCTAAGTAGCAGCAAAAAAACAGGCAATGTGACATGTCAGAGTTGTAATGCAAAAAATGAAACTTTCCTGTAAGGTGAATGCTTGATAATAAATCTTTGGAGAAAGGCATAGATCTTTAACTTGTACATGTGCACTTCCAGCCAGTGTGGAACTAGAGAAGAAAATGTCACACTTTGCAAAATCAGAAATAGAAGCCAAGATAGAGGTGTTAAGTTAAAACTATAGGCCTGGTAAAGCCCTATGGTAGTAATGTATTTTCAAACACTAACATGCTTATATGTGTCATTAAATTTGGTATTGTCTACCTTATGTCTGCTTGTTCTTCAAATGTCTACAAGCATAAGCTCCTGTTTAGCTGAACACCTGAATTGTTATGAATGTGCAGCTACCCAGGTTTAAGCCCAGCTTAAGATGTATACATGCTATAAACACTGTTCTGCATATCTAACTCTGGGATATAGACTCCAGCTGGAAGCCTTTCAGTCTGTGGTTTTTAGCGCTATAGAGAGCATGTGCAATGTCACCAGTTCCAGATTTTGTCAGGATATTTTGGATTGAGAGAGAAGGAAGATAAACAGAGTTCTCACATTTGCAGTTTCACAGAGCTTTTGAGTTACTTGAAGGGATGAATTTGTGTAGACATCACAGATGATTACAGTCTAAGGATTTTAAAGGTAAAATTGGATGCAGAAAATCTTAGTCCTGATTTCAAATTAGGCAATTATTTAAACTGTTACTCCTAGTTATTGGAAAGTCTTTTAAGACTGATGGCATTATGCAAATAAAGGAAGATCTTTGGAAATACAAGAATCGTATGGGAAGTTTACGCCTTTGTTAATGCCTATTGCTAGGAACATACCAGAATGAAGCTGACAAGGTTTGTTATTCCTATGGCTATTCTTACCTTGAGTTTTTATGAAAGTCAATGCATCTGACAAATCAAAATGACTTATAGATGGCTGAGATGGAGACATCCAGTGTCCTTACTACTTAACAGTCAGGTAATTTTCTACAGAAACTTCTACATATCCTCCAATGTCTGGCCTCTGTAAAAGGGGTCAGTAAAATGCATTTGTCAAAATGAATGCCTGTTTGGAAAACTGCCACTTTGATACACTAACGGTAAGAATCAAGAGGAAAATAAATAGCTAGGACTCCTTATGGGGTTATTGGCTTTTTTGAGGTTCAGAGTTCAAAAATAAACATACAGAGGGGTCATCAGATTTATTTTGTTAGACTGAAAAGGTTTCTTTTGCTAGAGGTTAATTTTACAGCATTTCAGTTTTACTTTCCAGAAATATGCGGGACAATGTCCTTGGCCTGTGTAAAAATACTAGTATTTGACATAGTATCAAATGCTGCTTCATGCTGAAGATGGCATTATCAGCCTGTTGCCTAAAAGTGGCACTTAAAAGAAACCTCTAAGACTCAACGTGTGAGTTTCAGAAATCAGGCATTCTTCAATTGGTGCTGGGTGCACTGGTCATCCTTTCATCAAAATGCACACCGAGGTATCTTCACTACAGCTTATATGTCAGCATTACGTGATCATTCATTTTTCGTTCCCCGCATTCCTGTTACGTGATCACAACATTTCCCAACACCTGTTAGCACATATACATATACATTACCAGGTCTTGAAGTACTTCGTCTGGGATCTTTGGTGATCTTCTCAGCCTGGAACCCTCAAAGTTCTAAGTGACTGCCTTGTGAACTTCTTCAAGACAATTCACTTGGTTATACAGTAACTGGGTGTTGCTTGGCTGGCTGCCTCAGTTCTTCTCCTCGTTGTTTCTTTACTTTGCTTGGCTAGTCCTTTTAAATCACTTGGCTCACCTATATGCAATTTCTGTGGTACATTCTGTTTGGTTACTCCCTTGATATCACTTGGCTCAGCTATATGTAGTTTTGATGGTACATCCCTTTGCAAATGCTATCAGTCCTTGTTACATCTGTAAACCCTGACATCAAGCCCACTTAGAGGAATACAGATATCTCTTAGCCGAAGGCCCACTGCTGACTATCTCCATTGGTTTGTTTGTCCTCAAGTAGGATCTGCCCTGCGTGCAGTTGAGACATGTGCCCCCACTGCAAACTCCTGTAGAGAACTTCTGAAGGGCTGAGAGGATGAAATACCTGATCTGCTGATGGATATCTTGAGTTTCTAATATCTCCCCTTCATTCTTTCTTGGCATGGATGACAACATAAAGCTCCAGCCAATGAATAGTCAGGCCAAGATTTTTATGCTAGGGTGCACAGGGAAAAACATTTTCCAAAGCATTTAAGGCTTATTTTCAGAAATGGGCCAGAGATCGCCTTTTGGCAGCTCTAATACAACTGTTTATGCATTTTCTCTAAAGCAGCTTAAACAGAAGTGTAAAATGCATAAGCAGGGCTAGAAGGGAGACCAAGACATTTCCTGTCTCTGGGGAAGATGCCAGTGTATAGAGCTACAGTCAGAATGCTCCTCTAATTTCTATTGCTTGTTCTATGATATCCATAGCATATTTTGCAGCAAGTCTTGGTTAAAACTGTTAAGTTAAATTTTGCTATAGAGTCTAGTAGTGAGGACCAGCTTTTGGAGTGCAAGACCTTGATGGTTTAAACTCCCCTCAGATTGGACATGCAAAGTAGCAAGCGTATCCTTTCTGGGAACAGTGTTCCTACCAAGAAGCAAGTATGTGAATAGTAAGAGGTATCTTAGTTGTCTGAGGATCTCTGTGAGTCCAGGTCCTTTAGACATCGCTTGAGCAGAATAGTACTGGCCTTCCTTCCTAATAAATTTAGTAAGGTTTTGAAGCCTTTCCCTCTCCAGCTTGAATTTGCAGCACAGATTTGGGGTATAGCTGAGATCCCAGTGGTAAAACCTGCAATGTGATAAAAGACTCCTACTTCATAAGCATAGTCTTATCAGAGCTGGAATGTCATTTATGAGAAATGTGAGCACACGAGGGGTGATTCACCTTTTTGGAGGACTCCTGCATGTGATGGAATCAGCTGCCATAAATTCCCTGTAGGACTCAGGAAACACAAAACCAAAAGGAAAACTCTCCTTCTAGGGCATGATTTGTTTAATTTCATGTAGGCATTTGAAAACAGACCAAATTAATTTGTCTCTATTTCTTTAAACAATCATAGAAACATAGAATCATTAAGATTGAAAAAGACTTTCAAGATCACAGTGTCCAGCTGTTAACCCAGCACTGCCAAGTCCATCACTAAACCATATTCCTAAGTGCCAGATCCACACGCTTTTTGAACACTTCCAGAGATGGTGATCTCATCACTTCCCTGGGCAGCCTATTCCAATGCTCTACCACCCTTTCAGTGAAGAAATTTATCCTCATATCCAATCTAAACCTTCTGTGGTGCAGCTTGAGGCTTGTTCTGTTGCTTGTTCCCGGGGAGAAGAGACTGACTCCCACTTCACTACAACCACCTTCCAGGTAGTTGTAGAGAGCAATCAGGTTTCCCAGAAGCCTTCTTTTCTCCAGGATAAACAACCCTAGCTCCTTCAACCACTCCTCATAAGACTTTGGTGTTTAGTCCTTTTACCAGCTTAAAACCATAGTGTAGTCTGGATTACTAGTTAATGTGCTGATACGTTTCACAGAATCATGGAGTAGTCCAGATTGAAAGGAAACTTGAAAGATCATCTGGTCCAACCTTTTTGGGGAAAGGGAGCCTTAATGACGTTATCTAGTACCCTGTCTAGTCACCTGAAAGTACCTGAAAGACACTACCTGTCTAGTCACTGTCTATACCCTGAAAAACCTCCAGTGATGGGAACACCTCCATGCTCCTGTGGAGACTGTTCCAATGAATGACTACACTCACTGTAAAAACTTTCTATCTTGTATTGGGATGATTTTAGTAGTTATGACTATATAGTAGTATTTAATGTTAGTAGATATTAATCCCTCTTTGGGCATCTGGCCCTTTGCCTTAACTGCTTGGTCCCATAAGATATTTGCACTGAATTTCTGCCTATGTGACCTGCTTGTAGGACTATTTTTGGGGTAGTTCTGAGATTTCCATATTCCTGGAAGAAACTGGGAGGAGAGAATGGACATTGGTTGCAGTCAGTGGTTGAAGTGGATTTGCTTCTTAGTACAGAGATATTATCAAGTAGAAAAGGGACTGGAGTCTCTTCTTATGGGATCTTCCTTCTAGAATGGCTGCCGTAGAAGGACTCTGCATTTCCTTCTCTGGGGCAGGTGGTATTTATGGACAGCCTGAATCTACCTGTAAGAGGCAATATAAAAAACCAGGTGGCTAGTCTTGGGACTGTTCTATCAGGGAGAAGGTAGAGAATAAAAACACATTAGAAAATGCAATTTATCTGGGCACTTCTGAAGAATGTATTCTTGGTTACCAGACAACTGAATAAAACTGTCAACTCATCCTGTGTTACTTTTTCCCCAACCCTTGTGACTTAGCTAAGTATTTTCATAGAATAACCTAACTGCTTGACTTTATTTCCACCAAGAGGATAATTCCAGAAGTCTCTGGCCATGACAGAGAAAGTAATTAAAACCAAAGAAACAGCAGGCTGGATGTAGCTGTGTTCTTTTCCATGCTGCTCGGTTGAACATTGCAAAAGTTCTGTGGCTAACAAAATTAGTCTCAAAAAAAGATCATAATGTCTATCAGGGGAAAGACTATTTATTTTACAGTTGATGCTTAAAAAAATAAAATATTCCGATAATGCGGAAGAACGTGTCTTGGAGCTGGGAGAGGCTGTCTCACCAAGGAACCTCAGCCCCTAAGATTGGAGGTCTGGCATGAGACAGTAAACCACATGTTCCTTGGGATGAGTGATTATTAGTGACAAACAAAAGCAGTGCTGGCAACCCCAGACTTTCGACACTCATGAGTCAGGACCCCAACCAGTCAAAACTGAGAGACGTGCAAAAGAATGTGTTTCGTGTTGTTTTTATTTGCTTGCTGGTGGTTGAGCATTCAGGCCTCACATTTTTGTTTTCTTTGTAAGATTTGATACAGTGAAGAAAGTCTTGCTGTTGGGTATTGGGGAAAAAAAGAGCCTAGTTATCATGATACCTAAGATGAAACTGTGAAAGGTTGCAAAACCACATTGTTTGTTTTGAACCTGAGAGTTCTTTCCATTTGCTAACCAATGATTCCTGATGGTTATGGATATATTTGTTAGCCATAGTTAAGAGTTGCTTGGAAAATGGAAAATGTGGTTCTCATAAAAATCAAAATTTACCACTGTAAGATGGTTTAATTTTTTTTCTGAAATGTTTCCATCAACACATAACATTTGTTGCCTCAAGCTGTGAGGATCCAGGATGCTTGGTGAGTTGCTTCATAGAACACAAACGAAAAAAATTGATTAATTTAGTATTAATGTTAATCCATGTCCCCTGAAAGTGCTAAAAGGATTTTTTTCTAAGTTCTAGAGTCTCATTTTTTTCAAGGATAGAGCTGAACTCTTCACTTGCCATGCAAGGCTTATGACATACAGTAGTATTTTGTCTTCTCTGTGAGATGCATCACAGATGTCTGTGGCTGAGGTATGACAGCCTAGATAGTTGCCTGAGCTATAACTTTCCTAAAATATAGAATTCATGCTTCTTCCCCTATTTGAAAATATGGAGGGATTAGGACATATCCAGTTTTCTCGCTAGACAGAAATTCCTCTTTTGGTCAGCTATGTTCATAAATACTATTGAAGCTGTTTGCATAAAGACGTTTCTTCTTACAGATTGTTGAAAAACCAATAATTTTGCCTAGTCATGATATTTTGTTTGGTTATGCAATATGCTGCTTTCTTCTGATTGAAAACAGAACCAGATAATCATCATCATCATGGCTAGGCTTTGCGAACGAAGTTTTGGGAAGGGCTCTACCCACGCTTGCTACAAGCACGCTGATGGCTAAAAAGGCCAATGCGAGACAGACAAGTCCGG
>JAWMRA010000001.1:55840209-55850980 GCA_035584735.1 Pseudotriccus pelzelni | reverse complement strand
ACTCTTTTATGGAGTTTGCCGAAAGCTCTGTAAGCCTTCGCTAACCTGTTGTCTATTTCTGCATCAATCTTACCATCCGAGGAGATGATGCTTCCCAGGTAATGAAATTGCTGGACTGATTTGAGCTCTGATTGGCCAATGGTTATATGGGGATGACAATGAAACAAATAATGTATTTCTGGTTGAAATTTCAGATAAGCTAAAATGTTTTAAAATGCTTGAAATGACATCTTCGTAAATATGTGATGGCTCTTTGTTAAGGAAATTTTGCTGTCTGATCACTCAGGAGGCATTCTGGCAGACACCCACCCACCCTCCGAGACCGCCACTGCTGGGATCAATGTCCTTTCACAAGTGTGTGGCTCCAGTGAACCCACGGGTGCCCCACCTGCCTCCCCAAACACCTCACTCACACACAGTCAGAACAGGTTTCCTTACCAGCTTGACCCCAAGTTTCCCACAGCAAAGTCTCGAACTGCTGGTTCCTTTAAGTAATTTTATCGTGGGGCAGCAACAGCTTGAGCTGGTACCTCTGAGGAAGGACCCTGAACAAAGGAAACTTAGGTTTTTATATCCTTACCGTCTATGTGCATAAAAATCTGAGTTCTTTCATCTGAGTCCTCTGCTCCTACCATGTCTCTGAGTGTCCATTCACCTGGCTGTGTCACAGGTTCCCATGCCTTTTGTTGTTCAAAGGGTCAGTGCCAGATTATAACCTCTTGCTTTGGGCTCTTGCTGCCCAAAGCTCAATCTGCAGCTGGCACTGCAGCTGCACCCTGAGCTACCTGCACCATACGTATTCCTCAACACTTCAAATATTTGGGAAAAACTAAATTTAAATCCCACAAGAATCTCAGTTTGTTCTTTTCTTTCATAAATGGCTGGATTTATGAGAGGATTTAGTCACCAAATTACCTTGGCTTCCACTATACCCGATGGAGGGAAAGGGGCATATCCAAAAGGAGATAAGGCAGCTTTGCCAAAGTTTGAATTGGCTTCTGGATGTACATGTGCATTTGGAAAGACAGTGGAAACATTCTAAGGGTGTGTCTGCATTGCCAAATGAAAAATCCTTGGAAGTGAGCTTGGGCACTGCGCCCCAGTCGTCTACAGTACTGAAGAGCCGGCTTGCTCTCCAGTGCTGTTTCAGACATCGCTCAGAGGTTGTCTCTAGGGCATACCTGCTATAAAGTTGGGCTTAGATTTGTGCAATGAGGGCAAAGGCCCATGTGGATCTCAGACCCCAGTTCAGGCACTTGGCCTTCCTTCATTTATCTTTCCAGACACAAAATTGTACAGAACAGGTAGGAATCTAACCCTGAAATTTTGCAAAATTCAATGCTTTTTTGAAAATCCAGTCCCATGTACAATAAATCCCTACTTGTGCTGTATCAACAATTCACCTTTTGTCTTCTAACCAAATTTTTCTGAGTATTTATCTAATTTGTCATGTTGTGTAGATCTAGACTATTCATGAAAAACTCAACTGACAACAGTGTCCTTTAATTTTCAGTGCCTCAAATTTTTGGAGGACTGGCTAGAGACTGAGAATTTAAAGGAATCTGCAATCAAAATCAAGGGGAATTGCGAATAGTTATGACCTTTAAAAGCTTTTCTTGGGAAGTAACATGTTAGATAGGCATGATGGGAAGGCACCTATGTTTAAAATGCCCAAACTTTTAAAATCTTGGAAGACTTTGGCTACAAAAGCCCACAAACAAAGGAGGAGGAGAATGGTGATTCAGAAATCTATCTCTGGCTCAGTGAGACAAAGTGACAATGATCCTAATCTTTTAGGTTTTCTATTGCCTGGCCATCCCTTGAGAAGCCGGTGGTCTTTGACAGTATTGGAGATCAGGCTCTCCTTTCACTCTTTGTCAATTAAATTAGTTGCAGTTGTGCTTCAACATAACAAAATTGCTGTGTGGTTTCAACTCAAATTGTTTTGAATTTGGTTTTGCTGTTCCTTGGACTGGTCCCCTGAACCCTTCCCTTTATCACTTTTTCTTGTCCCCTTCTCTCTTGTTGTCATATGCAGTTACAACAATTAGTAGGCACTGGCCTGGCAGTCATTATAAATTGCAAATGCTTCTTATGCTTGACAATTACATGCTGGTTAGGGCAAACCATGCAGGACTGTGTGACAAACCCATAACATCTTTTTGCTGCCCCATCATGTCATTAGAATGTATATATTCACAGAGTATGGTGCGCTGTTGGCTGGAAGTCTGAACAACAAACCATAAATAGGGTAATGGCTTTCCTCAGTACATTATCATTATTCAAAAAACAAAACCTCACTTGTTTTTGAGGACCTTTTTGGTTTCTCTAAATTTCTCCATGGATATGGCTTTCTACTAGGCATTGATGACAGAGGTGCGTATTTGTTGTCATCTTAACCACTAAAAACCCTGTGCCCTGTCTGCGGTACACGACATCCTCCCTGTGTCTCCTGTTACGCTTTCCGCCCTGCAGCGCAGTCCTGGCACTCTGTCAGGAGGACAGGCAGCCGCCAGCAGGTCATCTCCTCTCTGCTCAGGCAAGTTGTTTAAGCTATATAAGGATGCTTTGTAAATAAAAACCAACCCTGTTACCTTGAGGCATGAAGAATGATTATCTGTTACTCATTAGTGTATTTTGACTCCAACAAATTAAACCTATGATACAACTAGGCATCTGCTAATTCCAGGGCTAAATGTAAGATGATTTTTAAACTCACTTAACAGGGAGATAATTAAGAGGTTACTCAGCTTATTAAGACGGAAGATGCAGGCCATGGAAGTCTTGGTGCAGATGCATTCCCATACTTTCATTGGTATGAAGTATTTTAGACATTGTATATACAGGAAGAGGTGGGTACATTGATTTCAACCAGGCAAGAAGAATTATACCTAAAACTTTTCCATTAATTTCCTAGGTTTTAATGATATTCAGCTTCTTTCAATATTAATTTTATAGAAAGTTACTCAGTATGTTACGGGCTCCTGCCTTCACTGTCAGGAGTGGAGGACCTTGCTTCAACCTCAAGCTTCAACCTTGCTTCAGCCTCAAGCTTCAACCTTTGACTTCACAGCCTGTGACTGAGTTCGTGCACTTACCTGAGCCTCAGTGCACTTGCCCTCCTTTCTCAATGTGCATGCTCGGGAAACAAATAATTTTGTCTTTGAGTATCACACCTTTACTGAACAGAAGAGTAATGGTATTACATGGTATATTGCCTGTGATTCTCACATGCAGTTTGTTACTTGAATTAGAAAAAAACAACAACATATAGGGAAAGATGCATCTCTTTTGAGTGGAGCTCTGTAGTAGTTCTCGAGCCTTGTTTTCATCACTAGTTGTTGGCAATTTAGAAGTCAAAAGAAAAAGCTTAAAAAAAATCCATCTGGACTCTCCCTGCTTGCAACACTGGTAGAAGTTAGCACATACTGTGCATGCACTGGAGGGTGGTATGGGCAAGGGACTGTTCCTAACAGACAGTGTGAAAGAAGCGGTGCCGTTGTGGGATGGAAGAGTTGATATGTGCAGAGATGAGTTGTTGTAGTAGTTTGGTCCAAACCACCACATTTGTGCTGTGCCTCTTTTCTTCGGGCTGACAGAACTAGTAGAGATGTACCTGGGCATACAGTCATTTAGAGAAATGTTCAGGAGAAAAGGTTTCTTTACCATCATGGGCTGTAAATGTTTCCTATCGCAGCCCTTACACAGCATTCAGATTTTGAAGGAATATCCCTTTTGGTTTTACCTTCATTAGAACATTTTAGAGAGTTCTTTAATAAGATACTATGTTGGAAATACTCTTGCCTGTAAGAAAAAAATATTCAGGAACATTTTAGACAACCCGATTTTAAGGATGATGTTTGGAGGAGAATAACATCGTTCTGACCTGCAGATTATCCAAGTGCTTCTGGGGTAATTAAGTGTTTATATGCCTTGCTTTTATCATTGTTTTTCAGTAACAACAGTTAACCTTGGTTCATCCTTAAAAACCCTGATCCTCACTCTTTTCTGCCACTAGCATTGCTGGTGGGGAAACATCCTATTTGCTTGCTGACAAGTACTATGAGAAAAGATGAGCCTACTGTGCCAGATTGAAGAGTACATGCATTTACTCATCTGCAGATATGAAAGAAGTAAACTCTTGACACAGGCAAAATGAATCATGCATGGGAATGATTTTATTTTTTTTTAAACTGCAATCTTCCACAGTGTTTAGTCCTACAAAAGAGAATTAAAAAAAACTTGAACGATATGCAGAAAACACCATTCACTTACGTATAGACTCAGGCAGCAACTAGAGTAAAATACTGGCTGGGGCACAGGAGAGGGAGAAAAAGAGAGAAAGATGTTCTCAGCTCCAAAAATGATTGATCACACGTGGCTATGGGAGCAGCTGACATCAAAGGCAACAAATGCAGAAACAAAGACAATTGCATGGCTCAGAGGAAAGACAATGAGCTAATTGGTCAAAACCTCATGGATCTCAGAAGGCAGTGAGGACTTCAGAGGGAATTACAATGAGGTGTGGGAATCCTGAGAGAAGCGAATGGACGGGGAGGCCTTTGTTTTCTCCTGTCTTGGTCTTCCGTAAGGAGAGGATATTTTCACAAGCCTCGGCAAAGCCAGCAGTATTATTGGCTCCGCATGTGAAGAGATGACCGAGAGCCTCAAGGGCTTGCACAGTGGGTGCGTTCAGATCGGGTGTGCTGTTTGAACACAGCGGAGTGTAACATTGGGTTTCATGGTCACTGTTTGCTCCTGGCACACCACACCTGCCAGACCCACCTTGACCTCCCCTGAACCACTTCTTTCGCTAGTGTTGGGTTTTGTGGCCCCATGGCCTCTCCCATCCGCAGCTTGAAAATTACTTTAGCAAATATAGTCTGAAAGAACCTGATTTGCCACAGCAGAGCATGCCTACAGACTGGTTTGAACTAGATATGCAGCATTTAGTGCTGGCCTGGTGCTCTCACAGAGATGGGCTGTGGGTTGCTACCATGAAGGTAGAAGGCTATCAGTTGCTGGGGTGGGAATGAAGTTTCCAAAGAGAAACTTTTGGCTCATCAATATATGCCTCCAGTAGTATCAGCAAAGGCAGACTTGTAAACTTCTTTTCTGAAAAGTTTCAAGTTGGTATTTTTAAGGCCAGGCATGCACTCTTAGTCTTTGTGCATCAGAGTGAGCTGCCAATAAAACACAGTTCTCAAGACCGATAGCCCATTGTGACACTGAGGTCCATTTGGAGCATAAAGTGAAAAAGTGCTGGACAGGGTGCTAGGTTATTATTTTCCTTGAGGCTTTGAATGGCAAACTGGGGATTTAGAGTTCTGTATATTCAGTCAGCACTTTTCTTGGAGGCAGCTATCAATAAAACACACTCCTCTTATATTGGGACACATCATGCCTGTGCCAGGATAACTCATGCCAAAGCATCTATAGGCAGGCTCTAGCAGTTCAGAGGATGAACTCTGGATCCACTTTGAACTCTGCAATGCTGCATCCAGAAGGTGTGATGCATAAGAGTTCTTTGACACAAACAAACACCAGCCACCTCATGCTCAATTTCTAGGTATCTTAATTCCTACCCTAGGTACCCACCCCATCTTACCCTGCCTTTGCTTGAAACAGTCACAGTATCAGTCAGATGTACTCAGATTGACAGCAAGCAGTGTGTGTGGGGGTGGAAATCTGGAAAATGCCACGTACACAGCACCCAAAGGTAATAGTGACAGGAAACCTGGAAGCTTTCTGTACTCAATGTGCCACTTTCCTCAGTGCATGAGATTTGCTTGTAGCAATTCACACTGATGTGCAAGAAGAGACTATGGGTCATCAGAAGAATCTTTCTGGATAAATAATTTCTAAACTGGTCCAAATGAAATTAATCTTTTAGACTATCCATGGACATTAATTTTAAAGAAAAGTTGGCCATTATGGAAGAACATGTTTCTCAGGTGCACACCATTTTTAGAGGTCTGACAGAGAGCTGGGGACTACAAAAATCCTCAGGACTTGAAGAACCAGTCAAATTAATCGTGACAAGCAATAGCCCCATTTGCTCAATGCCTGAGTCAGACTCCAACAAATCAAGACATTTGCTCAAAAATCATCAGGCTCTCGAAGTGACTCCTTCTGGACTACATTTTTCCCCCCCTTTATACTCACATGCTTTTCCCCTCAGGGTTTTGCTTCCCCTGTGATTGCAAGAGCTTTCAGATGAAAGTAGGTTAAATTCTCAGGTAATAACCTGATTCTAAGGTAAGAAAACAACCAAATATGCTCAGTCTGAACTATTAAACCACAAATACTGGCAATTTTTCAAGAGTAATGTAGGAGTTTGTTTTGTTGGTTCCAAGTTGTCAAAGAGTGATTTTTGAGCCCTCTGGGATGGATGATCAGCAGCACACTTTCTTCAGATCCTACCACTGGGTCCGTGATTTCATAAGTCTTTGTTTGGACACAACACAGATTGGGTTTTTTGTTTGTTTAATTTAATTTTTGAGCACCTGTGCCTCTACAATCTCTCTGCCCCCTTTTAATGCAGATTGTGCAAGAAGACCTAGCTGTGACACTTTTACTGGGCAAATGTAAGGGGGCTGCTAAGTTCACTCTAGTGAGTAAAATGGGAAGTGCCTGCTGTCTGTGTTTTAAGAGGTAAGTAGCCATAAGGTTACTGTTATTACTAGGCAGTATTGCATTCTGAAGCCAAGTCTAGTGGTCAAAGCAATCATAACCTTGAGGAACATTACTGATCATTCCCCAACACTGTTGTCCTACAAATCTCCTTCCTTGTTCCACAACAGATGTAGGTTGGGTCCATCCACACCTTTCTGCTCCCTATCCTGCACTGTTTCCGTCACTCACTCATTCTGACTGATGCTACCACTAAGAGGCTTGGACATTTGGCAGGGAGATGGGAAGGCCTATTTGACAACAAGGTGGTGTTTCTTCATGACTTTTACAGCCAAGATGAAAGATGGATGCTTTTCTTGCAAGGAGGTATGCTCTTGGGTTCATTCCTTCCTTGGCTGGAAG
Source organism: Pseudotriccus pelzelni (assembly GCA_035584735.1). Taxonomy (NCBI): domain Eukaryota; kingdom Metazoa; phylum Chordata; class Aves; order Passeriformes; family Tyrannidae; genus Pseudotriccus; species Pseudotriccus pelzelni. The sequence goes on along the minus strand of JAWMRA010000001.1, from coordinate 55,843,945 downwards.
ATCGAGATGGAGAACAAACATCTCTTCCGTGCTTTCTCTGCCCTTTCCCAGGTAGTGACATTGCACTACCTGACAATTTTCCCATCCCTGATGGTTATCACAAGCTTGACAACTCTCTTCACCAGTGTGCTTGCCATCTACCATCATAGTTTGCCATTGACATGAGTTTGCCCTCCTCAGCCTCTGTGTGTGGCCTGAGCGGGTTTGCATCAGAACCACCTGAGTTTCACGCTATTACATCATTACTCAATAACACACTAGAAGGACTGTTTCTGAGCATTTTCAGACAATATATCAGAGCCTTGGGGGTCATGTTGACCTGAATTATTTGAAGAATGGTGGGGATAAAGAACCTTTACTCACAGTACAAGCTATGAATATTTCCTTTTAATGTGTTTGTTCACATGCCACAGGTGCTGTTTAACAGCCTTTTCCTCTGGGGTCTGACAGACCAGACTTCAGTCAACCACTGGGATGTTCCAAGCTGGGAATTGGTGACTTTTGACCAAACAAATACATAAACCAAGTCAGTCTATGCAAGGCATATGAGACCAGGTTGAGGTGGGTTTTTTTTTGGTGTGAGCTAGGTGGTCACAAATCAGTGATGTTTTTGGGGCAGCTCAGTATTAATCTGCATCTGCTTGAACTGTTGCTGTCCTTCAGTTTCTTACCTTTTCCCACCTCCCACTCCCTGTCTGTTCTCAATGGGTGGCCACTCTATCTGGATCACAAGGGACATAAAAGCGGTTATTACTTCTCTTAAGAAAGTCACTGAGCTTCACTACACAGTACTGTGAATAGGGAACTCCATTGGAAGTATAGCTTGGCCAGGAATCACTTCTGAGAGAGAAGAGTGCAAGCTTGAATTTTGCCTCCCCATAAACTTGTTTGGATTACATCGGTGTTTATCCTCCAAATTTTAATTTTAATTTTAATTTTAATTTTAATTTTAATTTTAAGGTTTTCTTTCTTGATCTTTTCTCTCTCCCTGGACATGCAAATCAATGTAGCTATCAACATTTTCCCTCAGTAAGTGTTTAAAACTACCTTCATGCATAAATGGTCATGAAGACTCTGCACATGACATTTCAGTTTTATACTGTTTCTTTTTACTTGTTTACCACATGTTCTTGTAGTCAGATTTTTCTCAATAAAGATATTTAAAGCAAGGTCGTGCCAAATAATAACAACCGCAACAACAACAAATCAATCAATCAAACAAAAGGCCTTCTGATTAAATTCCCAAAAGTTTAATGGGAAAAAAGGGCTATTTGGTGGCAATCATTGAAGGGCTGCCAAGGGCTTGATGAACTTGCTGTGGTTGTTGCAACCTAGCAGACAGTTGTCACCCCAAGTGTAGCATACTGCTACATGTCCAGATCTATTCCTAATTTGCCTGTATTATTATATGTACAGTGCTGTGTCCTTTGATGCATGGTATGATCCTGACCTAGTCATGTACCTATACATCTGTGAAAGGAATCACTCAGTTTTAAAAGATGTGATTGCTTCATTTAGGACCCCTTGTCCAAATGACTCCTCAGAAGCTGCCATGAAAAGCCACTGGGAAAGACAGGACATGGGCACATCTGTACTTTCTCTGACTTTACCTTCCCAAAGTTGTATAACCAAGAACTGATGCCATCGAACTTTTGTGCAGTTGAGTCTTCATCTCTCTGCATAGATTTCTTGTTAGCAGATCTCAGTCATCTTCTTCACCACCGATTTCCTCTATGGTCAATGAATATCTATGCACATATTAATCTCTGTGACATGAAAAGGAGGTCAGAAGAATAGGGAGGATTATGGTAATAAGAGGAGCAGTCAAATGCTTACTGCTACATGGATCTGATGTAAAGCTAAGTGAGATGCAAGGCACAACCAGTGTGTCAATATTTCCATTACTGAAAGCAAGTGAGAAAGCAGAGGATACTTTGTGTGATGTTATAAACACTGACTTGCTTCTTGGGTTTATTTCTCTTATAAACACTGACTTGTTTCTTGGGTGTATTTCTGTTGTGCAGACATGATGTGCTTGCAAAATGCCACTTTTCTTCTGAATGGCAATATCTGGTTGATAAATGTTGATACGATCTGTGAATCTTGTTTCAACAGCCCTGCAGATACTACCCATTCCTTGCAGATGTTTTCAGTAAAATTGATTGACCTGGCTAAATGAAATACACTAAGTGTCCTAATATTTTTAGCTGATGTTCTCTTAAATTTCGGTTCTTGTTTCTTGGAACAGGTTTGTAAAGCCTCCTTTGGACTGTCTTACAGAATTAAAACACTGAAAGTTAGCTGATGTTGGCCTGGTTTAATTAAAAAAGTTCTAACTGATTTTGTATGCTTGGTAAGTACACCTGAGCCAAGCCAAAGTATCCAGGACTGTATGACAAACCCACAAAGACGGCCCAAACTGTTACAGCATTACAACCTGTATTTCACAATAAATAGTACTGTGTCTGCTCTGACTCTGAAAAACAAACCATAAATAAGATAATGGATTTCCTCAGTGCAGTATGATTACAGAAATAAAACCTCTGTTATTTTGAGGACCTTTTAGTTTCTCTAAATTAGCTCATAGGTACTTTGGTCTTTTAACTGCCATTTTCTGCTAAGAACTGACGACAGAGGTGTGTATTTTAACCATCAAAAACTCCCTCTTTGTGGTACATCACATCCTCCCTAAGCTTCCTCTTAGAAGGTCTGTCCCATGATGCACACACAGCTCGTCTTTCTGTGTACAGGCAGGAAGAGGCATGACAAATTACTTTCTTTGGCTTCTTGATGCATTTGGGAAATGGGCTACAGAATCATACCTCATGGGGAAAGAAGAACCTCATCTTTTCTTATCTATTTCACCAAGGGGGAAGCAGCCATCGCCTCTTTCGTTTTTTCCTCCTTCTCCCCATCCATGGTTCACCAGCAGAAACCCTTGATTTCACTTTATTTGGGGATTAAGCCCTAGAAAAAAGGAGACCTCCACACTGGGAAGATATTAAAAAACAGAAGTGGAAAGGCATATAGATGCCTGTAAGTTTTTGGTCCTTAAGAGAGGAGCCTAGAGTCTGAGGTGATCATCCTGGATGTCCTCTATAATGGACTTACAGGCCTGCTCCTAGCACCAAGGAACAAATATGCTGCTGGGAAGCCACTTCCACCTAGGCAGGAGGAAGGGCTGAGGATGCAGGGGTGTCTTAGAATCCCCACTCACAGTAATTTTATTCTTTTTCTTTCTATAAAACTAAGCTGTGTCCCATAACACAGACAGAAGGTGGTGGGATGAATGGCTAAGCCAACAGATCTTCAGCCAGGGATGGCAGGGAGCTACACACAGTAATAATCATTGAAACCTGGGCTGGGGAAATCACTGGTATCAGTATAATACAACCTGTGGGATGAAGAGATTGGGAGCAGCCCTGAGGAGAAGGACTTGGGAATATTGCTGGATATAAAATTGGACATGAGCTGGCAACATGTGCTTGCAACCCACACAGCAACCATATCCTGGACTGCATCAAAAGCTGAGTGGCCAGCAGGTTGAGGGAGATGATTCTGGCCTTCCACTTTGCTTTCATGAGACCCACCTTGAGTACTGCATCCAGCTCTAGTCTTCCCAGCATAATAACGACACAGACCTGCTAGAGTGAGTCCAGAGGAGGGTCACAAAGATGGTCTGATGGAGGGAACACCTTGCTTATGAGGAAAGGCTGAGAGAATTGCGTTTGTTCAG
>JAWMRA010000001.1:55819321-55840027 GCA_035584735.1 Pseudotriccus pelzelni | reverse complement strand
AGAATAGAATAGAATAGAATAGAATAGAATAGAATAGAATAGAATAGAATAGAATAGAATAGAATAGAATAGAATAAGATTGTTCAGTTGGAAGGGACCTACAACAATGATCTAGTCCAACCGCCTGACCAATTCAAGGCTGACCAAAAGTCGAAGCATATTATTAAGGGCATTGCCGAAATGCTTCTTAAACAAAGGCAGTCTTGGCTTATTGACCGCCTTGTTAGGAAGCCTGTTCCAGCGTTTGATTACTCTCTTGGTAAACAAATGCTTCCTAATGTCCAGTCTAAACCTTCAGTAATGCAGCTTTCAAACATTACCACACATTCTATTACTGAATCCCAGGCAGAAATGTTCAGCATCTCCCTCTCTCCTTCCCCTCCTCAGAAAGCTGTAGAGAGCAGTGAAGTCGTGCCACAGCATCCTTCTCTCCAAACCAGACAAGCCCAAATACTCATAGTGGCTCCTCACGGGACATACCCTCTGGCCCTTTCATCAGCTTTGTTGCCCTCCTCTGAATGTGTTCAGTTGCCTTCATGTACTTCTTAAGTTGTGGGGCCCAGAACAAAACACAGTACTCCAGGTGAGGCTGCACCAATGCTGAATACAGTGGAATAATCACCTTCCTTGACCAGCTGGTGATGTCATGTTTGAGGCACCCCAGGGTATGGTTTGCCCTCTCGGTTGCCAAGGCACACTGCTGACTCACACTGCACCTGCTGACAACCAGCACTCCCAGATCCCTTTCCACAGGACTGCTCTCTGGCAAAATGTTCAAGGCCAGGTTGGACAGGGTTCTGAGCAACTTCACTGAGTGGAAAGTGTCCGTGTCTACGGTGGGGGCATTGGAATTAGATGATCTTTAAAGGTTCCTACCGACCCCAACCGTTCTGTGATTTGACAGTTCTATGAACCCTGGTCACCTCAACAGATGTGTAGCAACTGATTGCATTGATTTTTCCACCTGCATGGGGTCCAGAGCCTTAAATCTATTCCGGAGAGCCAGCTTCTCTCCTGGCAGCCATGCTGGGCAGGCACTTTTCTTTCATCCTGCTTTCTTTAATTCTGGTGCTAGGGGTAGGACTGGCAAGTCAGAACATGGGCCCCTGCTTTCACACCTGCTCTTTGCTGTGTCAAAGCCATGAGCCTGCCTACAGTGCTGCTCTCCTAGCGCCCTAGTGTAGGAGAGAGTAGAGAGGGCAAAGATCTAACTCTGTGGCTTCCTAAGCTACCGATTTGTTGGAAGTGTCCTCTGAATACATACAGGGTGATATAGTGGAGTCCTTGCTGCCTGTGGCCGAGGGATGACCAGCTTGCTGTGCTGGTGGAACAGCACCTCTTGTTGTGTCCCGGGTGGCTCCTGGTGCCTGTGGGCCACTCAGTAGTTTTCTGTTATAGCCTTGTCTGCCTGATAGGTTAAAATCCCTCACTATGCCTTTTAAGACATAAGGCTAAGAGAGAGCAGTGCCTCTCTGGCTCAGCCTCCTCAGTCCGGGAAGAGGCATTCAGTCAGCCAGCCGTTCAGGTCATGGCGTAAAGCTCTGGCAAAGTTTTTTAATGAGCTTAAATTTGACAAATTGCTGTTGCAAAAACTTGAATTGGCCCTATTGTAGGCTGGAGTCATCTGCTGAAGGCAGCAAGGAGGGAAACGTTTTTCCTTTTTTATCGCCAAGCTGCTGCCTGCAGAACGTGAGACTTCTGACTAGTGTGCTGACTCTGGCAACAGGTCAGCCTCCAGTGCACAAGTTTTCAAAATATTTTCTTTTTCTCTCCTCATCATGATTTTCCTTTTTTACCCAGGAGAAAGAGATTTGTTGGTAACCTCTAAAGATATAATAGTGTCATGTTTCGTTTGAGATCAGGGCATGTAAGTCATTTACTCCATTTAAAGCTATTGTATTCCAAGATCTATGAAGTACTGTATATATTATAATTGCCTTCAACAAATATGTTAGTGAAATTGCAGTGTTGCAGGGTGAACCATATAATCAGCCTTCTTGGAAGTTTTGGAGACAGGAGTTAATAATGGGTTATCTTCTCAATTATGCTATGATAGACCATTTCCTATCCGGAAATAGGTCATGTCAAATAGTAGCAGGAGTTATATTTTTGCTATTATTTGTAACATTCAGTAGCTGCTATCAAAACAGGACCTCATTTTGCTGTGTGTATCATACACGTGAGAAGCAAAAGCAGCCCATAGTCCATAAACTTTGCTAAAATTAATGTGCAGTAAGTGGATCAATCAAACAGTTTGTAGTGGATTAGATGTAACAGAAATAATAGCAAGAAAAGTATTGCTATGAATGCTGACTACATGTGCAAAGCAGTTTTCCAGCTGCTTATCTACTTGCCAAGAGCTGAGTGATCTGGTGGTATCAGAGCAGACATAGGGTTGCAGAACACACACATCCCAAAGATTGGCCATGGCTGGCAGAAAGCTCCATCACCCCTTGAACACTTTGTTGGACGCACTTTATTTTTCTGCAGTACGAAGGACTGGCTTGAAGTGACCCTTGCACTTCTAGGCCTTAAAGGGGCAACAATATATCGAAGTTGTTTTAACACTGGGATAGCCTTTGGATGGGGTTTCTGCAAGCATCCTTGTTGATCACAGGGTAAGTCAAGAGCTGTAAGACTCAACGCTGCTTTTACAAGCCCAAACCTACACTTACTACATTGAGTCAGGATACACTCAATTAGGATCTATGACAATTCTTCCATATTTCTCAGAAATGTGACCCCCATGACTAGACAGCCTACAGGCCTTCCTGATAAATTTGAACTTAGCTGCTAGGAGATGAGCTTGGGCTACCTAAAGGTTTTAGGAATATTTTTTTGGCATGTGAAGACAAAAGTGAGCTGCTCACAGTGGTAGAACAGGGTATTGCTTTTATTTCTTCTCCTCCTTGCATTTCTCTCTTTTTTTTTTAATGTTCTTAAAAAAAAAAATTTCAAGGGACTCAGAATTCCCAAATTAATGTGAAGTCATTGTGCTTAAATTGTGCTTCAGCTTTGACAAATGCTGATATAAAACCAGCCATGTGCAGTCCCTTGTTAGAAGTGTCTTTTTGACTCAGTGTCATACATGCTCTCTCACAAACACTTTCATATGTAATGTAGACAAGGGCAAGCTTGCACTCTCACAAAGTCATCCATACAGACATAAGGAGCAGAAGTGCTGTTCTCAGAAAAGTTTGCCACTTCATCTCACTGTAACTACCTTCTAATACAGGACACACTGGTGCAGATGGCATATTGCCTTGAACACCCTCGCATTGCTTAGCTAACTTCTAATGTTAGAAATACAGACGTATAAATCAAATTGGAATATAAAACCAAATGCTGATATAGTAAGAAAGAAGTCCCCCACCACTTACTAATGAGTCAGATTTCACTGCTTCTAAAAGCTTTAAGCACACCATCAGTTAACCACAGCCAGCCACCTTTAAGAAGAGCATTTCCTATTGTCTTCCTGTACCAATTAAGGCTAAACAGAATCCTCAGAAGTTGGCAAATACAACAAAGAGGTGCTATCACTATAGACACAGAGATACAATTCCACACTGGGGATCTCCTTACTTTAAGTGCAGCCTAATGAAAGAAGCAGAGCAGCTGGAGAAGTACACTGCTGCTTGACTTCATAAGCTGTGCTATTATTGCCCTTTGTATTCTGTTGAGGGCAGTCATTCCCTCCAGTAATGTAAGCAAACAAGTGAGCATTTTTTTAAGAACAATACTGAACAGGAAACAAATAGAGAAAACCACTACATATTAATTCATCGTAGTAAAAATATAATGCACAGTAGGCTACTTGTGGCTTTGCGCAATTCAGGGTTTTCTGATGTGCTCTGACATCTTGGTATGTGAATGAGGTTTTCTGATGCAAGTAAGTGCAATTTCCTAGCTTGATGTTAATCTCTTTTAACAGAAGGTGGAGAACAGTAAAAAGTCACTTGCAAGCATCAGAGGTCACTCTCTTAAGGAAATTCCAGTGTGGAATACAATAGATTTTTTCCTGTACACATTGATATTTTATCAAAAGTCAATGTTCACTTATGAAGAAAGGTTTTTTTTAATTCAGCACAATATGATCCTTGACACTTCATTGTATCAGATATCTCCAATTTGTCTTTTCTAATGGATCTTTGCTAGACCACGGGGTCCCATAAGTGCCATCTCATGGTTCTAAAAGTTTGAAATACATTTTTTCCCTATTAAGAGAACTCCACTTTTCCTGAAGCACCTCTGTCTTTCCTGGTTCAGAAGCATTTCCAGCTGGAACACTTGAGGATTTGTCTGAACAGCAGCTGGCACGCAGGTGTTTTAGTAACGTAAAATGAAATTGTCGTTTAGGTGTCCTCAGCCTTGTCATTATCCTGTTACCACCTTCAGATACTCAGAGATCAGCCTTAAAATCCAGGATATGAGAAGTCAACGAGCGAATGCATCCTGCTGTTGTTCTGCCTGCCTAGGGATTGCTAGGCAAACATCTCCACGCAGGTCCAGCCATTCCACCCGCTCTCTAGGAAAGATCTTTTTCATGGTTAGTAATTAAGACCGTAAATCTGTCATTTCTTCCCGCATTGCTCTTTCACTCAGCTGTCACTATTCAGCTGCTGTGGCAATTTGGTCCTGCCCTCTCCAATTCACTCTACTTGCTTCTTGCCGGACCTCCATCCACTTATCCCTTTCTTTCTTCACACATCCCTGTGTCCCTAAGTCCTGCTCTCTCCTGCCTAGCTATTTCTCTGTCCCCTCTTTGTTCCTCTTTCTTTCCACCCAGTCAAACCTTCTGGATCAAGCTAGCATCCAGTTGTGGTTTTCTGCGGACTTTTTCATCCTTGTTGAGAATGTACACAGAAAAGGGGGAAGTGTTGTCCTAACCAAGACAGCAGGATAGGATTTCTTCTCATTGGAAACAAGCAGAGACAGAAACCCTCCTCAGAGACGGCTCTTTCAGTTATTCCTTCAAAGGCTCGGGAAAGCAGGCAGTGATCTTGCCCTGGACTGACTTACTCCTACACTGCAATTCATGGAAACCGTTGACCATTGTGGATGAAAGTCACATTTTCATAGGAATATTTTTGGATTTAAGACTATTAAAGGCTCTTTGAAAATTCCCATGTGAAGAGAGCTGCCAGAAGAATTTGCTGTGTGGCAAATTCTGAGGTTCCAATTGTTGTTTCCATTCTGCAGTCACAGGAAAACGAAAGTCTTCATTAAAAATGGGAGGTGGTGGGATGCGCTCTAGAGACTGGCAGCTGAGAGACAGCTTGGAATAAGGTGAACACAGACTCAAGTGACTCCTCTGTTTTAGTTATATCAGAACTGCACAGAGACGGAACTAGACTGTGCCTCCCGCAGCGAGCTGGCAGTGACCTCCCCTCTCCCTCCACAGATGCAGGAAGCTCCTAGAAAATCAGTTCTGCAGTAAACGTGAGTCTTGGAAATGCAGAATAAAGTGTCAGGTCTATGGCAGCAATCATAAAGTCAGTCCTTGTGTCTGCCAGAAGGGTGGGGAAGTATTTCTTGCTAAATCCAGAAATATTGGGGGAAATACAGGAAAGGGGTAAGATACTGCCGAAGTTTGTAAACATTTTGTAAATCTTTAAAATTCATACCTTTTTTGCTTTATAACTCTAATCTTTCTATTGAGTAAATGCACTAAATCAAAGCTTTCACTTAAAAACACATTAAAAAGTCTAAGCCCTTAGAGCTGCATAAAAAAACCATTTTAAACTGTGAGCCCTAGGAGCCTGAAGGGTTGAATAAAGAGAACTCCAATGGATAACTTTTAAAAATTTTGGGTTTCTTTTAAGGCTATTGTGATTTTTGAGTCACACCTGATGATTCTTGACTGTCTGAGGTTAACATTAGTTATGGGTGCCTAGTAGAGATTAGCTTTGCACTACAGTCACATGTCACTGGGTGAGTGGAAGATTGGCAAAGGAGGGAGTAACTCAAGCTCGTGCATGAGACGTATACAAGGGAGTGAAACAGTGACAGAAAATGCCATTGGTGGCTGGTAAGGGAAACTTCCTGGCAGTAAGAACTGTTATTTTGTTGTTATTTTGTCTGACATTAGCAGTGAGATGAACCGAGTGATCTAGGAGCATTTTGTTATCTCTTACTTCTAGGAACCCTGAGCCACAATGCCACTTGGACAGAGTTTAAGGACAACTTTTCAAAACAAGCAGGCAAAACATGAACATGGATCCAGAGAAAGCTTGGGCAAAGATGGCTTTGTGTTTTTTTAATTTCTTTTTCCTTACTGGCAAAAAGAAAAACATTTCAATAAATGAATAATTAGGCTTCAATTTAAATGTTTCATACACTACAATATTAACATTTCATATGCTACACACTCTTTTCAGTTACTGAAAACCCCCACAAATTTCTCTGTACCTTTTAAAAAAAAAAAGATGCCATTTAAAAATAGAAAAACCCAAAACAATATGATGTTTTGAAAGTGGTGGAGTTTCTGTCTGCTCTTCGTCATTTTTCCCAGAGGTCACTGCTTTTTCAACTGCAGCTTAAACTAATGAAGAGATTTGATTCCCCTGCAGTTGTATATTTGAAAGGAGAAGAGGTTTAAATGTGCATGTGCCCTAACTGAACATTTTCTCTGCTCTTATGTGTTTGTGTGTGTCCTTATTAAGGTGATGCAATTATTTTTAGAGGTGACTCCTTAGTCACCTTTTTTTTACTACTATAACTGTTTTGCTGTTATGGTAAAACTTGATGTTTTAAATCGCCAGCCTCAGAAATTTAAACAGTTAATGAAAAAATAGTCTCATTGAGATAACTTAGATGTATTTAACATCCATGATAAAACTTTACTCCCATCATTCATTGCTAGAAATGCAAACATGTACCTACAAAATTACTCACTGCCTTGCTCTTTAATTTTTCATTAAGCTAAAATTTAACCTAAGGAAAAGTAGAAGTGCTTGAATGTAATTCATCCATTTAGGCAACACAGCCCCACTAAGATTGCACATTTAATTCCAGATATTACATACCAACAGACCTATTCCATGCTGCCCAATTTAATGGGACATGATGGACATTTTCTTTAGCCATACATTTATTCATTTTGAAAACTATAGTGATGTGGCATTTATCAAAATAAACATATTATCACTGTACAGTATTTTCACAATACATGAAAATACTTACACTTTTGGGACTGGAAATTTTGCTTGCTTAGTTAGAGAATTCAGACTCATGAGATTTTTGGGGCAGAATTTCCTGTGTTTGAAAGTAATTTCTTAAATAGTGGTTTTCTTTCAAGCTCAGCAGTAAATATTTGCATGGGCTTGTTTACATCTCGTTACTTTATATCGTAGCTGTAGTTTGTTGCCTTCGTCTGTATTTATTTTGGCTTAGGAAAGGGTCGCTATTGGGCACTTCTTTTCCTTTCTTATGGTCATTGCCATTAAATGTTTGGAGCTCACCCTGTTTTGTCAAAGCAATCTTTGTTTCAATTACAGATTTTATTCTCCTAAACATCTACCTGTAGTCTTGGGGGGGCTATACTTTAGTTCCTTTTTAATGCATTAATACATCTACCTTTTAATACTGTTCTAACTGAATGTGTGGCTTATGTAGTCCTCTTGCATTTAGCCAACATAAATGAGTAATTTTACATGTGCGTGCAGGACTGGATTAGCTTTTCTTCTTATAGTGTTTATGTAAGCTTCATTTTAATATGTCTAGAAATCTCAAAGCATGCAAGTTATCCAGATTAATTGCTTTCCTTTTGCATTGACCAGTCATATTCCTATCATATTCAGAATGAGCTTTACAGCATGTGGAGTATACTGTTAGGAAACTGCTGTATGGAAAAGACATCTGCCATTTGGCAGAGGAAAGCACATGTTGCATCACGTGGGTTGGCGTAATTACAGTGTCTCTGGAGCTGTAGGCATTCAAGATGGCCACAAGGAAAACTTATATGAGATGCTGCAGTGTAACACCCTCTGCCATCTACAAATTTAGAATTGTCTTTTCTTTTTTTCTATTTTAATGTAAAACTAGACCAGAACATTGTTGCCTGCTTTTGGGGCCCAATCCCCCAAACCCATCTGTGAGTCATTCCATAGGCTTGGAAAACTTCTGTTTTCTGATTTTTAATTTTTTTTCTTTTCTTTAAACAGATAACATTCATATAGTAGATACCAAAGGACAAAATACAGCTTGTGCAGAACATTTGTGTGTGTTGTTAAAATAATTACAGGCATAGACTGACTGCCTTTGTGGCCTCTTGGCTACTTTAGGGGTTCTGCACCTGATTAACACATTGTGAAAGCAATTTTGTTTAATTAGCCATACAATTTCACTTGTTGTTTTAACATGCTGCTGGAAAAGCCGTGGTGATTTGCGGAAAACCATTGATTCTAAAAGGATCAGTATGACAATTTAGTGCAATTAATACTTACCGGTCTCAAACTTTGCCTTTATGCTTCTTTCTAGAAAGTGTTGGGCTCCAATAGTACCTTACCTGTACACTTGGCACATCATGGAGCAAGTCCCCAAGTCACTAGAAACTATCTGCCTGCTGTAGTCCTGAACCTCTGTCCATAGTCTGGATCACACTTAATTCTGTAGCTTTTGGCAGTGTGAATTATTCTTGTTTTGGAGTTGCATGATTGTATCACCAATCTGAATGCCACAAATACATGGTTCGCTGCCTCTTCTCTTCGGAGTAACCTCATGCTTCCTACCAAAATTAAGCAGTTGATGTTGGACTCAAAAATCTACTTTTTAAAAGAATCCAAACTCTGTGGATAGTTCTGCATTATTTATTTTTCTGCCACTGATTAATCCCTTCATTTGGTGTAATCTGGCAGAAGAAGCTATCCAAGACAGGAACCAAAGGATGGTCATTAAAAAAGTCAAGCCAAGAGAGTTGAGGCTCTTACCTTAAAGGAAATTGTCTCCTCAGAGCTGTTCGTCTAAATCCTGGAATAGAAACTGGAACTGGCTGTATTCATTCTGGCATCTGGAAAGGGAACAATACAAAATACAACAGTGAATTATATTCCAAAGAGTTTCAAGATAAGTAGTAGTCGAGATCATAGAGAAAAGCAAAATTGAAGCTTCACAATTGTTCCTAAGAGTTTTTTTCTCAGTAGGATGAGTTCTTTCAGTACTGATAAAAGGTTTCTTGTTTTGAAGACATCCCTTCATCATTTCTGTAGTCTTTTTGCAATGCATGTGCCTGCATTCGGTTTGGGGTGGGGCTACAAGGGTCACTTCTGTGAGGAGCTGCTGGCACCATCTGCTACGTCCAACAGAGTCAACACCAGGTGGGTCCAACACAGACCCACTACTGACCAAATCTGAACCCATCAGCAACAGTGGCAGTGCTACTGGGACAATAGTTATAAAGAGGGAAAATTGCTGCACAGCAGCAGCTGGAGACAGGAGTGAGAATATGTGAGAGAAACAGCCCTGCAGCCACACACACGTCAGTTAAGAAGGAGGGGCAGGAGGTGCTCCAGACATTGGAGCAGATTCCCCTGCAGCCTGTGCTGCAGGCCATGGCGAGGCAGCTGTGTCCCTGCAGCACAGGAGGTCCACAGGGGAGAAGAGATCCACCTGCAGCCTGTGGAGGACCCCACGCCAGAGCAGGTGGATGCCCAAGGGAAGCTGTGACCCAATGGGAAACTCATGCTGGAGCAGAATGCTTGAAGGACCTGTGGCCCTTTGGAGAGAAAAGCCCAGGATGGAGCAGCTTTGCTGGCAGGATTTGAGACCCCATGGAGGACCTGGGCTGGAATAGTCTGTTCCTGAGGTACTGTGCCCCATGGAAGGGACCCATGCTGCAGCAATTCGTGCAGAACTGCAGCCCATGGGAAGGATGCACAATGGGGAAGATTTTGGCAAACTGTCTCCTTTGGGAGGGACCCACACTAGAGGAGGGGCAGAGTGTGAGGAACCTTCCCCCTGAGGAGGAAGGACCAGCAGAGACAATGCGTGATGAAACAACCACAACCCCATTCCCCTCCCCACTACGCTACAGGGCAAGAGAAGGGAGAAAATTCAGACAGGAAGTTGAGCCTGTGGAAAAGGCCGGGGTGGGGGAGGTGTTTTAGTATTTGCTTTTATTACCCTACCCTGATTCAGTCGGTAATAAATTCAACTAATTTCCCCAAGTCAAGTTTGTTCAGTCTGTGTCAGTAATTGGTGAATGATCTCTCCCTGCCCTTATCATGACCCATGAGCATTATATTTGTTATATTTTCTCTCCCATGTCCAGCTGAAGAGGGGAGTGATGGAGTGATTTTGGGGGCCACCTGGCATCCTTCCAGGGTCAACCCACCGCAGTCCATCAGCTGTGGAGATGACCCATCTTCTCTTGCCTTTGAAAAACCTTATTTTTCTTGACAAAGGCGTTTGGAGTAGCTGCTGGTGAGAAAGTTGTATCCTGAATAGCTACATGGCTGCATTTTAGTAAGTGGAGCATACTCGTATTTGTGGATGGCCTTACTCCATACTCAGTTGTAGTTGTATGGATTCATGTGTCTATGTATGTAGACGCTAAATCTTGAACAGACTCTAGGAGCACTTTGCAGTTCCCAGATCCAGGTGTGCATCCAGCCACATCCTGACTAAAGTTATGGGTGAGATACTGCTGTTCCTGTTTCTTTTCCACCTTCTCACTTCCCAGATTGTTGTTCACTCCTTGGGAAAAGGAAATTTAGTGAGGTGAAGGCACTGAGAACTAATGGCATTTTTGATTTGGTCCTGTGTCTGGACTAATTTGGAATATTTTAGAGAACAAAGATTGTTCTCATGGGGGCGGGGGGTAGCATAACACTTATCCTGTCTGGAAGGATAAAGAAAATATGTACTTTCAGTGGGTTTTCCTTGTGTTATTATTTTAGAAATCTGTGTGCCCCATTCTTGCTTTTTTTTTTTCCTCAGTAATAATAATGCCATAGGTATTACAAGTTTATTTTTCCGTGTTGTAGATACTTGCCTATTATATCATAAATGCTATCCTCACTTAGAAATAAATTTTAAATTAAGAAATGGAGAGTAGAACTTCAAAGAACTTTCCAAGGACACGTTTGTGACTTTCTTTAATATCTTAATATGTTTTCAAGAAAGGATACTATTTCTTAAGTATATCACTTTTTGCCATAAAGATTAAAAACAGGCTAAATGAGATAATTGTTTTATTTTTCTTTTCAAGTAACAGATTTACAGAATGAGGTTGGAAAATTGTGTGTAGGCCGATGTTTTATGTTGTAGCTGGTTATTACTCAGTGAGTCACTAAGTTTCCAGGGCTTGCCACACCTTAAGGTTAAACTGCCTCAAACCAAGGAGCAAACTGTTAGCAGAGGTGCTTTGAATGATTTTTTCTATTTTTTTAAATGCAAAAAGGCATGTATTTAACTGATGTGTAAAACTTTGCTGAGACTACTCAAATCTTCTTTCCTTATAAAGTCTTTTCTTCTTACTATCTGGTTTCTCTGACAGCATTCAGCATGACTGAAGAAATTATTTAACTGTCACAGTTACCCATATTTTTTAGGAAGAATTAGAGGCCTGTCTATTGACAGGAAAGAAGCCTGTATCCAGTGGCATAGCATATCAAACGGTCTTTTTGGATTTTTGGAAAGACATGTCAGAAATCCACAGGGAACATTCAGTAAGCATGTGCCCAGACATGAAACAGAAGAAAAGGAATATGTGGAGTGGACATTTATCTTTCTAGTTTAATATTGATGCATCAATGTCTGTCTGGCTGAACACTGCGTGTGGTATTCAGAATGGATACTGAAACAGGCAGTTCTGGAAACCTTATACTAGAAGAAATGCAGTATGAAAATAACCATTAAATACCTAAGTATTCAATGTCATATGCTATCACATGGGTTTTTTCGGTGGGGGTTTCGTTTTGAAAATTGCTGGATGCTTCGGTAACCAAACAAACACAGAATATAGGTTGGCTTAAAGTGTATGAGCCACTCCCCTGGGCTCTGAGCAAGATCAGAAGTCTACTTAGTACAATTCAGCCTTGGGAGATAAAAAATGGGCTTTGCTACTAAAATGGAACTCAGAACTTAGGTTTGCACTCAGTGAATGGTGGTAAAAGCTGGTGTCCTGTCTGGAATTCCAGACTGAAAATTAAAGTCAAAACACTGTCATAGTATAGATACTCCTAAAGTTTGACGCTTTTCTATGGCTACCTGAAATTAGGGTATAAAAAAGAAATTTCCTATGTCCTTTCTGCAGTGACTTACCCTCTACTGTAGCTGTGTGCGCGCAGTACTGAGGCATTCCAGCACTTGCACTGGCATTATACAGACTAGTTGTCCTCTTGTGCCCTAGTCACCTCCATTGGCAATACCCTGCTCATGTCAAAAAGGTCATCTTAATACAGTCATATTTTAAAAAAATCCTTAAAATAATCCATAATTGAAATAGTCTAATAGTCTAGATCACTTAGGAAATAAAAGCTAAAACTACTTGGCCAGTGGCTGTGGGACTCACTGTTTGAGGACATAGTTTTGTATTAAGTTTAATGTACATCAAACAAATGTGTCCACAAAAAATTGGCTGAATAATATTATGAATTTGATTTTATGGGCATTTGTTCCCTTATTCATATGTACACCATTTTTTTTTTTTTGAGTACATTAAAGAAGAGGTTTCACAGTAGAGGTATTAACTGCATTTAGATCCTACCAAACTGCAATAGTAGCCCTAGTCCATTCTATATACTATTTCTTATTGTCTTAAAAATTTGATTTTAGCTATGTTCTCCTGTCATGGTTGTGATCTCAAATGTGATGTTTATGGCATTTTCAAATGCAGTAGAAACTCCCCAAAATTTCCTTTCCCCATTATAAAACAATGTTTGCAGACTTTCCATTTAAAGTTACCTTAATAATATTAATAAAAAAACCCCCAAACCAAAATTAAGTAAACAGATGTTGGGAATATTGTAAAATCAGGTGAAAATTGTATTTATCAAAAGTGGGGAAGGGAATTCACAAGGCAAAAGTCTGTCACAGTGAAGAGAGGTAAAGCCCACAAGAAGGGGTAAGCCATTACCTAAGAAATGGCTAAAATATATAAATAGAGAGAAAGTGCAGCACCTACTTCCACCCACCCCTGGCCTTTTTTCCCCCCTTTGTTTCCTGGATATTGCCATGTTTTTTACGTGGACTGGTGGAGTAATGGAATTTCAGAGGATTTTCAGAAGATTTTCAGTAATTATTTATTTTCTTGTCCATATACAGGTGTTGAATGCTAGTAATCACACTAGTTTCAAACAGCTACACAGACATATGCATAATACGGACTAGTAAGCAGAACAATGGAAAAAACCCCACATTCTTCCAAGCTACTTACCGTGTTTCTTCCTTTGCACAGTTAATGGTAGGCACTGACCATCTTTTAGCACCCAATGCCACATGCCTTTGCAGCATACAGCTGCAGATGCAGTTGAAAATGTTTTCTTTTTCTTCCCCACTTTTTGTCCTTTTCAGTCGCTGCCAATGTCACTTGCTGCTCCTTGAAGAACTCGTTCTGCAAATGGGAGCGTGGGTGATGGTTTTTAACAATGAGCTAGTACTCAATTTTATGTTTGTTTGTTTGTTTTTGTTTTGTTTTGTTTTTAATAGATCTCAGATTTTTTTAAAATTAGCTTCTTGGGCATAGAGCAGTAGGAAGTTGCTAAAGAGTAAGCTTGTGTGGTCCTGTGGAGGGGTGCCGTATGCAAGCACACAGTAACCACTTACTTCATAACTTATTACATCTCACCCACGAGCTTCCTTGGTGGTGTTCATAGAGCTAATACAGCTTTTCACAGAGGCTCTGCAGATATAGTGCATTGCACTAGATTAGTGGAATGCCATGTAAAACAGGGATGACTTCGAAGAACCCCAGAGAACGGATTCATTGAGTGGAAACACGTTTCAGCAGCTTTTCTCTCTGTGTGGATTTAAAGAATACTTTTAATAGCCCCTGACAGGTCTATAATCCTCTGTTAACGGCAGCTGAAGCAAAGACCCCCAGAGCTGTTTACCACCGTGTTGTACCGGGTGCTTCCTCTCTATTGGCCTTGCCATGTCTGACTTAAGGATGTTTCAACAGAGGAAGCATTAACAGGCAACTCATGCTATCACAGCTCCTCTACCTCTATTTCTATGGCATATTGCAAGGCCCACCATCTATACATCTGTCAGGCAATAGTTGCTGAGACCTGTTGAATGGCTCAACTCATCACAACCAATGCCACTGAAGTTCAGAAAAGTCTGAGACTGTTGGAATGAAGTTTTCACACTGGAACCCTCCTTCTCATTAACAGCTACTTGCAAAAAGTGATTGCGTTTTGTGGGCAGGATTTAGTTCTTGGCTGTAAACACTTCCTGAATCTAAGAATTGACCTCCTAGCCATGAGGAAGCTGCTGGTAGGATAAAGTGAGCTAGTCAGCCCCATCCACACAGTCAGGAGGGCTGCTCGACTAGCCAGACGCAGGTGTCTGTTTTAGGGAGATCAGAATAACCCTCCAGACTCCTCTGCCCCTATTGACTAGTCTCCACCTACTATAATGGGAGGTGGATCACATGAAGACATTCGCATTTAGAAAGTATATTTAAGTGTCTAGAGTCTGGACCTGAATATCAAACACTTGTGGCTTTAGGGATTAGCCTGCCTAAACATAGATGCCCTGTGGTGTCTGAGACATCCAAGGTGGACTGAGCAGTACGACACAAAGCCTGTGGGAGAGCTGTGGGCCAGGATATGGAGTCCAGGCAGGACTTTGCAGACAACTTCAAGTGCCTCTAAATATCCATCTGTGGGCAACAGATCTGAGCCTTTAGTGATAATTCGCTTTTACAGATACCTTCTAATCCTGTTTCTTCTGCTTAGTCTTCTGTTGGCTTCCCCCCCCCCCCAGATTTCTCATTGTCCTTGTGAAATGGCTATGTATTCATCAGCAAACCCAGGAATTTAGTGTGACCAACAATGAAGAGGAAACTAAAACTTCATTTTACCTGATGCAAATTTATTAGAGGCTCCATGAACGGCTAATTCATGTCCCTCAAAATAGAAGAAGCTTTGCTTCACCTTTACTGCATCCACAAGTCTTTCCCTCCCAAATAAATCCAGAGAGAAAAAGACAATGGAGGAATGATAAGACTTTGAAGGGAGGTTGCTCCGTAATACATACTGAGCCATAACTATTTACTCAGTCTGTGGTTTGAAAATAATTTTCTGATACATGTCTGAATCAATACTGGCCATGGAACTGGTTTTGAGAAACAGGCTGACTCTTGCTTAAGGGTTTAAGAAACCTCTCAGAACAACTGACATAAGGGAATAATCGAACAAATAAACAGCTGTGGAGTATTCCCCCTCAATGACCTTTCATCTGGGACCCAGCAGCTGGGGGTGGAAAAACTGTTTAATGGCAATGTGGCAACTACTCATATGCTTCCTGCTCTGCCATATGTCCCAGTTACATCCTATGTGATTTTCCACATGATAGAAGGAGCAGAGCAAATGATTTGATAATCTGTGGTCATTTCTGACATAGAAGGAGTGCCAGAAGAAGATGTCTAAGCTTGATGGGGAAGGGATGATGAGGTCCTATGGCACAGGAACACCTGTAAACATCTCGCTTTGCCCTGAAAAGTTGTTCTTCCAATGCTTTAAAAACTGTCTTCAGTAAAGGTACATTTACAGCAAACTGCTGTAAAAAGAATCAGAACACAAAATTTAACAGTTTGCCACCGGGTTTAATACATCTTGTGTTTGTGGTGGTGGTGCACAGAGTGCCAGGGCTTTGTGAAAGACTGAGATATGATTAGAAACATGACAGACCATCAGTGACCACTCAAAAAGGTGGGTTAAGTTTGCTGCTGTATGCCTGTTACCAATAGAAAGACTAAAAGGATGTTTATTTTTTTTTCATTCTTGCAGTGCTTTTCCTTTTTTTCTGGTGTCCTTATTGTCTCACAGTTTAATATTCTGTTCACATAGAAAGCAGTAGGCACAGCCTGAAATTTTCTTTCTATAACTGCTTTGCAGAAAGCATTAGGGCTGAAAGAAGGATATGATTTCAACATTCACAATAGATTTTAGAATCGAAACACGAAAAGCTCACATCTATAATAGGAGACTCTACAGGCAATTTCTGAGACAAGATAACTGACTTTTCAAAGGCTATATTTTCTGTGTTGGTCCTCTCACCATGGGTTTCAGGACTTCAGAACACTTGTCTCCAGGCCAGGAGAGGCTGAAGCTCAGTGCCATAAATATGCAGTGCCTCACTGGGTGAGTACATCTCTTTGAATAAAAATGCAGTCCTTGTTCAAGAAAAAGTGAAACTGAGTACCCAAGTAACACCTTGGTCCTTGATTTGAAGCCACACAGGCAGGTTGCAGCGGGACCAGGATGGGAGGTATTGGTTTGGTGTATTGACATTACATAGTTTACACACAAGTTTACTC
Source organism: Pseudotriccus pelzelni (assembly GCA_035584735.1). Classification (NCBI taxonomy): domain Eukaryota; kingdom Metazoa; phylum Chordata; class Aves; order Passeriformes; family Tyrannidae; genus Pseudotriccus; species Pseudotriccus pelzelni. The sequence continues at coordinate 55,823,544 of JAWMRA010000001.1, read as the reverse complement.
TTATGATTAAATATAGCAAACAGCTAAGGATGATAAATATATAGATGAACATTATTTTGCAGCTTAGAAATGAAATCTCTTTTGCAATGTGTGTGCCAGTTCTAAAGTTAAAGATTGGTTACCAGGAAACAGAAGCTAGTTGTTTTCAAGCTTGTAAAAATCCCAACACAATGTGGGCCAGATAATTAAGATGATAAAGGTAAAACCTCCTATGTCTCTACAATTTGAGAGATTTAGCAACAAGTGGGTCTAAAAACATCTTGTTCCATGACGCATGCCTGTGCCAGATTCTACTGCAGTTTGTAGAAGCAATTATGTAAATATAGATTTGCAAACAATTTAACAAAGTGACAAAAACAGTGTTAATTACCAAAAACGTTAGTGATCTGTGTAGCCAACCACAGAGTGATGAAATCATGGTTATGTTAAAAATGAAAGCCTGATGTAACACCCTGGGTCTGTTTGGGTTTTGGTTTTTTTTTCAGGAACATTATCTTTTCTTGTATCTTTGACTTCTAACTCTTGAGAGCATCTGGATTTATTTTTTTTTTTTAAACTATGACCAGAAAAATGACACACATGCACACAGTCAAAATAACGTCTACTCCTATTAACAGACAGGAATGCCATGAGTATTGTAACCACAAATCCCCATAGACCTAAAAATCAGTTAATTTGTGTTCAGATTCTCATCCTGAACTAAATAAGATTTTAACTTTGGTTTTGACAGAACAAAAATTCAGTCTATCTTCTTTCAACAAGTGAAAAAGCAACATTGATACTGACTTTTTCATGTTTTTAACTTGCACAGGGTTTCTTACATCACATTGTAATCTCAATATAATAAAGCTCTTCTTTAATCTTCATTTGATTCTTTATCTGTCTGCCTGTAAACTTAGCAGTTCAGCATTACAATTTAAAAGGCTCATTTCTCAAGAATGCAATCAGTGTCTCTGTTGCACTTATTGGTTACTTGGACATTATAAACATAATTGATAAATAGTGAGTGACGAAGCACATCCTACTGGTACTAAATACTGGTATCCAGTTACTCTACTTTCCCCAGATTATGGCTATGGATGTCATACAAGACTGACTAAAAACATTCTTTGGAAGCACCGTAGAAGTTCACATCAAGTTTAGAAAAGGTTCTGGATGCAGTTAACCATAAATAATGGTTATTTTGTAATATTCAGAAACATCTTATTTCCATGGATAAATTACTACTTTCTCTTTCTCTGGTGAAAATTTAAATAGTAGCTTCAAACAAAAGCTGCTTCTATTCCTGCCACAAGCTTATACAACACAGTGTTGATACAATTTAAAGCAGCTGACTTACTGCTTAAAATATGGATGCTGCATATGACTTAAATAGTATGAATTATATGCTGAAGTCATTACTGAGTTGTTACCCAGGGAAAACATAGTGTTGCTTCAATAAATATTGCAGTATTCAACACTATAATTCTTAGGAGACATTTTACAGAAATAAGATGGATAGTAACTTAAAAATTGTTGTTTAATTAATAACTCACTGTTTAAATATTTAGCTAGGACTTTACTAAAAAAGGATTGTTTTTCATATATTTGTTAAACAAATAGTAAATTTACAAGGGACAAGATCATATCTCCTATCTTCTCCCTCCCCAATTAAATAAATGTGTAATAAGAATTTGTTGCTATTCTTCCAAAACTCTGTGAAAGTCAGTCTAGCTGCCTATGCCACAGCTTGAGAGTGAAGTTTAGATGAGAACATGTGTGAACAGAAGTCCTCTTCTAATCAATTCTGATTTTTCATCTAAGATATGACAGAAAATTCAATCTTTTAATCACAAATGCTTTTCTGTGAAAACATTTGAAAGACCTCACAGAACATTTAACACAACTTTAATTTCTGTCATACTCAGAAGTGGAAATACAGGTGCAGAGAGTTGGTGTGTATTTCATAGTCCAAAACCCTGAGCTCCCGGTTTTCAGTCTCTTCGTTTAGGGGCTGAAGTTTGACTGAAAAGACGTGCTGAAGATTTCCGAGTGTTTCACAGCCAGTCAAGTGCAAGGCCCAGAAAACATAGTTTTGACATTTCTATAACTTGTGATCTATAACTAATAAACCCACTACTAAAGGGTGTCAAAATCAGGCAATAGCAGTCAAAGACTTAAAAGATTCTATGATGCACATCTAAAATGTACATTAACTCCTGCCTGTGTTTAAAGGATGCAACATCTATATGAGTGCTAAACACATAACTTTCAGTTTGAAAATGTGTTAATATTTTTAGAGCATAAGGCTCTTACCTCATATCCATATACATATTTCCCATAGTGACCAGGTTAATGGGGTCCACAAACTCCAGTTATAAAGATAATAGTTATAAAACATCTCTATACTTTGAGATTAGTAATGGAAGGAGGCAACTTTTAAACGTCACTGTTTAATGTATTAAAGAGTGATGGCTCTGATTCAAAACTAAGTAATTCAACAGAAAGGCTCCCACTGATTTCAACAGGCTTTGAACTAGGGAATGGTCTCTAAAGTGTTCTGTGCCTTCTGCTCAAATATGAGAAGCAAAAAAATGAAGGGAAACAGTTTTTATTCCTCTATTGCCTAGTGTTTGTGATGACTCAAACACAGCAGACTGCTAGGAAATTGTACTGATACCACAAGGACAACACTTATTTCAACTCCTTAGTCATCAGAGAGAGAGAGAGGCTAAATTCAGTTGTAAAGTTTGGTACAGGGTCTCAGTCTGCATCTTTTGGATTATTAATTTACTTATTTAACATATGGATTTTTAAGATCAGGTTTATCTAGGAGTCGAAAATCAGTGTGTTTCTAAGATTTATTTAACCCTGCATTTTGTGGACTAGGAGTAACATCCATTTCAGTGACATCCTTTGATTCCAAAAGCTGATTAAATGAATCATGTGAATGAATCTGGCATCACAGCGCTAGAAAACATCACCACATAAATAGTTACCAAACATCAGGGATAAGAAACTGCCTCTTAAAATTGACTAACTCTGAAACTATCCTCCAATTTAATCTTGATATTCAGTCTGTTTGGGTCCTGTTGCTCAAAAAGAAAAGCTTCTACTTTTTAATTGTCCTCAGCCCTTGTACAGCTGCCTCTCACTTTGGTACCACATTCACATCTTCCCAAGTGGATGCACTACAAATCTTTGCACATCTGAAACCTTTCATTTAGTGGAGAGAGCTCAGCTCTTGGGCTGTGTGCAGTCTCGAGCGTTTCTTAAAAAAACCCTCTGATTTTAATACCTGTTTGATATTCATAAAGAGCATTTTGGCTGTGTCATGCTGTACTAATAGGCTGAAAGATTTCTTGGTCAGTTTGACATTTTGCTGCCCCTAGGTAGCAAAACGCTGCGGTCTGCGAGGACAACCCTCAAAACTCAAAAGAGCTGGGTACTGACTCCCAGCGGGGCTTCCTTTATGTGAACTCAGCCAACCAACAACTCCATGACTCCAGCAGATGTTTTTGGCCTGCAGACCGATGGATGAATTTATCCATCTTCCCTCATTCCCTCAGTAATCTACTTGGCTGAAGCCAGCATGGTGAAACCTGGATCTGTGCCGAGAACAATCAGAAATGAAGTGCTGGCCCAGTGAGGTTTTCCAGGATGTACCAGGCAGATTATATTCAGGGGCAAAGGGTCCATGCTATATAAATGCCATACAGACTGTACCAGTATTCTTTGCTCCCTGTTGGGCTCTCTTTGATTGCAGGTTTTAAATATGTCATGTATTTCCAGATGCAGTATTTATGTTTTCTTGTGTTGTTGTGCAATTTGTGGCAGAGTGAGGGGTCTACTGGAAACCAGCCCTTGGTTTAGTGGCCAGCCCTCTAGCAAAATATTAGTAATACAGAAATCTGCTGCTCTAAGTGAAATTTGATTTAAACATAAATGACAGAAAGTATTACAATAATTTATTATTATTTTTTTAAAAGTAGGTGACATTCAAAAGGGATTAACTAAAAGTATAGCTATTTTTAGTTTTTCGCTTTTGTTTCTTGCCTTACCTCTTTTCTTTTTTCTTCCCTCTTCTTTCTTTCCTTCTTTTCCTTTTCCTTTTCCTTTTCCTTTTCCTTTTCCTTTCCTTTCCCTTTCCCTTTTCCTTTTCCTTTTCTTTTCCCTTTCCCTTTCCCTTTCCCTTTCCCTTTCCCTTTCCCTTTCCCTTTCCCTTTCCCTTTCCCTTTCCCTTT
>JAWMRA010000001.1:55743923-55819221 GCA_035584735.1 Pseudotriccus pelzelni | reverse complement strand
TCCCTTTCCCTTTCCCTTTCCCTTTCCCTTTCCCTTTCCCTTTCCCTTTCCCTTTCCCTTTCCCTTTCCCTTTCCTTATGCTTCATGATAGGAATGAGGACACAAGCTCGGGTTTGATCTGGCAATGCCCTAGCACTGTCAGATGTAGGGAAGCTGGTGGTGGCTGGTCACCCTTGTGGCAGTGGCTCAAATAACGTTTTTTCAGCCAGTGTGGGTAGAAGGCTTTGTCTGCTTCTGAGTCTAGACTCAGATACCAAGAGCTATGTACACATCAGCTGGAGTTTAGGCAGCACTCCTGCCATAAAACTGTGCCTTCACACAGTCCAGAACTGAAGCTAGCACAGTCAACACGTGGCAGCTTGTAACACTGGTGTTTCACAGTCATCCCAGAATTTATGGTTTCCAGCATAGTTTAGCTCTATTTGCATTCTGTTTTGATTTACTCTGTTAAAAAAATAGGACTCTTGCTTCATGCCATACTATCTTGCAATCAGTGGAAGCATTTAACCAGAACTCTCCTGACTTTAAAGAAATGCAGCTTCCAGAAGGGCATCCCTCATATTGTATTCTAAATTAGAGCTTTTCCTTTCCCAGCCTAAATAGTTATAGGGTAAATGCTTATTTATACATTTGTGTGTACTTAAGGCCAGATACAGTGGTGGTACATGATAGTTAGCCTTGAACTTTATATTTCCTTGGCTATTTCCAAGCATGATTTAATTCTTTGTGCAATTTAATTTTTGGGGTAGCCTAAAATGATTTGTTTAGGAATTGGATCAATCTGTGAAGTTACAGTAGTGATAAGTGATCACTGCGTGAGTATGACTACCTTTTTTCACTTGGATGACCATCAATTTGCATTAACTACTAACTCTGCAATCATCTTGCTGTGAACATTATGTATTGTGTATTAAAATTTACACTACTCTTCTGTGTGACCACAAAAGAAATCTCCAGGGCCATATTTAATTTCACAGTCAGATGCACTACTTGACTAGCAGCTTTAAAACCAGTGTGTTTGGATCCCCTCTGGGAAGAGTACTAAGCAGCTAATTTAGCTATTTTGCTTTGGACACGAATCTCAGCAGGAAGACTTTCAGGGGGGTGTTGCGGGAGGAAGGACAGAGATTGGGAAAAGAATACGTGTGCAAGTTAAAAAAAAAAAAAAGACAGAGCAGAACCCTTAATGTTTTTTTGAACAAGATGTAATCAGTTGCCATAATACTGTACTGTTTGTTTGACTTTTTTTTTTTTTCAATGTGGTTACTGTTACTTCATCTCTGAAACAATTCCAAGAGAAACAAGGGATTGTCCACAAGATAATCACTGCTGCGTCTGACTCCTCTGCATGTAGTGTGGTGTGTCACTAAGACAGAGGTATTATCTACATGCAGCCTGTGAAAAAAGATCAAGAATACTCACTGGAGACAAAACTTTGAGTGCACATTGTTCTGGAAATGAATGGTTTCTCTGAAAAAAGTTTCTTGCTGCTAGGTAAAAGTAGTGCTCTGTCTTTTCCAGCACCATCTTTTTCAGTGTCTGTTCCACTGAACGTGATGACAACTTCAATATCTTCAGTGGTAGTTTAGGAGAAGGTCAGTTAATGATTTCTGAACTGACTCATCTGCACATCAGGCCCCAAGTCCACTTGTCTGGCTGAGCTGATGCCAGCTCAGTCCAAGGGACGTGGATGGTTATATGTGCCCATGCTCCTGTGTTCCCAGAGGCAGCTAGATACAGCTGTGGTGCCTGCTGTGAGCTGGATTGTCCCCATGGTTTGTTTAATTCTTGCCCCGCCTGCAATAACCAGCACGGGCGAATTTTGCATCCTACAAAATAGAAGGCAAAGTTCACCGACACAGTGTTCTCATTCTGATGTATAGCCATCTTCTCGTCAGGTATAAATCCACATTGTGAAAATGGATGTTATGAAACTGTCAGCTTTAAGATGGGGACAGTCCTTCAGCTCAGGGTGTCGTCTGGCAGGGCCTTCACTCTAAGCTATGAGGGTCACTAGGGTCAGCTTTCACGTGGGCATATTTACTTGAGCACAACACCCAGGGTAAATTTACATGAGTAAACAGCCTTTTTTTTTTTTTTTTTTTTTTTTTAATGTCCATTTTGTGTATTTACATAGGATCTGTTCTACCTAGCTTAGCAGGGACCTAAATTTTACATGCTTGGTGAAATATTCCTTCCTAACAGGGAGTTCTCCCTACAGTCAGCAAGGGCAGAAAAATGCCTGTGGAGACATTCAAAAGACTGAGCTGTCACCTAGTGTGGTTTCAAAAAGGCAGGCTAGGTCCTAGCGTGTGTCAGTATACAAGCATTGGTTTAGGGGATTTTTTTTAAATTGTGGTTCTCATTAACTAAATAAAAGTTCATGCTCAGAAATCCTGTTCACAACAACAGTTTACTTGGCCGTAAAATAAGTATACTTACAGAACCAGATCCACTAGAAATCTTGTGAGGTTTTTTCATAATTTTGCCAAGATTTATTTATGTTTCAGCATCATGGAGGAGCTTGCTTTTACAATCAGAGTAGAAGTCAGTGCAATGAGAGATAAGTAGTTGATGGGTCTGCTAGTAAAACCCACAGCCATTTCATTTTAGACTGATTATTTTTCGAAAACCATGATGCTGGTATTAGAAAAAAACTCCACTTTTTATATTTTTTAATACTTCTTGGATGGACAGTATCTGAAGTCCAACAGGATAGCTTTTGTCCCCAGTGCCTAGTCTTTATACCTGACTAGTTTGAGCAGTTTTTATTTCACAGCTGACCTCATCAGAGCAAATTTCTTCTTGTTGTGCATTAGCTGGCAAGGTCTGGAGAGTGATGGCTGTTGGTCACTAATGCAAAATCTGACATGAGTTAGTTTTAGTCAATTCATAGGTAATCAACTAGGTGTAATAAATCCATATAAACGATGAAATCCAGTCTTCCACTGTCAGAACACCTTGCAAAAAAGTTTTCTCTGCCTCTTGATTTTATTAGATTTTCTATGGACCACTGAAGAGGGTAATATGTTTGATGCATTTTATGTATGTCAGCACTTTTTGGCTAGAATCACAGAATGAAATACCCTCATAGAGAAAATTTTCTTTCGTGTTTTGAAAGTGTCCTCACAAATTGTTAATTTTGAGACGAATTGAGTGGTGATAATTAGCAAAACTGAGTAAAAAAAATAGCAAAAATCAATTATACAAATTAGCAAAAAAGCTTGTAAAAATGTTGCATAGGTGCAGAAGTTTGGAAAGAAAGCTTTGACTTTGTTATTTCTTTTCTGTCTCATGACTTAAAATACAAGTCATTGCTCCTACATTGATGGGAAAAGTCAAAACATATGCTTTTCAGCTAACAAAAAATAACATACAAAGCACAATGTTATTGCAAGTGTAAAACTAAATGGAACTTTTCCATAAGCCATATTCAGAGCAGTGTTGATGGCCACAAGGCCAGCTTCAGCTTGCTTCTGGGGGTGCTGGAGCCCACATGGACCATAATCCAAACACAGGAGAAATACAATACAACAATGTTTTCCCCTCCTGATGCTTTTCATGAAACCACTAGAAGTCCTGCACCAGGATCACAACGTATCAGTCTAGCTCAGAAATTCAGACTTGGGAAAACAGCTGGTAAAACTGCTTCATGCATCATGCTTTACAAAACTTAACTACTTTACATTTGCAGAGGCATAATTATCTGTGCTAAACATCACTGGTTAGAAGCCGCACTGAGAAAGAAGTGACATTTGACAGGTTGTTAGGGCAGGGAGAAGCTGAATACTTTTCAGTATTTTGACAAAAAATAATTGTGTAATTCAATATTTCAAAATGCATTCTTTAGAATGACCGTGTGAAAACACTATTTCTTGCCCAACATACCTATTCTCCATGTGAATTTAGTCATTGCTGCCTTTATTAATTAAAATAAATCTTTAACAGTTTTAACATGTAGAGACTCTGCTAAACCAGAACCAAATGGGGAAGGAGAGCTGAAGGCTTTTGTGCTCACTGCCCATTAGTAGCACTGTTAAATAAGCAATGACTGACTGTGTCTCCGGCCTTCATCTACAGGCAAAATACATCCTCAGGTGAAATCCTATGAAATAGGATGGAATGCAATGGCAAGGAGCATTCAGTGTGTAACATCTCTGCTGTTGGTGTTAATGAACAAGCCAGGCAAAACATGACTAGGCTTTTGATCCTCTGATATGTTGACAGAGCTGACAGTTAAGACTTTTCCTTTTTTTTTTAGCTTATGAAAAGCATGTTTTACCTGGAATCACTGAGTCACAACAATATGGAAAAACCACTCCCATGTAATTTCCCAGAGAAGAGCAGTCATTTAATAATAGCGTGTTTATACAATATTTCTTTCCACTGTCAATGTTAGACCCTCAAAGTACTTTGCAAATATTAATAAAACTATTCATAATTCTTTCTAGCTAAGCAATTTATTTCTGCTTTATTGACCAGAGCCATGAAGACACTATAAATAGTTCTAAGCTGTTACATGCAGTACTTCTAAGCCATGGCTTTCCATGTTCTTTGAAAAAACCCAAAAAGAAACCATGTTATCTTTAAGCCCATTTTATAGATGGAGAAATAATGTTTTAAAAAGTACCAAGACTAACTAATGGACATATAACCAATCTGTTGCCATACTAAGTTCCACTCCCCTCCATATGTCCTGGTACCTATATGCTAGCATGTGTTTCATGTAAATTGTTTTCACTGGTCATGGGGGATTTCTGGGGCAGTGGGAAGAACTGGAGGGCCAATGGAGGAGAAGCAGCCCTCCTGTGGTCATGTCAGTGTGTTTTTTAGGTTGCTTCCAAGAACTTTTTCCAGGAGCCCGTCTCAAACTGGGGAGTTCTGTGTATGTCAACACAGCGGGCAGTTGCACACATTCACACTGCAGTGAAAACCCACAGACACTGCACATTTATGCTATAGGACCTCTGGTACTGCCCAAGCCCTTCAGCAATTTCTCCAGGGCCGATTTTCTTGCAGTGTATCTCTCTCTCTCTCTCTCTGTGTGTCTCTATCTATCTATCTAAAAAAATATATACATATACTTCAATCATGCAGTCACATGTATCTTCTCTTTGTCCAGAGATTTTGGGAGCAAGATTGCTTGGTGGACATAAGGAGCTCCCTCCATCTTTCTCTCTTTTGGCTCAAGACTGAGTGTCTTCTCCTTGGCTATGGCCCACAGAGCTGGTTTAGGATATGTAGCATTCACCGCAAGCCTAAGCACAGCCCAAAATTTGTGGAAGGCAGGTGTGAGGGCCCTGTTCTTGGACTGAGGGATTGTAAGTGGGGGACTTTGGTCACTGAAACTTTTGCCTCAGGCATTGAGTCACAGGAAAAGTCCCTCATCATCAAGTGACACACACTTTATTCCTGGCAGGAGGCAAGAAATGTTGTCTTGGACAACACCATGGCTATTCCAGGCTGTGGGCAACAACCAGGTTTTTGAGCCAATGGTGTTGGTGCCTTGTGGTGGTCTAGACATCACCTGAAGCACCAGTCAGAGACGGCTTTGCCTCCCCATTTTGAATTGCCCTCAGCCCATGTCTCAGTGCTATGGAAACGTGGGCTGCATGGTAGCTTCTTGGCTTCCAGTTATTCAGGGATAAAATTGTCTCTTGAGCCACTTCTCAGAAGGAGTTGGGAGCAGCAAGATGCTGAGTGGCACTCTGCTTCTCGCCAGTTCTAAGCCAGGGATCACCCAGGCACCTTCAAGATGTGGCTGCAGTGGGCTGGGGTAGCTCCTAAACTTTCTTCCATGGCATTTCAGCTGGGTTACCCTTACACTGGATTTTAATATGCTGCAAAGAAAAAATATTGTGGTAGATAAGAGACTTGTCCTTGATGGTTTTGCTAAAGATCACACTCCTAATGTCAACAAATCAAAGCCATTTAGCGCAGCTTAAGTTTCCAGTTGTTCTGTACTTTCAGTTTAAAGAGTATTTCTCTAATATGTTACTGAATTAGCAAATTTTTTTTTTAAATTATGGTGGATTCTCACCAACACTCATTCTTGCCATACTTTTACCTACACTGCTGTAGACATACTTGCATTGTCTATGCCTGTTGGAGAAAAGAAACTCCAACATGTGTGGATGATTGGTTTTCTTGACACTGTAATGTACTTTGACCTCTCTAACAGCATTGATGTGTAGGTATGCCTTGATTCTCTTATACTGACAATTCTCCTTAAAGTGTTTCTCAAAACTCATAGAATCATAGAATGGTTTGGTTTGGAAGGGACCTTAAAGATCACTTAGTTCCAACCTCCATTGGCAGAGATACCCCCACTAGACCAGGTTGCTCAAGGATCCCATCCAACCTGGCTTTGAACACTTCCAGGGATGGGGCATCCACAACTTCTCCAGCCAACCTGTGCCAGTGCCTCACCACCCTCTGGGTAAAGAATTTCTTCCTAGTAGCTAATCTGAATCTCTCTCCGTTTAGTTTAAAACCATTCCCCCTTGTCCTATCACTATCTGCCTGTGTAAAAAGTAACTCATTAGACAGTAGGAGAAATTCTCTCTTTTTAAGTTTATGTTGCACTCAATGATTTTCATAAAGGGAGACTGTATTAATATCTCTTCAAAGGGAGACTGTATTAATATCTCTTCCTGTACTGGAGAATCCAGCTAAACAGTCTTAAGACTGAAGTATTTTTGGCTCCTGGTTTCACCTTGGAGTGTTTCAAATGGTGCTGTCTCACAGCTGTTGCTTAAAACTGAGTTCAAAGAACAGCCCTTCAATTAGTACCTCTCAGAAAGAGCTGTTAGGTTTGGATCCAGGATATTTTCACAGAATTACCCCTCCACTATGAGCCCACGAGCTGATAAATTGTTACCGGATTTTGAGCTCATGGTCTATGAAAGTGGTCTCGAAATTGTGGAGAGAAATGCTGAAATCCCAGATTATAAAGTTCACATTCAATCTACATCCAAAAAAAACCCCCAAAACAAACCACAAAAAACTCCCCAAAACCATAGGAAGGAAGGTTGAAAACTATTTTTAGATCAGATTCTAAAATTGCATTAAACTTTTAATTCAACCTAGTTAATTGAATTTTTAAGTCGATACATGCAAAGACCACAGATGTAAAGAGAGGCATTGTAATGGAGGTGGAGAGGAGTGGTTGGTAAGATCTTCATGGATACCTTTTATTCCTGCCCTTTGAAATGTTTAATATTATATTTATATATTTATATATATATTTAATATTATATATTAAAGAGTAATTTCGTGTGCCCAAACCCCCCACAAGATGGCAGTGTTCAGTTCATTAACAAGCGAAAGCAGAACTACTTTGCTCTACAAAGAAAATGAAATAGAGGAAAAAAATATTATCACACACCACAGCAGTGGGTTCTTAACCCTTTCTACCCATCACAGAGTAAGATAGTTTCCCCCTAAAGTGTACAAGAATGTGTCAGTAAAATCCACAGTGAATACCCACAACCCTGAAGAACAGCCAAATAAATCTTGCTTTGTCACCCAGAGATACAAGAAGTATTTTGCTTAGCCAGCTAATCTTCTGAACAGCGAGAGAAAGTGAAAATGACAACTGCATTTGTCCTAGCTTGTGATTTTTGTATATATACATTTTTCATCTTTGCCTGAGGCTTAGAGCTTCTGAGATTACAAATACCCAAATGGCAAGATTTTTTTTCTTTTTCCAAACAATATGTGAGATAACAAATAGATGGGTTTAGCCTCCTCTATACTTCTCTTTCCACTTGTTTGGTAATACAGTAAGTGTAAGTATTTCCTGCATTATTGCAGTACTGTGTTGCGGTATTTTTAAAGAGATTGTTTTTTTCTTAATTAATTTTCCCTCTGAATGCACAACATCTCTGTTAGAACATCTTCGTTATTTAGCTTGGGAGCAGTTTGGAGCATGCCAAGCTAAATATCTAAAAACAGAGAGTATGACTTCTTATTCAGAGCATCCTTTCATAGATGCAGCTAACTGCTGAGAAAACAAATCCCAAACCAGGCTCCCAGACACCCAGGTCTCAGTACCGAAAGATCAGCGCTTGGCTTTGTTTCCCATTTCTTAGGTTATACTCAGTGGCAGGTAAATGGACAGGGGAGCCAACAAACCTTCTGCCTGTCTTTGTGCTGAAAGGACACATGTTCACCCCTGCCTAGCTGAAACTGCACTGTCCTATAAACAATGTCACCAAACCCCCTTGCCTGTGGTGCACCCAAGACTCAGTAGGGTAGGCTGGTCCCTTTCTTGTTGGCATACCCACAAGTTTAATTGAGCAGTTGGCACATGCCTTCATCATAATAATTGTGAAGCCATTAAGGGACAACAGAACTGTCTCCTGAAAAGAGTTGGATCAAGATTTTGGGGAAAAAACCCAGACAAACAAGGCACAAAGCCAACATACAATGGTTGCAGTAACTCAGAGATTTCTGTCTGGTGCAGCGGAAAAAAAGAGGCAGCAAAGCCATATGACAAAGTCCCAAGAGGGATCTGATTTTCCTGAATGACCACACTCAAAAGTGTGTGGGCATCCTTATCTTCTAGATGAGGAGAAGGCAAGGTATTCATGGGCCTGCAGGATATTTCCAGAGATGTGACATATCTGGCTGCTTAATGATGACTTCCCTTAACTGGAAACACAATACTGGGAAATGGGAAAATGCTATTCTTCAGTATCAGCCATCCCCTCATGAAAGTCCTTACCTGGCAATGAGCTGCAGCCAGCAGGGCATTTTAGTGGTGCTCTTCACTTGACAATGTCCCCAAAGGCATCAACTTTCTGCAGCCTTTTCCTCCTGGCAGCAAGCCTCTGCTTTCAATCTTCAGAGGGACAAGGTAGTCAGACCTCCGTGCAGGCAGAGCCTGCTGCCCTCAACCCTATCTCTGCAGGGTGGAAAGGATCCCTCTGACAGTGGCAGTCTCTGCTCAGTGCCACAGAAGAGCTGGGGCAGGTGTTGAGCCAACATCCTGGCAGAGGATCTCTCCAAATTATTTAAGTTCTGTGCTACTTGGCTTTGCAGCAAATCCCAGCTCTTCACAGGTGCAGAAAGAGGCCAGAAATGTGCTATTCCCTTTTGCTGCACAACAGTTTGGAAGCAGTAGACAGATACATCTGATACCCAGATGCATTGAGATCCAAAACCTTTCATCTTTGAGTGATTAAAATAATCCTTTTTATGCTGGAGCAGGACAAATGGTGCATCCGGAATAACATAAAAATATTTTGTTTGTCCTTTTTATTTTTGCTGTTCTAAGAAAAATGATTAAAATAAAAATAGCTCCCAGAACAAAAATATATTGTTTAAAAAGCCTACCAGACCTTTAACTTTTTCTTAAGTTTTATTAAATGCATTTTCCTCGCAAGATATTTCTTGTTCTATTCATATGCATTCAAAAGTATTATGTTATTTCACTTTATCAAAAAGAAAGAAAAAAAAAAAGGGAAAAAAAGGAGAATTGAATCTCCTGGCATACTTATACAACATTGGCAAAGCAGTAATGGATTCTAAAAATGAAAAGACAACTGTTCCAAAGTCAACACCTGCTGCTGTGAGTTTGGTATTACTGTTTTTTGCTGGTACTTCTATTTCTTACAGTTTGTTGAAGCAGACGTTGCCATTTGGGAATGTCTCCAGTTAACAAGACCACTCACAATCAATCACAGCATTTTCGCAACAGATTTATTCCTTATGGTAAGGTATGCATTTGCACAAAATATTCACTACACGCAGGATCAGAGCTCAATGAATGTAACACAGTTTCCCAACCCTTCAAGCAATGATACCAAATGACACAGTTAATGCAGTTCCTCATTAAGAAAATGCAATGACTGATTAACACTTCACTCCTTTACATATGAGATCATCCACATTCCCACAGGACATCATAGTATTTTCTTTTATCCTTGTCAAAACTGTACAGTGGGAAGAAAATATGGCTGTCTTGGCTACACTGGCAACATTTTAACACAAGAAGCCGTACTACTCATGACTCACGCTGCAGTACTTGTCTGTTCATATTGTAGGATTATGATGCTCATTTTTGTGTGGACTAAGTGAGCCGGAGTACTCACTCACTGATTAGAAACAACACCACAAAGCAAAGTTGGGACAAATGGAAGCTGAATTTGAGGCAGCTCACAACGTCAGTCTCTGTTGTGAGATTTGAGGTCTGCATGATTGGGCTGCACAGAAAGGTGCTGAGCTTGCCTGGAAAATCCATGACTACACAGAGGAAATGAAACTCAGAAGAGTCATCTGTGGTTCTTACCACTGTAGGTAAGCATGGCATGCTTACAAATTATACTTTGCCCTAATAGTGGCTATTCAGGTATGACATTCACCAGAGTAGATTCAAAGCCAGATAACGAACTTGCAGATGGTAATGCAGCGTGTGCTTTGCTATAGACCTTCTCCCATAGCCACAGCTCTTACACTGTTGTTTTCTAGAAGCTAAAGCTCACATAAGCTGAAGATTATATGATTCATCTCTCCTTCCCCTGCCCTTGAATGTCCTTTCCCCATCCATTTCCAGTGCTGGTATTACTGAGTGTGAACCTGGGGCAAATCAGTTCAGGAAGCTAATATAGCTAGAATCTGACCCATCAAAAAACCCAGCCAAATTTATCTGTCTCAGCAGATACGTTTCATGAACCGGCACAGCCTCTGATCACAGAGGTTACAGCCTGGGACACAGCTGGTGAGGAGTCAGCCCCGCAATGGAACCTCCAAAACAAGATGTAGACACAATTGTCCATGAGTGCATTCAATGGGGATAATTGGGATATGCTGATTTATTCATGTTCTGAGTCCAGCTATTTCCAGTATAGCAGGCTGGGCCTGATTTTAGATGTAGGCAGAGAAGACAACTGCAGTTGAGGCATCTTGTGTGGCAACTTCTCCTTGTGTGGGATCCCCTACAAGTCATTACTTCAAGGCTTGTTTCTCCTAAGCAGTAGCACATAGACACATGGCTATTCAAGACTTTCCCCATCTCTGCCCCTTTCATAGCAGTTTTCCTTTCCCTTGTGGTAGCCGGACTGTCATGACACTGGCCAGGTCCTAGGTTTAGCCTTACTATCAGCTTTCAACTCCCCAACCTCAATTTTTCCCACTGTGCTGAAAGACTTAAGCTGATGTTGAAGCAAATCTGTGGAAATCCTAAAAAGGGGCATAAAGAGCAGAAAATAAAAAAGATCTTAATGATTGCAGAGAGAGGTGAGATGGTAAGCAAGTTGCTTGTCTAGGGAGGTGCTAACATTTTATATCTGAGTTTCTTTTTACTGAACCCATCCTTTTCAAATTACTGTTCTCTATATGGTGGTAGGAAATCTCCGCATTTCCTATTGATCCTAACTATTCACAGCCACTCCTCTATTCTTTCCTCTTTTAAAATGCCTTTTTATTCAAGACAACATTGCTCCTAAATCCAAAGTTAAACTCAAATGCTCAGTTTGCTAATTTTGGCCATGCTTCAGAAGAAATTAATATGACCCACTTGTGACTCTCACTGAGAGCATAGTCACTGGAACAGGCTCTCCAGGGAAGTAGTCATGACACAGCCTGTCAGAGTTCAAGGAGTGTATAGATGATGCTCTTAGTCACATGGTTTAGTTTTAGGTGGTCCTGAGATGAGCAACATGTTGGACTCAATAGTTGCCTTTCAACTTGAGATACTCTGTGATTCTGTTTCCGTGAACTCTGGTTCAAACTTTTGTGGACAAATTTGGAAAGTGTAAGAAACCAGACAAATCCAGTTTTAAGTAAATAAGACATGGCCAGATATTACACTAAGGGGAACAAAAGACCCCCATGGCCAGAAATAGACTGAGAAAAAGTACTCTGACAACCTTTATTGACAGAAATGCTGGACTGGATCAACATTTTTTTGTACTGAAATTATGTGTTCCCAAACTATCTCCTTGTTTTGTTACCTGACAACTTGGCAACCCTAGATATGGATAAAAAAATATCAGACTTTATGCTTTTCTGTCTTATGTATTTCCATCAAGACTGAAGACTGTATGCCTAGGACTTGGCAATAACTGTATCCAGCAAGAGAAGCCATAAAATTATTATGTGTGTCAATAAAGTCAGCAAGTTAGTCTTGGAACACACACATGGAGCAAAACTGCTGAGTAAGGGAGAGTGACTTTTCCAATTATAACAACACATTAACATGCGGGTCAGAGGTTGAAATATTAAAAAGCAGTTAACAGGTCTCTTGAGAAGCTCCGGTAATGCACAGCAGCTCTGCATACTTGCAGACAATGTAAAAAGCCACAACATTATCCCTTAATACCACACACAATTAGTGAAAGCTGTTCAGGAACTGAAATGCTAGTTCTGCTGGGAGATGCCCTGCCCGGGAAAGGAAATAACAACACCGTGCACCCCACAGGACCCAAAGGTGCACTGCATGGCCAGGACCCTGCTGAAGGCTGTCAGAAAGCCATCAACTGCAGAAAAACATTAATGACGATGGTGCCTTTTAACACAGACAAACAACCTTACTCATGACTGGCCTTGGGTTTTCTATTGCCACCCACCAGTGTTTGATGTAGCAACACTTTGGTTTTGATAATCTTGGACCTATTTTCAAGCATGTCATATATTTCCTACTAGAGACAGATTTTTTTTTTTTTTAGAGAGAGCTCTACCCCCAGTTAGTTGTTAAAACTGTATATCTCTTATGGCTCTTATGTAATTCATTACTCTCAACCTATAGACAGTTGTACTGAGTATCACTGAAAATTCAGTATGTATCCTTCCCAATCTCTAGCTGAAATATTCTCATCAAATATATCTTCTAACATGGGTGGCTTGGTGGAAGGGGTTACTACAACTGTCAAAAGTACCCCAGGCTCCCAGCATGACCTGCCTCAACTCAGGCATCTCACCTATTTCACAGTCCCTTGTGGTGGTTGAGCCCATTGCCAGCTTCTCTGCCCTATGCAGTTTTATGATCTGCACATCTGACCTATAGGACTCGTCTTGATGGACTAAGGAAACCCATGGTTGTTTCCAGCTTATCTGATCTACTACACACACAAAGGAAGAGAGAGATAAGTTTTCTGTGTTGTGTTCTGAAGTTTGAGCTGGAGCTTACTTTCAGCCAGTTTGAACATAGCTGAATTTAAAATCACTATTGCATTGCACACATGAAGTTTTCCTAGCTATTCACTAGTTTAGGGGAGAAACTAAGTCCTTGCTAAAAAATATTTTTTTGCTAAGTGTAATATTATAATTGCATCTGAGTCACCGGAGAAGAGATTTTAGTTTGTCTGTAAACTCCATGGCTTTTGTGGTTTTGTTACAGTGATTTCATACCATGAATTTAAATAAATTGGGAAATAAGAGTCTGTTCTAGAGCTCAACCAAAAGATTGGTGTCTTCCCAGTGCACTGATCAGGCAATATGAAGGGAATGTAAAATCTATGCGTGACCAAAACAATATGAAACCAAAGTTTCTGCATGTGCCATGTCAAACAAACAAATGCTGAGCCCAGTGATTTTTGCTGTCAATATGCTCCATCATCTACATGCATCTACTTGGTAGATGCAGTTAGATCAAAGGTTTCCTTTCAGTCCCAAAACAGAGGATGTTCTACGGTGAAATCACGACAGTTGCTTCTGCTAAGACAAAAGTATTGCCTGACTCTGCCTGAGATAAAGCTTTGTCTGTTGGAAGGAAAATCTCAGTCACTCTCTAGCAATGTCATTCTTGCTCTGGGTGGAAGATGTTTTGATGGGTAACATCTGTTATTTTCATTGAAATCTGAAAGACCTCTCTACATGTTTTGGTGTTGTTTTTTTCCCTCGGTATACGATCTGAGGGAGGGAAAAAACCCTAAACTGACCTTTCAGTTGACAGAGATGCAGTGTAAAAAGAAATGAATATCCTCAGAATTATGCATAGTAAGGCATTCTTACTCAGTTTTTCTCATGTAAAGGAAAACCAAGAAAAACAGAGCTATTATGACTCTACCCACCTACAGACAAAGCCTGAGAAGATCCTATTTCTCAGACCTTTGTCAAATTTTCAGTGTATCTAGTGGGAATTCTTTTTCCTCCCTTAAAACATAAATATGTTAAGTATTCTCAATGGAAAATAGCTTTTCATCTGAGAAAATAGATGTCATCACTCTCATTCTCAAACCTTGTCTTCCTTCCCCAGCTCCATGTTTTATCCCTATCCCTCTGGCCACGGGAATACATATTCTCCTTTGCTATTAATCTCTCTTTTCTTGAGATCTTACGACATTTGTGGACAATATATGTACTGAGACAGAAATTGCACTTTAGGAAAATTGATACCACTATAGCCCATCTTTCTGTTTGGTCTTAAGTAAAATGTAACAGAAAACATTAAAAGAATGAGGGACTTGAAGCCATTTAAATAAAGAAATAAGCCACTGATACTGAAAACGTATTTTAATTTGTCATTGCAACCTCCTGAATTTGTCATTGAATTCATGTGACACTGAACAAGGGAAGGGAAGGGTTAGGGCAAGGGAACAGGGAACAGGACCTCCAGGTGTCAAAGCCAGGAGATATTGAGGGATCTGCCATCTCACTATGAAATGGACTGGGTGCACAGATGAGTTCCAGAGGTCTGAACAAATTGTGGAGGTACATTTCTGCCCACTTACATGGGGTCACACAATATAGTTTCATTGTGGGAGCTGGTCTTGAATTGCTTGAGACTCTAGAGAGAGAATTTGGCTGGCTCTGTACAACACTCTATCTTTTGAAGCCTTGCCCAAAACATTTATATCTACAAATAAGGCTTGCCAGAAAATAAACAATAAAAAATACTCTAATGGTGAAAATGTGCATGATTCGATATATACAGAAAATACTATAATTTGTATATACATGTGCCATGTTTCCTAACTTCCTTTGCAATATGCAAATATGCTCTTAACAGACTTGTGTGTCTCCTTCCTAAATTTTTAAAGAAGTAATATAAAAGGATAGAGATCCCACTGCTCAGCAGCATTGTGCAATGTGAATTTGAAGTACTAGAACATTTCAATCCAGTACATGGGCTTCTGCCATTTGAACTAAGGGAGAAACTGAGTTTGTGGGTAGTGTAACATAATTGCAGGGAAAATCCCTTTAAAGCCAGATATCAAAACATCTGTAGTTCAGAATGACTTCTTGTCAGCCAGCTGCTAATATCTCGTTAACCACGTCCAAAATAAATGGTTTTGACTACCTTTTTTTTTTAATTATTCTTAAATTGGCATATTGATTATCAACAATTTCAACCCAGAGAACAAAATATCTACTGACCAATAAGAAGCTAGATCTGAATGTTATAACAAAAAGTGTTGAGCAAGACTAGAGACAGGGAAAAGAACCTTTGGCATCTACCTAGGTCAGAAAACAAACCCAAACACACTTTCAAATTTAGGATTAAGTCACAAGGATGCTGCTTTGTGAAAAATCTCAGTGACCCTGTTTACTTTTTCTCTCTTGACCTTTCTCACTTTTGTTCTCTTGACTTCTTAGGTAATCATTGCAACACATCTAAAACTGGATTACAAAATTGGTGCTGGTGAGTCTGGATTGTATTCAGATTTCTTAGTATATCTGCCTTATTTTGTGTTGCAATTACCATCGTTTTTGAGCTCAAGAGAATGAGGCATAATTTAAGATACCTGTTACCTAAGATGGCCAGATTATGACTTCATATCCAAGAAACAAAAAGGAAGTGTTACTGATGCACAGATCCCTGTTGCAGGTACCTGACTTGGCACTGACTTCACACTGAGATCCAAAAAATTTCAGCCTAAACTTCCTATATTACTCTTTGGAGCTTTGTTGTGCTGGAGACAAAGCTGATTTCTCCTTGCTGCCTTATAAATCAGAAAGCTCAAGGTGAGATCTAGACGAAAAGCTACGTCTGGGCATTTTAGGTAAGCAGTTGTCTTCCCACTGCCCCTTCTTTGCCTTCTGCATGGCATGTGGTTGGAAAATGGGAACTTTCCTCCTGCCTGCTGTCAGCTATCTTTAAACTGACTCCTGCAGCTGTATTGAGATTCATGCTGGGTTGCAGGCTCTTCGATACTATGCAAATTTACCCTGTAAGTAGATGACCTGTTACTGTGGGAACAGACTAACCTGCATCTGCCACATTACTTTCACTTTTACTAGACAAGGTTAGTGATGAAAATAAGCTTAATCTTGTAAGAGGTTAGGCAGTTTATTACAGGACAGAACACTGAGTTACAAAGAACTACAACAATAAAACACGGTACTGCTGCCTTTACTTTTGTTCCTTCAGGTTTTTTTTTTCAGAAATATTTCCTCATATTTACAGATGGATGTTCTTCATATTGGCAGATAGATATTGTACGTTAGTAAAAACCAGATTTGGTTAATTTCTATGCTAATTGCCACTAATTTTAAATGTATTAGAGAAAATGAATTGTGCACTCTATCTTATTTGTTGGTTTGGGGGTTTTGCTTGATTGTTTTTGTTTGTTTTGTTTAGTATGTTGATTATGTCTTGCAGAACTACTTTCAGGTTAATTTTAAATTCAACCAGTAGTGACTGGCATATAGACCATATGGTGCAACCTCTAAAAACCATCCCTGAAACTTAAATTTTAACACAGTTTTGGAGTGAACAACACTTGACCTTCAGGAAACTCTTACCAGAATGGAGAGCTATGTTTGTTTTGTGATAACTAACTCCCCTGGTACTGAGGTCTAATACTGAAAATGGTGTATTGCAAGCAAGTGAAAAGAGCAAATGGAAACTGCACAAACCAATTTGCACTTTTCTCTTGTGCTTCAGAGCTCTGAATGTCATCTTGGGTGGAAAATGTCTCAGCAGTTTTCTCTAGCCATCTGAAACCATTCTAATATACTGAAAAATGGCAGTGACATTTCCCCCAGATATTTTTACATGCAATACTTGATCAGTCCTGTGTGAGAAGAGAAAAAAGGGCTCTGATTATAAACAACTGAAACAGTATCCTCAGTAGAACTTCTCTTTTTTCTCTCCACAATATATAGTTTTTTTTTCTAGAAGAATCATTTTCATAAAAATACTGTATTTTTAATTCAGAAATATAATTGAAGTAATGAACCCCCTCCTCTCCTCTATCCTCTCTCTTCTTCTTTTTTTTTTCTTTACAACATGTAGACAAAACAGCAGCAGCTGCAGTTATAATCCATTCACTTCCTATTCTCTGGTCAGACTGAGCAGAGCCTCTGAGTGCAATGCAGCAAAGGCATTTGGACTGGCAGATAAAGGGTTTAATGACTTTTAAATTGACATTTCCTCTCTCCCCCACATGATGGTGATTGAGCTTCAAACAAGCTAGTGACCTTCAGGTGAATTATAAACTTAGATGCATATAGAAACTGGGAAATAGGTCCAAACGACAGCCCTGGAGCAGCAGTTTACACACATGCCAGGTTTTATAGTATTTTAATGGTGTTGCCTTGTGGGAAGTGTGGAAGAATTTTTTACCCAGCACCAGACTGATTAAGGAAAGCTCCTTTTAAGGTTTTGCCTTCTCTTGGAGAAGCTCGAGTAATGCTGGGTATATGAAGTCATGCTGTTCATAATGTCATGGCTAAACAGGCAACAGGTTGCAACACAAGGTGCTATAAATATTTTTTTGCTATAAAGATTCCCATACTTCCACTAGAATTAAGGTGGATTTAGAGTAGAACATGTCCTGGAGAAGCTCAGATATACATGCACTTCTGGTAGAGCAAGATGCCTCCACAGTCCCATGAACATCAGGTGCCAACTCCCCTTTTTCTGAAGACAGAAATTATGTAGGATGAGACTGTGACCTGCTCTGTAAGAATTACTGTCACTACCTCTCAGGTGATGTAAGCTAATTTCTTTTCTGAATTAAGCTTTTTTGTGCCTATATTGTGCCTTTTTTGTGCATATATTCCAAGACAATAAAGGAATAATTTCTACCGTCAAAAAGAGTCTTAAATTGTTATCTTCCAAGTAATATTTTCTTTTGGCCTGGGTTACTTTTATTTGTGTATTTCTCACATAAAATCAGAGAGAGGTTTGGACCTTTACTGAACAAGATGGAGGATTTATTAGATAGCCAGGAAAGCCTATAACCTAAAACCAGAGGTGTGGTTCATGGATGCACAATTTTTCATGTGTGTTTATGAGCTTCACTCTGTAAAGGCCAGAAAAACAGGTGTGAGAGTAGTGGGATGAGGACAAAGCTGTTGTGTTTCACTTCAGAGGGTGGTGCCTTGATGCTTTGTTAATATCACTATACATATTCCTGATGCATCGTACTGAGGTAGCATTGGCCTGGCTCTCAAACAATTATGTGGTCTGAGAGAAGACAGCACTGCCAAATGGGATATCTACGGGATTTGGCAGTGGAAAACTCTTTTCATTTATTTCCCAGCAACCTGAAGGAGTTGAACTGGTCTTCAGACCACCCTCAAGTGACCATGCTTCAACTTCCCTGTCTATTAGGTGAGTACAGTGATACTGATGTGGTTAGAAACACGGCAATTTATGGGAGAGACAGAAGCTCCAGCTGAGAAATGGGCACCAGCATCTTCAGTGTTGTTTTTACCTGTATCACCTTATATACACAATGTACTGTGTACAGACTTCATGTTTGTAGTGTGAAGATGCCATGGATAAAAAGTAAGGTCAGCAGGTGGGAGAATGCACCTACACCTGTAAAAAAAATGTGTCTGAATGTAAGTAGTGTGCAGCCTTCTCTGAAAGTAGCAGTGAGAGCTGGAAGGCCAAATGGCCCCCTTCGACACTCTCAGATGAGAGGTTGTTCCTTATTTGTTTAGGTGTGGGTTTTTGGGTCTGGGTTTGTTTGTTTCTTTCTTTCTTTCTTTGTTTTTTTTTCCTTCAGGGATATACATGATGACTGGTGTTTATTCAGATAATCAGCTTCACAAAATCAGCTTCACAGAAAAGGTCGGGAGTGTGAGTTGGATTTTATCCTAGCTAATAGGTTTTTGAGAGAATCACTACAGTGATTGTAAGAAAGCACTGGAAACACGATTCCTGGAAATAATTCCCAGCTGTCATGTTGAATTACAGAGAGACTTAGGGCTGCTAAGTTTTTTCGATGTCTCTGTTTAAGCCTCTGTAAAGTGAGTAAAGTAAAACATATCTCAGAAGGATGTAGTAAGTTACCAAAATGATATTGTGAAAGATTTCCTGTCTCGAGGTGAGCTGTCTAGAGCAAGGTATTAGTGTTCTGCTGGGATGAAGTAATTCTCTCTCCTAGAGAAAACACAGCAAAATCCTATAACTTGATGCTTCGCTATTGATGACTGACAGCTCACTTTAAATTCATAATTATAGTCAAAACCCACATCCATTTCTTCATAATAAGCATTTGGATTTGTGTAATTGTGATGTAAGAAGACAATGATTAGACCACTTCTTTAATTTCTGTAAAGAGGAATGAGGGAGTAGCATCGATAAGGCACCAGTTTCAGAGAAGAACCATCAAAAAATATTTGTATTTTGCTTTCCTGTATGTTACATATTTTCCAGGTTATGCTAGAAATACATATTCACTTCATATGTAACGTATTTGTTATTTTCTGGTTGTCTTCCAAGACATTTTGCCATTATTCTGCCAGGACTGTATGTTGTCTGACCACTTCCCCGTTGCAATTAAGGATTGAAACCACTTGCTTACGCACAATGGAGACCATCATACCTAACCCCAAAGGAGGCCAGAAACTCCTAGCACACTGCATTTCCCAGACCAACCAGGGGGCCCAGGGCACAGAAGGACAGCATACTATTTGCAACAAGGGCTGGCACACTGACAATCCACATCAGTGGAACTATTCATAATAAATTTAAAAAAATAAAACAAAACGGTGGGGGTGGGGGAAGGGGGGAATTTAACACATCGCATAAAGAGGTGCTGCCTGAATTTTAATAATAACATGAGATAAACTGTTTCAAAATAAGTTGTTAAGAAGATACTACAGAAGAGTCAGCCTCATGGAATGATGTTTAACCAGAAGCTTGTTTTTTGAAATCACACAGTATATGTTTGGCAGTTAGTGTGCAGGACTGCAGGCTTGATCTGAACAGGCATCAGAATATGAAGCTTGCACAAGCAACATGGCCTTTTCCTGGGAATTTCACTTTGTCCCTCCTCCCCCTTTCCTGCTTTTCCTCCTTTCTTTCTCCGGTGCCAAAGCCAAGGAGGAGGAAAGATGATGCCTTGGGATGCCGGAGGTGGGGTATAAAAGAAAAGGAGGCAGTCTCTGACTCTAAATGGAAATATTTCATCGAATTCAGTGTATTTTGTACTCAAAAAACTTAAATGTGACCAGCATGCAATAAAGTCAGATTCAGAATCTTACCATCGGGAAGATAAAACTGATTGCTGAGTCCAGACTACAGTTTTCATGTGTGTGTGTTATGCGTGTGTGTGTGCACATGTGGTTGGGGCCAGGGATAACACTAATAAATCATGTTTATCAACTTATTGGCTTAATCTTTAGTTTTCATAAGGCAAAGCTCGTCATGTCACAGAACTATGGTGAAGTGTGTGTGCTTGTGCTGAAAATAATCTTTGCAGTCATCTCTGCTTCAAGGCTAATACTTAAGGACTTTAAAATGAAAATCGGCTTGGGTCACCAGAAAATCCATAAAAAACTGAGCAGGAAAAAATTGTATTTGGTATCTTAGTTCACATGGCGACGTTTTTGAAAAGCTCTTACACAGTTATAATGTGAGAACATGGTGTTTTCTTAGAATGAGGAAACATTGCGAGAGGAAGAACCCTCTCAAATGACACACTGGCACAGACATGCATTCATATGAAAAGAGGTCTCATATGTGGGGAGTGCTCTGTCTACATACATATTTAGTTTGAAAGTGGTTCTGTTAGAAAGTTCCAATTCAGCAGTTGAGGGAAGATCCTGTTTTCCCTCTAAACTTTCATATTAGTCTGAAGCGAGCCATGGATAGAAAATAAGAAGCTATTTGGATTTATTGTGTTCTGGAGCCATTAATGACAGTGTGTCCCATTTCTGTTTATTTGTCTTAGTTCTTCTTGGTGTTGAAAGACTGACCCTGGCCCTTTTTTATGGACATAAAAAAGATTATCTAGCTTCATCTGTCTCACCATCCTCTGTGGCTCAAGTCCTTGTGGTAGGGCACTTCCCCAGACTACATGACACAGCCAGATGTAGCAACCAGATACCAGGCTTTGAAATAGCACTAATTTAAAACGTCAGCCTTCACACTCTATAAAGCAGGGAGCATATTACAGCGTACATTAAGTTCCAGAGCAAATAATACTTAATATCTATGTGGATGTATTGCAGATTTCGATAATCTGGCAGACTTTATTTGGAAATATTCCCTAAATTTCCTCTGTCCCTGCCCTGAGACTGTGGTAAGTAACACAGAGACCAGCTGTCCAGCCTTGTTTTTCTAAGCCATTGACTAAACAGTGAGTTCATGTTCAAGATAACTGTGGGGAACCAGTTCATGAACTTCTTGAACTCTGCTGTCCATAAGTGTGGTGATGGGATTGAAAAGCTGCCATTTAATTAATAGTGAGTCTTGTAACTAGAAATGAACCTTGGGCCAAGTGTTGCTTATTGCTTTATTTTTTTTGCTTTTTTTTTTTTTTTTTTTTTTTTAATTAAAAGGTGTCTGGAGACCAAAAATAAGGAAAAAGCACTAAGATGGCTAAGCTGTTGACTTTTTGCCAGGGAAAGATGTTGTTCTGTAAAAAAGGGAGACAATACTATCACCTGCAAATATGGTCCAAGGACTTGCAGTGCATGCTGGCTGCAATGCCAGAGTATTTGTATGGAGCAGAATTCTCCTCTGCTCTTTCCAGATTAACTTCTTAATTTACAGAATTATTAATCTGGAGGTCTTTCTACCAGTGGTGCCTATTTTATTGCAAGAGTTTGAAACCTTTCCTTTTCTTTGTGAGATTCAGTTTTCTGCTGGCAGGCAGAATAGGTATTCATCTCCAAGAGAAGAAAGCTGCATAGAACTTAGAATGACAATCTTTTATTGCAGTTTCATTCTCTAAATCTCTCCATTCATGTTGATAAAAATGCCTAAATGATGAGCCTTTGTCTAATAAAACTCATTCCTATTTTTATTTTAAAACTGCATGAGAACCAGCCTTATTTTATAGATCCACATATTCTGTTCCTCTAAGCTAGAAACCACGTAATTCCCCTGTGCTTCAAGGTACACCCACCTCGTGCAAGCAAAGAAATATCTTCCCCTTAGTATTCAAAAGTTCTTCATATCCAAAAGCAGAAGAAGGACTGGAGAGGGCCTTTAGAGATAGATTCCTGCTATTGCAAGACTTATAAAACACTTAAATAATCTCTTTCACAGATAAAATCTATCTAGTATGGTTTCTAGAGAAGTTCTATGCTCCATCTACTCTAACTGATCGGTTATTCCAGAGCACGACTCCTTAAATGAGTAAAAAGAGAACTATGAAGCTGGTGAAGAGTCTGAAGCACAAGCCTTAAGAGGAACAGCTGAGAGAGCTTTAGGTGTTTAGCCTGGAGAAAAGGACACTCTGGGTGACCTTACCACTCTCTACAACTGTGCGAAAGGAGGTTGTAGAGAGGTGGGTGTCAACCTCTTCTCTGAAGGAACTAATGATGGGACAAGAGAAGGTGGCCTCAAATTGCACCAGGAGAGGTTTAGATTAGATATTAGGAAAAATTTCTTCACCAAAAGGATTGTCAAGCATTGGAACAGGCTGCCCAGGGAATGTTTGAGTCATCATTCCTGAAGATATTGAAAAGACACATACTCATGGTGCTTAGGGACGCGGCTTAGTGGAGGATTTGGCGGTGTCAGGTTAATGGTTCAACTCAGTGATATTTATGGTCTTCTCGAACCTAAAACACTCCATGATTCTGTGAAAGCCTTCTTCTGATTTCCTGCTTAAAGAATCCTTGACAATTTATATTCATTTGTTTGTCTGTAGACCTCTACTTTAAATAAGATCCCTTTCCACCCTCATATCCCTAATGTATTTGTGGCTAGTAATTATACTGCTTTAGCCTTACTTTGAAATCTTTTCACTCCTCTGATATTCTGGTAGCATTTCTTTGTCCTGCTTCCAGTTAGAAATCTTTCTTCAATGTGGGTACGAGATTGGGACAGATTGCAATCTCTCACTGGGGCTTTAACCCTGTCCCCCTGTCAAAATAGATCTAGAACAAGAGCACTGTATTTAGAGTCTCACCCAATTTCACCAGCTTGCTGGTAATTGCCTTTGAGAAAATAAAGCAAACAAACATTTCAAACTATAATTAGTAGGAAGTTCTCAACTAGCAAAGTATTATTTTCACACTTTGCCTTTATATGAGGCATCAAAGTATTTTATGATACATAATTAAAACTGAGATCTTCAAAAGTGTGGCAGAATAAACAGCAATGTTCCCTGTTTCAGTTTGTTCTTTTATTGTGCTTTTGTATGATGAAGCAGAATAGAGTGTAATCATCTGCAAGTATTCATTTGTGAAGAAACTATCCTATTTCTTCAGGGTCCAAGCTGAATGATGCTGAGGGAGTTGCTTTCTACTTGAATATTTCCTGAAAACATTGCTGATTCTGTGCAGTTGCGGTGCACTTGTTGAAGAAGTTATACAAATTTTAGCACTACAGACATACTGATAACTGATAATACATAAAAAGGTAACAAATACAAGTGCATTTCTTTGCTATTGACTGTGCTGCAGTGACTATGCTATGTTAGGTGGCCTCATAGTGTAAAATCTGCCACTGCTTTATAATGCTCCTGGGAAGCTTTTAGCACAGTCTTTATTTGAGCTGTTAAGTGGCATGGCTTGTTGGATCAAATAAGGTGATAAAGGAGGAAAAAATTAGTGAATGTGTGTTTTGGCAAGTTACTTCATCTACTATGCAGGCTTTGATCTTGCAGTGCATTGGGGCTGCCATGTTGAGCACTGTCACTCCAAACTTCATGCTACCCTTACCAAAGCACTGGAACACTGTCCTGAGCTGGGTCTGTAGCCTGTTCTCCATAGCAGGCACTTGGAATGAAACCCCCAAGGACTGGTGCTGGGCAGGAAACACCTCAGCCCTGCATTGCTGCTTTCAGGGTATACATTCAACATCACATCATAATTTACATGAAACCTTTCTCTAATTCATGCTGTCTCTTTTCTGCATTGAGCATCCTTTCTGCATCCTACTAAGTCAGAAAATCCCAAATTGTTTTCCTTCTAATTATTCCAAGCAATGTGGAACAGCTCTGACAGGTGGGCTTACGCAAATGCGTTTTCTCTCACGTCAGGAGAGCAGATGATCGTACTACTTTCCAGGGATGCGGGACATGCTTCTATGCCTTCCTTCATGGAGGCAGAATTGAATCCAGATGCTCTTGCCCCACGCTTTAACCACCAAAATATGTGGAGAAAAGAGGAAGTGAGAGATGAAGACAGATGTTCCAGATAGATAGATATTATCTCTAAGGCAGATTTTGCTTTTTATGGGAACACATCCATACAGCACCCGTCTCCC
This sequence comes from Pseudotriccus pelzelni, assembly GCA_035584735.1. Classification (NCBI taxonomy): domain Eukaryota; kingdom Metazoa; phylum Chordata; class Aves; order Passeriformes; family Tyrannidae; genus Pseudotriccus; species Pseudotriccus pelzelni. Next base: position 55,794,653 of record JAWMRA010000001.1, on the reverse strand, counting down.
CCATATTCTTATTTTTCCCATTTCCTTCCTTTTCCAAATCCCTAAAATTTCTGTGGAAACTGGGAGAGCCCATCATTCAGCCAGCACACAGATATGTGGTTAGGATTTCTTCTTAGGGATCCTGGAATATTTGTGGGCTTGAAACCCACTAGCAAAAAGAGGAATGTGAAGGCAAGTCTCCCACATCCTGTGGAGTGACTGTGGGAGAGCCCAGCATCTCTTCCTCAATGGCTATTCTGTGCCAAGCTCCATCCAGCACTCATAGAGCACCAACTAACATCCCCAGTGCCAGAGAGATGAGTGGGAATAAAGTAGTTTGTGAAATTTGATGGGATTTGATGAGAGCATTGTCAAAACTTTAATGGGAAGAATAGAGGCATTGCCTTTTCTCTTCCAAAAGGACATCCTCCTTCCTCCTCCCATATGGCCTGGAATGCCCTATCCCCTTTGTAAGATGAAGATTTGTCTACATCAAGTGGACAGTTAATTTATCTCAATCAACTTTCTTTCCAGTATCCCTTTATACTTAGTGCTAGATGACCTTTAAGGTTCCTTCCAACCCAAGCCTTCCTATGATTTAGGGATGTCACTATAAGAAGTTTCTCTACTGTGTTGACCTCGAAGGGTTTCAGTCTTTCTCTGTTCATGTTTCCAGGTCTTCTCTATTCAATATCCTCTCTAAAGGATCTTTGCTACATCATCTGGTACTCTGTGTCCCCTCTTGTGAGCCACAAGCACTGCTGGGCATATCTGACAGCTTCTGACTCATATTCTTTGTTGTAATTGCTGCTGTGTTATGCCTTTTCTTTTTGTGTCACATCTTTTTGTTCCTTCCCCATTCAAGATTCAGCTCCCACCAAGCCTCCATCACATGTACACACACTATCAGAATCCTCAGACAGCTTCAGGCTCAGACTTAAACACAAAAAATACCACCACAGGGCAGCTCTGAGCCACAAGCTGCTGGAGTGTACTGGGAAGTCTAATTACATGCTTGCCCTTTCTTTTTTTTTCCCTTGCATGGACTGTTGGCCTCTCCTACTTCTGAAATCAGAACGTTATTCTCTTGTCTGAGCTGGGTTTACTCACTATTGATTTTGCGGCTATTGGTTTCTTGGGCAGCAAGAGAGCCTGGATATTGAATGAGCATGCAATTGTTCGACTCCCTGTCATTGTGGATGGTGAACTGCAGGTGCTAGTGCAGAATCCTGGGTTGTTTCTTTTTTTTTTTTTTTTGGCCTGAACCACTTTTCCAGACAGTTCAAGGGTCTAAGACCCAGAAATTCCAGCATGGTGGCTGGAGCTCCAGACCCGACTTGATTAACTAAACTGTCCCTGTGAAGGACAGACTCCAGGCAACTGCAGTCTGGTTTCCAAAGAGCAGGGCTTGGGCTAGCCACACTGCTTTCCACAGCTGGATACGGCTACTCCTATTCTGCAGCAGCTGCCACCCACACAGGCAAATGTGAGCTAGATGGATCTCCCTCTGACTCAGTACTGCTCTTATCCTCCTGTGTGAGAAAACTGTTCTGCGGCACTGATGCTATCAACAAATGGTTTGCTTTCAGTTGCATATGCCCTAGCTAAATCTGATCAGTAACAGCAGCAACAGGTTCCTCCTTGCCATCAGAGCAATTTCACCATTTCTAGGTAGTGCTGAAAGCAGTAGATGTGTAGTAGCAGCTTGGAAGATGGCCTCAAGAAGGTAAAGTTAAACGGTTCCTAGTTGCATTGTAAATTGAAATATTTAAATTTAGACAGATGGTCTTAACAAAAACTTAGGGATACATGTATTTCAACATAAAGTCGTGGAGAAGGAAAGGCCATTCAGTGAAATTAGATAGAAAGTTTTTAACTAATTCTGACAATGTCATTTAATAAAAGATACTATTTCTGCAATACTTTAATCAGTTTATTGTACTGTGTGTATTTTGTTCTGTTTTATTTGGAAAAATAAAATTGAAACACTTTTAATGTATACTTTGACCAGAGTGACTTTATCCAATATCAAACCCCTGAGACCAAAGTGCTTCACTGCCTGTGCTCCTGGGATGGTTTATAATCACTAGGATGGACTCCCACCTGCCTTTTGACTCCATCTCAGGAGTCTCACAGCTCTGCATGTCACCTATAACTTGGTCATGGACTTTGGCTGGCTGAGGATGCTCGAAACTTAGGCACTACAAAGAAATGTGCTATGGCAGTCAAGTAACGCTAAAGAAATATTTATATACAGAAATGTTTCAGCATATCTGGTTTAAAGAAATATCCAGAAAGTCCCTGTCCTGCAGAAGAGGCCTCGAGGTGATGTAATACTAATGTGTGAAAGCTGTAAAATACAGAAATAAATTGTGCAAATCCATGTAAGGTGACTCCAAGCCTTCTTACTGGAGGAACCTGATCCAACACTTATCAAAGTCCTGAAAAATATATTCACCAATTTCTTTGAGCTTTGTAAGAGGCTCTGAGGGCTTTAACTATTGTCAAGTAATGTAGGGCTTTTTTTCCGGTTTTACCAAATCTAGAGAGACATGAACTGTTCTCTTATTTGTTGTCCAGTATTTCCCCCAACACCCTGTTGCTGCCTTCAGTTCTAAAACAATGTAAGAACACCCCTATAATTAAATTTCAAGTAATTTTTTCCTGAATAGGGGAAAAAAGCTAGTTCTATTACCTTAATTTGAGAGTTTATACATACACATAAAAGTCTTTAATTTATACTCATTATTTCTGTTGAGATTTCAAAATCAGTGTCATTGTTTTGACCTTTGTCATACTCACTAGACTAGAAAAAAGCAGAATGGTAATTTGCTGGAAAATTTAAATGACATTTTAATGCATTTTTCCACTGTTTTAAAATACAGTAATTATTTCCTGGTACATCAGTTGCTGCTTCTCAGCCTTTTCTAAAGTAGTATTTTAAATAAAAGCCTAAATTTTCAGTGAGGCATTCTGTGTTATTGGTCATAATTTGTCATTACACTTACATCTTTACTTATAATAATCACTATATAGCATTTGAAAGTGAAAAAAATGGTTAAGTCCATCTCATGACAACTTTGAAGGTTGCAGAATTTCATTTCCTCCTAACATGCATGGAAAACACCTCTGCCCATTTTCACTTCTTGCATGAAAACATCCATATTCACACTCAGCGGATCAGAATTTCAGTACAGGATTCTCTTTCTATCCCCTAAAGAGTCTCTGCTGTTCCTTGGAAACCCTACTGACCAAAACATGCTCAAAATTAATACATCTCAGTTAAACATTTGTGTCAGGTCCAAAACAACCTTTTGCTGACGAAGTAATTTTGCTGACAATATTCCAACCAATAGTAATACCAGGCAGTATTAGTTACAGACATTTGTCCACAGGAATAAAATCTTATTGGTGTAAGACTATAAACATGTTTAACTGCTTTACCAGTTTGGAATATTTAGCTGCATAATCTGTCTCAAGGTAGAAAACACTGTCCTGTTTGAAGTGAAGATCAGAAATTTTTTATGATTCTCCCTATTTTGAAAGAGAAAATACTAAAACTAAAAACAAACAAACAAACAACAAAAAAACACAAACAAAAAAACCAACAAAACAAAAGAGGGTTTTTTCCCTCCGATTTTTTACTTTGACCTGCAGGCTTTTTGCTCTTTGACATTTTCAGATTTTTCAAGACTTTCAACTCTGCAATGAGAATCAATGTTGCAATGAGAACTACTTTCAACACAGCCTTTTTATGTAAACACAGTTTCCTGTTTTGCTTCAAAGCAAAATGATGAAAAAAATCCTAGCAGCTATGCACTCTTATCACAGCAAGTAGGATATTTGTGATCATCTCCTGCAACACAAGTATTTTGTAGACAATAGCAAAAAGCTATGTTCTGCTCAGGGGCCAAGAGTTCACATTATACAGTAGTTACGTGTATCTACAGTGACATTATCTGCAAGCACAGAATCACAACAAGGTTCTCACACGAGCCCATCTTTTATCATTTATAAAGCCAGGACTTAGTTCATGGTGACTTTTATGTGTGTTATTAGTCCTCACATAATCCAAAGAATGCCTACTTTTTTCAGAAGAAAATATCCTTTATTAGGCCAACAAAGACAATTGTGTAAAGCAGATATTAGATAAAGCAGATTCATTTTCATGGAGATGAAGTACTCTTCGGGTCCAAAGCATAGAGAAAATACAAATTGCTTCGAATTGCAATTGTTTTAATTGGCCAGACATTTGAAAGAAAAGTGTTTTCTACTTTGGAAGCACAGGGTGATCCCGACCCTGTTAAAAGTATAAGTGGTGTGACAAAAGCTGAATGAGCAGAGGAAACAGTAATTCCCATCAAAGATCAGCAAGACTTCAGAATTGGGGAAACTCAGAAGTCTTTCTCAAATTAATCTGATATGGAATCTGGCATCTGATAGAGTTGCACATTTTAGTTCTCTGGCCCATGTTTGGTCTTGCAGAGTCAGGACTGCAAGCTTACAGATGGGGGAGTTGTTTTAGGAATATAATTTTCCAGTTTGTAACCGGGTGTCGCTGTTCTTTCCTAATTAGGTAGCACATGGTGGTTGTTCAGTTTCACCCACAGAGTTCCCTGAGTGAATGCATTCCATGATGACTATGACATTTCAGGATGCTTATGCATAGGATCTGTATACTTCGGTGGTTGTGCTGTAGCAGATGTTTATCATGAGGGCCTGGCAATATGTGGATAATTTTCTTGAGTTATCTGGCTCTAGCCAGCATCTACTGGTCTGACAAAATTTGCTTTTAGTGATGGAGCTAATGATAATAAGTGTGGTTTGAAAGGAAGGATGAGTGTTTCTAAGAAAAATAATTTCAAGATATGATTTTTGTCCAGTGTAAGCTATAACTTGTTAACATTTTCCAGTATACATTTCTTGCATGTTGTGGTATATGATACCCACTAGGGGACTGTCTCTCTGTATTGTAGTAAGTTTGGATAAGGTTTAGGTGGCTTCTTCAAATATGCAATTCTAGTGGAGTGCCACTGTTGGATAAGCATCATCTGTAGCTTTGTGAGGGTGTGTCATGAGTGTTTTCCTCAGAGCAAATGAGGTGATGTCTGTGGGCTATATCAGTTTTTCTAGTGTGTTTTGGATAGCTGATGGTTTGTGGAAGGAGATGTGTTGGTCTGTGGATTTTCTGCATATGGTAGTTTGACAGTTGCTATTTTTTGTGTTGACCTTGGTGTCTAGAAAGTTGGTGCTGATGTAAGTTTTCCAGAGAGAGTTTGCTGGACAATTCTGGTTGCTGAATTTGTGGTAGAAATCAATAAGGGAATCCAAGTTTTCAGTACAGATGTAATTTATGTACCCTAGTGTATCCTAGGGATCCATGTTGGTTTGGTGGGAAGATTAATCTCATATTTGAGGTGTCTCCTGAAGAGCCTGATATCCTGGCGCTTGCATACAAGTATCTGGGTGCTTGTAGTTGCTTCTGTAATTTTGTGAGGACGAAATTGTTGTGGATGAAGATGAAATAGGTGGGCTTGACTATTAGATTAATAAGTGTCAACAGACTGGCATGTATAACACGCCAGTTAGAAGGTTGATGTCACTCGGGCATTGGGGCAGGCGTAATGCTTCCCTGGTGTAGCATCGTGATGGTAATACTAAAGATGGTGCCAGTGAGAGGGTAGTTTATGAAGCAGTGATCGTGGAAGAAGCATGTCTGTCTGGGGAAAGTTGTTTTCACAAAATATTTAAAGATGGTGTCTGCAGATCCTCATAGCTCTTCAGTGAAAGTCTCCTTTGGTTTCCTTCTGTAAGAACCTAGAAGGTGGCAACACTTAATACAATTTGTTCCTTCTTCATTAGGAAGAAGTATAGACTCTATGGTGAAAAGAGCAGAGGTCTTTCTTGAGTTCCTTCTCATATGAAAGCAAAAAAAAAATCATCCGCTAGAACCACTGATATTATCCTAACTTCTCCCTTATCAACTGTTTAATAACTAATTGATGACTGGATTTTAAAAACTACCTAGGTTCTTAAAAATCCCAGTTGTATCTTCCAAAAAATTATTTCTGAAAGAATTGTTATTGTAGAACAATGTAAAATTGATTTAGGAATGCCCAGCACATTATAATGTGAGATTATTTTCATGGTTATTTTTACAGGTGATGGTGGCTATTTTACCTTCATTTTGTTTTCAGAAAAGTTGAGACATACTTACAGGAACAATTCTCCTAATTGGACTACAGACCACAATGTTCCCAATGTTTCCGAGCATAAAAGTAAGCATTGAGAAAGAAGACATACGGGGAGCTATTCAAGGTTGGGGTATTTCTCCATGACTTCCTGGTGGGTGATGTTGGTATGCAGGTGCTGTCATCATCATTTCTCTGATGTCTCACTGTTGGTGAAGGAATTGCCATTGCACTATTTGGGTCCAGTGCTAAATGATATCAGCTTGTTTTGATAGTAATTTGTTGCATGCTGGTTTGGTGAGTTTTAGTTTCCTTTAATTTGTTGGAGCACATAATTTTGTCTGGTTCAGTCAAACTCTTTGGGAGGTGAGGTTTATCGTCTTCTTAGCTTAGGCAGACCTAAACTGGATATTGTGTTATGCATCCAGAGTCTAAAATTAGACTTTTTTTTCTACAGACAAATGACCTACCAGATAGATCTGTGTCATTCTCCCATGTTCTTTAAAGACTTAGCCATGCTCCAACTTACTTGCTTTTATGTCTGGACCATTTCCCTACTGAATTTTACAGGGCTGCAGCCCTAATACACCTGCACTGCCATTGCAACAAGCACTTTCATAGGAATTAAGAGGATGTTTTCCACAAAGGGAACTTGTCAGGCGCATAAACTCTGTCTACCGAAGAGATAGTGAATCCCAAAGCATAGATAAACTGATGAGTCGAAGTCCATGTGCAGGAAAGCCTACTTGGAGGCAGGAAGGACTAGAAGTAGGCAAACTTTAAATGAGTAAGTATATGAAGGCAACACTTGTCTTAAATGGAAAGCCCAGAGGACCATGAGAAAGAAAGTGCCTACAAACTGTAGCGTGGCTTTATGAAGAAGTAGTTTTGGTATGGAACGCAAGCTGAGACATGGGAGACGCCATAAGATGTTCCTAACCAAGGGTTCAGAAACGCATCTGTAGCGGACTGGCTGCATGTGGGGAGATGGGGAAGCTCTGAGCTGGTTTCACCCCCAGCCACGTGGCAGCACACCTCTGCTGTTTCTTTACCCCATTCCTTTAACAAAACCGTGAGCTCGGGTTGCCTCTTTTGGACAGCGCAAGTCAACGCCATTTGCGCTCATTTTAGCCTGGCCCGAGTGAGGAGGGAGTGAGACATGGAGGAGTTGACTGGCCCTGAGAGGCTTGGCCCACCAAAGGGGCCAGGGGATGAATGATGGGACCCACTCGAGGTGCATGCTGATTCCAGGTACGTGGGAATTTCGAGGAAAAAGGACCTTCCAGGTGCAACTAGGGGCTCAGAGAGGCCTCAGCTGACGGAGCTGCCTGGGTGCAGTGCAGACCTGAGTAGGGCAAGGGTGAGGAAGGGGCAGGAGCCGGCGGAGGCAGGTCTGCCTGCGCTGCTCATTCATGGAGGAGAGGAGGAGCAGCGCCGACCGCGACCGCCGGGCGACCTGCCCGGCGGGGGAAACAGGGACTCCGGGGGCAGGGGCGGGACAGATCCAGCCCGACCCGGGCCGCCGGGGGCCGGTCGATGCTCGGGGAGGGGAGGCGAGGCGAGGAGGGGGCGGCGGTGGTGATGTGTGTGGCGGCGGCGGGCGGGCGCAGGAGGAGGGCGGCGAGGGTGCGCCGCCCGGGGCTGATTGGCAGCCCAGTTTATAAGAGGTGCCTGTCCGGGGCCGTGGGGCTGTTTGCTGGCCCTGGGGAGCTCCGTAGAGCCGTGTGTGCAGCCGCCGGAGCGGAGCGGAGCTGCGATGCGGCGCGCCAGCCGAGACTACACCAAGTACTTGCGCGGCTCGGAGGAGCTGGGCGGCAGCGGCGCCGCCCACGAGAGCGCCCCGCCGCCGCCGCCGCCGCCGCTGCCGGCACACCCGCACCCGCCGCCCGCCTCCCGCTCCCTCCTCGCCGCCCTCGTCCTCCTGGGGCTGGGGCAGGTGGTCTGCAGCGTCGCCCTCTTCCTCTACTTCCGAGCTCAGGTAAAGCGGCGCCCCCGCCGGCGCCCGCGGGCGGCGGCGGGAGAGGGTGCGGGGGCCGGCGCGGGCGCTTCCCGCCGTGGGAAGTGCGACCGCCTCGCACCTTTCAGAAGAGGGGAAGGCCCTCGTGTCGGTGCGATTGAGGCGGTTAATTTAAAAAAAAAAAGAAGTTGGAGAACATCTTTATCTGCCTCTGAAGTTGGTCCAGCTTTGAGAGAGGTCGGGCTGATGGGTTCCCAGTGCCCTGCCCCGCTTGTGCTGTCCCCTGGTCACTGGAGCTGCTCAGCCCGAGGTGTTCTAGATAGTGCTGTGGGTTGTGAGTGTGTGTTGGGGTACAGAGATTCTCAGCGGATATGAAAGTTTCCCGACTTGTGAAACAGCTTAATAATAATCCTTCACCTCAAGTCTTGCAGGGCTTTGCTTTTTAATAATCAGCTCTCAGTTTTCTATTGGAGAGGAGTTTGACATGAGGTCTTTGGCTTCCATGAATGCTTCATTAGCAGGAGAAGTGGCTTTAAAGAAAGAAAAGGTCACCACCACTTGGGATGGTTTGTCTTTCAGGCTGCAGAGGGGCACTGCGGAGGAGCGGGGTCAGTGCGCTCGGGGCCATCGGCCAGAGGTGCCCGCTGCAGCTCTGGAGCTTTTTCTGGGGTTTGGGGGATTTCTGGGAATCTGGGAGAAAGCCATCCCTCACCTGCCGGGCCGCAAGCCTGGTGGGGGATGCTTCAGAAGAGGCAGAGATGCGTGCAGAAAGGAGCACGGGGAAGTCTCGCTGTGGGGGGAGATAAGGTGATGAGCGGTTAGGGTTTCGGAGAGAAGAGGAGCCTGCTTCTTGGAAATAGCTCGGCTGCCTGGATTCTCTCGCTGCTACATCTCTTCCCCCGCAAGGCTGAGCCCTCTCAGAGGAAGTGGGGAGCTGCCAGCTAGTTACTTCTCAGGGCTAGGTGTTAGATTTCTGCTTGGCTTTATTGTCGGATGCTAATTAGTTGTGTTAATGTGGGTCTCTCTGCCTTCATGGAAGTGGCACTTCTGTTGCGAGTACTTTTCATTTGAAGTCAGCAGAGAGTGGAAACCTGTTTCTTTCAGTTTACTTTCTAGGTAGAGGTGCTTGATCTTGATGTAGCAGGCTGGATTTCTTAAAAAAGTGCACTCTGAAAACAGATGTTGCATCAGTGTATACCCCCTTAAATAGATGAATGACTATGAAGTATACAGTAGCACTGCTGATCACTTATTAGGCAGACCGTTTTGTATTTTCTTACTGACAGTGGCTTTGAGTTTTCCATTTTTACAAAATTAAAATGGAACAGCAATACAGTACTTAGTTAATCGTAACCTGTATGCTTCAGAAGAGTGACATTTAATTTCTGGGACTTATTGTAAAATAGCTTAAAGTTGTTTGTTTGCTTGACAGTTAAATAAATGAATGTGTACTTCAACTTCTGACAGGGAATGTTTTTCACTCCAGATGTTTATGAACTTGAAAAGGCATTCTTGTCAAAACATAGCTCAGAGATGTGCAGCTATACATTGATTAGTGTCCTAGAGAGCCATTGCAATTAAAACAGCTAATCAAAGTTATTAAGCCCCTTATTAAGGACTCTTTTTGATAAGTACATGTCAGTGCTTCATGCATTCCTAACAAAGGGTAAAAAGAATTATTTTTCTTCTGCTTCCCTGATTTAAAAAATTGCATTGTCCAGCAATAGTTCTGCATTTGACAGCTTAATTCTCTTGCTAGTTTCTTGTTCCTGCAGATTTGGAGCAATGCTGTTGAATGGAGTCCTATGTAAACTTGAATTTCCAAAGCATCTAAAAGAGGTGATCTAGATCAATGCAGGTTGGACTGAAGTTATCACCTGAAAAATTTGTAATGTAGAAAATAGATTAATAACTATACCTTTGAAGTAAGTACGTAATTCACGATAATAAGATATAATAATCCATATTTGTTCACCATTTCTAATTGTGAAGTAAGATGGATGAAAAAATATAGTAGGTCCCACAAAAGTTAATTCTGATTTCACACTCTTGGAGATTGTTTTATTTATACTGGACATGATTGGACCTCTTTCTTTTGAAAAGATTTCTGTCAATTTTGGTTGTATTAAGCGATGTCAATTTGGCCTTTTCAGTGCAAATTTCAGCTATCTGAATTTGTATGTTAATAAGAGAACTTAAATTTTTTGGTTCATTTTGTTAAAATGATGAGAAGTTAGTTGTAGAAGCTGTACATTTGAATTGTTTGATTGGTGAATTAGCCAAATGTGAATTAGAGAGATTTGACTGTTGATATTAAGAAATCATACATTTTGTAAGCTCTCTAAAACCCTACCTAAGAGTCTGAATAAACTCTGACTCAGTTTTACCATACACATTTTGTCTGTATTTGCATAAAATCATTTGGGCTGGATCATGACACAATATAAGCTGAGACAATAGTTGAGGTTTTGGTTTTTCCTTAGTTTTGTTTATTTTGTGGTTTGAGCATTTGGAATTTCACAAGACACATAACGAAGACTGACACTAGGTTTTCACGGGTAAACACATGTTTGTGGCCAAGAAATAATGCAGTGCAATGCAAGTGAGACAATGAGCTGGTATGATGAAAAAGGAAAAAAAGCAAAGAATTGAATTTTACCCATATTCTCATAATAGTGTTCTGAAATGTAAAAACACTAGGGTGTTCTGACTTTGCTTTTTGGTCCATCCTGTGCGGTATACTGAATCCAAGAAATTAAACAGTATCAGATTTTATTGGTCTGGAGCATTTATTGTGCTTATACTTTATGAGGAATATTTGCTCATTATCTATAAAAATACCATGAGAATTTAGTTAGAACGCCATGAAAATTTAGTTAGATGCTCAGAGCAGCTGGAAATCATCCCTCGATAGAGACTTATGAACAGCACAAGGTGAGAGAGCAAAGTGTTTTCTTTAACTTCTGCTGGTAAATACTGAAGTATTTCTCCAGAGGATTCTCTTTTATTTCTGACCCATTTTCTTAGTGCACGTATATCACAAAAGAGTAGGAATTTCATCTAACGCTGACTGAACTGAAGGGCAGTGGAACAAACTACAGGTTCTCAAATCCAAATGTGGGGGCAGGGTGTCTAACTCCCATAGTTAAACGTAGAACTCCAAGAGTATACATTTTTCCCATTTAAAAAAAAAGGCCATACAAATGTTAAGTGCTTTACCATACTGAAGAGTTCACACTTAGATAAATGGAGACCTATAAGTCAGACTTTTATTGTAATTTCATTCTTATGTGGAATTCTGACTTTCGTTGTGATATGTTTTTAGACAATTACCTTTCAAGACTTCAAGTTCTGTGAGCATTGTAGAGCAGTGGCTAACAGAAAAACCAGCTTGTTTGTGGTTATTAACATTTTTGTGGAAGCCTGGAGGAACCCCCTTTTGGTGGTTAAGAAAGATCATGGAGTGCAAAGTGATATTTGATAGTCTGGAAAGTGACTTTAAGTTTTGAAAATAAATACAGGTATAAATGTTAAAGGAATAAGTGTTGAATGTGATATTGTAACATCTCATAATTGATGCAAAATTGAATAGTAAAGATGGCTGGAATGTATTGTCTTTTAAAGCCAAACTGAATCTTTTACATAAGAAAATTGTTTCTTAATTCTGTAATTTCATTTGATCTCACCCACTATGCTGGAGTTCATTTTGTCTGCCCTGAATAAGCTGAAAGGATCACAGAAATGCTACTAGAATGATGAGAGTTGATGAAAATCAGGTGACACTGAACTATCTGATCTGATTTCAAGGTCAGACACAATGGATAGAAAAAAATAAGCTAGACACTCCTCTCTTTAAATAGTTAATTCCATTAGGGCATTTAGGGTACTTCACGTTATAAAGTTTTCTCCATTATTTTTGTTTTCATCTTGATGTTTCTTCCAGGTATTAGATCTTTACGACTTTACGCTGAAGGTCTCTGCCCTGCAAGTTAGCAGGGTGCTTCCTGTAGATCATTCCAGTATTTCATAATAATTTTCTCATTCTTTAGAAGTTCTTCTCAAAACATGTCCTTGAAAGTTTCTCTGTGCATCACTTTGTGCTCACAGTTTTGATCTCAGTAATTGGTAATGCTCGTTTGCTGCCATGGCAGTTCAGAGCACATTCTTTGTAAAGACGAATTTCTGAGAATGCCTTTTCAGACAAGTGAGGTGATTTTTCATAGTTAAATGGGTGAAGACTGTCTATTCTTTGGAAAAGTTAAGGGCAACAGGTAGGTTAGCTAGTCCCAAGATCAGAGTTTCACCTTATCAAACAGTGAATCTCTAGAGACTTGCATTTTTTGTCAGGATGGGCTGCACAGCTCTAAATTGCTGAAGAAATCAATGTTTCCACTGAGCTTTCAGTCTTTTACCTGTAGGTGCAGAGATGCTGGCTTTCTGTCTTAGGCCTTCAGCAGATAAACTATAATCTGAGCAAGTGACTCTACAGTCTGCGGTTACTGTTCTGGCAGTGTTGTGTGACACATTTGAGTGATTGTTGGTGGGTGATAGCTATAGGTCTGTTCTGTCGTGATTTGTCATGGGGGATGCTCAGGCCTTTACAAATTTCAAAAACGGTAAAACCTGGTTTTCTTGTCTGCTTTTCTGCTTTATATGTTTTAATAAATCCCAAACTGGGACAGTACTCTGACTAGTAGAATTACTGATAAAAATTAGTATCTACTGGCAGTTATTTGCTGCAGCTTTTTGTCTTCTATCCTGTGATCTGTGTGGAGGGGAAAAGGCTAAGGTGCCCAGATCCTGTTGGAGACCCTAATTCCCTCAGGTCTCTAACAATACCAACACAAGAGGTTGCATCTGAAATAATGGGTCCTATTTTGAGTCCCTCAGTACCATATCAGAGGCATATCAACAAACTGGAAAGAGTCCAGCAGAAGACCACTGTGATAGGTAGGGACCATGATATATAAAAGAATGGAGGACTGTATTCTCTGAACTTAACAAAGAACAGACTAAAGTGAGGAAAGCTAATTACTGTTTTTAGCTACCTAAAGACAGTCAGGCTCTTCAGAAGTGCTCAGCAAAGACAAGGGGCGTAGTCGTAAATTGCAGCAAGGAGAGCTGTAGCTGGGCATCAGGGGTTTTTACACATGAGAAGTGGTGAAGTTTTAGGACAGTTTGTCCAGAGAGGTTGAAAGTCTCCATTGATGGAAATTCCCCAATGCTCGTCTAGATGCCTTAACCCACCTGACATAAGTTACAAGTTGATCCTGCTTCAAACAGGAGACTGGACTCCAAAGGTACCTTCCAACCCAAGTAATTCTGCGTTGACTAGCTTTTAGCAGCTAATGGTAAACATTTTGTGTTTTATTTATTTGTTTATTTTAGTTTACAGTTGATTTTATGAGTTCTGAATACTAGTGGAACATACTGTGAGAGATGCTTTTAGGGTGCAGTTTTACAGTTGTTTGAAGCTAGGACTGCTTTCCTGCTATTTCATTCCTATGCTTATTCCTGTACTGGCTCTGATGCTTGTCTGATACCTGGAGTGAATTGTTTTTGGGGTGCTAATTATTTCAGGAAAGTAGGTCAGCAAAATTTCCTCCCTGTTTATTAATTTAAGAGAATGAAATCCAGGAATTAAATTCTGTGGTGAAGGTGGTAAGAGCACAGAAGTGTTGGTTTGGATCTGCTTAAGCAGTTAATGAATCTGCACTGCACTAGCTGACTTCAGAAGGCATTAGTGTAGTTTTTAGCGCTTAATTAATAGAGCTGCAATGGCTGTACACGGATTTTCTTTTGGATTTAGCGGCCAGGCCATCATAGGAAGATGTTACTGCCTCTAAGCCATTCTGTCACTCATTGCAACTCCTTTGCTCAAAACTGGCGTATTCTGATCTTCAGGTGAACCTTTTATGACCTGTTTCATTCCAGAGCTGCAGGGGTGACTAGGACAGATAAACCAGCTCACAGGGTCTGGCATTGGTCTGAATGAATGAGGCAAACAGCTTCCATCTGGAGATTTCAGCAGAAGGATAGCAACATTTGGTGCTGCTGTGTGTGCAACAAATGTTTCTCTGCTTTATGTGCCTGTTGGATGGCTGCCTGGCTGGCGTAGACTTAAACTCAGCTCTGTAATCCTAACCTTACGCTTTTTAACTTGATTCTTTTTTGGGGTTAGGGACTCGAATTTATGTTCCTGTGAACAAGTGATATAACATGTTTGATTCACTCTGGCTGTTCTGTGTTCTGCAAAACTTCCTTTTGATGTTCTGTTTTGTTCAGCACTGTAATAAAGGATGCTGAACATGTCAGGCACTATCCATAAAGTCTTGGTATTCCTGCGTTGGGCTTACAAATAATGTATTACCTTTTGAGATTCTTGAATAAAATTGTTTCTTTCACCTAATCAGAAAGGTAAATGTTCTTTAACAGGCCAGCTGTTACAGTTAGAGAACTTAGACAAGAGTTTGGGGGCATAAACCCTATTTCAAGCCTGAAGTAAAAGCGGAATAAATACAAGTTTAGAACAACTGTTGAGGGTCTTAGGCCATCTCTGAAAGATAGTGATTAATATCTCTTGACTGTAAAGGATATGGAATATTGGAAGAAAGTATGAAATGGTTTAAGTAGTATTTATGCAATTAAACTCTGCCAAGATATAATCCTAATGCTTGGAATATCTTCCCATTTATCTAAGTGATAGAATTCAGGATTTTAAAGCATCCTTGTTTCAGTCATAAAGACTGCTAGAAATGTCTTGCAGATACTCTACACTAATCAGCCTTGGTCCAATGAAGCGAAGGTGTTTTGCAATTCAGTTTAATCATCTTTTGGTCTTTCTGACTTTCATTGTCTTGGTGACTGTTTCACGTAGCAATACCTCTTACCACTGTCATGGCTTTATCCTAGCCAGCAACTAAACCCCATGCAGCTGCTGACTAACTCCACTAGTGGGGCTGAGGAGAGAATTAGAAGAGTAAAAGTGAGAAAACTCATGGCTTGAGATAAAGAAGGTTTGATAGGTAAAGCAAAAGCTGCACACATAACGAAAGCAGAACAAGGAATCCATTCACCACTTTCTATAGGCAGACAGGTGTTCATCCATCTCCAGAAAAGCAGGGCTCCATCACACGAAATGATGACTTGGAAAGACAAATGCCATCATTCCAAATGTTATCCCCTTCTTTCTTCTTCCCCCAGCTTTATATGCTGTATGGTATGGAATATCCCTTTGGCCAGTTGGGGTCAGCTGTTCCAGACTGTCCACTTCCAGCTCCTTGCGCACCCCCAGTCCAGTGACCAGTGGGGTGCAGTGAGAGGCTGGAAAGGCCATAACTCTGTGTCAGCACTGCTCAGCAGTAACAAAACCATCTGTTATCAACACTGTTTTCAGCACAAATACAAAACACAGCCCTATACCAGCTACTGTGAAGAAAGTTACCTCTATCCCAGCCACAGCCAGTATACCCACAAAAGTTTCTGTGATAGCTGGCTGATAGCTTCAGTGATAAATTTTCAGAGAAAACTTCTGTTTCTTCTCTTGAAAATGATGTGCTAGGTGCTGTACATACTTTCCGCAGGTTTCTCTACTTGCCATTTTACAAACAATAGCTCTTAGAGGTAGGATGACTTTGTTTCCTGTTAAAATAACTGTGATATTGCATTGAATGTTTGAAAAATGGAATTCAGGATAATTGATTTTACTGCAAGAATGGGATTTATCTTAAACTTTTGAAAGTCATATATCCTGTCTCACATGTTTGGATGAAATAAATCTCAGTGTCGGAAACTTCTTCTCTCTTCACTGTTTATAAAGAAAATTTAGGTAATAAACTTAGCCAGGTGCCAAACTTTTAGATGGTTGAAAAGTGTCCCTGACACTTAGAACTATGGTTGTGCTTATGTTTTTGTTTCAGATGGACCCTACTAGAATTTCAAAAGAACATGCACACTGTGTCAGAACACTCTTTGGTCATCAAGAAAGTACAGATTTACATGATGCATCCTTTGAAAGTGAAGAAATGAAGTTAATGCCAGAATCATGTAGAAATATGAAACAGGCTCTCCAAAGGGCTGTGCAGAAGGTAAGTGTCCCAGACTGTGTGTTCCTTTCTTTCATGGTCCTGTTGAACTTTTTCCAACATCTGTATTCAGAGGTAAGTTCTATAAATTATTTTCTGGTGTTCAAATAACACCCGAAGTTTCATCCAAGATCATATTGTATTTACTCATGAATCTGGTAGTGGTAACCAATTCTGTATTCAAGCATGTTTTATTTATCTTATTTTTTTTAAGAAAGGAAAACTTGAAGTTGTACTGAGGAAAACTATTTGCAGTTAGTTGGTTAGCCATTCTGACTTTTGAATGAACCTGAATGGTAGTCATTTATGCTAATATTTGTATAGGTTTGCCAACACTTTGGATGCTTATAAAAAAAGAACAGTTACACATTTTTTTCAAAGCAGTCTTCCTGTTTCTGACAAGGTTCTCTTAAGATCATCAGCAAGCAAAATATTGTCTGAAGGACAAAGGAGATAGCATTTGCTCACATTTGCTTGTTTCTTACTCTTTCTGCAGCCCCAAATGAGGCATAGTATTCCCTTTTTTTTCCTCCCTTTGCCAGTTCTCTGTTCTATACAGATCATTCTAACACTGGCAGAAGACCTACTTTGCCATAGCATGATAACTGGCAGTCTTATGAATAACAAAAGTGGTCAGCTGAAGAAGTCAGCCCTAATGAGGAAGCCCAGGCAAGTGTCACAATCCTCTCTTTCTGGAGTTACTGCCTTTGATCTCTTTTTGTGTTCATGACAGTGTTTAGAGTTTAATTATGGGCTGTTTAACAGATGAATGTCTGCTATGGTATTTGGTTTTCCTGGCTTATGAGGCCCATTACAACTTTACTACTTCACATCTGCATACAACTGACAGTTTTTGATTAAGGGTGCTACTTCAGATTTGAGCTGAACTCACATACACTTTAGAGTGAACTGTACTTGAGTTAAATTTATAGCATTTTAATTGCGCTAATGTGATGTTTGCTTTTAACAGAGAACCCTGAGTGACAGATCTTTTTGAGAACAAAACACAAAGAAACGTAGGAGCCCATGTCTCGTCTGTTTTGCTAGCCACCTCCTTCAGAAAGGTGGACAAAGTCTGTGCAATTAGTTCTTTCCTCCTGCATTTTATAGAGACACTTGTGCTAGACCTACATCTGTGCTGTGTGCTGGTACTAGACTGCTTTTCCATGTGACTCACATGACAGAGTAAGGAGCCTCTTACTGTAAGTCAATGGGCAGCCCTGTTTTCTGGTCATTTGCTGCTGGTTACTCAACAAAGGCATTGGCTTTAGTTGAGGCTGCATATCCTGCCAGTCTGGATGGAAGTTAAATGCTGCAATGTCCGTGGCCAGGATAAGTAGTGAGTAGGGATAACTTTTCTGGCTGTTGACCATTAGTTTGAGAACAATAAAATTTCCCTTGCCAAAGAAGACTCTCAATTTCCTTTGAGTGCAACAGAATGCATTGAGCAGCTGCACCAGTGTTCTAGGTGCTTTGTCATCTTGTATCAATGACAGAGAAAAAAATAGATAGGAAAATGATCGCCTGAGGCTATGTTTGCATCTTTTCAGTGTATCAGAGAAGTGAAAGTAACAGTGTCAAGGCAGAATTATACTTTATCATGATCTGTAACTCTGCCTTTCAGTCACCCTGCTGCAGTGAAGAGCAGAGATGCAGCCAAAGCTTACTTGCAGTTGTGCTAGTCTTTTGTGTGTGAGGATGCAGCAAATGTGACTTTAAACAGGTTTCTTGTTGTCTGTGCTTTCTTCACTTTCCTGAAGGAGAATCTAATCTGTGTGTGTTTTAAGAACCAGTATCTTATTTGAACTGGCAGCATGTTCAGTGATTAAAATGGACACTTTAAAATACCATTTATCTTTTGTGATTTTTAAAATATATTGTTTTTTGCAAATCAAGCTGTTCAGGAAATGAAAATAGACAACTTGCTTTTGCTCAGGTTTATGGTTTGGTTACAGCTTCTGCCTTACTGCACCGGTTCTCATCTGTTTTCTTTGCACACCTGTAGACATAGTACTTAAATCTAAAGCAGGGTTTGATATTGCAAATGAAAGTGCTCTTAGGAAAGCCAGTGTAGTACGGCTGCAAGGTCAGGTCTAGAAATATTTATCTCCTGAAAAAATAATAAGATTTTTCTTTTAATCAAAATCTAATGACCAATTCCTTAACATTTTTCAGGATAAAAGTTCTGCTTAAGGAGCAGCTTACTAAGTAGAAAGCACATTTTCAATAGTGCATATAAACTTTCAAACAGACAAATAATACATTTTCTTAGCCCGTCTGTTTGCTTAATTTTTTTTCCATGCAACCCTAAAAACCTTTTGGCAGTCCAGATGCACTAACCACAGTCCTTATGAAGCCTGTTATGAGCATGAAGTAGAAAGGACTACAAACATATCTTTGGTCAATCCATAAGTAACTTTTCTTGGCAATACTCCCAGCTTCTAGCAGCTTGGGGAGTTCAGGCATAAGCTAGTCTTCCCACATGACAACAGAGTGCTTTGCTAGACCTCCAGGGCAGCGCTTTTAAGAGATCTATATGCTTAGCAGACATTTAAAGTGCTCATAGTTATGGACCAAGTAAAGATTTCACGAGTGATTGCTGTACGTTGTTAAAATTTTACTATTTCCATCCTACAATCTTACATGCCTTTTTTCTTTTCTGCCAGCAATAGACTACTTATTTGGGTATTGCTAGTCTCCAAACTGTAGTCTGAGTATTGGTTCATGTACTTTTTCACTTCCTTCCTGATTAACATTCTTCAAATTGCTGAATTTCCGGCAAGAGAATCAGATGCTTCTTCCTGGTACTTAGCTGTACTTAAAGCACGTGGGTAGTAAAAGAAAAAAATGCATAAAGAAGCTTAAGATCACAGATGAAAAAGCACATGAATATCCAAAGGACTTCTCATTGGTCTCAAAAGGCTCCTTATAGCTGCTCAGAGTAGATATTGAGATATTGTAAAAGCCAAAGGAGATGAAAAACCTTTCACAAATATGTGTTAAAGTGTAGCCTTGTCTCTGTGTCCACACTGGATATAACTTGTAGAGGAAGAGTTATTTTTGCTTTGAACATGCTGAGATGGTAAGGGTAAAACCTGCTACCTGCTGTGGATTAGGAAAAGAGCAGTTTCCAACATTCCAGACACTTAAAGCATGATTTTTAGCTTTAAGATGTGAAAGTTTTGGAGCTTTTTAATGGCGTGTTCAATTTTTTGGATGAAGGGAAGACATGTTTTTCATTTTTGTGACTAACTGCTTGTCTGTTTTGTAAACAGTGACTGTGTGAAGGAGTTTGGAATGTGGGAAGCAGTTCAGCAGAGTTGATTTGGTTGGCGGTGGGCAAATTACACAAAGGTGTACAAGAGTAGCTTTCCATAAGACTAACAGAGTGCTGTGATTAATGTGTACAGTTTTGCTAAAAACAACTGAACAGCTTAGTATCACAGTTCTGTGGATGGCGGTCTTAGAAGTCACTGCTAACATTTTGTCAGTAGTTCTTGTGCCATTATAGCAGTTTCTTAGTCACAGGTTCTGTTGAGCTGTTTCTGCTTCCTTAATGGGATTTTACATTGTGATTAAGTATGAGATGCTTAAAGACATTCAGGTGCTAAACATGCAGCTGATACTTTAAAGATTTGAAGAACCATAGCTCTTAATTCCTTGCAGTAAGAATGCCCAGAGACTTTTATAATCCCATTAAGAGGATATCTTTAGACATCTGGATTTCTTCAGATAACCACTGAAAAATGTCCTTTAGGGTCAGAAGGAAGTATGTGGTAAAATGTTTTTCTAACGCAGTTTGTGTATCAGCACCTTGGAACTGTAGAAACATGCAGTAAAAAATCAAGAAGTGTTGAACTACATATTCTTCAGGAGGAAACTCACAACTCCATATCTGTTTTCTAGGGGCTAGTTCATTTGTTTCATCTCACTTTTGGAAGCCTAGGCAGCGTAACAGAAAGGAATATCAGTTTTGTGGGACTGGCCAGAATCAAGTAAAGAACTTGACACTAGTCCAGAGCTTAGAGAACTGATGGAGGATTTCTGTTTTCTGGGCACAGTCTTGCCACTTCTAATCCAGTGACAAGCACACAGAAGAGTCAGTGAACATAAGGCAGCCTCCAACTCTTCTCAGTGCGTTAAGTGTTGAGCTCATGCTTATAATTTCCTTTTTGATGTGATGATACCTTCATTCCTAATTGCATACTAGCATAGCTTCAAGAGGAGTACAGGAGAGTGTTCCTGACAGAGAGACATGCTCCTAGGAAACAGGAAAGTAGGCTTGAAACTATCAGGACAAGGAGACTTGTGGACCCAAGTCTACACGGGTAGCTGTTCTGCTTACCAAGTGCTGATGCTGCAGAGGAACAGCACCACCAACAGTTAGAACAGCTCAGACTGTATTTCATGAGAACCAGAGCCTTTCTGCATGGAAGATGAGCTGAGTCAGGCTGCTGGATCTCTCACTGCTTAAGCTAGAGCATCTTTGGAAATGTGCAGAAGCAGAACTCTAAGCTCCTAGGAAAAGTTTAAGTTAGGAGTAGAGTAGCAGTTGACCAGTTCAGGGATTTCAAAGGCTGAGCAGCTACCAGCCATGGGATCTTTTGTTTTTAGTACTAGTTTAGGTAATAGGAGATTAAAATGTACATAGTTCTTTTTGGAAACACCCAGTTGGCTCTCCAGGCAAGAACATTCACATAACCCAGAAGGAAAGGATGTGAAAGCAAACTTGACATTTGAGAAATTTCCAATAAGAAAGCAAGAAAACAAAGAAGTTTCCCCTTCAAAGAAAAGGGTTGTGGATAAGCGTGTTACAGTAATCTCCAAGTGTGGTCTGTCGCCTAGGCTCTTCTTACCTTATGTCCTGTTCTTTTCAGAGTCTTTTGCCATCTTTCACAGTACCTGGTACTTACTTGCAGTTCTTGTCACCTTCCTATTTTCTGCTTAAGTGTGGTTAGCGGCTCATTCTGGTATGCAGCTCCTAGAATTAAACCTCGTTTTCATGCTCCTAGAACTGACATTGAAGTAGGAAGATCAGAGAATTAAAGTGAACGTAAATAGGGGAGGTAGATACAAGTTTTACTTCTGAAGCTGTGATTCTTCTGCTTCTCTTCTTATTTCTACTGCAAATAAGCATCTTTGATTCTTATCTACAAAATCAGCATATCTCTGCTGAAGTGTTATGTTTTGATAGTCATAATGCAACTTCCCTACTGCTGTGGCTTTTCATTTTGGTTTAACATTTAAATACCTACTGAAAGGGGAAAGTGAGAGTAATAAATGCACTGGCTAAGGCATTATAGACTTCACTGTGGTTGCAAAATTACATAAAAGCAGGACTTCAGGTGTTTTTAAAGCAGGATTTCAAATTCTAAAACACCGCAGTGATTGAGAGCACGGTGGAACATTGCTGATCTGGCCAAATCTGAGACATATTGCGTATACCTGGATTGAATCAGGCAAACAGCAGTATGCGTGACATAAAGATGAAACAAGGACCACTCTTAAAGAGGACATGACTTGCTATCATCAGCAAAATGTTTCCTTTTACTAAATGTCTTCTGGATGGCTCCATGGTGTGAGGTATTCTGAATAACAAACATATTACCCCTGTGTTTTAGAAAGTCGTAGGAAAACGGAGGACAGAAACTGAGGACTGAACTTAATATTACCAAGACTCAGTCCATGCTTGTAAAAAGAACAGGCTGTTTAGATTTTTGAAAACTGCTGTTTGTATCTTTTTCTCAAGAGGAAGGTAGGTGTGGATTATTAAAACCAGAGCTTTTTTTAGTGCCTGATGTTTGCAATTTGTGATGTTCTTGGGTTTGTGTAACATGGGTTTCATTCACGTTAAAATTCATCTGTAGTCTTGAAGAATTGCATTGAATTCTGGCACCCGGTCCATTTGGCCCAGTCCAGATGGGGAAGACGCTTAATCCTTCAGTTCCTGCATACCTTGTTAGAAGTGAGCCTTGACTGTAGAGCCTTGCAATCCTGCAACTTTCTGTTAGTGGTCACATGTGAGGAATGGAGGTTTTCATTTACCTCATCACAAATGAAATTCAGAGCTTACTTTCCTTAGTTGTTAGAGTGATTACACACTAGTTTCTATGTAGAACTGTCTCTTTCATTACTTTTGGACCCCAAGTAATTGAATCAGTTCATTAATGCCATAGTTTGATGTGATGCCTTCCTTTTAGCCATTGTTCTGTTATACTTGGAAAAATAATCCAAGTGCTGTAAATAGGAAAGGTTATAAATGTCCTGTCACCACTATGTCAGTAAATAACGAAGTGATCACACACACCATCGTTCCTATTCACCTTTATCAGAAGATTGGACTGAGGAAGTAATTTGATTGTGGCAGCTAAACTGTGTGTGTTCATATTACGCATTCTCATGTTGACGTTATGCATATCCCAGGCATCTGAATATAATGTAGGTGGAACAGTATCCCCAGATATATGCACAGAGTACTGTAAGTGTGCAAACTAAACAACATTGCAAAACCAGGAAAACATCAAAGCCATGGCTCTTTCTCATTTTAGGAAGTCCAGCGTGTCATGGGAAGAACATCACCAAGACCAGAAAAAGGTAGGTGCTGCTTTATGAATGAGAAATATTTTAGTTCCACTAAACTTGTCTTTTTGGGGTAATGCAATTCTTTTATCTCTAGCTGCAATGGAAGCATTAGGAATTGAACTGTATAGAAGAAACAAACCTGCAAAGCAGCCATTTGCCCATCTCATTATTGATGACAAGAATATTCCATCTGGTAAGTTCAGTTTTAAGTGAATACTTCCAATACTACTCTAAATGCATTAAACAGTGAATAATGATATGAAAATAGTTCAGCAAAACCAGCAACAGACTGGGATTTCAGAAATGGCTTTTGATAGATAGCAAGAATAAATTGGATGCATTAAACGATTTCAGAAGCAAAGGGGGAATGTTAAAAGGGGAATGGCTCCCCTTTGTATTAGGCATGTGCTGAATAGCATTTCAAATTATCAGTTTTCATAATTAACCTCTGAGGGCTTGGCCTGCCCCTTTGTGCTGTCATCAGGTGAGGAAGGAAGATCTTGTGTTGAATGCTCTCCTCTGAAGTTTCTCATTTTCATTGGCATGCAGGGCCCATCCAGAGTTTTTCACTCACACTGGACATCATTCATAGGTGTATACACACACAGAGATGTGTTCATATATCCTTGTGTGCATGTGTATAATATACCAGTGCAAAGATCAGCCAGAGTACAGATCATGCAGTTTGGAAGATGTTTCCCTTCTATTGAGTCGAAGTCAGGATTTTTTTTGTCCTGTTGTCAGCTGAAGAAATGTATTGTTTTCTGTTGTAAAATTCAAGCATGTGTTGTGTCCACCTGTTCAACCCTTTGCTGCAACACTCCTTTTGAGTGCTGAAGTGTAATGGGGTTTGTATGAGGTGACACAACATTTGTCTTCAGGGTGGACCTGGAAACTGAGAATCTTATATGAGTCCACAGTGCACATGCATGTCAGGTGCCCATCAGTGAAAGAACTTGCCATAAAGGAAGTACACCTTTCATTTGGAGGTGTGGAAAATCTGGAATTGCAGTCTCGGTGGCATTACTATAACTTGCCTGCTAGTTCCCTGCCCTCTGTGTGTATGTCGCACTCTGACAGCATAGGGCTGAGTTTATAGCACGTTTCCTTCTGCTGATGGCACGTTGGAAAGGTTTTATTCCATTCGTTTTTATGTTGCAGGACTGGTGTAGACTTTTTCACAAAATATTCCAGGGCCCTCATGACATTCTGACATGCCAAAGCTTCACAAGAGTCTGTGTGCATCCATCTAGTCCAATGGTAGCAAGATAAAAATCATAACATTGTACTGTGAGCAACAGTGTGACTCGGATGCAGTATGTTTTTGGGCAATTGAGTAGGGGGAAAAATATGTTCTTGTGGCTTTTATCTGCCCCTGTGGTAAGAGGATGGCATTCTTTTATATTGCCAAAGCTCTTATTTTCTACACAGAGGTATTCGGGTGGCTTTGGGAATATCCTTGCTAGTACAATATCCGGGAACAAGACATGAATCTGCCTTGGAACACTCTCCAGAGGAAAAGATTCAGTCCTACAATTTTAAGATATGTTAGAATGGTTTTATTTTTTGCCCGGGGCACTGTCAGTTGAGATTTTTCTCTCTGTATTCTCAACACAACAACTGGTGTGGTAGAAGTAAACCAGAGTTTTTTCTGAAGCTATCAGATAGAGGATCTTAAGATAGGAGAGTGCATTGATCACCACTGTGTCCTTTCTCTGAAGATTTATACGTTCTGCAGTGCTGAATTCCTTGTTAATTAAGCTGTGCACATTGCTTTTCTGTTTTATATAACCAAACCAAAGGGGAATGCTGTGCTGAGACTTGAAATCTGAGATTTTAGCAGCCTGCATAGTAATACCTTGCTCTTGCTCTGTTTAAAGACAAAGCAATTCTGTACAGCTTCGTGCCTGGAGGGATAGGATTCTTTCAAGTGCATTGGCATTGCCAAGATCCAGAGCTTTATAAGCAGAGAGCTTAAACAGCTTGTCATATGGCAGTCAGAACTTCCAAAAGCTTTCTTGTTAGCTCAAATGCCTCCTGACAAGCTTCTATTTTAGTCAGATTTTGGCTTTGACCTACTTTTACCATAGGTCCATAGTAGAAGATTCAGTATCAAACAAGTAAACTTGTCTTAGCATTTTGTCTTTAGAAGGTTTCAAATAATTTGCTAATCATAGAGACAGATGACTTCCATCCACAGAAGTGGAGTGTGTCAGTGTCACAGTTTGTGAAATCCACCTTTTCCTGTGGGGAGTTTATTTGCTGTTTCCCTGGATATTGCTGTAAACTGTGTTTTTATCCAGGCTAGCAGCTGATAATTTTTACTGTTGTGCAGTGCTGCATTAACCTTCAAGGGAGTGACATAGCACATCTATGGGTAATGGCAAGGGAGACATTGCTCTTTCTTGTTCTCTTCACTTTTTTTTCTTTTTCAAAAGCACAGGCTGCTGGAACTCTCAGAAACACATTGCCTGTGACAGCAAGCTTTGTGTCTCCTTGGAGCAGATCTACTCCTTACCAATGTTATGAGCTGCACATACTCCCTTCTGATCTGGCACATATGGCTTCTGCCTCTTTTGGAGGAGCATTGCCAGGATGTTAATCATGAGCACAGCTTCTGCTGTCCTTGTAGGCATTGTAGCAGTGAGGGGTTGCATCCTTATAGATAGCTGGAACCCTGAACCTACTGGTGGTGAGGCACTTTAGTATCATGCGTACCGGTATGAGGCAGTACCCACTTGGCTGGGTAGCATAGAGGTTAGTGACAGGCATAAAGCATTGGGAGATTTTCCTCTCCCGTCTTGTTTTCTCTGACTGCAAATGGCAATATTTATTTTCTTCCCCTGATTCTTTACCCTCCATGTCTGAAACCCTTCTAAATTGTTTTCTGCCATCCATGAGCCTGGACAGATAATTTCTTAGTATTTTAAGGTTCTCCACTGTCATCACTCTCACCCAGAATAAACAGAGAGTCAGAAAAAGAAGTCTTCACTTTCAAACAGGATTTTAAGTAGTTTACTACTGAACACCCTTCATGAAGGGGCATCGAACAGTGTCTATGAGAGAACATTTTCCTTTGACCTGGTTCACAATAATATCAAGCCTCAAATGGACTTTTGCAGCTGGGGGATAGTGTGAGGGAGGGGGAAAAATAACCCTTCCCAGATCTTGGTGTCCCCACCCATCATCTGGCGGCAGAAGCCGTAGTGGTTTGGCTTGCTGTGTGTATTTTTTAGGTTTGCTGCCTTAGGTTAGAGCTGGATGCTTGCTGGTTGGTTTTTACCAGAGCTCACTATAAATGCTACCTAGGTTTTAAATGAAAACAGTGAATTTTGGTTTATAAATTGATTACAGAAATAGTCACCATTTAAAGGAGAAAATCACAAACAGAAATAAATATAAATGTTAAATATATCATTTGGAGTGTGAATTAATACCTTTAGCTGTCTAAGGAAACACTGTAGTATTCTGAGCTATTTACAGCTACAGGTTTGACTTAGCTACACTTTGCCTCCAACAGACTTTTTCAGAGCAAACAGTGCTTTGGTCCTTTCTTCAGGCTTTATTTATACCTGAGCATTACTATGCTGCAAACAAATTATCAACACAAGGCTAACTAATTTTATTGAACTCATTTGTAGTAGTCTTAGTTCATGCTCACAAATACACAAGACGCTGTTTTTATTTGTCTTTAGTTTTCAGAAAGGCTGTGTATTATTTTGAATTTTTAAATCATGCTTTTTTCCATGTCTGGAAGACTATCTTACTCATTACCTCCATGACTGTTTCCTTCTCTGTCAACTTGACTTACCTTGTGCTATTTTTTTCATTATTCTAAAGTAAATTATTTCACAGAAGATACAGTATTGCAGCATTTCTGACTATCCCATGACTTGGATTACGTGTCAGAGTTTGTGATATGTGGACTGCTGATTTGGCGCTAATGTTAGTGCTCCAGTTTTCTCCACTTCCTGTGTTTGGGGGTACTGATTGTTTTGATGTCTCCAAATCTGGGTGTATTACCACTGCAAGTGCTGAGAACCTGCTTGCTCCTTCCATTAAAGGTTGCATGACAGAACTCCTCCCATAGCATTTTTGTGCTGTGCTGCTGGCTGTGGCACACCTCTTCTGGAGCTCTGAATGGTGGCAAAATACCCATCTGCCTTAGCTAATACAATCACAGCATTATAATTTAATGCTTTATAATTTAGTCTCCTTTAGTAAAGGATTTCCAGAAATTATCTCTGCAGATCCTCTGTTCAAAATAGATAGCATCATCTCCCATCATCACTTGGCCTGTCCCTCTACCTGACCATGGATGAATGATGTGTATTTACTTGAACATCAAAATACTGTGAACAAACTTCACCCAGAGCCCACCTCTCAATTACGAGCCAGTGTAGCACCTATTTGCCCTCTTTTCCCTTCCCTCTTTTCAGCAGGAAGTCATGCCTTCCTATTAAAGATTTCTTCAAAATTGTAGCTTAAGACTGGCAACTAAAAAATTTACTTGTCAGGTAAAATCTGCCTAGCAGCTACCCGGCGTGCCACCAGGCAGTCACAGCGCGCATTTCTGTTCCATCATAGATACACATTACTGTCCCATATCTAAGTGCCTGTCCTCTGATCTAAGCAGTGATTTCTAGGCTGTCCTCCTCATCTTGGAAGGTAGCCCGACCTCCTTGGGGCAGTATTTCTCCCAGACTTAATGCTGTGCACAAGAAGTTCTACAACTTCCTTGGCTATCCTCTGTGCTTCAGAGGTGCAGTCTGGTACTTTTATCTTAGCACTTCTTGCAGGTGAATAATTCCAGGCTAAGAGACTTAAGATCTTGGTGTCTTTTCCAGTTAATTGATGGTTTTCAGAGGTTTTTTTGAGTCACTGCACAGAAGATGGCTTCTCTGTATAATTTTGCTAGCATAATTTCTACCTGGCTGCACTAGAAGCCATAGGGGAGCAACTATTTATGATCTGCCTTTGAGAACCTGTGCTTTGCTTAAGTCTTCGTGGAAGAATGCCAGAAGGTTTCTGTTCTGGTCTGCTGTTAAAGTATTCCTCTCACATGCAAAAGTTGCTTGCCCTTGGCAGTTAGGCAAGGCTCATCTCTCTCAAATTCCCTTGTCCCTACTTACCCTTTCTTTTTGCAGAGACAAATACAAGAGGCATCTTTTGAACCAATCGAATATACCTGAGGCTTTTCCCCAGCATGCTTGTGAGCACTCGTTGGAGGGGAGGGCACCGGGCCCTGCTGTGTGCCATGGAAAGTTTGGTAGGGATAGACTGTTTTCATTTGATGTTGGGAGAGTCAGGTACTGCACGTTCTAAGCAGGCGTTTAGATGCACTGGGAGGCTAAGGTGTAAAATCGTCTGGTACATATGTGAACCCACTCCTCTGGGAGGGAGCAAATGAAGTTATTCTGTTGTGCTGAAAACTGCTAGTGGTTAGGAGGACAAGTTGGCCAATTCCTATTGGTTGTGTTATGCCATATGTATTACACTGAATAATAGAGTATTAATGGCTTGTGCCTATGAGGAAGGCTCATGGAGCTCTCAGGACAGTGTAGTTTCCCTTTGCATGGGCCTGCCTGTGGGCTTTGCCAGGATCTTCTTTTCCCACTGTTGCCTATTCTATTTTTGCAGGCATGGGCTGTGAGATGAGGGGGGTGCTATAATGGGGTAGTGGTGAAGATAGGGAAGTGAAGGGACTGTGGGATGTGTGCTTCAGGGCATGCTCCTCAGCAGAAACTACTGTGATAAATCTCTACATGATACATTTGCTGTAGCAGCAATTCTGTCTGAGCTGGTGTTGCAGTCTGCTCTTACCACTGTGCCACCAAAAACAATCTGAAGTGCCAAATATGACCAGGTTTGGAAGGAAGACTCAAATGTTCTCTCTCAGTGCCTCTCTGACCTCCTGCCAGGCCATCTCTCAGCACTGCCTCCATAGTAGGATATAGATGAAATGACATCTGAGATATCATTTGACATCAAGCTGATGACATCAGCTTGAAACCTCCAAGAGATGATGCAATATGTCTCCCTGATGATAGTGGGAGCTGTCTTTTTGGTCCAGAGAACAATTCCTGTATGTGTGTACCTGTAAGTGCAAAGTGATGGTGCTAAGCTGGCAGACTAATCAAACATCTCCAATCTCTCAGCTCTTTTTCATTATCTTTGCAAAGGATTTAGCCTAGCAGATAAAGGACAGCCTCCTGTTTACCAGGCCACCATCAGGGGTGCAGAGCTGAAAGGGTTTCATGTACCTGTTAGAAGGAATTCAGTAATGCGTTTTTGCATGTGATAATTCTGTTAATCCACCCTTTTTGGTAGTCAGGTTTGGTAACTGTTATGTGTATATTTTGGTTCCCTCATGCATGATGTTCTGTGGAGAGACTGAAAACATTATCATTTTCCTTCCTAATTTGTGCATCTCCATCCTAAGACAACTTGAAGGGGGGATGTTCGTCTCCAAGCATGGAATATCAGTTCATTGTTCCTAGTTTGAAACTTATGATACTGTAGTAAATAAAAATAAGAAAAAAAAAAAGAGCAGTGTGTCTAGTCACATCTGTCTTCCACAAGCTTGTCTTCTAAGACCTACTGCTAGATATTAAAGAATCCAAGTTTACCTCTTGAATAGTTATAATTGTCCAGCTAGAAGTATTTGTAAAATTATGAATTAGGATGGTGATGTAGACCACTATCCTAGGTATCTAGCATATGAGTTAAATGATGTTTTAGAGCCCTATTCTGGTATATGCAACCGCTAGGTTGTCTAAACATTGTTTTCTCATAAAAAGGTTTGTTATGTCATAAATACTTGAAGTGCTACGTAAAGCCTAGGCAACTTAGTGTGTAATGCTAGAAAGGCACAATTGTACTGATTTATCCACATTTTTTGATGTTGTCAGATGAAAATCTTTACCTTTATACTACTACAGTCACAAGAATATAAAATATGGGAAGGTTTCATAAACTTTCTCTTTGGGGAATTATCAGTTTACCTTGTGTTCAGAATTTTAGTTATCCCTTGCAAACACAAGTTAAAGACTGATAACAAGTTTTTCTTTTCAAATTCCTCTCAGCAATTTGTTAGTTGAATAAAATTTTAGGTGAAATGCACTGTCTTAGCAGAACTTGTTGCAGGACTGCTTAGCATAATCAAATTATAGGCCAAGCAAGTGTTTTGTACCACAGTCCAGCAGGCGCTTCTAGTGGGAGGGCAGACAGTTATAAATAGCAAGCCAAATATAGGAGTGCATTGAAAAAAGAAAATTTCTTAAGAATTTTTATCATCATTGTCTAATACTCACTGCAGCCTATAGAACTCTAGTTGATTGTAAAAACCTAGAGATTGCTTTCTAAATGTTGGGTTTTGCTAAATGTTTATAAATAATCTCTCTTTTTTTCTCTCCTCCTCAGGAACCCGCAAAGTGAACCTCACATCCTGGCATCACGACAAAGGCCAGGCAAACCTGTCAAATATGACATTCAATGATGGAAAACTAATTGTTAATCAAGATGGCTTTTACTACCTGTATGCCAATATTTGTTTTAGGCATCATGAAACTTCAGGAAACTTGACTAAAAGAGGGCTTCAGCTGATGGTATATATGATTAAGACAAACCTTAAAATAAGGCGCTCTGATGTGTTGATGAAGGGAGGGAGCACCAAATACTGGTCGGGAAATTCAGAATTTCATTTTTATTCTGTAAATGTAGGAGGATTTTTTAAATTAAAATCTGGTGAAATGATAGGTATCCAGGTATCAAACCCATTGCTATTGGATTCATCGCAAGAAGCAACTTATTTTGGAGCATTTAAAGTTAGGGATTTAGATTGAAGCTTTCTGTAGTGTGCTGAAAATTGTTTGAGTTTGGAGTTGTCCAGAAACAACTTGAAGGCAGAACTGAAAATCTTCTGGAACCCAATTACATCTGTATAAGCCATATATCTCTAACCACATATTTTTGTACTGTGCTGGCTCCAGTGGAAGTCCCACAAATGCATGGAAGGGCAAAATTACACAGTTCTGATTTAGTTTGTAGCAGTTTTACTTCATTTGTTTCCACTGGCTTCAGTAGAATCATTATGCCTTTTACATTGGTGTAGTTGAAATCAAAAAATTAATATTATTGAACTTCTGTTTCCAAGTTCTGCTCTGACATTTTAACCTGTGCTGTCCTTATTAGTTCTGGTGAAAACATAGGGCAGGACAGACCTTGGTTCCCAGCTTGCATTTGAGGACTCCATTTTGCTTGGGGCTGAGTGTTCTGACCCTGAGACAGCAAAGATTATTAAAGTATGACTAATCCCATTGCATTTGATGTGACTTTTCACGTGCTGAGTTAGGCCTGGTTTTGCATTGCTGGATCAGGGTTGGAGAGCTCGGACCATGGCAGAAATGAGTTGCAGAGCACCTAAACAGTTCAGCTTAGATTTTGCCTGATAAAAAGTGCCATTCCAGAAAGAAGGGAGATCATCTGGCCCTGCAGTTCTAAAAGGTTAATTACAGGATATTTTATTATCATTGCACGGTTAATTGCAAATATAGATTGCCAAAATACGGTGTGCCTTTAAAGTATTACATTGTGCCAGAACCTGCAAAGACATTTTTTAAACAAAAATTATGTATTTTTATATTCTGTAAAATCTAAAGTTATATTTCAGGTGTAATGTTTTGTGTAAAAAAAAATGTAAATTATGTTGTCCTATAGTATTTGATACAAAATATTTAAAATCTCTTGCTGTTTGTATATTTAATGTTGTAAACTGTTTTTATGTACAGACATGTTAAACTGGTGCACTTTTTGATCCCAATGGGAAAAAATGCAGCTATAAGAGGTTGTTTGCAATTAGCAAATGTAATATATATCTTTGTTCTTCTTAACTTAATAGATTTCTTTTAAACTTGTCAGTATTATTGGAAAGGGGGGGGGGGCAAAATCACACACATGCCGTGAGTAATTATACCAGAATGCTGGTCACTGGGTGCCTTATAAACCTGGAGGGTAATTGACATTACAAAGCTGGCATTGTGTAAAAATAAAATAAAAAAATTAATACATAAGCCCCCGAAATGTATTAGGAGTATTTATAATTACTGAACAGGCATATTTTCCTCCAACAAAATCTGCAAGTGGTGAATTCTGCAATTGAATAATGACTTTTTTTAGCTTAGTTTCCTGAAAAAGTGAAGCTTATGTAATTGCGTTGCCTGTTCTTGTCTCCCCTTGTAGCTTTTAAAATTCTGCACACTTCTGCCAGATTTGACAAATGAATGGCAGAGTTAAGAGGTATTCTTGCAGGTTTTACGAGGATAGACAGCTGAGAACAACTCAGCCATTTACACATTATTTAACAGTGGCTGGCCACTGTTTGTATTAGCCAACAGATTATATGAGGAGACTCCTTGCTGGCTGCAACGTGTGTTGTCGCTTGTGTAGTTGCTTGGGCAAAAGAGACTGGTGGATGGGAGGGTGTGAGGGGGCCATAGGGGCAATAGGGGGAGAGCTGCAAATACGAAGGTGATGTTTAGAGCACACTTGGACAGGGGACAGCAACTTGTTGGGGAGGGATGAGAGAGGTGTTTGAAGTGCTTGTCTGTGTGCTTTAAGAATGACGTGGGGAAAACCTACTATTTAATTAAGTCAGAATCGAAGAAGGCAAAAGACTCAAGTCTGTAGGAACTGGGGCTTCGTACAAATCCTCAGGCTTTTTTTTTTTTGTAAGTAATTGAGTTGAATCCAAGCAATTATTTTATACTGTATAATAAACATTTCTTTTTAATGTTAATATTGTTTTCTTACAAAATATATTTCTAAGAAAAAAATCAACTTTGTGATTTCTTTATTTTCATGTGTACCTGTATTTCTTGTGCAGCTTTGGTAATTTTATTCAGATTTCAGAACATGCAGGCTGGGTATGGCATAACTCATTGAAGAAAAATGAGTCACAAATCAACTATTTTGAGACAACTAACAATTAATTTTATGGAGTTTTGATTTGGCTCCAGACATGCATCCACCACTTTCAAGTTGGTTGACATCTTTAGGGGTTGGAAATCTAACTGAAAATTAGGACTTCATATTTATATTATACACCAAAGAGTTGTTAGATTCCAGTCATTACTGGTTTTGAACTGGGACAACTTTTTTTTTTTTTTTTTTTAAATTTCAAGAGCTATGGGTCACAATCATTTTTTCTACTATAGAGATGTCCAGTGACAGGCTGGGAGAAAATGTCTACTCTGTGTCTGTCCTGGGAAGGTAGAGATGGGAGTTCAGGTGATTTGGAAAGTTAGACTTAGTTGCTAACCTTAGGAAATGCTCTGCCTAAACATGATGTTAGATGAAGGAGAGGAGCCACCAGCACTAGATGACTCTGGCTATGGGCTATGAGTGTGTGCTGGAGAAGGTCACAGAGCCTGGAGTGTCGTCTGAGCCCCTGAGCTTGATTGATGGCCTGCGCATCCCAAACCACCAGAGCTTATAAGAGGGCTTCTGAGGCTCAGCTCAGCATACCTGGGCCCATTAGGAGGGCTGTAGGCATCTGAATTTCACAATGCAATATGGGGCTTTAAATTTCCCTTGTATGACAACTTTGAAGCCTAAATGGTTTGGGGGTTGCAGTGGGTTTTTTTCTGGTTGTGGATTTGGGGTTTTTGCCTTGTCTGGCTGAAAATTGCATGATGAACAGGTGGGAGGTATTTGATAATGTCCTCATGGGGCTATATAGGCCATGGTGGGGATAACAGTTAGAAGTCAAGCTCTGACTCCTCTCTCTACTAAATAAAAACCAAATAGGAGATCCTATTCTGCCTGTCTCACCCTGGTCTTTTCGTACATTTCTTACATTTCTTCTTACATTTCCTTGCTCCACAAAGAGCTGTAGGTATAGATTGATTTTTGCTTTTTATATCAGAGCAGCCACAGATTTAAAAGCTTCAATGGTGTCGTTTGAGGCAGGTATTCTAAGATGATGAAGTAAAGCCATCTGCTCTGCCACTGACCTTCCTAAAACCAAGTCTTCCCCCCAGAAGTGTCTGTTCTTTTGTGTCCACTTCATTTACTTGATTGCTTCATCAGGACTCAATGAAAAGAGTGGATGAATCAATTAATGGAGAGAGTGACCTTGAGAAGAAGGTGATGTGTTCTTGGCTAGGAAAGGTACATGTGACTCTTATTTTATAACCTTCAAAAGATAATTTTGGCCTGGGGATACAGGATGATTATTTGCTGAAAATTGAAGTTAAAAAAGTCTTACTTGGAAATAGTTTATTTGCAATTCAGGGTATTTGTGTGCATGTAAACATCTGTATATTCTTACTGTGTTCTTGCTAAGTTAATTTTTATACATGGGGTTACGACTGCATATTTTGGCACCTGAGTACTCCTCCCCCCGCCTTCCCAAGCTCGGTCCAGCCAGTGACTGTTTCTTTTTCTGTCTATCCCACTTCCTTTCTCTGTCTCTTTCCAGCTGCCAATGTGTCCTGCTCACCCCACTCTTAGTGACTTACAGCTACTTTTCGTGGTGGTAGCAACAGCCTTGGATCAGACCTAGGTATATTCCCCTTATTTGACCCACTTTCAGGTGTCTTTGCCGTGCCTTTAGATGGAAAAGAGCAAGACTTTTGGCAGAAAAATTTTTCAACTATTGATTGAAGGACTGAGCTAGATAGAAAAAAAGAAAAGTAGTTGGGGAATAAGGAACCAGCCGTTTGGACGCATGAAGCAATCCGTACTGCCCTTTGGTCTGATGTACCAGCTTTGGAGGGTTCCAAACAATTACCATGTGCTTGTATTTTCGTGTGACAAAGTTAATCTCCAGCAGAACTTCACAAACATGACTGTATGCAGCATTTTGCTGCAGTGATTGGAGAAAACTCACACCTAAACCAGAAAGTGCTCTTGCACATATGTGCAGGCAATTTCTTGTTCTTTCTCCCTCTCTGTGTTGGTGTCTTGTCCCCAATTTCCTGTTTGCTGTATTTGGGTTCATTACCTGCGGACTTTGCCAACTGTTTATTTTTTTTAGCTCACTGGGGTCTGACCCTGTAGGTCCCATACCTTTGCCTAATGTTTCCATTTGTGACTAGCACCAAAGCAAAGCTCAGTCATGGAAAGCTGAGAAACCTGTGTCAGCTTGAGGTTGTTTAAATTAGATTTCAGAAACTTCTTGGCAACTTTGGATGTTTCTTTTTACTGCATTTTTTTTAGCTGTTAAGTCTGAATGTGCTGGGGTTTGTAGCTGGGTTTCCAAGGAAATATTTGTGCTGGGGTGGAGGTGAGAGGCTGAGTATCTTTGATTTACCACTGTCTGTTCACAACCTGTTTTATGAAGTTTTAGAGAGGGCATATTTTCCTTCCATTTGTTCAGCATTTGAGCCATGTGCTGTTTAATGCCTGCCCTCTTGCATCACACTGCTTTTCCCCAGACTGCACATCACCAAACCCCAATCAATTTATGTTCGGCTGTGACAGATAACAAGCAGGAACTACAATTGCTTTCAGCTCCTTACATGCTGCAAGTCACAAAATGATAGATTCATTTTTCTAGGCTTCTGGATCTTGATTCATTCACTGCATTAGAAATTCTTGGTTGTTCTTTTAGCAGAGTATGCCAGAATCCTCCGTTGACTACTCAGCTCACATTTCAGGTACTAATATGGCTTCATGATGTAGCTTCTTCCTCATCCTGTAGGTTTCAAACTCACTCATTCCCCAAGTCTGTATTATCAGGCATTCATAAGAATGCTTAGTGGGCAGTTTTGGGGACCCCAGCTCCTTAAGGGAAGGATTCACAAACAGGATCTCCTTCCCCTGTCCCCTTACTCACAAGTGCTGGATTTTAGAGCACTGAAACATGACCACATGGATGATAACTTTTTGGGAGTTCAGATACTCTCTTGTACACAATATTTTTACTTCATGTCCCACTAATTCAAAGGATTTTAACCTACTCTTCACTCTTAATTGGGTTGAATGAAATGTTTGGAAGGATTTTTTTTTTTTACTGTGTCACAAAAGAACACTAGATGCCACAATCACATCTATGTTCCGTGAACATAGATAAAATCAGTTCACCACAGATGTTGGCTATAAATGCAGAGTGGAGCAAACCTTCATTGCTTGTCACTTGTTTACTGCTGTGCCTGCTCTGACCCCAGCGTGAGCTTTCCAACCTGCTGACATCCAAGGGACTGATGTATGGCAAGTGGCATAACCTGTATGTACTTATTCTGCCCTCTGGGAACTAATAACTAATGACACTGCTCTGGTTAGCAACCTTTTGCAGACTGACTACTCTTTTTTGTATAAACATCTCCCAGATATAATCCTTTCTGTGTTACACAGAAGTTTCACCAGCTCCCTGCTTACCTGTAGCTTTTTGCAATGTTAGTGTCACCAAATGTTTTTTTCTGTAGTGCAGTAACACACGCAGTTAACACATCTTAAACAAAACAAGGTCCGTCTGGTTTGATGTTTTATCAATCATCATGGCTTCAGATCTTTGCTCTGGGAAAACATCTGCAGTTCTGGAAATGGATAGTTAGGTTATTTCTGTCCCGCTAACTGGAAGAGGGCTGGAGTTACAAGGCACTGAGTGGCGTGCAGCCTTGAAGCTTAAGCCAGCTTCCCTCTTAAGCAGAAGATCCTACCGACTTGCAACCCACGAAGTTGTGTTTTTATCACATGAAACTGAGCACATGTGCTGTATGCCCCAGAGCTTGACAGAGAGGCCTCCTCCAAGCAGGTCAAACAGGGCCAGAAAGAGCTAAAATAAACCCATGTGTGCAGCAAAGGTCCAGGACTGAGCTTTTGCCTTTTTTGATTCACTACTGTCAACAGACAGTAATAAATTAGAAAATAATCTGGTAGCACAAAATGTTTTTAATTTGTTTACTATTCCCTGAAATTAGCTGTTGAATTTACCACCTATTGTCACCTATAAATGTATAACTGAATTACTACTTATGTGAGTCTGCATTTTCTCCCAAATCTAACAGTCCTATTACAGCATCATGAATAAAAAGAGAAAATTTTATTTAAAACTCATTAGTCTTATGTATAAAAAGTATTATTATGATTAGTATCAAAGTGTGTTGGACTTCAGTCCAGTGTTCTGCTGCCGGTGGTTTAGTAGCAATTTATTCTATTTGTGCTTTGTTATCTGGCTATTTTTTTTTCATTTTGTCTGAAAATCACATTAAAAAACCATTTTTAACCCCCAAAAATGAGCCAAATAAAAATGTCCCATGATTTATTTGAAAATATCCAAACAAATTCCCTCAATTTTGCTCTTGTCCTCTGGTATATGCCATCTGCACACTTACAGAATTTTGCTGATGTGTGAGATTGTGAAACAAAGAAGCTCACATAAAAAAGCTAATTGAGAAGTCTATTGCCCCAGCTGCTCTGGGAAACTTGCTGAATGTGAAAAATTCCTCCCAAATACATAAATTTATTGTTACAATTCATTCAGTTTTATTAATCTTTGTTAATATTGTACTGGTTAGAAAGGGCTTAGCTTCCCACTTTGAAATGAGTGGATGTTTTCATGCTGACATCAATAAGATTATTATAAATAGTTTTATATGGTACAGTTTCTTTCTAAGCCTTTTTCATGAAGTAGCTATTTTAATGCATCACAGAGTCACAGAATATGCTGAGTTGGAAGGCATCGACAGGGATCATCAAGTCCAGCTCTTAGCCCTTCACAGGAACAAGAGTCACACCACGTGTCTGAGAGTATTGTCCAAATGCTTCTTGAACTCTGTCAGGTTTGGTGCTGTGACCACTTCCCTGGGGAGCCTGTTCCAGTACCCAACCACCCTCTGGGTGAAGAACCGTGTTCTAATATCCAACCTAAACCTCCCCTGACACAAATTCAGGCCATTCCCTCGGGTCCTGTCACTGGTCACCACAGAGAAGAGATCAGTGCCTGCCCCCCCTCTTCCCCTCCTGAGGATATTGTAACTGCAATGAAGTCTCCCCTCAGCCTCTTCTTCTCCAGGCTGAACAGACCAAGTGCCCTCAGCTGCACCTCATATGGCTTCCCCTCAAGGCCCTTCACCATCTTCATTGCTCTCATTTGGAACACTCTCTAACAGCCTAATATCTTTCTTATATTGTGGTGACCAAAACTGCATACAATATTATGAGGATATATGCTGGTATTTGTCACTCTGTGCAGTACAGAGGGATTTAAAACAAAGCAACAATGCAAATAACATTTCTTCTACATAATATCTACAACTTGTATTTATTTCAAATATAGCATATGCAGTCTACATGTAACTGAAATAATGTAGCCCTGGGAATAATATTTGCTCATTGGTGACATATCTTATTTTTGTCTCTCCTGTGAGATCTGTCATGAATAAATATTATAACTTGTATGGGCATTTTTGTGCCAGTGTAAAAGGATGATACCAAGTGACTTTTACAGCATCTACAGCAAGTGAATAGGAGATGGAAATGCTGTCTTTGCTCACCAAATATCCAGAATGATCCATCTTTTGTCAGCATCCCAGCCAGGAACAGGAACAAGGGCTTATAGTTGCCCCATCCTAAGTTCTGAGGCCATAATCTAGTGAAGGAGAAGAGATACAGCACACCTAACTTGCCAAAGGCTTTCAGATTGCCATATCAAAGGTGCTTGTGGAACGTGTCTAAACTGAAACGCAAGCAGAAATTGTGCCTTAGTGGTATGGAGGCTTTCGTTTTACTTTTGTTGGTTTTTCCAGGTATTGATAGTGCTTATGAAACTGAAAGTTGGCCAGCAGAGGAGAGTCCAGTCAGCATCTGCTGTCCTCCTCTTGCAAGCCAAATGCCCAGGAGCACAGATGGCCTTTATGACCATTATGGGCTGGAGACACATTCAATGAAAAGTAATTTAAGTTCTTACAGAAAAAGAAAAAGTATATGAATGTGGGTTTGTTCCCAACACGAGACAGTCTGAATCAACAATGGGAATGGGCCGGTTACCAAAGAGTCTGCTGGAGCAAGTTCCTGCTGCCAGGCCAGGATCTCCTCTCCCTCTTGGCCATTAGAGGGAGGAAAAAATAACAGACTATAAGAGCCACTAAAACAAGGACCAACACCAAGAATGTACCATGGGTTTAATACCAGCTCCTCCTCTCGAGGTAATTATAGTTGATGTTGCCCAACGGTTACCGATCAACTATCTTTCATCGTGGTCTTTTGTTTGGAGTCAGTAGTTTGGGTTGAACATCAAGACCAGCACACACCAGTCGGCTTCTCACAGAGAGTAAAATAGGACTGAAGGTGACAGGGAGTGTCATGCTACTTCAGCTGTGAAACAGGCAACTGAGTTTGGGCTAGACCAAACCCCTTCCTAAGTATTTGTTTCACATTGTATAACCTTTACCCAAAAGTTCTCAA
Organism: Pseudotriccus pelzelni; assembly: GCA_035584735.1. Taxonomy (NCBI): domain Eukaryota; kingdom Metazoa; phylum Chordata; class Aves; order Passeriformes; family Tyrannidae; genus Pseudotriccus; species Pseudotriccus pelzelni. The sequence continues at coordinate 55,755,453 of JAWMRA010000001.1, read as the reverse complement.
CAGCGCTAATTTTAAAGTGAGAAAAGTCCAGGCTAAGCGAAATACTGGTATTTCTCATACTATCAACTCCTGTGTACTCGGAAATGTGGTATTTGCTAAAAATGTATTGGTAAACTCAGAAGTTTTCTTTGAATTTCATGATGTGACCTAGATTTAGGTGGTGCAAATAACCCTTGCAATACCATTGTCGCCTAACCCATTTCTAATTTTGTCCAAAGTATATGACGTATAACCATCACCACCATCAGTATGACTCCCTCACACTTGTGTTTCTAGGGAAATAATTTTTTTGTTAAGGGGAAAATTAACTCATATGCGCCTCTGTAGGCTCAAGTTCTGCATCATTCCTAAATTTCAGTGCTGCATGTTTTGGTGTTTTCTTCTGTTATGGAAGTGAGTTGTTTGTTAAAAGTCTGACTCATTGCTCCCAAGCCATGGATGTGATTGATCATGTGTAGTTTCAACATAGGGAAACCTCCATTTTAATTACAGCAGAGCTACCTCGGTTATGCAATACAAACTTTTCTCTCTAATATTATTCCTCTTCTTGTTCATCTGTGTGTATGTGACAATGAGCAGCTCTGTCAGTTATTTACAGTGTTTAAGGCAGAACCTGATTTAATGCAGTGAAAAGTTTGGAAAAGGAGTGGAAGACCAAATGGAGATCTCTGCAAGTTAGCGCAAACTCCTTAATGTTTTGATGGCTTTGCTAGAGCTGTGACATGCTCTGCTAGAATCAGAGCATTTAAGAGAACTGTTTCCAGAAAAGCTGCCAGACCATTTATTTCTATGCAGAGGTCTGTCTTTGCTTTTAAGGGTGCGAATTTTTCTATTTTGCACATGTTCAGAACTGACCCCATTTGAGCAATGCCTCCTAATCCAGGTAGAGATGTAAAGAGAAAGCACACCAGCGGGGTCTGCCCCGGAGGAAGTAAGCCAACTGCTATGCTAACATCAAAGCCACAAATTAGTCCAGGCTTTCTATAAAACAAAGTATTTGCCCAGTGTTTAGAGGTGCTCAAACATGAAGCAGGGAGACCAGAAAAGCAACAAACATTTTCCTCCCTAATTGCATAGTTTGTGTGAGAAGGAAAAAATTGGCAGCTGTTCTCTCCCCACCACGTTTCTCCCAGGTTGTTCCCATGTCAGCAGTGCCAGTCATTCATTCTGCCCAAGCTTCTCAACCACTGGGCTACCCAGCTGTGCCTTCAGTAATGAAGGGGTCTTAAACTGTGACCTTCAGATGACCATCCTTTGCAGGGATCTACAGAAGAACCCTCAGGCCTTTTTTTTTGTTGTTGGGGCTAGGTAGCAAAGTATTTCTGAAGACCTGAATCTTGGACATCAAGTACCTCTAAATTGTTTTTTGTCCTGAGCTTTCTAAATTAGGCAATACTGTTAATTTTCAGGGGCCAGATTGAAAAGAGCAATGATTCAAGGTGATAGTCCAGCTGACTTTTTATGAAGTAAAGATTTCCAGATTTTACGATGAGTTCGATGGGTGCAGGCTACATGTAAAACTGGGTCACATTTTCAAGCTGTAACTTAAACTAGGTCATACTTTCTGACTAGTGGAGAGGGGGAGTATGAGTTTCAAAAGCTTGTAAAGTATCATTTCCTGGAAAAGACCCAATGTGATTAAGTGCTATCCAAAAATCAACCAAGCCAGCGTGACACATAAGAGGAAGTTCATAAAACATCACTTTATCTTCCTCCACTTCGTGAAGATGGAAATGTATTTCCTTCTCAAAATAATTGGTGGTGCAAACACTGATGTTGCTTGTGGTTTGAGCTGCTTCTGTGTAATTTAAAGTTTTGTGAGCAGGAACATTTAACGCGGACTTTTCTGGGTCCATTCCTATAAATTGCAAAAGTAAGGGGGAAGTTTGCTCTTCCAAGCTTGAAGGTTATCTGAGTTTGCAGAAATCAGAGAAGAAATTTAGAACTTCACTTTCTAAATTCATCAACAAAACATTGTAACATTATTAATCCTCACAATACCATGCAAAGTAGGTAGCTCTTGGAAATTATACATCAAAAACTAGGATACCTGGTGGGTTCTTTAGACTCACCAGTGGGAGAATCAGCCTCAGACACTCACCACATCTGTGGAATTAATTGACCAAAACTAACTCCTCTGACAATTTGAAATATCTGTGCTGATTCTTGCAAGCATTGATTTCTGTGTAACAAAGGGTTGCTATCTGCAGATACCTTACATTCCCAGTGAGTCCTAACTCAGTGTCATAGCAAACAGTAACTGGGACATTATTCAGGATCATAAATAATGCGGTTGGCCAAAAGTGTCTGAATACAGAATAACTACTGCAGTGAATGATCTGGCTGAGATTTCTGAATCTGAGCTGAAAGGTTTAGTGACTAATTATGCTGACAGCTGAGCACTGACATTCTTCCACTGTCCCAGAAAAACCCAGGCTATGAATTTCTTCTCTGAATCTTTCTGTCTGCTGTGTGGAAAGAGAAGTATCCAGACTATTGTCTGTAAAGAAGGACGAACAATCGTGGGATGGCTGTTAGGGAGGGATAAAACAGGGCCACATTTTCCCCAAATAGTGCCTTCTCTCCAGCCCCAGCCTGGTGGGGTGAGACCCCTCTTGAGTCTAAATCCTGTCTAAATTGCGTGACAACACATGTCTTTCAGTGTCCTGGGGAAACCCTGTGGCCAGCAGACTTGAGAAAGCATGCCCAAGACTTTTTGCTCTCCTTACGTTGTTCATTTTCTCTCCCTATGTTGACTGTCTACTTGGTCACATCCTACTCTTTGTGGCATCTCTGCAGCCCCATTGTTTCACCTCTGCTCAGCTCAAGGTCCTTCTTTTCTCCATATTCTGTCCCTCTTCCTCTTTCTTAACTTGTTTTTTGGTTTGCATCTGCTGTGAGTTCTACATGCCTCCACCAATGCCCATTTTGGGCACAGGCTTTAAGGACTGCTTCCTGTCTGTGTAGCCCCCAGTCTGGTGGCTTCTTTGATTAATCCTTCAGCTTCACCGTAATAATTGTGATTAAAACTAAACTGTGTTTTACATGGAGGTGAAATAACTTGTCCCAGTGGGTCAGTCGATAAGACAAGTGGGGGGTTTTTGAGTCCTGTGTCTATGCACTGGAAAGCTTCTCCTCTTTGCGGCACAGACAGGACAGCACACATCCCTCCAAGGGAGGTGGGGGTTACTCATCTTCCCCTTCCCTTCACCACCATTAGTGCACTGGCTTAGAGGACTAATAACATGTGTCCTCTCAGGGTCCCTCTAAGGTTTAGGAGTTGTTACCCCTATTTCCTTCAGTGACTCTTCCCAGGAAGACCTTTTCTCATTCTGTTGTTTTGCCTCTAAAATCAAAATACTCTAAGATGCAAGCAGAATTCTATTTCCTATCAACCTCCTTGTGCCAAAACACCCAAGTTCCCCAAATGGGATGTACCATAAAGGGACCAGATTTAGGGATCTTTTTTTTGCACAGTGCATTAGCAGCTTCTTCTTAGCAAGCAAGGTAGATATTGAGATATTTGTGTTATCTGATTTGGCCTCAATTGCAGAACCAAAGGAAGTATATGCATTAACCAGGATCTGTGCTGCTTATCATACCCTGAGCCATCATCCACAGCACTAAAACTGAACCAGAAATCAGCCATTAGCAGACTGGAGTCGTATAACACAGCAAGGCAGCTGCACTACCTAGAATTTCCTCTTCATGTGAAATACATAATAAAAATCTGAAGCAGGAAATGGGTTATCTGGTAAAATTTCAAATGATGCTGTTATCTGATATAACCTCGGCACATGCTGGAATTCATCGCCTGCCTTCCCGTCCTTGAAAATTCAATTGTATTGAGCTGTTATTAATTTAATTTCTCCTAGTAAAGGTGCAGACTTTCACACTCGGCTCTATTTTTTTATCTGTGGGTTATTTCTCCAATATGCTGCTTTCAGTTAGAAGCTGAAAGTCACAAAGTGTCAATGCAAATTAGGCAGTGGGGCTATGATTAAATACATGTATATACATGTTTGTCCTTAAATATTTTCATCCCATAGAAGCCTTCCAGGACAGCCAAATGGTTCCATGAGCAGGTGGATGAGTTGTTAAGAGTAGGGAAAAACAGGTTACTTCTGAGCTCCCAGAAGATGAGAGCCCAGAGGGAGACATCACCTCTTCCAGTGTCTGAAGGAGTAAGGAGGGCTCAGAAGATGCTGTGAGATCCCCCTGGTCAACAGAAATATCTTGGAGTGCTCTGAAACAAGGCCTTGGTCTGTGCCAAAGGGTATGGCTGTGCTACTGAGTTTAAAAGAGAAGCAGGAAAAAAGTTTGAGCACAGGCTCCCACAGTGGCTTTGCGTGCCGCATAGCTGAGGCCTGCTCTTTGTCACTGCAGTCCTGCTCTGCACAGGGCACAGCGCTCTGCAGGATGGCCTCGAGCACACCTGTGGGCTTGGCCTCTGACTCAGTCCTGGACCTCTTCTGTAGCAGGGTAAACACGGCCTGAAGAAGCTGCTTGTGGTCGTCCTGGCCTGTAAACTGATGGTTCCTCAGAAGGAAAGCCTTTGCATTTCAAAAATCCCAAATCAACAAAGCGTATGAAGTAGAGGCGAAAATTGCAGAAGAGATTTCAAGAATCAGAGCACCCTCAGGGGGAAGGTTTTTGTCTGCTCACCTGAAGGCTCTTGTTAGCGGATGCCAGGTGAAATCATCTGGTGGTTTCCACATGGCTTGGGTGTAGGAGGAGCAAGGATGGGTCCTCCCAGCTCTGGCAGCTGTAGTAGGGCCTGCCAACCTTTCCAGCTTGACCTGTGGTTGAAGATGTGCTGAGCAGGAGCCAGCAAGGCAGAGGGATGAGGAACTTAGCCTTCCTTGCTGGATATGAAAATCAGGTGGATGAGCAGACTGGAAACCAAAGGGGATGGAAGTGGCCTTTAGCTTCCTCCTTGGCAGGCTTTGGTTGAATTGACTTTTTGCCACTGTGAAACACAGCTGATAGAGCTTTACAAGTCAGCAGCTGGGCAGCTGTCTCCACCATTTGCTTGATAGAAAATCAAAACATTTTTGGAGCAAAACTGAAAATTTTCTCATGCAAAATTGTCTTTTTTTTGGAGGACAGTGTTATTTTCCCACTAAAACAGTTCGAACAATCTCTGTTCTGTGGGTGCAAGGCTGAGATAATGAAATGTGAAGCAACAGCTCTGTGTGTGATGAATCACTCAAGGATGTAGAAGTCCAGAGAGTTATGACCATGAAAGATGTTTCACTCCTTTTTGCCTTTCACACCAGTTTCAGCCATACTTCCTCTGTCATGTTCTCACAGTGTCTTTATATTCTTTCCTGCCAGCCTGTTTCTGCTTCTGGCTTCTCTATATACCTTTTCAGCATTTGAGCTCACTCAGCCTCTCCCTGTTCCACCAAGCTGGCCTCCTGCTATATCGATGGCACATGCTCTGTCTCACACATTGGGGTGGACTATTATTGTGCACCAAAGTGAATTCACAGCCAGCTCTCCTGGGCTCTTTGAACAGCCTCCCACAAGATCCTGTCTACTACTGCCCTAAAAATAAACTTGATGTCCACAAATTTTTGCACCAGTTGTTTTCCTCACTTCCCTCAGGATGTAAGGCTCCACATCTCGTGGTCCTAACAAGCCAAGGGTGCTATCAGTTATCACATCCTTGGTTAGTCATTCATTATCCATGAGCAGCTGAATTGGCTGAATTCCTCCCTTGATGTCCTGCCAGTACCTGTGTAAAAAGTTGCTCTCAACACATCCCAGAAGTCTCCTGGCTTGCCTGAGCCCCACAGCAGATGCTGGAGTGGGTAAACCCCACCCTGAGAACCAGAGTTTGAGATCAAGAGACTTCATTCAGTTGTTTAAAGAAGGTATCACCTCTTCTTGACCAGACAATCTGTGTGATTAATGTAGCATACCTCTGGCCGACCTTGGGCTTTCAACATAACAAAAATATAGACAAGAACAACTTGAAAATGTGTCCATGCCATACAGTGTCAAACAATGTATTCTTGCCACCAGAAAGCAGATGGATACAACATTTATTATTGAGAACCAATTCGAATAAAAAACTTTCCACACAGAAACAATGCATGCAAGTCAGTGAAGAGTCTGCAGATGAGAAAGCTAATGATTTATTCCTGAGTGTACACTTCAGTTCTAATGAAATTTTGATTCCATTGACTACGAACTCAAGCCAGGTTGGCAAACACACAAAACCTGAGTTTAATCAGGCCTTTTACTGTTTGCAAAGCAGCAAATGATATGCTTGGTAAGCAGAGTAGACAGATCTGTATGCTGATCTCTCTGCAATGTGCGATGTATGCCATACACAACTGGGCTGTGGCTACTGCTGCCAAAATCCTCTGAGTAAACGAACAGAGCATATCAATTTGCGGATAGAAAAAGAGCACATCAAACCTCAAAAATCTGTATTCTTGGGAAAATATTAGCTAATTCAGTATCTGGTAAGAAGATAAATGTAGAGCAGAAGAGTGTTAGCTGGAGAAAGCTAGTCTGAAGAGCGAATCATCACCCAGAACACATCTTAGATAACGAACTGCAGTGGGAACCTGGGGATGTCAAAATTAAATGTGTTAGTTTTGGACCCCTGTTCAATTCATGGTGCTTTAGTCTAGTTCTCCATTCCCCGCAGTATCGCTTTCTGTGTAGGCCTTTCCAAGAGAGATGTTAAGGAATACTGCCTTTATCTGGAAATGTAACAGAGTACAACTGCCTTTCCATCACAAAGCTGTGCAGGAAAAAGAAAGGAGAGAGAGCAGAGAGACAGGAGATGAACAAGAATGTATCTGTCAAAGAAACGTGGGTGCTGTACAGCTGAACTTCAGAGACAGCAAACCCCCACTGATTTCTAAAGCTTTAGGAGCCTAAACATGTTTAAAAATCTGTGCCACAGAAGAAGTTACTTTGTTTTCCCCTACAACCTGAGCCCAGGCATTGTCTGCCTGTCTCTGTTTCTGCAGCTCCTAACTGCAATAGTGATTGTTTCAAATGTCAAGATTTCTTCTATCTCTGAATATTCTGCCACTACTTACTCTGGTGGATCTGGGGGCAGGATTGCAGTGTCTGCACAACACTGTGGGATTTAGTGCTGTGGCTCCAAGGAGTGAGGTCAGAGAAGGAACTGTCAGGGCTTTACCTTCTGATCTCCATAGTGTACTCAATTTATGCAAATCACTGAATATTAAGTCTTTGAGAGGACTAAATGCAACCATGATCAATGATCATACTGTGCAATTTGGGTACAAATTATTATTTTACATTTACCTGGAAGCAGCTTACCTGGTGTCCTATCTCCTTATACAGTCCCTTCTTGGCCAGAGTGCTCCTTCATGTTTCAAGAACTGCTTAATCTCTTGTTATGGTCCAGGGAGTTGATTGCTTGCTTCTAACCAGCCATGATGCTGTCCACCGTAATGGTGATGACAGTAATGCATGTATTACTGCTAAAGGGAACACTTTTTTGTCATCCTGTAATTAGCCCTTAACCTTGTGTAACTCCTTCTATGGGTTCCTTTTCAGTAAAGTGTGGCTGAACATCCAGTCTGCTTTTAAGGTTGGATGAGATTCTCAGAGGAGTTTTGAGCCTCCAGCTCCTATCCAAATTAGTATTGTACACGTAATTACATCTGAAAACCTGTGAAATTTGTTGTGGCATTCAGGAGGTGTTAAGCCAGTGCCTGGGGCACAGAGGTAATGGTGTTTGTGGTTTAGAAGAACTTGATGGGACTGAAGCTCATTCTAGGCCTACCTTCTGCTCACAGTTGCAGTGTGTTGTAATAATCACTCCCAGCAGTGGTGGAAGTGTGGTTCACGGTGGGAAAGCTTGTATTAGTCAGGGGGACTGTTACCCACGGAGCTTCCACTGAAAAACCTATCCCAGCAGTTTGCAGTCTGAGATTGCATGTAATCCATTTGGACATCGTGTTGGTAAAATATGAAGCTGCTCTTTCCCCACACAGAAATGAAAACACTACATTTCTTGTGTTTCGAAACACAGAAATTTGCAAGGAATACTCAGCCAGCCATCTGCTCCTTGATAGGATTTACATCCACCAGGGAGATGTCACAGGCACCCTCGGAAACAGTCATTGTTGTGCACTCCACGCTGCTGGAGCCTGGGATGCCACAGCAGAAAAATGGTCAGCTGCAGGATGGAGACTTTCAGGCTTTAAGTCTCTATCTCTCAGGAGACAGTAAAGCTAATACCCTAGAATCACCTGCCCATGGATAAGTGTGTGTGCACGTTCCAGGACAGCATATGTATCTTGTATCTGGAATATAGTATATGTGGATTTTAACCGGTGCCCAAAAGATGGCACTGTTTATTTGTGAGTTTTTTGTTCTTAATTACACATCCTCTTCTAGGCTGGTATATCATCTGACAAAATTAAGACAGGATTTACATACTCTGTAGAGAAAAGCAGTACAAATCAAACTATTGTCACACCATGGCCTTTCCTATACCCTTTAATGTGCAATATTTTAATGGAAATGGGCATATTGATGCTGCTTAGTACAAGAACTACAAAGCAGTTTCCCTTTTATTTCCACCTAGTATTTTCACTGTAGATGTTTCAAACTCATACATTTCATTTAATGCCTGGTGAATGAAGAATTTCAACTCAATTCAATTCACAGTATGAAAACCTTCAATTATTTAAAAGGACAAAAAAATTACTGACAAGAGATGAATCAGAACCAGAGTTTTGCCTTGAAGGTTCCTGAAAGTTAGCCTAAACATCTCTGCCTGTGCAGTAATCATTATCTGTACGCACGGAAAAAACCAATGAATGCCAAATAACCTGACAGCCAAATTACAGTGAATCAGTTGCCCACATTTCTGTTGAAACAACCAAATTCCAAGTCCTACCTTAACAGCTTGCTGCAGTCCTAGAGCAAAAGCAAATGTGGAAATACATTTTTCCTTGCAGCAATGAAATTAATGAAAGGTTTGCTGGTAACCATAGCAAATGACAACATTAATCCCCATATCAGCTGTCAAGCTTCTCCAGGCCTTTAAAATGAGAAGGTGTGCCAATCAAGTAATAATAATAATAATAACAACAATAATAATAATAATACCTATCATAATGCCTTATTTTATTAAATCAAAGCTCTTCACACTCTCAACATGGGAGTCACATCATCTAGCACTGACATCCAACCATTTCCAAGGTAACAAACTTCAGGTGTCAGAATATCTAACGGATGGCTATGGTGGCTTTTGACACCATATTTTCTCCAGTCCAGCTCTACATTATGTTACTTGTGGTTGCTGTATGAAACCAGAGTGTACCAAATAGTGAGACCCCAACGGGAAGACAAACTTAATTGCTTCCGTTTCTTGCTGGAGCCTCCCTTAGGCCTGGTACATCCTGCACTGGATATAGCTAATCAATGGAGGTAAAGACGGGGAAAATCTGCGTTACTGTTGCTCTCCAGGTTGCACAGCACTAGTCCAGAAGGCAGCTGAACAAATACCCTGCAGACATAAAGCTTGAAGTTGACAGGTCATAGCTACAGCTGCACAAACATCCTTCTGGTCTCTCAGACCTCTGTTGGGTTTCCATGGGGAGCAACCTCCCTGTGCTAAATATATGTCTTCGTCATCTATGTTGTCTTCTATACTCCTGTCCATAATATTTCCTGCTTTTCTTCCCTTCTGACTCCACTCTTGTTCAGCGCTACATGGACATGGATCTTAACAAAGTGTGGGGGGCTCAGATGTGCAGGAGTAAGACATTTTACTGCTTAAAATCAGCCTCTGAAGCAGTGTGTGAACAGAGTGATGGCTTGTGCTCTGATGATTGCCTCACTGGATGGGCCTTGCTGAACTCCCCATGAGGCCATGTGTGAAGGGGAAGATGCCAGCAGAGGCCAGACAGGCAACAGAGGCAGGTTGCTCTTAAACTGTACCTTCGTTCTGACTGTGGGAACTTGTGAGCAGCTCTGAGACAATGGAGATGGGGATTCCATCTGAGTGCCTGAGGAGAACTTGCTTCTGGATCCATCCTCAGCATGAAAACTTTTGAGGGCATCCTTCCTCAGGAGGAGTCCTGGCCACCAAACAAGGAGTTGGAGACAACCACTCTGCTGAAAAGCCTTTAAAAAAGAAGATACACTCAAGCCCCAGGTATTAGCTCTCATTCCAAGTGAACTGTGAACTCATTCTGGCAGCTCATAACTCAGTGAGCCCCAAAACACCAAACTCTGGGTCCTAGAAGCCATGTCAGCAACCAGAATATACAGGTTGGATTATTCAGGCTTTAGTTCCAAGAGTCCTTGTACTGCATGCCTTTGGTTTTGAGCATCTGTTTTGTTTTGCTTGCTTGTTTTAACCAGGTCTTTTTTAATAAGGTGTACCTGGCCTGTCCCATAATGCTTGCTTCCATTGTTGGAGTGCCTGGCTTTTCCAAAGAACAGTCATTGCCATGTTTATTTGTACTTTAAATTAAGTACACACGGCATGCCAAAAGAGTTTAAATACAGGTTACATCTGGATATTCAGTTATTAACTGCCTACAATCATGGGTGGCAAAATTTGTGCGCATAATACTGACAGTTGTTTTTGACAATTTAATTCCACATGGAGTTAAAGTAAAACATCACCTATTAGTTCTCTTTATCTAATTTATTCTTCTGTTGAGAAGCTCATTTTCCATTCAGGAAAAATACATTCCTTTGCAGGGGGGCAGTGGGGGGTGGGTATTTTTTGTTTCAATTACAGTTTCAAGAATCAGAGGAGTATTATAAATGAAACGTGTGGGTTTTTCTTCTTGCTCCTTGTATCGTCACTGCAATAACAAGGCATCAGAACTCAAAATTTAGCTGGCAATTTTGACAATGCTGCAGGAAGTAGATAGAGCTTGCTGTTCAGCTGTACAGGCTCTGCAGAACTGAAAACAGTAAGCATTTGACTGTGTCAGTAAACTGAGCTGATAGATCTTGGAAGACACATACGGGCAAATTTTCAAAGTAATACATGGAGCTGGAGCTGCAGAATTCAGTACTAACAGGAAATAAATGTCAGTACTGAAAATTTCAGCCACACACAGCAGATCCATGCAGCAGTGTGGTGGCATTTTAAAATCACTGCTATTTAAGGAGATGTTTTTCTTGGAATGATTTTTTTACAGGTTAGTGTAGCTAGGCAGCTATGAGCTGAGTGCATACAGAGCAGGATGTGCAAAGGTGGCTCTGGCACTGCTCCCATCCCTGTGCCTGCAAGAGGGTATATTTTCCTGCCCAGAGGCAGCTTCCCCAAGGCAGTTCTGGGAGCTCAGTGTGGGGAAAACTTCTGGAGGTGTCTGGTTTTGGAACTAGATATATGCACAGACAGACTGACTCGCTGGTGGTGGGTAGCAGCAGAGGAAAAATAAGAAGGGATGTTGGCCTCAGGAAATGCAAGCCCAGGAGCTGGCCTCTGTCTGGGGGGGGGGGGGGGGGGGGGGGGGGGGGGGGGGGGGGGGGGGGGGGGGGGGGGGGGGGGGGGGGGGGG
>JAWMRA010000001.1:55711200-55743913 GCA_035584735.1 Pseudotriccus pelzelni | reverse complement strand
CCCAGCTGCCTTCTCCTGTCTGAGGCTCCTCTCTTGTCGTCCCAGGGCCCGGAGCTGGAAGCAGGACTTGAACAGCGTTGGTGGTGGGGGTGTGACTTCGACCTCGCTGTTTCATGGCAATAGCCTTGATTCCCGTTTAAACACCCCCTACCGAGGAGCACTGTTGCTTGACAGGCTAAATTATATTTAAACACAGATTCTCAGCTGGTCTCTTTTACTTAGTCAACTGACAAAGGCACAGAGTGCAAATAACTTGATATGTTAGTTGAATCTAACTAAAATCTTGTCCCAGGCATTGCCAGCCCTGAGAGGAGTGCTGGCTCACGCTGGGTTAGGTTTGGTACATAAGCTGGACACAGGAACATGGCCAGCACAGATGAATTTGAGGCAGGGCTGGTGTGTGGTTTGCCACATGTAGCCAATTTTTACTGGGCACTGCCTTCTTTTAGAGTATGTGCTTCAGTGACTCACCTTGTAAACCAGTTGCGGTCATAAACTGCTTTCTGATGAAATCCATCTTTTTTTGGGTTACCATGCCATAGGGGTGTATAAGACCTTCTATTAAATCTATGCTTCATTTTCAGACAAGTCTCTCTTTCTTTCTTTTAAGAGTGTCTTTCTCTGTTGATACCAGGTACTAAAAGGATTGTCTTGTGCCATATCTGCCATCTCCAAGTAAACAGTTGTACTCACAGGACTGCTCAGCTCCAGCCAGATACCACAACCATTCCCTCCTGCAACCACTCGCTCTCAGTGAAGAGCAAGACATAAGACCTGTGCTGAGATCTCCACCAATGTCCTAGTGGCTGACAGTAAGGAGTTACAAAATTCCCTCACCTGACCCCATCCCTGTTGAGGAAATTAATCTCATGAAAATGCATCCTATTTGCACACACTAGGGCATCAGGCATCCAAACATTGCTGCTAAATCTGGATTACAAAGAAAAAGAAAAAGAAAAAAGAAGAGGCATTAGACTGTCTTCTATCTCTGCTATTTAACACTTTAATCCTCCTGAGGCTTTTTTTAAAAATTTTTACTATAATCCCTTAGTATAGTCTGCACTGTTTATAATCATTCTCCTTTCTCACCATTTTAAGTTCCCATTTAAGCTACTTTCTGTACCCTAATTACTTGGCTAGCTGTAATCTGTCAGAAATCATAGACACATGAGAGGGCAAACCCTTACGATGAGGCTGTCTGTCTTCTTGCCGAGGAAAAGCTACTCACAGCGGTCTGTTTTGTTAAGCTTTATTCAGCAGGTGAGACTTAATTGCCTAAGTCAAGAAGCTTCTGCCGTTTCCTTTGAGATATTAGACTGCAATAGAGTAGAAGTCAGTGTCGGGAAGATTTTCTCTGAAAATTTGCAAGATTGGTGTTTTGTATCTTAACTGCATTTACAATTAGCAAGTAGTCCCAGCTGCTTGGCCCGTATGTCTCAGCTCTTGGACCTGAAAGCAATTCCCATCTCCAGTAGGCACTCATATGATCATGTTATATCATCCCTTGGCTGAACAGCTGAGATAACAAATTAATCCAGGAAAGAGCAGCCCATTGTCCTGAAAGCAGGCAGACATAGAGGAGAACTGACAGCAGTCAGCAGAAGGGTGGTGAGGCTGCTAAATGGATCCTCTGACTCAGTTCATACTAATTTGATCTGGTCCTCTTAGGTGACAAAGTCTCTGGTTTGGGAGAGCTTTGGTGAATATTCACTGTAGTGGTGTAAGGAGAAAGAACCTCACTGTGTATCAGCATAAGACACTATCTTCAGCATCTGCTGAGAGAGCTATAATTTGTTGTTTTGTTTATTAGCTTTCTTTAAATGATGCTTTGGATAGTCTTCATGGGATGCAGCTGTGCCTGTCATTGCAAAGTCGTGGGCAGGAGTAGGCAGTGCTTTTCTGCAAAAACAGAACAGAAATGAACCTAATAACCACAAAATGCCTCCTAGAGCAAATAACTCATAGAAGTTTCCATTCCAGAATAATATTTTGAACTGGAGATCATTTCCTATAACATTCATCACCTTTTCTGGTGCTCAGAATGACTCAGAACCAGCTGCAAGCCTTCTATAGTACTGAAAACACTTGAAAATGTATGCTTTTGCACTAGCAGCCACTACACAGTCACAAAATTACTTGTACGCTCTCAGCATCTCTTTCTATCATCCAGCCTTCACAGCTCAGAAGGCATTTGTTGCTAAGGTCTCAATGACTGACAGTCCAGGATATGTAGGGCTTCTGTTTATGCCCGGATCCAAAAGACCCTTGGGTACTTCAAATGCCTTATAGGTGTGACTGAGGCACAAGTAATGTGCCTAACCCCTCAGCAGAAGTGAATACTCAAGTGCTTGCACTTTTGCCTGACGTTGACAGCCGTGCTAGTATCTATTTTCAGAGCTGCTACCTTCTCAGCTGAGTGTGGGGTTAGTCTGAAGTTCCTGTGGGATCCACAAAGCCTATGTGAGCTTAAAATCCTGAGCAGTCAGATTTCGTAGGTTTGTTCTTAGCACACCTGATTCACACGGGGGAGTTTGGTCTCAGTTTGAAGCAGGGAAACCACTGCTACATTTTCATTTGTCAAGCTCACAGGATGGTAAGCCATCAAAGAAATTTTTGTTCAAAAGAAAGGGAAGGTGGCATCTACCTTCTGTAACTGACTGAGGTGGTAAAATCAAGTTTCTGATGTCCTCATCTGAAAAAGGGTTGGGCTTTCTTCTCCCACAGTCCAGGGTACTACAAGAAGCTTCCTATGGGGAGGAAAGCAGGCGGAAGATGAAAACTGGATCATTTTACAACTGAAACAAAAAGAATGTGAAACTGGAGGGACCCCTTGCAAAATCATCTAATAATAAGGGCATTCACTGGCAAGTGCTTCTTTCCTCATTCCCAGAATAGTTAATGTATTTTTATTGTAAGAGTATGTAACATAAAATTAATGCCCAGGAACTTGGCTTTTCCATTAGCAAGTGATCTCTGTGAGCACTGGGCTTCAGAGTGTTCTCCATTCTATGAACCTCCCATTCTTGCCTGTAAGATGGTCGAGTTTCAAGAGGTGGAAGAGCAGTGCTGTCAGTTTGTGGTTATGGTCTCTCTCCCTGCAGTTGATGTGAGCTCGTGTTGGATGCAATCTTCTCGGTGCACTGTTTGATGTTTCAGGCACGTTTTTCATGTGCAATGGAGTGTGGCACAGAGACAAGGAAGCGCAGCGACATGGAGGCTGATGGAACAATAGCTGGTCCCAGCACAGCCTGAATGAGAGGGAGGGCTTCTCTGCTCAGGTGCAGTACCTGTTGATGTGCAATGTTAACGCACCAGGTAATGGACCAGCTGGTTTAGGTTTTTTTCTTCCATGTGTCTACCTAGTAGCCAACTATTGCTTTGTAACTCCTCTTCTGTTATCTTTGGTTGATGCGCTACAGTTTTGGCCTGTTCTTGCTCATTTGTAGATGCCTTAATTCACGTGAACTCCAGGGAGAACAACAAAAAAAAGGCCCTTCATTACTCAGTGTCTGTACAATGCCTTGAAAATATGAAGTATTGCACAAATGATAAGTGCTATTTATTTCAGAGCTAATTTGCCAACCTTTCCTTTATTTCAGGACCTTTGGGTTTAGCTGTTCATTTGCTTAATTGCATTTTCATGTTCCAGTTAAAATGCTACATATACAGCAGTTATACCATACCCCAGGAAGAAAACATCACAGATGATGTTACTGACTTGCCGGTCACAACACCATTTCCACTCATGTTAAGTATCCCTCCCTCCATTTAACCACCCCCTCTCCTCAGTTCTTCCCATCATCTCCCATATATAGCTGATATAACCATTGAAATCCCAGATTTACACAGACCCTAATAATGCTTTCTCCTCTCATGTGACTTACTGTTGCACCTACTCACTACTTGTCTGCGTGATGCTTTCTGTAATTATCTCTGCCACATCCTTGAATATGCTCTTGCCTCATTTGGAGTGTGCTGTAAATTATATGGTTTTGATAAATTAAGCAATAATCAGGAAAAAATTTCAATTTTCTCTAAATTTCCATTAAGTCACAGCTATAGTGACAAAATTTGGTCTGCTACAGTTCACACTGAGTTAGCTTTGTTTTCATTAAAAACCTCATTATTTAGAGATTTATAACTCATCCATAGAAATTTGCCCTAGGGTGAAACTTGACTATGTTTTTAGCTCAAAAGAAAACTTAAAAAAAGTAATTTGATTTATATTTTGTGATTTTTGAAAGAAAATAATTCCACCTGTTTCAAGCTGTTTGTATTGTATAACTCCAAATAACCTCAATTTAAGAAATGTGCTATTAATTATAGTTATAATAATAATTACTGTTAATACAAATTCTACTTATATAGAAAAGATAGCACTAAAGGCTACAGACAAGAATAAAATCAGGGTATTTACTCACAGGGGTGTATAACCCATCCACATTTGGTAGATGAATAAGATTAATTGTTCCTACCTCACTATGCTTTCCTATGGAGTATTGCAATCAAGCCATGAAGGTTCACACATTTGCCACAATGATTTCTCATAACTTCTCCTGAAGATTTGGATCACTGTCTACCCTAACTAGTGCCTTAGCCACTCTTCATTCCTTTAGTCACATTTAGATAATTCAATAGAATAGAGAAGTTTTGAAACGTGAATGGCCAGTTATTAAAAAATGATCAGGGTAAAGGTTTGTGCTGTTCCGATGGGCAGCTTATAAACACAGAAACAGGAACAGTATTAAAACCAAAACTATAAATGCCCAGTGCAGTGATGCAAGCATGTTTTTGGGATTGTGATTTCATTTATCAGTAGCCTATTCTGTCTGGTGTTTATAGACTCCCTGGTTCGCAGGGATTTATAGACCTCCTTCGTGCATAGACTCAAGGGACTCCAGCAATGGCATCCTAGATCCTGCTAGGCTGAAGCAATGATGAGATCATGATATTTATGTTAATATCCTTATGGGGCAACTCACTGCCACTACAAAATCTGAGTGCTCCGAGTCTCATGGTAGAATTTGCTCATGACTTGGGATCTGGACCAGAGCCAGTTTACAGAAGTCTAAGTTTTGATTCTGGCCTTTTTCCTAACCTCACCTGTTTTGCACCAAAAATAACTTTGCAGTGTTTCATATGAGTTTGTTGACTGTAATTTCAGAGCCTGCCATACTTAATATTATGTATACAGCAGACTGACTGCAGGTTTGTTTGAGAACACACATACAGCCAATTTGAGCTCACAAATACAAGTTTTGAGTTCCCACTTGGGTGGGTAAAAGTCATTTGTGCGCAACAAAATTAGACCACTAATTACAGAGACTATCTTAAACTTGCATGGAAATTTGCTACAAAGCACTTATCCCATATGCAAAGAACTTACTGGGCTTTGTGAGTTTTGAACATTCAACCTGCAGGAGAAAATTGATCCTACACAACATAAGACTTACTGCTTTGTAGTATCCAATATAAAATACAGAAGCTGCAGTTTTACTGTTCACCGTATTTCCAGATCTTTAAGAACAAAAATAAAAAGGCTTAACATTTTGCATAGGTGCACTGACTAATCCTGAGGCTTGTGTCTTTGTGTTCCTAATATACTCATGTCAGCTTTTTGGGTCAGAGTAGCTAAAAAAACCCCTTGTCAGCAGAAATTGAGGAACTAGTTGTGAATAATGGAAATGTCTTGCCTCCATCTATGGAGCAGATTAATGCTCCCTATGTGGATTGGACTTGGTGGTCGTGAGGAGAAGTAATGCTCGAGACTGAAATTTCAGTAATGAACCTTTTAGAAATGGTTGTTTACCAGGAAGTTTGTTCTATGTACATGTGTGATACAAGACTGATAGCACTGGGATATAAACTTGATTTCAGTGCTATATAAATAGTAGTAAAACAGCTTTTTCTGAAATCAGGACAAGGAGTAGATTGCTTTTAAGTAATGTTTGGGATTGATGCTAGGGAAAAGAAATACTGAAATGAAAATTATTGATGCAATGGCAAGAAATTCAGATATTATTTTCTATCTCAGTCTATTTTCCAGGCAAAGTTAGAAGGCAGGATTCTCTGGGCAAGAGAACATAAACTGTATATTTGGGGTTCAGTTTTCAAATGGGCATTTTCTGTCCCTACCCATTTCCAATGAAGTCAATGCCTTTGTTTTACTGAATACCATTGAGTTAAGGGTAGCACTTTTGCAGTGTTAAATTCTCTCACAAATACTGCTTTTCAGGGATGGAAATTTGGTTTTTTGAAGGTGTGCAAGAATGTAATCCTCCCTAATCACCCGCACATTTCTGAGGATCTGGACTAGACTTACCTATCTGCATATGTAAATTATTCACTACAAATATTGTGCCATCTGAAACAAGGGAGCAATGTCTACCTCACAAGGGGAGAAAAGAAGCTTTCATGTCTCAAATACACAGATACAAGGAATTGTCTGAATATGGCTTCAGTACCCAGTTCTGAGGCCCATTAGAAATGTGCTGAAGTCACAGGGAGCTAGTACTGGACATTAAAGCAACAAAAAGAGAGTAAAGAAAGAGAACAATTAGACTTCTTTCACTGTTATTATTAAGATTTTCAAGTTAATTTACATAGAGGCATGCAGCAAACTTCTCAGAACTGTATCTGCACTGTTTTGGCTCTTGATTAGAAGAAGGAAGACAGCTTTGGAAATGCAAACTGCAATGCTGTAATTAAGATGGACACAAAACAGCACTCTGTTTTTGCAGGCAGAGACAAAAAAGGACCAAAGAATTAATTCAAACACCCATACTTCTCATGCAAAATAGGTCAGCAGAGCTTAGGATGTGCGGTTCCTGATGAATCCCCTGGATAAAACTTCTTCCTCACATGAATCACTGGCCAGATTTGTACAGTGTTAAAGCATAGCTGCCTCTTATAAGCAGGGTGGTCCTTCTCAACAGTCTGTTCCTCCCTGAGGTCTCACAGTCACTAATGGGAAATATATTTTCAGAAGCTGCCACAAGTCTTCTTAATGTGTATAAATCCATCTGTGGTACACTGTGATTTCCATACATACCAACAAGAACTAATGTGTGGGAATTTCCATAGTTTTGTTCCCAACAGCATGTTTTTAGGGAGAGAAAATGAGACTATTGCAGAATCCCTGAATCCCCCTGCTAGTACAGCTGCTTCAAGCACAATACAAGAGGGCAACTGCAGTTTTGGTGTCATCTTTTCCCATGATGGGACCCATATGAGTCAAATGGTGATGTGTCTCAGGGAAGTGCTCTTAGTGTCACAGGGAAGAGCAGTGCATTTGGATGTGCTCCTGCCCACCTGGGATGGTGGGTGCCCTCACTGCAGCAGCAACACTGCCCTCTTTCCCCTCCCTATGCTATATGGGGGTTGGCTAACCCTCTAGGCTTGCCAGCTCCACGTGGCAGCCAGAGACAGCTTTAATTCTCTTTGCTCTTCTAAGCAAAGAAAGTGTCCTCCCATGCTACCCGCTACTCGAGGCAGCTCTGTTCACCTCCATACACAAGAGGGGGATGGCAGTGCAAGGATTGATGCATCTGGGAGTTGTACAATACAGGACTGAAAAAATGTTATATTTTTTTCTGAGTAGATAGGAAACCGATGATTTTTAAAAAAATTGCTTCAATTGTTGATCAGGATGATGAAATGGGAAAATATATTACCAGGCAGCTGTTACATGATTTGCTGACAAGGGAGAATGTTTTCTGATGGCGCCTCAGTTAAAAATTTGTCCGCAAATTGCATATTAGATGAGAAATGAGATGCTTCAGATGGAAGGCAAAACACCTTGTCATATTTATCTGAAGTGTCAAAATACAGATCAGTGACTGAGTGTCTAAGCCCTGCTGTGTGGTTGATCACAGGTTATTCCAAAGAACCATTTCAAGGTCTGTGTGCCACAAAACTTTCCAAATGATGAGGGAATCTCCTGGGCAAAAAGAAGAAGACATCATGTCCACCTGCCATATGGGACTTGTGACAGCCCCACTGCTGTGTAGTGTTGTCACCTGGGTATGTCTTAATGCTCTCTTATCCAACCTGGGAGAGCAAATTCCAGCAGAATTAGCTAACAAAAAACCAAAACCACAACAAAACAAAACAAAAAACCCCATACAACATCTCCTCCACTCCTACCTCGCCCCCATCAAAAAAAAAAAAAAAAAAAAAAAAAGAAAAGTGCACAAGAAAAGTTTTGAGGGGAATCACAGCTCAGTTATTCTCAACTAAGCAAGGTACTGCTCTGTTAAATTTTTTGTGACAGCCTGAAAGTTGAAACAGCTAAGTCAGGATGATTTTAACAGCCAAATATTGCTGTTAGTGAAAGAGGACCTTGAAGAATCCTGTCATATTAACTGTGTGGAGTAGAAGTATAGCTGTCAGGGTGGAGTGGAGGCTGCTGGCTCCATGGGGCCAGGTGCTATGGGGGCTCCCCTGCAGGGCAGGGCCTGGCAGCCAGGTCTTGTCCTATTGCCTCAGTCAGGATTGGGGCAGCTGGGGCTATTCAGGGTAGCCCCATCTACGGCCATCAGGCAAATCCCTGGGGACAGGCTGAGACCGGGGCTGGACATGGGCCAGTGGGTGGGCCTGGCTCAACAGGGCCAATGGCCAGGCATGGCTGTGTCGAGCTGGAGATCCACCCTGCTTGGAGTTTATGGGGCAATGGCTGACTGCCCTGGGGGCTTACGTGGTATCCTGGACCCTGGGTCCAGGGGAGCCCTTGAGGGGTGGGCAGGGATGATCAGGTCATCAGTGTCCCCATGGCAGGGATTTAAAGCAGGCTGTGAGCACAGCAGTAATAGGAAAATTTAGTTGTTCTTGTACCTCTCCCAGTCCCCACCCACATACATGCTTTAAACTCATGTATGTAAACATTTGCCTGAGAAGCAGAAATGTTGTTATACTACAGGCTGTTTTGGTCCAAGCTTGCCACAGAAAGGCTATTTAAC
This sequence comes from Pseudotriccus pelzelni, assembly GCA_035584735.1. Lineage (NCBI taxonomy): Eukaryota > Metazoa > Chordata > Aves > Passeriformes > Tyrannidae > Pseudotriccus > Pseudotriccus pelzelni. Next base: position 55,734,956 of record JAWMRA010000001.1, on the reverse strand, counting down.
CCATGCAACTGGAAAACCCAGATGAAGCTGTCGATCTGCTTCTTAGGCGTCACCAAGCCAAAGCGTGCGTCTGCATTTAGTCCTTTTGACTTGTCCTGTGAATATTTCTCTTCAGACCATTCATCATCCTGGTACTTTTTCCCTGGATGCCTACTCGTTGACATTTTTGGCAGTGATAGACATCTGTGTCCCAGGGATTTGCTTTTACTAGACAAGTTCATTAAGTGTGAATGAGAGCCCCAGAAATGCCTTGCTGAGTTACCACTCTTCAGCTACAGCCTGATGGACGAGCCTTGCCCTCTGCTCCTACCTGACGAACTTGCTTACCAGTGAGTGGAGATCTAATGGTGAATTTCTGCTTATAGAACATAACATACTATACTATATTCATGCATGTTTTCAGAAAGAGAGGGGGAAATTTCTTCCTGGAGGCTCCTTGATCCGTCAGTTGAAGAAATGGTAAGATAGAGGGTTGGAAATTAAAAATCAGTAGATTTAAGAAAGTAACAGGCAACTTATCAAGGCTTGTGGTGCACTCATTTTTTTGGAGGTGAAGATAATATTTTTATTTTTAAAATTTTGTTTTACTTCAAAGAGAAATTGAAGCCGGGCATGCACAACAGAGCAAAGACTAGGATGCTTTCCAGAATGAATACAAGAAAATAGAAATAGAGAAAGAGAAATAGAAAGAGCTTTGACAGTACAAAAGTGAAGGTCACTGTTTCAGCATTATTTGCAAGAATTTCTGGTATAAATGAAGCTCATCCATTAGAAATGAAGAAAATTTGACTGGATAAAATCCTGGACAGCCTGGACTGCTCTAATAGCTCATGTAGTACAAAGTAGACCCTACTTGGAATAGAAGGCTGGACAAAAGATCTCCCAAGATCCCTTCCACTCTGAATTATTCTCTGATTTGTACAATTCTATGATTCTGTGAAAGAAAAGACATTGATATATTAGCTTGTTATGTGGTGTAAAGTGGGTGTGTGGATTCAGACACCTGAATCTAAGCATCTACAAGATATGTGCCTAAATGTAAGCTGAATTGCTGAGGTCCCAGGGCAGTCAACAAAGATTAAGTTGTTACAGAAGTGGAGTCTGCAGAGGCTCATTTAAGGTTGAGATGAATAGCTGGCTAGGTGCTATTGACTATAATATAGACACACACATACAGACACATAAATTTTGTTGACCAGTTCTGGAGCTACACCCCATCAGTCAGGACTATGATACGGCCATGAAAAAGACAAATGCACCCTCAAGTATGTTGCACAAAATGTGCTTTTGTAGAGGTAAAACACTAATGTTATTTTACTGGATCTTGCTACCATTTCTGTTTTAATTGCAGTTTATCGTATTCAAGATAAATGATAGGAGAGGTAAAGGCTACTGAAATGAAGGCTAGTAGAATTTCACAAAAATTTTACTGTCTGTAAGGAATTGAGGCTTTATTAGAACTAGTTTTTTATAGCAAAATGAGGACTGTAGTTTCTCTAAGTACTTCAGAAGTTAGAACCACAAAAAACAGTGCTGACATGAAGTGATTTAGCCATCAGATTTGTTTTGGATTAGATAAAACTTAATTACTAATCAATATTCTTGCTAATGTCAATCTGGCACAGGCTTACAAAAATCCTTACCAACTCTACTTATGTAAGAAGTGATTAAGAGTTAAAATTCTTTGGCATTAATATAAAAAAGACTACCCAAAATCTTGGTTGTAATTGCTAACATTCCTCCACTCACACCTTTCTTGCCTTGGAAAAGCAAGAAAAGTAACAGATTGCAAAGGTCTTTTTTTGAGAAAAGCTCCAGAGTGTCTTTAGTTTGGCCACTTAATGCCCCAGCTGATATTAACTGCATATTTATCATATACATGTCAGAATATGTGTATCCTCTTCTACCCATCAAATGTAATTTCCGTATATTCAGTATATTTATGGAATAGTGACCTTACTAGCATATCTAAAAAATCCTTTTGGATATTATTTCCAACCCATATATATATTAATACAAATTTATCATCAACCATCCTCCTCAGCTTCTAAACTCATTCAAGTACAGCAAACTAATTGATTTCAGGTATTATTTTTTTTAACCCTTTATATGAATAACAAAAAATAAAAGCCATCTTCTCTGACAAAAAAAAAAAGATAAAACTAAAGTGAAATGTGGTATCTGTACTGTTTTTCCCACCTAGGCACTTTCATTTTTTATTTTTTTTCACAGTTAATAACCACAGCTTCCTGATTATTCCTATGTTGGTTTTGCTCTGCAATGGAATGCTCTTTTTGGCTGTTCTTCTCATTCATTATGGATAATTAACCAAAATTCTTCCCATTTGTTTCTCTGGTCATTGCATTGCTCTTAACCATAGTGTTCCTCAGTTGTAAGCTATGTCCACATCTACAAACACGTGAGGTCCAAGTTAAGCCTTGCAAATCATGTGTTTGGCTTAAGATGTTTATATCTTCATAATACATTGAAGGTGGCACTGCACTTGTACAGAGTTTGTGGAGGTTCTCCTTTTAATGAGACCACTAAATAGTCAGTTGCTAGTTATATAAAAATACCTGTATTTGGGCCAAGCATTGGTAAAGACGCTGTGAATGACGCATATAGGGCTTTTTAGTTTAAACAACAACAGTCGTTGTTGGGACAGGGTGTAACAGCTCCCAAACCCCACAATGTTCTTCAAAATGTTTTTCTTTTAATGGTATGCTTTTAATTATCACTCTCTTTTTATGTATATATGTATTCACATGTATTTTGTTAATTCTTGTCCTTATTATCTCATTAAGCTGATGGACTATTTAATACATAATTAAACTCTGAAAGCTTTACTTGCCATCAATACAAGCTGCACCCTGGCTCTTGTACATTACTTCATTTAGGTGGTCGTTTACCTCCTAGTGTTAAATTTTAATTGTAGGTCTAATTTGCTATGAAACTGCACAAACCAATGCTATGTTGTTCTCATTGACCAAACACGTATTTTAAGGTTTCTTATGCAAAATTTTTGAGTACTTTAATAAGGGAGATAGCTTTTCCCACTTTCAGCTATGGGAATATGGGAATATAGCTACGTTAGCGAAATCAGACCTGTGAAAACTGCAATGTAAGTTTTTGTGGTTTGGCCCCAAGCTTTTCAGAGTCTGAACTGCAAGTATAGCCTGACCTCTAAGGAAGTTCTCACAAAAAGCACTCTTTCCTAGTTCAGAAACTTGTAGTCAGTCTCCAGATGTGTGGAGACTGAAATAAGACAAATAATTCTGAGTTGCAATTTTTTTTAATTTTCTGAATGACAGAGCTATAGGGCCCTGGAACAGATTTCCAGAAGAAATGGTGAAGAGAGACAAGGTTTGCTAAGAAATAGAGCCTGACAAGTTTTAAATGAAGATATTTGGTTCAGTTGTCCGCAAAACCAAGGTAGACTCATCAGCTCAACATACCTCACCTGGTTCTGTGTTATCTGTTCTGAATTTAGAAAAATGCCTTTGGTTCAGTTCTCCACAAGTCAGGGTGACACACTGGTCCCTCTGGACTAACAGGTTATGAACTGTGCTAAATAGCAACATCTTCTTGCACTGTCATATTACTTTACTTGTATGCTACTTTGCCTTACTTTCTAGTATGGACAGATGTCCATGAAGTCAGTCCTTTAAAAGCAGTGGAAAAATCCACAGTAAAAAAGAATTGCTAAAGGGGGTCTAACAATCTTCACCTTGACGCTGTGCAAGTAAGTCAAGGAAATGAGAAAATTGCGTGAATATTAAAAAAGGTTTGCCAGTAGCTAGATTTTATTAGATTGTGGAAGAAACTAAAGATGTCAATTATACCTAGGCTTAACACTAATTCTTGTGGCATCCCACTAATTGCCTTTCCACAATTCGATGAATGTCTGGTTATCATTACCATTTGTTTATAGGCCTCCACACAAAGGAGGTTGTTTCGAGAGAATAAATGTTTTATTCCATTCCTGGCCCTAAGAGAAACTACACCAGTGAGATCTGCTCTCAGAGAAGGAAATTGTTTGTGCCAGTTTTAGCCAGTCAGGAAGGAAGCCAGCTAAAACCTCTTGTAAACACCAATGAGACTAAGTATAACTGGTTTATTCTGCTTAGTGTAGTGAGGTCAACTTTTCCTGTCCCATTTTTGAAGAACTTCATGTCTATTGGGCAGAATGGCAAGGGTTCACCTAACTATACTGCAAAATGCTGTCTGATAATTTAACATATATTAACGGTCTTTGTAGGTTATAATTTATTTTTTTTTGGTCAGTGAAAGAAATTGGCTCTATAAAAAGGTCCACAAGGATTAGCAAACACTTAAAATCCTCCTTTGTTCTGATGCTGAGAACCAGTGTGGCTCCTATTTCAAATGGTTATTTGAGTCTTTATCATGCAATGGCAAATTGCTTAGTTATAAATAACAAACAATGATGAAATATCTAAATAGATGGGTAGGATGGTGGGAGGAAGTGTGCTGTATTCCAGAAATCCCAGAGCAGATCCGTGTTCCACAGGGGTGGCATTGTGCAGCAGCTCTGCTACAGTCTGAAGGTTTGATTTAGTATGAATAAAGTCTGAGTGAACAAGTGGGAACTTATTAACTCTGAAACTTACGTTTCAGAACTAAAATCAAGGAAGCTAACTGATTTAGATAATGCTGAAAAGAAAACAGTCAGGTTTTGTCAATAAACAGAATGAAAAACAAAAAGAAGGGGGGAAAAGCACTTGTTTTTTCAGTGAGATGAAACCAAATGGTTTCGTTTGGTTTTTAATAAAGGCAAACCAATCCAGAGCCTCATCTACAAAAGCAGCACAGAAGTAGCTATCACCACCCTCCTTAATCAATGCTGTGGGCACTCATCAAGGCTTCAGAATGCCTAATAGAAATATGTTTGCTGTCTGATAGATTTAAATCTGAGCATCCCATCTCTAAGAACAATGCCTAAATGTTTTATGATGGGCACACCGGGGCAGGCACTATTTGAATAAAGAAGAACACTTGCTTGGAAACTGTGTTTGAAACCCAATTTATTTCTTTAGCAGTTCGTGCACCAGATTATAGGTTTGTTCATGCTAACAGAATGTATCGTTTTCCTTTTCTTTCCCTTCCAGCCTGGTGAATAAAGTACTTGAGCCAAGATTCAGTGATTTTCACAGGACAAAGCAGGAAATAACTCAGCCTGGAATACCAGACAGCAGGGCTGTCTTAGAAAGATCCAAGGACTCTGGCCTTTTTGGAAGAAGGAGCAATCCAAACCCAGTTTTGCGTACTAAATGAGCTTTTTAACTCTTGAGTAAATGGGAGAAGAAGAGGCTTAAGTTCCGTTGAATAGAAATGTTCTGCTTATCCAGTTTTGGTCCATCCCAAGTTTACACATACTTTTTCAGTCTGACTTCGGGTTGCATACATTTTTGTGTTTATGTTTCTAACTATGCCTGATACTTATTTATGGGGACTAATAAAGTTACTTTTTTTTTTCTTGTAAAAGTACTTTCATTAATTTGTTTGTTCACTGAACTGCACGGTTCTGTTCCTGTACTTGTTTTTGCAACTGTTATTCTCCATTCTAAACACAGTTAGAAGACACAGATGCGATTTTACAATCAAAGGTCCAGAGCATTACAATATAATATAATCAACAGCATCAAACACAAGGCTGTTATTTAGTAGAGGAAACAAGGTGAGTGTTGTCCTGAATAATGACAGTTGAGATGAGATAATACAGGAGGCTTGAAGACTGCCAGACTCAAAGAAAGAAAATCAAGCCTTGGTAAGAATGAGATTGAGGCATTTGTTTCATTAATAGATTTATAATAATATAGCAAGATTTGGATAAGTCTTTCTTCATGAAGATGTTCATCTGTTTCTCTAACTTCAGGATTTGGACCATAGCCCAAGTCTTTTCTTCTCTAGAAAGCAATCCCCACCCTCTTTTAATGCAGAATGTTTTAAAGCCAACTGTTTCCTTGAATTAGAGAGCTCACTCCCTTTCCCAGCAGGGTCATAGATCTTGGGGTCAGGAAAAGATTTTGCTCTGTTATTTTTACCAATATCTTGCACCATCAGGCTCTCAGCTGTTCTTTGTGCCTTTGAATGTTACTGTAATAAAAGAAATTATTTATAATGTATAATTTGCTGAAGTCACCTGGGAAATTGCTTGCAGGAGCAATGCTTGTAAGCATTTCAAGGGTAATTCATTATATTCCTTCTCTTTCCTCTTTCTGTCATTTCACTCAGAGCTTCCCCTCAGCTTTCAGAGGAAGGCTGGCATGGGAAAAGATTCCGGTCCTTGGAAGTGACTGAAAAACTGGAAAAGGAGCTTTCAGAAAACAAAGCCTTCCTGGTTAATAAAACTGCAGTAGAATAGGTGTGTTTAGGAAGTGATTTTTGAAAATACTTTCAAGATACAGATAGAAAAACAATTGCAAATATTTAGCAATTTTCCACAAATATTTATTTTGTTGTACCCAAATCCTAGATGAACAACTGGGCGAATTATTCCAATCTTAATTATCATCCAAATTTTACTAGGATGCAGAGAGGTTAGAGTAAAAACTATGAAGTTGTTTACTGAATCATGGAAGAGAGAGAAACAGTAACATGCCCTGTTTTCATGTCTTAATTTATTATTTTCTTTTTGTTGTTGAGTTGTTTGTGTCTTGTTGAGTTTCTTTTTGTGTGTATGAGTCTTTAAAAAGATTGCAGAAGTTCACCACCTCATGAAATACTGTGTTTTATCAGGAGAACTGTGATCACAAGGGGAACAAAGTTGTTTCATTCCATTCAAATGCTCTTCAGAGAGTCAAAAGGATAATGCACAAAGCTGAGGCAGGCAGAACGAGTAAAGTTTGGAAACATCAGGCTATGGGTGAATGGAGTATTCACATGCATTTTAAGCACCCACAAGTGGAGAACTCAAACCTCTCTTCAATCAGGGAATCTTCACCTCATACAACTAAAGCTTGTGAAGATGTTGCATTCCCTTTCCACCCTCCCTAGGCAAAATACAGCCTGTTTCTTTACTGCCTATCTATCTACAAAATTATGTGAAGCACAAAACACACACAACTTACTGGGGGCTTGCTCCTCAGCATGCTGAAACCCACAAACATCTTTTATGAGTAAGCACTGTGCTTCTTTGGACAGGCAGAAAAGTGACTCTGAGGAAAATAAAAGAACATGAAAGCTGAGATGCTGCACTGCCGAATTATAAAACTTCCTTTCATTTCATAATCCTTTATATGTAGACAGATTTTTAGCAACAGCTGGTTTCATCAGCTCCTTTAGCATATTATAGAGAATTGACAAAAGTTGTCCACAGAGAATCTAGTGCAAGATTAATTACCTAAACATAGACACCAGATGTCATTTTAGGGTACCATACTCGTTGTCCGGCTGTGGCTCCAGAAAATTAGAGATGTCACATAAATCTCCTGTGACATATCTGCCAGTCATGTGCAGGTGTGTCAGGTGCTCTAGGAAGTCTAGAACATCACTGGACTTCTGTATTTAAGCAGCTGAAGTCATCTTTGTGCTGAGCTGTTCTTTTAAAAATTTGCACTTATTCATTTTTATTTAATCATCATGTAAAAGATGCGCTTTTACTGGTTCAGCAAAAAATATGCGCTTACTGTATGAAGGGTGAAAAAAACCCCCAAATCAATCCTATTCGGTTGTTTGTATTTTCTCACGAAAAGCTATTTGTCACTTCTAGTGATTGGTTGCTGTTATTTCTCCCCACAGCCTGAAGAAGTCAGATTTCCCCTATGAGAAGGCCTGGCAGTCTTCTCATTGTTTGAATGAACAAGTGACTTTGTCATCTCCTGAAGAAGCTTGCTCTGAAGCTTGCACTCAAAAAACAAAGTTTCAGCACAAAGTTCAAGTGGTATTTGGTTTCCAGGGTCAAGGTAGTGCCTGGGAAGCTGCGGAAATGCTGGGTCATCACTGTCATGGTGAAACAATACAAAGTAAGGGCAGGTTCAGGTTCTCAATGACTTGGGAAATGTGCTGTGAGGGAGAGTAACTGCTCCTTATTTTTTTATTCCCAGCAATGTTTTCCGTAGTTTATTGAAATTCATAAGGTGAAAGCTTAAGACAAATTCTCTTCTCTAATTTTTTTTTTTTAATTTATCTGAACCAAGAATCACAGAATATTCTGAGTTGGAAGGGACCCACAAGGATCACTGAGACCAACTCTTAAGTAAATGATCCATATAGGGGATTGAACCCATGACCTTGGCATTATAGACACCCAGTTTTAACCAACTGAGCTAATCTCATGAAGCTCTGCTAAACTCTCCATTGCATTATTGGATGGCTCTGAATGCAAGTTATGCTCACTATCCTATTTTCTTTTAATTTCCAAATTAAGATCTAATTGCAGTTAGAAAAACCTTTTTTTTCCTCCCTTGTGCATAACTATTACCTGATCAGGGAATGATCTTTCATTTGTGTCAAAATTAATTTTTAAAGTTTCTTTAAATCGTCCTTTCTTGCTTCAATTACAGCACTGCATAATGAACCCATCATGTTTAGATATCCAAGGGGAGGTACTTCAATAAATATTTTTAATTGCCCACTTTGTGTTTCACAGAGGTGAGATTCCCAGTATGAAAAATATTTCTTATTATACTCAATTCTTTCTCTCATATTAATTTTTGCAGTACCATCCCTGATGGGACGTTACCATTCCCCTGGTGTAGGCACATGTTCTGTATATGCAGCCAATATTAAAAGCTCCCTACAAAGATTTCAGGTGTGGGCACTTGGACCTATTATTTGATGCCAGTAAAACATCGAGCAGTTTTCGGCTATAGTATGCTCTGACTCAGTAATGCTCTGTTTATCTGCTTCAAGAGACCACTTGGTAAATGTTTATCTTTTAGAAGCATGAGCTGTTTTCATTTACAATTATAATTTTCAATTGCTTGCTTTCCGCAAAAATTCTTTATCTTTGGGCAGGTTGAGTTAGAGTCACAAAGTGAGATTTTCTTATTACTACACATTAATAATTTACCATGTGCAAAACCAATCGGGAGCTTTCACGTGGTTTACATTTAGTGGAAGGAACCACCACATTTAAAACTGAAGTCTGGCACGTAAACTTTGCAAGTTGAATTTCCACTGAACCTGGATCCCAAGGATCTTCCTTGTTTTCCCTATGTTTGGGCTTTTTAATGAGGCAAGTCCTCTGCCAGTTGAAAACTTTACCTGATTCCTTCTTTTTATTCACTGTTTTGCTAATTAGGCATGGTTATATCTCTTCCTTTCCCCTTTAGGTTTTCAGGCATTTTTTCCCTCCTTAGTGGTTTGTAATAGATACAATAACAACACAAATGGTCTTGTCACTTCCCTTTTCATGTGTTCTAAAGAAAAAGACCAACTAATTCATACGTTGAAATTAAATTCTCACATTTTGAGGGTAAAAACCTTGGAAATGGACAGTATACATACAGAAATTCTCTTGACTAAGAGAGTAAAATAAAACAATGGAGACAAACAAAGTAATAGATATTCAGTGGGACTAAAAGACCGTCTCTGTCCTTCCCTTTCCCTCATGTTCTTTTTTTTCCCCTCCTGAGTTTTTAATTTTTAATTTGTGTATTGTGAAAGAAGCTGTGTTGTGACCCCTTGCATACTGGAAGACCAAAACTGAAGGATGCTACCACAGGTCTTTGCACTGAAGATGACCACAGGACATTCTCATTAGAGTCAACAAAGGAAAAGAAGGCCACCCAAGAGATTTGCATGGAGGAGGTCAACAAGTTAGTTCCCGCTCATATAGAATTCAGGGGATTTTTTCTGTTTAACGAGAGCAGAAGCGGGTCAAAAGGCAACCAAGATGCATTTTGTGTAAGAGTCCCAGCAGATAATTAGCAGTTAACTAGAAGTTATCTGCTCCTTGTACATGAGTTCGTAACTCATAGAGAAGGATGGCATGTGTGCAGGGAAGAGAGGAACACTGCCCCAAAGAAGCGATAGCTCTCAGGAGTCTTTCATTGCAGTGGAAATGTAAAGCTACATAATCATCTAAATCTCAAACACTTAAGGTAGGGGAGACGAATGGCAAGAAAATGAATCACCTCCATCTACTGAATGTTTATGCACATCTACCCTGTTTATGCACTTCTGCACAGTTCTGTTGAGAGTAACTTGTAATGCTTTTTTGGCATACCCAAATGTTATGACCTCAGGAGCAGTTGTTTTCCTGGAGAGAGAGAGAGAGAGAGAGGGAGAGAGTGAGAGAGAGAGGGCAGAAGGGTTGCGCTGTTTAATGTTGAAATAACCTGCATGGATTTTTTTTTCTGGTTCTGTTTATAATCTGGTTTGTTGTACACTGGTTGTATTGTGGCAAGAAAAAAACTAAGAATGTTGGATTGGCCTCTGCTGAGAGAACAAGAGGAAATGGCCTCAAGCTGCACCAGCCGAGAGTCAGGTTGGATATTAGGGAAAATTTCTGCACTGAAATGAGGGTCGGGCATTGGAACAGACTGCCCAGAGAGGTAGTGAAGTCACAATCCCTGGTGTTCAAGAAACAACTGGACATGGCACTTAGTGCTGAGGATTAGTTGACATGCTATTGTTTGGTCAAAGGTTGGAATCAATGATCTTGGAGGTCTTTTCTAATATTAATCATTCTATAGTGCTGAGGATTAGTTGACATGCTGTTGTTTGGTCAAAGGTTGGAATCAATGATCTTGGAGGTCTTTTCTAATATTAATCATTCTATGACTCTGATATTGCCTTCAGTATTTATGCTTCTTCCGTTCAATAAGAATACTTGAAGTTTTACTGCTTCTTTATCATTCTTAAGTTGTATATCTTCTATCCTTTTATCTTGTATCTTGTATATCTATATCTTGTATCCTTTATCAAACTATTATTTTTATTAAAAGGACAAAATAGTTACTATACAGTTTAAAAACAAAAATTTCAAAAGATTCAATATGTTGAATAATTGTTTTCATCTTAAAATAAAAAGCTCAATAAAAACGTTGTGCTGAGAAACCTTCTGTCATGCAGACAACTTTTCTGAGTAGGTTAATCAAGGTCCCTGCTGTCTAGGATGCCATTCCTCTGCCCACAGCTAGACATCAAGGAATCCATTGCCACTTAGAGCTAATATAGAGAAACACAAATGCAAAGGCAGAAGCAATGCAGTGAAACCCTTGAGGGAGGTTTCTCAGCTCCTGGGTTGGCCAATAAGTACACCAATAGAGTTGCCTTCCAGAGTACTTACTTCGCCGCTGACTATGTCAAAGTTTGACACCATACTTTTAGATGATCTCAAGTAGGTGGATCCCACCAATAGGATTTCTTATCTGCTAGACTTGTGAATTATTATTCACTCTGCCCCAAATGGATCAGAGATGGGGCTCTGTTGTGTTCATCGACACATACAAGAGTTTTCATTGCTTTCTCTGTTTCTCAGCCAGTCATGCATCAAGATAGTGATGGGGCATTTTAAGGTAATATGAAATTATCTTTATGTGAAAAGGCAAGAGGGTTTAGAAAAGTGTCTGGCAGACGGCAATTTGACTTCTGGATCAACAGCACAATGAGGAAACAGAGAGAAGCAAGATAACCAGCTTGGGACCATCTGGCCAGAATATCAATCCGTCAGCTGGAGAGGCAGGAAAAAAATAATAAATCCAATCAAGCTGCTGGAAAATCTGCAAGCCAGCCAACAATCAACTGCATAAAATTTGGCTAAAATGCTGAAGAACTGCAGATGATTTTGCAGTGAACTTCACCCATTGTTTCGGTCTGTCTCCCACCAAAACCAGTGAGAGCTCTAGTAGATAGGAAGAGTGAAGAGTAACGCTCATGTCCACACTTATCAGGCACCCACAGGGAAGGACTAGTTTTTACTCAACAGGGAATGGGAGACACTCCTAACTTGGTCACTGATTCAGAACTAACCTCCAGCTGTGTAAAAATCCACTTTGGAAACACAGATGAAGGGTCAGTGTTAATCCTAACTCTGGTATATCCCTAGACTTAGCAATTTTCTGCTCAGTGACCACAGAGAGGTTCTGTTTGGTTTATAGGTGAGTGTAGAGAAGAGTTTGGATGAGAAGTATTTGTTTCTTTCCCTGTACCCTTGTTACCTTTTTCCTTTTCCCTCACATGCTCTCTGCTCCTTATCATGGTGTTTTTTAGAGACACGGGTTCACAGAGCTGGCTAGGATCTTCGGTGTTTCTCTCATCCTTACTTTGCTCCATGTCCCATTATCTCACCTGCACCAATTTCATGGCTTGAACATCTACATTAACAAGGATTCAAAACATAATAACATAATAACAAGGATTGCCTATCTCAAAGGAGAGACACAGGGTGAAAATGTTCTGAGGAAGCTCATGAGTCCTCGGGCCTTTTTTTCCCTTGTAATTATTACTGGAAACAAGAAGCGACTATAGCTGCCTGTATTCCAGCTAGGAGACAGTCAGCAAAGAGAGTGTTGGGCAGTAGGCTGAGGTTGGCTTGGTGTCTGTGTTAAACTAAAGGAGGGTCAACTTAGATTAGATATAAGGATGAAGTTTTTTTACAGTGGGAGTGGTGAAGCATTGGCACAAGTTGTCCTGAGAGGTGCCCCATCCCTGGAAACATTCAAGGTCATATTGGATGGGGCTCTGAGAAACCTGAAATGGTGGAATATGTCCCTGATCATCGCAGGGTGGGTGGACTAGGTGGCCTTTAGAGGTCTCTTCCAACCCAAATAAGTCCATGATTCTATGATTCTGTGGAACTGCCACTAGATGGAGAGCTTTAGATACGCTGTGTGTACATACATCTATATGCGGAGATTCAAAGACCGGGGCTGGAAGGTAGCTGTATTATCCTTAAGTCTGAGCTCCAGCAAACAAAAAGCAGAAAATTTTTCTTAAAGATTTCCACGTTGAGATCATTATTCCTTTCTGTGCCAAAAAACAGCTTCTCGGAAAACAGACATGCTCACTATCAAGACTTCAAACAAGAATCTCCTGCATCCATTCCGAAGTTGTTCAAATGGCAGTTAACATGTGCACTTCATTTCTCATCTGGTTCTTGTCTGCTTGGAATTTCAGCCATCACATATATAATTTTGCTTAGTTTTTCACAAGTTGTTTTTACAAACATTATGTCTATAGTTTATAACTGAGCTGCTCTCTGCATTTTTTCATTTCTGACCTATATTACCCCGAGCTGGTGTGCGTAGGAGTCGTCTGGCATTACTGGAGAAGCTAAGTGCTCTGAATAAGTTTCAACACTTTGAATTTTTAAATTGCATTTTTGTTTTAAAAACACTGATTCCTCACTTGTCACACTTTAGAAGTGGGAAAAGTCATTGCTAAAGGCTTCCGCCATTAATTTAACAAGTTCCAGTGAGAGTTCAGTACTGTCTGATTTAATTTAAGCAGCGTTACCTTGAAATACGGCATTCAATGACTGCTAGTTTCTACTTCAAAAAGAGGCTGAAAATCAGTCATCAAATTGTTCCATCAAAGTTTGAAGCAAAGTTAATAATACTCCTTATGTCTTGTTCCTTGATAGTTCTGTGAATTATCTGCATTAAGAAGCTGGATCCATATAGTTGTCTCACCTCAACAAGTCTTTTCTCTGCAGGGTTTTCACCAGAGGCAGGGGAATATAAATAATACAGTAGAGGATGTTTCTCACAACAAAATAGCTTTCTTCCTGTGTTTGTTCTAAGTTCAGTCCTATTTCCATGATGGGATATGTGTAGTTGTGAATCCCCCAGAAGTCGTTTAAGGGTTTGGGAGCACACAAATAAAACCTGAGTGTTTCTGTTTGTGGCATCGCTGATGCTGCTTTCCCTACTCACCCACATGCAGTGGTAGATAACAGTGGCAGATTCTTTTCCCTCCATGCGGACCCCTGCATGCTTGCCCTTGCTCTCTCCTTTCCTTCACCCTCAGGTCTTGCCCAGTCATAAGTGGGAATAAGGTGCCACCCCAAGGATCCCCATTGGCCTGGCCCATACTGATTGCAGTGGTATTGGATGCACGGAAAGTCCGCTGCAGAGCAGAGGGGATTGATGCGTTAGATCTGTTGGCCTTTCTGACTCAGGTGCTTTCAGACCAAGTAGGGACTGGGCACATGTTTGCCCCAGGCACATGATGTCACAGTGCTTGTTGCAGCTGCCCCGCCACCTCTCGCTGAGAGGTCACCTCCTTATCTGTGCCGTCCCTATCCAAGCCCTCCCAGGTCACAGGATGTCCTTATTTGCCTCCTCCTGGCGTGAATCAAGCTGTCCATCTGTGATGATCAGAAAAACAAATTTCCTAGTGAGGATATAACTGGGCCTGTGGGGCTAACTTCCTTCCCCTGGCCACTTGCATATCCAAGTGGAGCACTGTCAGACACTGGCCAACTCCCAGATGCACTCTGTGTATGACAGATGCTGTCAGAGACGCTCTGCTGGGTGACCTCCTCCTGTTACCCTTGCATTCGTGTCTGAGCCCTTAACCCTCAATCCCATCCTCTCTTTGGTCTCCATCATTATTTCTGCTTTTTCCCTTAGCTTCCTCCTCTTCTAAGAGGCCTCTGTCCTGACACCAAAAGAGAAAATGATAGAAAGTCTGCCTGCAATGCGGTCTGCCTTTAGAAAAAATACTGTTCTGAATTGCTCTGCCGTGGGGAAGGTATCACCAAGTTGTTCCCAGTGCCCTCACTCTGAGGCTGCCTCATGCACCATATACGTGAAATGTACTCAGTGCTCTGCACTTCATGGAGTTATGTCTGCAGGAGTTTTCTGGACTATTGAGAAGGATAAAGACCTCGTATTGTGTTGAGGAACTGAGTTTGCTGGCAAAAAATTCCTGCGTTATTTCAGTGCCATCAATGTTCAAAAAAATGCAGCAATGGCTTGATAAGAGCTAGAGCCACCTCTGGTTGCTCAAGAGGATGAGGATGGGGAGGTTTCAGGAAGGCAGGAAAGAGAAAAGAAGGCATGTTTTGCCAAACAAAACTTCCTTCTGTGGGAGGTGTTCTTATGCCTAGTTTTGCTACATACCCACTCCCCCCAAAACTGAAGCACCTGCTTTTGTTCATGCACTTATCAAACTCATAAAGGAAAGTTAGACAGGAGTCTGATCTTTCTGAAGTCTGCATTTTCATAAATATTTCCCTTTAGGAGTTTGTGAAATTGAATTTTGGTTGATAACCCTGCTTTGTTCAACCAGCCTTACATCCTCAAGAGAACAGCGAGAAAAATGAAAAGACTTTAACAAAATGTAATCATGTCAATTCAGTACAATGGCATGGAGACAAAGATAAGATGAGAAATAAGGTACTGTTCTCTCTGCTTTCCTTGTTCTCTTGTTTAAGTGATAATTTTCATACCTTACCTTCGAAAGATATAATTACAGTAATTGGAATCTGACTATTTCTGAGAGCTATACTGTGCATTCCTTTTTCCCCTTGATATTTGTGTCTTTTTAACTAATGTAAGATCTTTAGCCTACTAAATAAATATGTGGGACCTGATTCTCTGCTACGTACATGCACTTTGTGCTTCTCAGGCATTCTTGCTGCATTAATGCCAGCATAAGCAACCGTGGGAGTTCATGCTCTGGAAAAAAAAGGTAGGGTGATTGAAAACTGTTGCAGAATTTCTGGCACCACAGTGTGATACAAGCACTATTGTGGGCTATGTCTTACCTGTCTCTCACCATGTAGACATCATCCTGGTTAGCTGTTCGCAAGAACAGAATGGGGGAAGAAAGTGAGTCCAGAGGGGCAGGTGTTCAAGAGAGAGGGGAAAAGAGGCTTCTATTTTCTTTCAGAAAGGGGAAGAGATGAAAGACAAGATGAAAATATTGGAGAAACAAGATGGTGAGTCTGCTTGAGATGGTGCACAAGCCTGCAGCAGTGCTCTGGGCATGTGGACAGTCCCCAGAGGCTTTCCTGGAAGGGTGGGAGACTTCTGGCCTCCAAGTCCATCAGTCTCTGCAAGGGGTGGGAGTTAGTCACCTAAACCTGCGCATCTAGTTCTGATTTAGATGGTTTTTTTAATGTCAGGATAAATGTCTGGCTTAACTGCTTCCCCAAGTTTGTTTATGATCAGGAATTTTCTTCTGCTTTGGCATGGTGAAATGCTTTTGTTTGTAATACCTGGATGGATCAGAAAGGGCATGCTAGGGCAGATAGCCATAGCTTGACTGTTCCTTAGCTCACTAAAGACATGTTTTGTTTCTGAATTCCTCTTAAGCTAAAACCAGTGCAAAAGGTCATGGTGCTGTCAGCTTGCGCTTAATTTTCTGTTATACATATAACTTTTGTGTCTGCCGCCTTTTCTCTGTGCATTACCTGGGAGATGGAGAAAAGGCTTGGGAGAATACTGCTGGGATCAGAGGAAGAGAACAGGCTTGACACTTTCAATGTACTTTGTGTTCATGCCATTATACTGTGTGAATAACATCATTTTACTGAACTTTTTTCACTTTAGTTTTACTAAGGTCTTTTTAATGCTTGCCAAATTGCTATGTACCTTTCAGTACTGAAAAGTAAGATAAATGCATGATGATATAATTCAGCTTCACTGACTTTCCAGCCAGTTGTAGGAAAGGAAAAAAGAAGTATATCTTGATGTCTTCTTTCATTTTAGCAAGTACATTTCAGTAGTTTCTCATTCTGGTCTGGATTTTTTATCCCTTTGAAAATGACGATGAGATAGAAAATAATCCTGTGGAAATGAGGAACAACAAAATGACAGTGACTTCACATGTCTTTTTGGAAGATGGCAGCTTAGACATGTATGCCGGTTTTGCCTCCACTGATAGTTTCTGTTGGCATTTTCTAGTTTCCTTTAAAAGGAACTCCCTTTCCAGTATCATGACCCTGAACTCTCTAGAGTGATTATCTTTTTGGGAAGGTGCTTCATATGCCGAAAAAGCTTCCAGAGATATCACATTGTTACTTGACAAACAGGTTAGTCAGAGTGGGTGTTTTTTAAAAATGATTCATACTTTTTAAGCTAATTTGAACTAGTATAACTGAAGCACAAGAAGGTGGAGTGACTTCCTTACAATCACACTCTGAGTCAGTGGCTCAGTACCTCCAGGCCTCCAATATTTTTATTCCAACCACTGAGAAGATCACATGGCTTCCTCTTGGTGTGCTTTGGGGTTTCACAGCTGAGAGGTGCAGGCTATAAAGGTTTTTGCTGCTGACACTTGAGCTGCTGATTTTAGATCAGAAGTTCTTAATGTAGAGAGACAGGATCCATCCAGCAGCAATCGGTTGACTTCTTGTCCATTCAATCCTCCTCCTATTTGTGTAGCTCCACTCAAACATTTTCCTGCAGCACTACCACTCACCACATAGCCTCTGCTTACCATGGGAGAGAGGAAAATCACCGTGGTTTCTGTTCCCAGGGCTCTCTGTCAACCTTCTGTAGTTTTGGCTGGTGAGGTTCGTAGACTCTTATTTTTGCTCATTGCTTCAATTTTTGAATGAACCTTCCTCCCTCTTCTCTTTCCTCCACACCAGAAACCCAAAGCAAAAAATCAGCTGAAATGGCCAATTTTTGCTGTCTTTCAGACGGAAACCATACGAAACCACAGGGTTTGGCCTGATGTCTGCTGGAAACTATAAATAGGACTGTTCAACTGAAACTCAGCCCTGTTTAATTCAAGCCACAACCCAAAGTTGTGAGACAGTCTCTGAACCCAGGCGGATGTTTTGGAGTGTGTTGACCAAGTATGGTGGCTATAAGAAATTCAAAATTCTGCTGAGTTACCTGCCTGGTTTGGGGTTTCACTGCAGAAGTTCTGTACAATTGTATTTACCATCAAGTGCTCTCAAACTTGTTTCCAGGTGCCTCCTGGCCCTTCTTCAGGTTAGGTAGAGAGCCCTGGCCTATTCACTACTGCTTCTCAGCATCTCTAATTATCAGGCTGTTCAGTGAAGGGGTTCGAATTCTTCCTTAATTTTCCTAGATGCTTTCAAATCAAATAGTGAAACTGTATTTGCCTACTTTTACTCTGGGCATAACATGGTTTATTCAAATTCCAGTAATTTTCAGACCTAATCCAATAATCTCAGCATGATAGAAGGGCTATTGAAGGAAAATAGTCTGCTCCCTTCTGTTTAAAGCAACAATAAAGACCAAAACAAAAGTAAATATTTAAGGTCTAACTTCACCAGTTTCCTCTTAGTCTAAGACCTGGCACTGAACTTCTAATGTGCTCTGAAGAAGTTAGGCTGTAACAGTGTTTGGATCAATACCTTTCCCATACAGCAAGTAAAATACATTTTAACCCAGCAATGAAATTAACTTTGTTCATTTAAATTCTTCCATCCTTAGAAGGAAAATTGTCTCATCTCATCCTGCTGTATGTTTCTGTCTTTTGCTCCTCCAAATTTTGCTGATGAGGTAGGTTAGGATTTCTTTTGGGTTATATCATGGTACAGGACACCTTTCCAAATTTTTTCCTCAGCTGATACATTTGATTTTCAGTTTATTCACCTGAGATAACGATGTATTCTTGTATTAGCAGGGCTGTCACACTTAATTTGATAATTTAGAATTTGTTCTTTGGTTTAGTGGATGAGGTAGTTTTGCGAGGCAGTATAATGTAATGAATTTATCTGCCTGGAAGGTGTCACCCAGAATCTCAGAGAGATCTATCTTTATAGATTAGTAGATCAGCCTTGACTCTGGAAGCAGCTCTAGGTCACAGTGTATTTGAACCACTTTAATGCTGGGCACATAAATAGGGAGCAAGAAGCCAGTTCCCAATCCAGCTGTCACACAGACATGCTGGAGAAATTCATCACAGGGCCAACTGTATTGCTTGCCTACCAACCATGAAATACCACAAGGACCCCACCCAAAACAGAATGTCCATCTTGAGCTCTCTGTGCAGAGGATGATGCAAGGTTCCACTTTCTTAGCGTCTCTAGGCAGGACACTGAAGTGCTGCTTGTTGCGTAGTTCTTGTTTTCTGAGAGTCTGTCTTGAGCCTCAGCTCTAATTTGTGTAGGGCTGAGCAATCCCAGCTGAAAGTGAATATCAGCAGCTGCACTTTGAAGGTAGAAAGTGCCAGATCACGGGATGTTACAAATGAGAAATCCCCAGGTTAATGGATATCTTAATTCCCTCTCTGCCCCATTGCATGGTATTTAATTGGGAGGAAATACTATTTCCTCATCTTGGGGTTGTGAGGGACTTGAGAACTGCAGCAGAGCTGGGGGACCACTAAATGTTATACATGAATTGACTAGAGCACAGTGAAAGCTGCATGTCCTATGGGGATTCATGATTTGGGAAAAAAAAGGACACATTAATTTTCAATCTTGTCTAGATTTCAGAAAAAAAGAGGGTTTTTTTGTGGAAAATATGGGAATGGGTCTGTTGAAATATTTTTGATTTTAATTTCCAGAAGCCGTTTTTTCGTATCCACTATTCCCTTTCATTTTGTAATCTATTTTTAGATTAATTGATGTAACTCTGTCCTTGTTTTCCCCAAGTTTTTTCTTTCTAGGTAACATTTCATGCTCTTTCCCTTCAGGTTGGGCCCTGATTCTTGCTGGCATTATTCCCTCCAGTACCCAGGCATCAGAGGTAGGAAGGACGCTAGAGGAAGCCTCCTCTAATTTCAGTTCAATTTCCAGCTGTGGCTGAAATGGTAGGAAAAATCTCTCTGAGCCCTGGACTGGGGCACAGCCAGGGCACATAAAGCACTAGCAAGCCTCTATAAAGCCTGCACACATGGTAGTTTATCAAACCCTCATAACCTAGCCTCCTGTAGACATGATTTTTTGTTTTCTTAACAGCACTGGGCAAGTCCTTGAGCAAGATGAAGCCCTGCTGTCAAATCTCAACACCTATGGGGATCATGTGGAGAAATCAGCATGTTTTGCCTGGCCCCCTTCATGGAAACTGGTGACATATTTTCAGTGAAATTGTGGATGTGTATCTCTATATATGTGTGGATGGATAGATAGATAGATAGATAGACAGACAGACAGATAGATAGATAGATAGATAGACAGACAGACAGACAGACAGACAGACAGACAGACAGACAGATAGATAGATAGATAGATAGATAGATAGATAGATAGATAGATAGATAGATAGATAGATAGATAGATTTCTGTAGGGGATTTGACAGTGCAGTCAAATCACAGTATTTAGGGAATCACAGATTATCTGAAGATTATTCTGTGACTTGGAAGGTAATACAGGGCATGCTTGGTATTAGTGGCTAAGAATTGTTTGTCCCTAAGAAATGCTACATAAAGAGAATGAAACACCTAATGAAAGCAACATTGAAAGTAAAAGCAGATTGGATAAGTTAGCTGTCCTTCCAAAAATATCTGTCCAAATGAATTAAGAAAACTGGATTCAACTAATGAAATTAAAATTTTAAAAAACAGTTTAAATATTGTGCAGTGTATTTCTGTGAAGGTATTTTAAAATCAGGCTGAATAATGCATCTGTTTTGCCTCAACAAAATGCCCTGTGTCCCTTAGAGCACTGTGACAACACCAGTTACTTAAAGGTTAAGATCTTCTGTCGAAAACTGGAATATTTATTGCTGGATTAGTGACTATTTCACTTTCTTTCGGGGTATCACCCCCTTTCCCCACAGAGTGTGTATGTTTGCTTTTCATATTCATACCAGCAACAGCTTTACAATCCTCAGGAACTGGTGTTTCATGTTATTCTGGTCCTCTGAGTTTCTTCTGTACCACCCAACAATTTATGTTTGCAGTAGGAAAATGTCATTTACCACAAAAAGCTGGGATCCCTCTACAGCGGAGTCTTCCAGCCACCATAAGATACAAGCAGATAAACATAAGTGATAATTTTTTTCCCCCTACAAAAAAGCCCTTCCTCTAATCAATACTGTGCTTCTCTCTGGCAAGAATCTCACAGGGTTTGTTTGCAGTATGACTGGATAGTTTGCACCAAAAGTGTAATCAAAATTTTCATACACATCACACACACACACACACACACACAGAGTGAAAACCAGAATCCATCTGTCTGGATCAGAGGAAAGGTTGTTTCCTCTGGGAGCTCCAGCTTGTTGGTTAATGCAGGAGCTCCTTCTATTGGCAGAGAAATTGAGGAGAGTTACAAGTTAGGCTGGGAAAAAGTTACATGATAAAAGGAGTGTAAAGATAGTTTTTGATGCAAATTATAATAATTTGATGGACTCTTATTAAACACAACTACATACAACTTCATGTTAAAAACCTAGAGGAAATATTGCACTGAAGTGAACTTAATTTTGTAATAAAAAAAAAAAAAAGCTTGGACCTCACTGCTAAAACACTCATTTTAAATAAATTAGCAAATCTCTGTTAGAGTCTCAGCAAATCTTGTTCCTAGATCTTACAGTGGTAAAGCTATTGTTAAATTTGATATGAAAATAAAGGAGCCTATTATAGTGGGCAATACCTTTTTTTTAATGGTAGTATTTTGTTCATCTAGGTATCTTTTGAACTGAAATAAAAAACTATTTGCCAATGATAAACAATAATTCACTTTGCTCATTTTCTGTGTTGTCACGACTCAGAGAATTTATTTTGTCAGGCCACTAAACTTCCCAGAGTAATCCCAAAGTTACTGCTGCTACTTATATTAAGGTGCAAGCGTTTACCAATAATAAGGTTGGGTTTAAATGATACTGAAGGGCCAGCATCTTGACAACTGATGCTATGTAGTATGGTTAGTTAAGAAGAAGCATGGAGGAATGAATCTAAAATATAGTCTGTTTTTGAAATCTGAAATTGTTTTGGTCAAACTTACAGTAAAAGCTGTGATCCTTACTTTTTTAAACATATTTCCACTGTGAGTGAAATTTCTCTTACCATTCCAAGCATCTTGAAAAGGTGAAAAACCATCTTCATGTTCAATGTATGAATGGTTAAGCGTAACCATGATTTTTTTAAGACAAAAATTTTAAGAAGAACAGACAACGGTGAAATAGAATTGAGAAATGTGAAAACAGCTGCTCTGTGCTGCAAGTTGGAGACAAGGATCAGAGTGTTCTGAGGCTCACCTCACCAGCACTAATGAATGAATGAGCTTTAATAACTCTAGAATCCTTTTAATGTCTTGCAAAGAATATTAACTTCTCAGTCTACATTATGAAGACAAGCACCACGTCAGAGGTCTAAGAAAAATTCATTTACACATTTTTCAAAATCTCAAACCTACAAATAGAGTCTTGATTTCCTGCAAGATTTTTGCATATTTTGAGGAACTGTGTAGATAGCGATTAACTCACAGGTTTACTCTGGCATGTGAAAAAAGAATGTAATAATAGAACTCACAGTTACTGGCAAAAAGATATAAAAATGTCACAAAAAATGAGAACCAATATGACAACTTAAAAAATGAGTTGTCTCATGCATTTGCTGAGTGGGAATGAAGAGCACTAACACAAACAAATGAAACTTTACAGCTCACAGACTGTCTGATATGTTAATGACCTGATAAATTAAATACTTGGCCAAAATATTATAAAATAAAATAGTATTAGACTGTTGAGACTTCTTTATGGATTGGAAAGGCAATTTATGTGAGTTAAGAAAAACAGTAAGTCAAACATCAAAATGATTTTTTGATAAGCAGCATCAGCCAGTCTACACTAAATTGACCCCCTTCAGATGTCTTCTAGAAATTAAAAATAGATTATCAGTCAGAGAAATTGCAAGTTAGGATAGATATTTCAAACATATATGGTGCAAAAATTTAATTATCTGTTTGTAACTGTTTTTCTGATCCCAAAGAAAATCTTCATTGAATTGAAGAATATGGGGTGAATTGTACTTAGAACAGTAAATACTGGTTGTGGAAAATACAAATATACAAAATAGTCTTCACTGACATTTCAGAGCAATATCTGCATCAATTTTTAATATTAGCTTTTAAATTCAGACTCAGTGTCACTGAACCAAGTGTTACACTTTTTGTTTATGAACATTTTGGCAGTGAATTCAAGTGTGCCAACTATATTGCACATCTGTGCGCAATGATATAATTTGGGATGAAGGTTCAGATCTTCTGACCTGCAAGGTAATTTCTAGAATCCTAAAGCAAAGCTCAGGATGTAACATTACTATAATGCAACACACATGACAACTGCCTTTCTTAATTCCAAATAAGTTAACAGGAGAGTTTCTGTCACTCTTTTATTTTGAAGAAATAAAAATATTTTCATCTACAAGTTGTTCCATAAATTCTGTAAATAATACAAAATAATGAAACTAATCAACTGGCAATCAAAAAAATAAAAACTAAGTCAAACCCAAATAACTTTATAGATAAGAGGAATCTTCAAGACCACAGTGACACAGCACTTCTCACCATGTCCTCTTGCCAACCTCTGTCTCCAGAATATGCTTCACTCATATTCTCTGTTCTGTCTGCAGATCACCATGGTTCTTTTATGTAAAAAGCAGATGTTTCCAGAGATCCTGACTGGTCTTGCTTTAATTCCCTGGGCATCCAGCCCAAATGTGCCTGGGAAAAGAAACCTGTATCAGGAGTTGTCCCAGGGTGTACTGGTGGCAACTTTTTCTCTGTCCAGGACCACAGACAAAACCACAAGCTACAGTTCTCCTACCTGAGATTTTGTTTCACTTCTTTCAGCTTCTCTTTCGGGTTTAGTTATGAGTTTCTCTTTCTACCTTTCTACCCAGTAGTTTTCCACTGGAGGTTCCCTGTGTTTGGGAGGAAACATAGAAATTAAAAATTATGCAAATTCCCTCTTAA
>JAWMRA010000001.1:55607622-55711100 GCA_035584735.1 Pseudotriccus pelzelni | reverse complement strand
AGACAGACAGATAGATAGATAGATAGATAGATAGATAGATAGATAGATAGATAGATAGATAGATAGATAGATAGATAAGTAGATGGACAAAACAAACAAAAAATCCCCACGTGAAGCAGGCACGCAGAATGGGACATTTCAGTCTAAATGAAAAAAAATGGCAAAGGGCAACTAAATCCTGTGGCTGAACTGTATTTTATCTACTCTATGCTTCCATTGTTTTTATTCAATTTACCTGTCTAGACTAGCCTTTTCTTCGGTACTGAACAATATACTGAAGTCTTCTGAATGTGTAGCACAAAAATGGACCACTAAAGAAATGGTTATTTTAAGGTGACTGCTTAAGTAGGGTGTCTCTCCAGACTGTCCTGTTGCCTCTACTGCAACTACATCTTTTCTGTGTTTGCTCACAATGAAATATATAGAAAGAATGCTGACGGGTCACATGATATCAGCCCAATTAATTTGCAGCTTTTAAAGTTGAGTCATTGTTTTGTCTGTAACAAAAGTACACAGTGAAAGGCCTAACAAAACAAAAGTACACAGTGAAGGGCCTAACACGGCTTTTTAGAAAAACTCCAGAGGTTTATTTTTCCAGTTGTGGTTTCACTTTTTTATCTTTCTGCAAAGCCTGAAGCGCAGATGTTCATGAGCTGTTACAGTATATGCATGCAGCAGACTTTTCCTCTTGCTGCTGCTCACGTTACTGCCTCACCTAATCCGCAAGTACTATTCTAAGGTATGTATCTGATTCCCACTCCTTGCCTTGAAAAGCTGGTTGACCCAACATACCTCAACTTTTGTACAAAGTAAACACACTTATGTCAGTGAGAGGACTTTTATAAGCAGCAATCAACCTTTGCATGAATCTGTAGAATCCCAACTTTCTGTTTTCATTATTTATTTGGGGATGTATTAATTTATATCAAATCTGTATCTGACTTATGCTTTCAGATGGAAAGAATCTGCAAAAAAGCTGCACTGAAACAAGCTCTCCCCATTTCATGTCGATAATATCCCATTTTAATTCAGAACACTTGAAAAGAGGCTTTCTTGATTGTGGCTCTGTATTAGTTTAACTTCAATTCTTGGAACCTACCTTACATGGCATTTTCAGCCCTGAAACAATGCTACAAAGTAATGTGTCAAAAAAAAAAAAAAAAAGCCCCCAATACACCCAAAGCAAAACAAAGAAAAAACCAAACAAACAAAAATCCAACTCCTCTCTCAATAAACAACAACAAGAAAAAGGTAACAGGAACAAAAAGGCAACTCCCCACAAGTTGGCTCTTTCTAATAGGACCAGCTGCCATCCAGATAAATAAACACAGCAAAAATATACATCTTTCCCATATCTCCTCTCAGACTTCTATAATTCTTACTCACTAACTTCCTTTTTTGTAGACACACTAAAAACCATTGAATCCAATGAATGGAACAGAGAAAGACTTGTAAATAGTGTGGTAGGCTCTAGATATGTTTTCCCATGTGAAGAGGGGAAAAAAATAACCCTTGGCAGCGAAAAAGCTTATACAGCTTATTTTGGATGGAATAAAGGAGGTCTGCATGTTGAGGGCTCTGCTTGCTCTGGCCTGAAATTCACATAAAATCATGGAATGGTTTGGGTCAGAAGGGACCTTAAAGATCATCTCCTTCAAACATCCCTGCCGTGGGCAGGAATTTCTTCCACTAGACCAGGTTGCTCTCCTGTCCAACCTGCCCTTGAACACTGCCAGGGATGGGGCATCTACAGCTTCTCTGGGCAACATGAGTGTAGGAAAATACTGCCCAAGCCTTCCCTCATCCTTTCTCTCTCCCCATACATTTCCTGGAGACCCCGGTATGTTGCTCTGCCTGAGTGGCCCGCTGTGGCCTCACATGCTTTGCGTTCCTGCTTCAATCTAATGAAGAAATTTTCTCGTTGAGCTGCACCATCAATCACCTACTTCTGGAAATTATATATACTTTATATTCTTCATGAGAAGCAGAGAATTAATAATTCCTTAGTTCACCTATTTAAATATTTATTCTTGAGGCTCTTTCTACCCTTTCTTTTTCTTAGATATGGCAGTGAGTGATGAAAACATCTGCCCTACATTGAGGACTTTTGCAAATAATGCAGAAATCTACATTATAATAAAATATTTTTTCCTGTGGTGAGGGCTCGTGAAACTCAAAGCACCACACATCTTTTCAGCTGCCATTGGTGTGCATAGAGAGCTGACTAATTATACACTAACAAGCATATTTTGCCTGAATCTATAAGCACGCAGTCTGAACCCCAGTGTTTCTGCTATCAGTCTTGGTGCTGCCTTTGCTCAGCTGAAGTGTGAGCTGCTGATTACAGGAACATAGGTCTGAAATAATGAGAAATCTTCTTTTCACTCAAAGGCTGATCCTGTTGATCACCTTCTCTTGCTGCATAGATGAACAATGCTTTTTGTTCCATTTGTGGATATTTTAGACAGGGAAAGTAAAAATGCTGTGTCCTCAAGGTGATTTGTATCTTTAGCTAAACACGCAAATGATGAGCTTGGAGGAAAACAGGTACTGAAGAAAAAACATGGGTTGTGATTCAGGCTGAGATGGGGGTGTCGGATGGCAGGTATTCTCTGTGCTGTTTGGAATGAAAATGCAAAATATTTTGTGCCTGCAGAAATCTCAGGTTCTTTAAGCTACTCAGGAGAGAACAGAAAGCTGCCTTTGTCCTCAGTCTACCCATGGGGCTGGAGTGCACTTTGCTTAGCACTTTGGAGTCTTGACTAGAGCAGGGCGACAGATTAACGTCCACAGCTGTCTTCCTGCTGATCTGAGCTGTGGATTTTCATATTATCCAATCACCTAAGAGGGTGAAAGAGGCTGTCTTTTTCCTCAGAGTGTCTGACTGGTTCTTTACCTGGCTTTGCAGCCTTAGCTCATTAAGATTACTTGATAATATTTGACTGAACGAACACTTTAAACAGGAATCCTTGGAAAATATCTTGTTGGGAGTATTTGTGCCAGTAAATTGTTTCCCTTGTGAGCAAAAGCTCTTAAGAACAGAGATGATGATGTTACTTTCCTACATATAGGTATCTATCGATAACTAAGTTGTCTGCCCTCTATTCTCTTTATAGCCTTTGCAAAGAAATGGGAAATTCTAGGTGTGATCTGCTTCATCATATCATAGCTGCCTGTGGTTAGAGAAATTGCTCCCTAAACATGCCAGTTGTTTTTCAGAGTCTAGGGAGGGAGGGTGGGGTGAGAATCTGTAGATGACCCCATAGGCAGATGTCTAGTGTTAAGTAAGTGAAACCCACACAGCCTGTCCTTTTGTTTGTACTCAATTTGGTGCACCAGAACTGTGATCTGCCAGCCCGGCTCCTAAAGTACTACCATCCTGTAGCTCATCAACTCTGACAATGATGCTGGGAGAAACAGACACAGAGAAAAGGAGCTCTTCTACAAATCTGAATTTGTGAGATATGCTTTTGACTGAGTGATCAATTACTTGTAATAATTCACAGTCTTGCCAGCATTGGGGATGCTGTTAAAGCTGTCTCAGCTAGTGAAGTGGTAAGGAGATTGACTTCCTGTACTTAATGCTGTCAGTGACCTTCATGGACTGGCATTCATTGACTGTGACCGTAGATAGTTCTTCATGAGCAGGTGAAAGTGGGCTTGATCTCTGATCACTAAGGCACCCAGAATGGTGACTGATAAGTAAAGAAGGTTTAGCAAGAGTGTAAAATGCTTCTGTGACAACTTTGTGTAACAATACCTAGATAGGTAGCTCAAAAAGAGACCCACTTATCTTCTCACCCTTGTACATTAGAGCAGTTAATCTGCTTCCTAACAGTAGTAGAAAAGAGATGTGTGATCCTGATGGTTTAGTTCCCAGATGCATCAGATCAGGTGGTTACAAGTAGTTATTGTTTCTCTTTTCATGTCTGCTTTTCCGTGGAGCCATCTTTGAAGACACGTCTCTGTGATAACACAGGTCTGTCCAGTGAGAATGAACACCTTCTTAGGACAAGAATTTTGTTTCTGGGCTTTTAAACATCTAATGAAATTGTCCAGTGGAACCTTCTAGGTTTTTATTTATATAAAAAGGTGTCCCTTCATAAGCAGAACATAACACTTCAGAAAGAGAAGGGCTGTTTCCCCAGAAGAGCTGCTGGCAGCACTTTCAACACCTTCAAGAAATAATGAATTCCATCCAATATGTGTTCATGGCATAGGGTGTTTTATTACCCCTTTGTGTATTTGGAGCCTGTGTATTAATCATCACCTAGAAGCAAGAAGAAAATTGTTAGAGTCTCTTGAGGTGAAGGCTGCGTGTAAAGTAGTTGAGGGCTTTGTGGTATATTGTAGTGGTTTGGAAGCTGAATTAACCTGCACTTTTTTTTTTTTTTCCTTTCAGCACAACCAACCATGGCTACAGAAATGGATTTCTTGCTGTAGAAGAAAATAAAAAAAAGCACGGTTTTATGTGTTTCCTACCAGATCAAAGTGAAGAGAGCTGTAATTTTTCATCCTTTTGACATGGTAATACAGGATTAGGTGCATTTGATCTGTGTAGTTTGTGGACTCTGGTGGGCTTTTTATTCAAATTCTAAGGCATTTACTTTAACACTGATATGCACTTTAAATAGTGGAAGGCACAGTTCTGACCTGGCAGGAAAAAAAATTATTTTTTTTGTACTATGATCCAAGGATGATCTTTAATCTCATCAATGTACCTGCAAGTGAACATCTAGCCTGCATGTATGATGGTGTGGAAATTCTGACACCTGCATATTCACATCAAGAGCTATGTTTTTGCTTCCTGGATTGTTAAAGGGAGAAGGCAAAACTCAGAAAAAGTCCAAAAGCAAAAAATTCAAATAATCCTGGTATGTTTGTTAAGAACATGAAATGTAATACAAAAGTGGCAGGTCAAATCATATATGCTAGTTCTCCTGTATACTGATTCCAATGCTAATTAGAACTGGAGGTTTAGGGAAGAATGTAAGAGGAAGAGAAGTAGTAGTATTTTCCTCTAATACTTTCTCAGATTTCACTTTCTTTAAAGGTAGAAATTTTCTGGTCCTGACCAAGGCTTATTAACCTTCAGTGGAATTCTCCAATCTTTTCAGTCTTCCTTGGAACGTATATACACTTTCTGTATCTACAACATCCTTTGTCAAGGAATTCTGATTGTGAAGAATTACTTCCTTTTGTTTATTTTGAATTTTATTCCTGTTATTTGATGCCCCCTGGTTCTACTATTAAATCTTGGCATAAGTGTGAAATTACAGGTCTAGGCATGGCTAGTTTTGTGTGAAAGGGTGGTTCAGAATTTTTACCAATCAAATTCTAGGAGAACTTGCAATTTTCTTTTATATTCAAAATAAGTTTTGGTGTGCCATTCTGGACCATTCCATCACAAAGCAAACCCAATGCCTAATTACTTGCATTTCCCCCTTTTGCTTGCATGTTGTGGTTGCCACTCACACAAATCAGGCCTAAACTTTTGTTTGCATAGCTCAGAAATCTGTGTTAACATGACATCAGTCTCGTGTCATCAACTGCTCGAGGGAAAACAACCCACAGGTTAAACCAAACATACTGGTTGATTGACGATGGCAGTAAAGCCTTAGCATGGGGATACCACAAAGTTCAGATGGTTTGGCAAGGTTCTCTCAGCTATATTTCTCTCCAATTATCTGAGAGCAGACAATTTAATGAACACGCAGTCAAATGAACCTTCTGCGGAGAGTGGCCTTCCCTCTCCATGCCTCTATGTCGTATTTGGCCATGCAAGAACAGCCCAGACTATTCCTAACAGGGTCATCATCAAGGCAAGAGAGCATGGGAAAACAGGAGAGCCAATTAGGTCACAGCTTTTTAAGAATCCTTCTCTTTCATCAGCCCTTTTTCATAAATTAAGTTGTAAACTGGAAGAGAAAGAGAGTATATTGTCTGGCAGCCTGGATACTACCTAGGGAGTAAAGAGAGTAAAGATGCCTCCAGGAGGAACCCTCCCTCCTTCTTATGGCCTATAGACATCACCATAATATAAACAATAAATAAAATTATTCTAGTTCATGATCACAGCCTATAGACAGATTCATTCATGTAAATTGGGAACTAAATAATTAATTACTTTTTAAAAAGGAGTTAATAATCATTATTCCTAAACATGTAAAGCTTAGGGAGCATGCTTAGTTTATTGTCTGAAAATGGAAGGCCTTTGATTATTAATAGAATGTGGGAAAGTTGCCAAACCTAGTCTACTTGGCTGCCTATGGGTCACATTTCCAAAAGCATTTGGATGCCTAAAGGTACTGCCATAAAAAATTCTGCCCCAGGATTTTTTCCTCTGTCTTTTGGCATTCAGAGGTGCCATACAATTGGTGCTGTCATGCTATGGAAGGAGGCAGCCTGTCTGAAAGGCTGCAGTGCTGACAGCCGAGCTGTGGTTTCTCTCTCCAGACCCTGACACTGTCCTACAGTGCTAAAATAGGCCATAAACTAATCACACCCCCTCCCTCACCTTATTGCTGCCCGTTTTCAAACAAAGTGCAGTTTTGCTCACTTGCAGAAAGTACTTTAGGATCAGTGAATGATAAAAAGTGACTGTTTTCATTCTGGGGCAAGGTTCAGGTTCATTGTCCAAGTCTTGCTATTTCTGCTGACTTTCCCAAAGATGCTAAATTGTGAGTTACTAACTGTGATAAGGCTTCTCTGGTGTGAACAAAGATTCATTAGGATCTTAACTGAAGCGATTGCTTTGGTTTAAATTACTGAACAGTGATCCACTGAATGCAGATTAGGCTACAGATCCTGTACTATGGTTTGTATTGATACCAGAGATATGTACATTGTGAAACCCCCAATCCATTAGTTACTCTCACCTATTTGTGGCAAGTCTTTTTATCTTGAAAAATATTGATTATAGCACCTGAGTTTTCGCAGTGTGTGTGCACTCAGGATCACCTAGAACTTCTTACAAAGGATTTGTACTGTTGCAGAAATCCTGTGTTGCAGATATGCAAACTGAATGTGTGTGTATAGTGTGGTAATTAGGGATTGCCATCAAATGTTTAAAAGGTTGACAGGTCAGGGAAGTTTTAAACTTTTAACCTTACTAGATCCATTCATAAAATTCACCCTTTGCGCTCAGAGCATTGTCCAACATCGTCACTGTTGGTCTTCAACAGCCATATTGTAAGTCAGCTGTGTGTACTTAATGTGGAGATTGATGCCTCACAGCTGGCACTGATGGTTGTGGTCTTTGGCAGTCCCTATTTGCTGAGGTTTTGTGATCAGGCTTGAAAGCTCATTGATGAAAGAAGCCAGAGTTGAAGTGGGCTTGTCATTTTTCTTTTCTCTGTTTTTTTTTTTTTTCCTTCCTTATGCCTGATAGTTTTATGCTATTTCCTGCTCTCAGTAAGGAGGAGCTAATCTGCTCCCGGTGTCACTTATTGTGCTTTTTGGTTTGCCAGTCATGCCTCTAGGGTAGGTTGTCGTGGCTATTCACGGTCCCATATGCTTATCTTATTCTCTCTGTGGCCATTTTTGTTAGTTGAATGCTATCTTCTTGCAACTTCATCCATCTTCGGTAGTCATGTTGCTCATGTACTTATGTAAAATGCTTATAGATTGCATCATTTAGTGCCTTGAGTGTTACAAAATACATGCTGTTGTTAGTTGCACCATCCTTGTACATATTTGAGTTGAAGACAGAATAATATTTATTATATTCTGATTATTACATTTATAACTTCTACGTGTCACAGACCACTTGTTTTGCTACAAGTGCATATTTGTAATGTTATGCACCCTTTTATCCTGTCTTTCTGTGGCACAGCATGCTTGTAGCCTTTACTCTCTTACTAACTGAACACTGGTGGCCACACTGTCTTGTGCCCTTGTAAGCAGCTGGATATTTTGTCAGCCTTTCCCTGGCTGTTTTGCAGATATTGAATCCGCAATAGCCTGCTGTGGAAGAAAAGAAGCTATATTCAGTGACTAATAAAGCTCTTCATAACTCTATCTCAAGGAACAGAATGCTTTTTTACCTCCAGAGACAGCAATTCTGCCAAGAATAAGTTCAAGGAATGGGCCACATCTCTGGCAGTATGATATAGTATCATTTGTAGAAATGATGTTTGGATTAATTGGTAAGTTTGCTACTTTTCCTTTGAACTCATCCTGTCACTTTGATTTGGGAAGCTGCATTCCTTGGTGGATAGAAAGTCTGAAGAATGAGAATGAGATTCTCCTGAACTTTGTCCCCAGATCTGCCACCATCTTCCCTTGTGACCCTGAACAAACCATTGTGGATGTTATTAAAATACTGGAATAACAGTCACAGAGGGAAAAAAAAGGTTTTGTATGAAATATAAATTTGTCTTTGTATGGTTGGTGTTCCTTAAGGTAATTACAGGGAATGTCATTGATTCTGAGGGATCCCAGCTATCCCAACACTCAGGCCAAGGAGTCTCTGGAGTGGCCTTGTATCTGGTGCCCTCTGCTCCTTGACAGCCCTTCTAGGCAGGATCACACCTCAGGTGGCCTCAGGATGTGAAAAGTATCGGCTGCACACGACAGATATTTGTTCTCCTAACAGCAGGTGAATCTGATCCCCAGAAGGCCCTTGAATCAATCTGACTCTCAGCTTGCTCATACCCTCAGTGTACCCATGAAGGGAAATATGTAACATCTGCTTCATAGAAAATGCTTAGGTAAATAAGGCAGCTCTTTTTTATATGAGTCTAATCCTTCTCTGAGGTTGTGCTGGATGATGGGATGCCTGAAATGCTAACTAAATTTTTGCTAGTGTCATCCTCCCTCCTTAACTGATGAGGTGTTTTGTCAACATCTGGACGAATCAAGCAAGCGTTCCTGGGCCAAGGTCTTCCATTTATCTTCTTGGATTGTGAGAGAAACTGCCTTGGAATAGAAGCTTGCGAGTAACTGATGAAGTCAAAGGCAAATAGGTGTACTTAGAGCTAAGGAAAGCAAAGTGAAAATGTCTACCTAGCGGGTCCTATGGAGAACTCAGACAAACCTAACTGTGCTGGCAAGGGTATTTTTTTAATGTAACAAAACGTCATTTCACAAAGTGCATTTTGCAAAGTGGTGGCAGCACCTCCTGAGCCCAACTGTGCACTCGTGAGATCTCCCTGTGATTTGGGCCTCATCCTATGACTCTACTGCAGTTTATTGAACTACCCATTTAACTACATAAATATTAAAAATGTGCAATTAACTTTGCTTGGATCTGTCTGGCACTAAGAAAGGAAAAATTCTAGGGTTTAAAATGTATGACTTGGCATGATTAAATGGTGAAATGAATAATGTTTTAATGAGTGCTTTGTAATTATTTAATAATTAAAGAGCTCTTATGAATATTCTCGAACACCCTGTGGAAAAACTAAATTGTATGCTGATTTCATCAAGCATTCAAATCTAATCAGAATTTATTTTTATAGCATCATTTAAACATAGTCTACAGGAACATTGCCACAATAGTGCAGACAGAACAGAGAAGTGTCATGCTATAATAGCTCCGCTTTTTTAGTATAAGCTCTTGATTTTTCCATGCAAAGGATTGTTATGCACTTATGGATTACAGCTGGCCTCTATTCCAAGTCCTGCAGCAGCCAGTCAGGTTTCATCACTGGTTCAGTGACAGATTGAGGGTGCATCAATTTTGGTTTGTAAACACAAATGAATGGTAGCTACTTGCTGCAGAATCGGTCCCATTCACCCCTGTCTGGAAACAAACACAGAGACCACATGGGAAAACAAGAAGATGTGAAAAGAGAACTGTTTCACTCCTGATATGAAATCGTTCAGTCTCAGCTTAGTCTCTGGACAACCAATTTTCTTTTAATTTCTGTTTCCATAATATGTACATTGCAGCTTTAGGCAACATTTTAATAAGATGATGTTTTCTCTATCTAATCCTGGAAATACCGCACAGGGATAGCAGAGGTTCAAGAGCAAGGCAAATTATGTGAATCATAAATCATCTCAGGTTTTTCTTAACTTGAATTATAATCGTCAGGCAAATTTTTATGCAAAACAGTTTTATATTAACTAGACCTCCAATAGCTCTGAAAAGGAATAACAGAGGCCTCTTGGAGATTGTTACAGATCCATCAATCCATTAAAAAAAAAAAAGACCCCTACAGGACAAAAAAAATAAATCCAAAAGCTTAACAAAAACTGCAGAAATGTACACAGTCAAGTTTCAACTTCCAACGTGTATTTACAAATCTGGAATTCACTTGCTTTTACTGTTCTACAGTGCTAATTCTAAACTCACCATCACAACAATAGCTCCAGGAGGTTCATTGGCTGGACTGCTTGGAAGTAGGAAGATGTGCTGAATGAATTCATTAAAAGAATCTGAAAGAAAATATTCATACAAGCTTTTTTTAACACAAAGTCTGGTTTAGTGACCTGACATTCTGCCAAACAGAGATTAAATAGAGAATTTATTACCCACCATCCAACTTCTTCTTTGAAATTTGTACCTTTCTTTCTTTAAAAAAGTGGAATATGTTGTTGATCAGAGTTTATAACTTTTTTCCCCTAAAACTCTCATCTTCCTTCCCTCCCCCCCCATTTCCAACCCATGAAACCACAGAAAGAGTAAAAACCACAGATTTTTTGTAACTCCTTAGGTTTTTTGAAAAGAGTTTCCTTGTTTACAAAAGGCAACTATTCACTTGAAAACAAAAGCATTTTTTATAGTAAAATTTCTTGATCAGTTGAGTCATGGAGTTCTTTCAGCTGATGTGCATTTTCATGTCTAGTCATGAAACACTTGGCTTTCGGTAAGTCCCCCCGCCATCCAGAAATGGATTTCCTTCTGTTGCTCAAAAAAACCCCAAAATCCCGATACAGGGTGATCCAAGCAACTGTACTGATTGTAGGTTTGTCCTATAGTGTAAGTAATTACAAAGTAATTCTGTACTGTCAGTAGAGAACAGGAGGTATCTTCAGAGTGTCATACACCCAGTGTAAGAAAGGCATTAAGGGGAGGTAGGATGAAGTTGCTGTCACTGGAGGGCCCTACTGAACGGCACAGCATAGGTCACACCACCTCTTGACACCTGAAACTGGGCAAAATGAATGTTACAGGGAAAAAAAGTATAAGAAGATTGGAGTGCAGAAACTGAGATCAGGAGAACATATCCGAAAGGATGCTACTTAGTGCTCCTTCCTTGTGTCCCATGTTAGCTTGAGAATGGAATAGACAGGAGCAGCTCTCCCCTCTGAGTCTCTCCAAACAGACTGAGTCCTTAAGACTTTGGTTTTGCAATTGATAGGGAAGGATATTCTTTCATCCGTGCCTAGAAGCAAGAGCATGCATTGTAGTGGTATTTAGGCTCAGGGAAAACTCTTCTTTTTGCCATCCCGAGGCATTTAAATTTCTTACTCTATTGTAGACATGGCTCAAGAGGAGTATGGCACCCCAAGGCAAACACTTACAGAAACATTTGTGTTCAGGTTCTGAAAGATACAGTAAGTAGTTTTGGTACAGGGTTTCGAGTAACAGGGTTCACCTGATATAATATGGGCAGGTAACAAGGTAAAGTCAGACCATCTCTAACAACTGTCTCCTGTGAAGCTGAAAAAGGGTTCACTGTTCACAAAGGGATTGATAAATCACAGGGAAAGATCAAGCCTGATAGGCATCACGCTGTGTGTCCTGTGGGAAGCAGAGGGAGAAATCCCTCAACTATAGCCCATAATTTCTGTGTCCTGTTACAGTAAGGACACCCAAGAACCTCCTTGACTTCCCTTTACTAGTGCAGTATATATGCCTAATTTTGCTACAGGAAGAAATTATACCCCATACTCAAAACCCTTGACATAATAAGATTGACAGATGATATGAAAAAGAAATAAAAGCTCCAGTAGGTTGAAGTTCCAAACAAGAGTTTGTTCATTAGTACTTGAGTGTGTCCTGTGATGAGGAAGGGTGCAACTAACCTCACTAGCAGCACTGAGATCAGTATCAATTACTTTTGGCCAACCCTGATACACGAAAAGAGTCGCAGAAAGGGAGGAAAAAGGAGATCGGTATGAGAAAGACAACTGTGGAAAGTTGAGAAGAATTTATGAATACTTCTGTTTTGAAGAAGCCCTACTTCAGCTTCTGTTCACATCATTCTCTTTTGAGTAAGTAACACTGACCTTTGTGACTAATGCAGCCTTTCTGACACAGATTTTGGCAAGTCTGTTTGGTGGATGAGTCCTAGCAAGATGGATTAGAATAATACTGTGTGCAGAATTAAGTCTGCCAGAGATTAAGAGCAAGAAGAAAGCACTGCAACGTTCGACTGTGCAGTTCTCAATACAAAAACCATAAAATAAAAACAAAAGCAAAGTTTCACTCGTCTTACCAGAATATAGCATATTGTCTCTGCATTATCTATTATGATTTAACAGCATTTCAAAGGGACATACAGTAAAGTAAAACTACAAAATTAAGGACAAATACTGGTAGGTATTCAGGACCTCACCTTTCCCCATCTTAACAAGAAAAAAAAAAAAGAAATGTGTAAAGCATAAGCATATGAAGAGCACTAATTTAAGAATCAGATGCCATTTAGGTTATAAGCACAATTAGTCTGCTGCTGTCATTACAGGGTTCAGTGGGTGCAGTTATGCTTCAAGCAATCCATCTCAATGCATGGTGCAAATGCATCACAATTGCTGGCTTCTGCTTTAGATCTGCCCTCCACAGACACACCAGCAGGTTTGGCAGGCCAGCCTTGAAAGGTGCGCAGGCCATTGTGCATTCCCAAGACTGAGCACCAAGTGGTTTGGCAGGCCTGCAGTGTAGTGTATTAGTCAGTCTTTGCTGGGAAAGGCTTGTTTCTGCAATAATATTCGGGATTTCAGGCTAGTGCATGTTATTGCTTTAGAGAAGGAGAACAAAACAGTTCTGTCAGACCTGAATGAAGATGAATTTTTGTTGAAAGTTCTTGGAATTGATTTCTTTCCAGTTTCCTTCTTGGTAAGAGACAGCACAGTTGGGTTTCAACTTACAAAATACCATTGATTTCTATCCCCAAACCACAGATGATTCAGCTTGTAATTTCCTCTGCAATTATAGAGCAGGTCTCCTTAGAAACTGCTTGTATCCATTCAAAGTTTTGTCTTGTGAAAACCACATTTCCCCTCTCTTTGGCCAGATGTGCTTGGCATGAGTCCAGAAAAAAAAAAAAAGTAGGAAGAAAGTACGATAAATATTTTCTTGCTCCTGCTCCCTCTTTTCTGTTTCCTAAGAGGAGATTCACAGCATTACAACTTCAGTTCTGAGTGCTTTGGGATCTCAGACCATCCTAAGTGGTGGGGTTTGCTCTGGGCCTGCTCATGGATCTGCAACAGAAATGACCAGAGTGTGGCATAGCCTTTCTTGCTTAGGATGGGGCAGGATGCAACACAGAGGTCATGATTTCTCTACCCTGACACAGTGTAGTGCCACTAAAGGCTAGTCAAGCCGAGATGATTTCACAATTGGCTCCGCCTTGATTGGCTGTCATGTATTTCTCTTCATATACAACCTCAACAACACGCAGGGCAAGTCTTCACCTTGTCTTGGCATCCCCTATGACCCTTAAAGAGCCACACACAGGGAGTCCCTGTCATGGAAATTTCTTGGCTTCTGGGTTTGAGTGAGAGTCTCAGATAAACAACAGGATATCATTTGGACAGATAAATCATAGGACCTAATGACAGTTTGCAGAGCTTTCCAAGAGGGAAGCTCATGCTGGGGCAAGTTCACACACAGAGTGTCTGTAAACTCTTCTTTCCCCTCAATACTTTTCTGAAAAGGTAAAGATAGGTAGCATTAAATTCCTCTTGTATTTGGAAAAAAATATCCCTCAGATCTTCTGCCTTAGTAACTGCAAAGTGGGTCTGTGTTGGCAATGAAGACGAAAATCAGACCCAGTTTGCCCATATTTTCTTCTTCACTGTGCCACGAAAAACCCTCAGAGTGATTTGATTTCAACCATTACAGTGGTTGCAGATTAACACTTCAGTAAAAGGTATTAAAGTAACATCTGTTGTGTGGGAAACTTAAATCCATACCAGTAAAGAGATAAAGGCACAAAGAAGAAACACAAATGAAAGTGGTGCCTCTATAGGACAGAAAGTTTCAGGTATATATAAATGTGTTTCCACATATAACATAGTTTATGGGTATGTCTGTATACATTTATAGATATACATCTGTGTGTACATGTATATGCTCACATACACATGTGCATAATGGCTGTGTAGACGTATTGAAAAGATGCAAAGAATATTAAAATTCCCCACCTTACTAACAAACTGATAGGGATCTATGAAAAGATATGGTAAAAAGGAGGTAGATACGGGTTTTATGGATGAGTGCTCTTCTTACCTTTTGTTCTTTCATCCTTTTCTGTGCAGAGAGAAAAATCTTTTTTCTTGAGGTATTCATATTACATCAGCTTTTACCATCATGGTTCTTTGTTCCTGAAAATAAACCCATTTCCAGTATTATACCTGAAAGCTGCTGTTGTATCAGTGTTTTCCCTCAAATAGAAGTGGATGGAATCTGATCTTCCCAAGATTGTACATTGCTTTGAGTGTTCTTATGTATCAGGCCCTTAAGCTGAACAATTCATTGAGAAATCACAGAGGGCTGGAGAGCAAATTCCTGTCTCAGAATGAGTGGCAGTATGGGACACTGCCATCATCACAGTAGTTCAGCCGGCACTGTAAAGTCTTTTTCTGTGGCTAGGCAGGTGTGCACATGGGGATTTAATTCCTGTAATTTTGTGTGTGTACCATGGTGTGGATATGTACCTGTTCATCCCTGTGACAGCTGGAGGGTAACACCTAACAGAGATTTTGCATAAATTGTCCTTTTGGGAGAGGATTTTCAAATTGTGCCAATATTGAGGTCTGCTGCTAAAACAATGTTATGGGACAGAGCTGAGAAGCTTTTCAAGCTCTGTTAAATTTACATAGGCTCTACCTATTTTTAAATCCTGTTCAGACATCCTCATGTACAACAAATAACTTCCCCAGTCCTTTAAAAGTACTAATGTATAGTGCACATTTGCACTTATGTTCTTATTTAAAATCCAAATATTTGGTAAAGGGGCTGAAATTGCCTCCATTCTTCCTCTAGACAAATACAGGCTACAAATATACCACTAAGACCAGAGAAATCTTTTCCTTAAAATTACTCTTGACTCTTAATTGCAGATGGTATAAGTTTTGTTGAGGACATACCTTTTACAGACACCACAGACTGGAATTCAGGTCTTCCCTAAGTGCAGTGTGGGTGATTTTCAAGAGCTTTCTCAGCAATCACTGAGACTAAATGTCCAGCAGTTTTTGGGACATTCTTTTGAAAGTCCATTCTGGGGTACAAGCATGGTAGGTGCCTCTTACATACAGCACAGGATTCTGAGATCCAAAATCACACCAGGAAGCTCCCAGGTAAGCTACTTGATATACTGCCTGTAAAACTGCACTTGACTTGGGAAAGCTGCTTTGTCTTCCAAGTAATACAGTGCAAGATGTGTTCTGTCTTTTGTGACAAACAGCAGTGCATGAGGATTATTGAGCTAATTCTGCAGAACATGGGGAAATAAGGAACCAGAGTTTTCTACCCACTGTTCAGTCTCACCACAAAATTTTTTAAAAGGTATCATTTCCAAGTGCTAGCCATTCTCAAAACTGCAGCCTCTCCACTGCAGCTAGATGCATAGTTCCTTCAGGTTCTGATACATTCCATCACCTCTTTTTGGTTTGTCCTTGAATAATCTGTGAAATAACCATGATCATCCTAAATGCATCCATTACCTGGTACTAATCACTGCACACTTCTGACAAATAATCCTTGGCTTGTGGGCTCTGTGTGAACAGCCGTATACCAAATACTCAGGCAGATGCATAAGTCATGAATCTTTCTCCTGACCAGGTACAATTAATTCTCAGAAGTGGGGTTTCATATTGTGAATTAAAAATATTATTTCTGTCAATATCCTATGATACTCACTTGAAAGATACAGTACCACTCACTAATTTGCTACTAGGTTTGTGGTAAATTGGTACAGAACGTTACATGGGTTCAGAGATCCCACTGAAAAATGGAATTTTTAGATTTTCAAGATTTTCAACTGACTTCAAAACCCCCTGATGAAAGTCATTGGGACACCGTAATTCCATTTCATTAGGACTTGAATTAAATTGTCTGCCTCTGCCTTATTAGTACAGCTGAAGCTGGCTTGTTTGAATCACAAAACATTGTCAGAGGATTTTGCTGGGTCTGTTCTTTCTGCCTGCATGAAGGTAACTGTTTTCTGTCTGGTTCCCATAGCACAGACATATTCTCTGCCTGGTGCTAGAATGCATGATGCTACTCAATTCCACTCCAGCTCTCAGCAGCCCTATGCATTCATGCAGAGATGGTCTTTGAAGGCTGGGCAAAGGTTTCACAGCGAGAATCAGAGCAGATAGATGCACTGCAAAACAGCAAAGATGTGGTCATTTGAAATAAACAGTGGCTGAGACTGTGCAAAACACTTAGATCAGTTCCCAGAGTTCCCTGTCACACTTCTGTCTCCTCCTTCTCTACCCAAGTGCTGCTGAGGTATTTGTCAACAGAATAGAAATCATATTGTTCCTGAGGAGAAATGGAATTTAATATTAATACTACCTCCTGTGGAAAAGTGAGAGTGAGTAAGAACTGAGTAGAGTTTGGTTTACGTATGAAGTCTTTCATTCTGGAGATAACGCAGAGCACAGAGCTGTGAATTAATGCTACCAGCTCAGGTGGCTGTGTAGGCAAACACAGCAGGCTTTGTGCATTAAGCGGCAATGTGCACTGCTGTAGTCATTAGGAACAGTTTCACTAAAAAAGAAATAGGGGAAAAATGCTCATCAAAGTCTTTCTCAGTGGGCAGTATTTGATAAGTGCCACAGGAAGATTTGAATACACACTGGGCTGAAAACAGGTAGTATCACCTTGCTTTAAATGGACTCTGCTTTTTCTCTTATTTCAAGACTTCTTTATATTTTGTATTTTATTTATATTCCTCCTCAAAATGAAGCTCTCCTCAGCAGTGGCTCTTATGTTCATGCTGCCCTTATTTCTAAGCAAAATAATAGTATACAATACAATTTAAAATGCCAGGATTCAATGATACAAAGCTCAAAATGAACAGCTTTGTCCATTTTTTAAGTGAGAACTTTATCTTTCCCTCAAGTGACCTTTCTGTATTGTCTCATCAGATGCGTTCTATGTTCTTTCATGTCCTGATAACATGTCCTAGTAGATGCTGTTATGAGTAGCTGGTGCTCCCCTGTACTTTAATTTCCTGTGGGGAAGGGGGCTACCTGCTGAAGTAACCCTGTGCAGCTCTGACTGCTAGTGTATGGATATCTCAGCAAATGAGAGGTTGTGGTTGCTTCTCTTCGGCTCTGAGATGCTGCTTTCCCTGTTCGCGGTCAGGTGTGGAAGGCATAAGAGAAAGGAAGAAAGGGTAGCAGAGCTGGAGAAAAATACAGTGTTTTGTTGATGCTTGCAGGATCCAAGGCAGATGGTCAGTCACAGATGGATGCCTTGGGCTGGCAGGTCAGCCACAACAGCTATTGCTCTAGTTGCTGGCTCCTTTCCCCAGTTGACTGTGTAGCCTGGTCAGCTCTCTCTCTCTCTTTTCTATGTATTTTTCCCATTCTGGGCAGCTAGCTGTGGATGTCTACTGACATCACAGCCTTTTGGCTGCGGTACAGTCAGCCTCAAGATGGCTGAAAAACTGAGTGCAAGATGGAAAGAAAAGGCAGACGATGGAAGAGGAGCTTTGAGGGAAGGGAAGGCAGAAGGATTGCGTGTTTCTGGGCCCTTGCCCATGCAGTGGATGTCATTGGAAAGGGCTCCAGTGGGGATCAACGGAGCTACTGTGATGCTTCAGGTTCAGTGGGGGTTTGTTACTGGAGCATAGCAGATGCAGGCTGGCCTGTGCCCTTTCTCCGTTTCTACAAGTCCTCTTTCCCTCCCCCATCCACTTTACTTTTTTTCTTTTCTTTTCTTTTTGAGGAGGCAAAAAGGACACGGACTAATCCCTTCATTATCTTATCTCATTACTTCTGGTGCATCTTTTAATGAACTCATTTCTGACTCCAAGCAATCTCTACATATTCTTTGGGCTTTTCCAGCTGGAGGGTTTTATTGCTGTAGTTCAATATCCTTCTCCTCCTTTTGCACCTTTTCCATTTACGCTCAGTGTTCAAGACTAACAGAATATTTATAAATCTGGTGTACACTGTTCTCAAGCTTCTATTCCCAACTAGTGTAAGGCTTCAGTCATTATTGTGCTCGCCCATGGGCAAGCTTGCCCAGCAAGTGAAGAGCTGCACTGGCAGGCTGAGTCTTTGAGCTGCCGTTTTTCAGGCTGTTGCCATCTGCCACCCAAAAGCACCAGTGCTTTTGGAGATAACAAAGGGGGTCTCTAACTAGCATTGCATCATGAAAATATGCTCCTATTGTTTTTAAATAGTTAAAATATTGCAGTGTAACCCCCACTCTATAGTTTTCTTCCTTATTTTTATTCTCTGCTTCATTCAATAAAACCCCTTGAAAGAGAACATTGGAAGAAAAAACAAAAGAAAAGAAAAGAAAAGAAAAAAAAAAGAACAAATCCTTTCAAAGCTGTGTGAAATAACTTTTGAATCAGATGCAAATTCGGTCCTATTGTTCACAGATTACTATGTGCAGCCTTCCTGTGGTGGTTCCTGAAGCACGGGCAGAAGTGCTATCTTTACAGCACCATGAAGCTTTATGACAGCAAACCTGTCATAAAGGAAACACTGTACCACTGATACGAGCTCAACCTCCAGTGGCAGAGCTCAATGGGTAAGTGCCGGCTGGCAATGCTTTGCATGTCAGTAAACCAAAGCACTTGGAGCCTGCAGGATAAGGCTGGGGTCAGAGGGAATCACCACACACACACACTATCAGGGGCTAGGAGGATCTCAGGAAGATTATGGCTACTGAATTGTGCCCTTCTCAGAATTTATGACCATGCCAGCAGGTACAGATAATATGTTTCCTGTGTATATGGGAATGCTTTCAGTAGTCTCAGGAGTAGTGACACATCACCAGGACATGGACTGCCAACAGAAAGCTTAGGAGCTCCAGCTTTTAACTGTGAATGGTACCTTCAGGCTCCGTAATTCACTCTTGGCAAAGGCCAGCCAAATTTACAACCTTCTGCTGCTTTGACCAGTGCTGTGGTTAAGCTAGCTTTTATGTGGCCATAGAGGTTTCTCCTGCACAAGCTCCTCAGCACTTTCAGGGGTATGTGGCCTTGTGACCCTCTGGGGCAGTGACAATAGACAGTGCATGTATTCATCCGATAGCAGATTTATTTTCATCTCCCCCACCTGTCATCCAGGTCACATTACCCAAGAATAAGTCATGTTTTTACCCCTCCTTTCTGGACTATACTTGTGAGAGATTGCCCTGGACAAGCTCAGCTAGAAAGAGCATCCCAGCTGAAACAGTTTAGGTGGCTGTGAATCAAATGGATTGTACAGACATAAAGATCTCAAGAAAAGAGAAGTGCTAGCTCCTCTCTGACCATCATCTTCAGATGGAGTCTTACTCTGCTTCTGGTGAATATAATATTAAAGTGATATTAATGTGTATCCCTTTGTCCTATCAACCTCAGAAATTAATGTAGATTAAATCCTACCAGGTG
The DNA here is from genome assembly GCA_035584735.1 of Pseudotriccus pelzelni. Taxonomy (NCBI): domain Eukaryota; kingdom Metazoa; phylum Chordata; class Aves; order Passeriformes; family Tyrannidae; genus Pseudotriccus; species Pseudotriccus pelzelni. The sequence goes on along the minus strand of JAWMRA010000001.1, from coordinate 55,691,364 downwards.
CACATGGTATCTTCTTGCCCTCTACATGAGTGTTAAGCATCAAAATGTATTCTTGCTTAAAAAGCAAAAGGAAAAAATAGAATCCAGGTTTCTGGAACTGTGTGTTGATGTGAGTGATAGGAAAAAAGACAGATCTGTGATAGGAACAGTCCAGAAATGGCTTATAAAAGACAGTATAAAACTGTTCCCATCTGTCCATGGCAGTGATTTAGGCTGGGATTTTTAAAGACACCTGATGTAGTGATGTGTCCAAATCCAGAATGCTTTGACAGGTTCCCAGACTTTAATGTGGGATGAAAAGCATCACTGCATGGTCCGTCTCTTAAATGTTCCACTCTGATAACTTGGTGGGGGGTTTGCTGACTAACTTTAATTCTGTTTTGAAGGAAGATGACTTGAATGAGACTGGTGTTTTTCTCTTTGCTCTCCCAGTCTGCTATAGTTTTACAAGTAGTACTTCGGTCTATTTGCACCTATTTCAGGGTCTTCAATGTGAGTCAATCTGTCTGCTTAGGCCTGGCCAATAAATACATGAGCTAACGCACTGTTCTGCTCCTCCATTCCATGTGGCAGGATAAACCCATCCCGGTAAGACCTAAAGTCCAATCAGAATGCATATAATGCAAGCTATCAAGCTGTAACGCAAGATCAGCTGCTGGGGCCAGGGTGTTGTCTTGGTGTTAACAATGCTAAAACTATCCTGGTTCACCGGGCTTCAAATCAGATGAGCTGATAGCTGGCCTGTAAATGTGTCACTAGCAGTCAATCACTTTGTAGTACAAAAGTTCAGTCCTATCTTATAGAGTTAGGTTCCTCTAACATAACTTTCTTGGGGTGTATGTGTGGAGATTCCTCCTTTGCCTGGGGACACCTTCCAAGGATACTCCTTGAGGCTTAGAGCATTTGTATGGGTGAGTTACATCATGTGTCTACTTAATAATTTATTTTTTTTTGCTACCTTTAATGTAATTGTTTCTATACTTGCTTCAATAAAGTGCACTATCCTATCTTATATTATACTACAAGTAGTTTTAGCTTTCGTATTATGTAGTAAATAATTCTGATTAGGTTGTAATATATAAAATAAATTTTCATTTTATATAAATATTCTCATTTTGCTAATCATTAAAACCTGCGGGACAAAAGTTGTTCAATCACACCTCTATAATTCCTAAAATTTAAACCATTGACGTAATCTGAGGCTAAGACTGGATTTAGCTGCACCTAGACTCCTCTCTGAGAAGGAGTTTAGAAAGAAAGGGAGTCCTTTCTGCACCTCACGACTCAAAGGCAGAGCTTTTCAATAAATTTTGTCTAGGCCTGTCTAAGCCTTCCACTCCACCCATGACTTTCCCTGGAGAACTTTTATCTCTTTAATAGCAACTTTAAAAATGTGTTTCTACCTGAAACGAGCAAGGTTTTGAGACTCTTCATCCCACTTCTCCAGCCTTAGATAGGGCACCAGTGATCTTACTCTGTGCTTCAACCCCTCTAAAAACACATCAGCTTACCTAATGCTCTTAAAAAATGATAAAGGTGGGGATGAAGCAAAGGAACCCTACTCTTTGGAGAGGTTTCAAACCCTCTTTCAGGTTTAATACGTGCCCTCAGCGGACTATATCCCAGAGGAAGAGAGAAAACAGAGGATGGAGTATAGATGTTCCTGGCAGAAGTGCAGCGCTTAAGCAGCATGAAGTCAGCACTGCTAATGCCTTTTCTTGCTGCTGCTGTGGAAGTATGAGAGGAACATACATAAGGGTTGCATAGCTGGGGTTTTTTCTGCAGACTGAACTGACCCAACTATGGTTAGTCCGAAAGCTTCCATCTAGTTTGTTTTTCAGAGGAAAATTGGATTTCAGCTAAGAAATAGATCAATTTTCCCAAGAAAACTGCTGTTTTGGAAAGTGTAATCTTAGTTTCAAGGACAGAATAGGGTGTGACAGAGTATTATTTCACCACACACACATGCACTTTATTTCTCTCAAGAAATGTGTAGGCTTGAGTCAATAAAGAGACCCAGCTGTTTTAAATGGAGAAATAATTTCTAAAGTAATAAAGAAATTCTTACAGGTTTAATTAATTTTGTAGTTGCTAAAAACACCTCCTTCCCCTGAAATTAAGACAGCTATGAACATGTGCAGGAGTACATTCAAACAGCGTGTTAACAACTTAATAAAAATATTTATTTGCACTGACTTTGATTCAATTAGAGATTTATTCTTATTATCCAACAGAAATTAACTACCTTTCCTTATTAGACATTAAACAAAATAAATTCAGTAATTCATTCAATCGACCTGAATAACTCACAGTGGGAAATTGTGTGAAGAACTGAATATTCTGTTCTGCCTGGTAAAGGGTGCAGCCTGCTCAGCACCTTGCAGGATGAAGCCTTCTGAGCACTCCTCTCTCTGTGGGTTTGCTCTGCAGCTACCCAGCCCTTGCAGGGATCACAGAGACGTGAAGGAATAATGAAGTCTCTGTCTATACAACTATAATGGATTGTTAAAAGTATGAGAGTTGCTGTAAATAAATCATTATATCAGGCTCATTTAGCCTGATTCCTACTCTCAGATGGCTTATAATATAGTCCCATCTCTGAAAGTCAGCCATTCCTTTGCAATTAGATTTATCACTGATCAAAAATGGAAGCATTCTTGCCAGCTTTGAATTGCACTTGGAAATACCGTGTTGAGCTCAAGCCTCAAAGCTGAATGTATTCATTTATTCAAATTTAAAAACACCCATCTGCAAATATGTAGATGCTCTAACTATTAATTAAAATTTGCAGTGACCATTTAGTGAGGTGCAGCATCCACATTAACCTAGACACCGAGGAAATCACAGCAGCAGCAGAGCTCCTTTCACCTCCTGTCTCCTGGCAACACACCTTCCACCTTCCTGAAAAAAACCATCCAGTAAGGTAAGTGGTTTACAGCAATTGCATCCCTGCAGGCTGTAATTTTGCCTTTTCACAGAGCCTGATGGGATGACTGGTCTTGCAGGGACCATGCAGCCAGACTTGTATTAACTGTACCTGGGGCAGAGCTCCCCTGTGACAGGAGTTTGCACTCCAGGGCCACAGGGGACTTGCTCCTGGCCCAAAACTGTCTTGAAAGGCATCTGCCTTGTCTGCCTCATGACCTTGTTTGCAGCATCAGATGGTTGCATCTGATGCCCGGCTCCCCTCCAAGCGGTGCTTGCCACTGACCTGTTCTGTTTAGTCTGTCTTTTGGGTCTCAGATAACTCTCATGGAGAGGAAAAGGGATTGATTTGTGTCCTAGAATGTCTCAGGTCACTTCTAATTCAGGACCAAATGCTTCTGCAGAGGTGAGTACAATCTCTATCCCTCACTGCCAAGTACACCCACAAAATCCCAGCTTAGTAAATTCATCTTCTGCCAATATGTATTGGGCCAGGATACCAAACAACATGCTGTGTGGGTGGATGTAAATAAAATCCCTTTATCATTGCAATCTAGTCATCTCTTGGCAGCCATAGCAACTGAATAACAATACTCAGATTCTGTCCTCTGTGATACAGCATGAAAGTTTATATAATATAACCCAGGATATGTTTACACCAAGTTTCACATATGGAAGACAAAAGGTATTTTGTACAAACATATCACGTTTATGCAGAGCTACAGTAGGAACCAGGTGTGTGGGGGGAGGAGATATCTGGATATGACCAGATTATGTTTTGTACTTTAATCCCTTTCCTATCCTGTAAATAGATTTTAGGTGTCAAAATACTATTTGAAATTGTTCCGCAGTGAAATTCATTTCAATGAGCAGCATTCTGTGACTCACTACACACAGTCTCCAAGGTTGCTTTGAAAATACAAAAGTATTTTTCCAGCACCATGCACCCTCATGAAATATTAATATCAGATATACTTCACATGTAATTCTTGGTCCCTCAGGAATGACTGCAGAGAGGAAGAAGCATATGCCTAGGGAGAGGGAATTTGTGGGCATAAGAAGTACTGTGTGAAGCAGAAGTCCATTCTGTACTAGGCAGCAACCCAACCCCAGTCTCCATCCAAATATCATCAGAGGTCTGCTCTTTAGAAAGGTATGGTCTTAGCTATTAGCTAGAGACTGGTAAGAGGATAATATTAAAAAATAACTTTACCTTTTTCCCCTGTTGTTTAAAATACAATGCATTGCACAGAAAAGAATTATTTCAACAAACATTCCCTCTTTCTGACTACAATGGACATATATAAAAGTGAATATAAACTAGAAAAATTACCTTAATCTCAGGTTGAAATTTTGCCAAGCATGTTTTTCCAATTAAATTTTGCTACTTCATTAAAACATGTTGTTTGGTAGAGTCAAGGTAGACATAACTATAACAATTCAGTATATGGAGCCAATTAATGTAGTAATTAAGTGGCACCATGCTATAGATTTCAGTAAATTGTTCACAGGATGCTAATGTTCGTACTTACCTGTGGTAGTGTGGTCCTGGAAAGCTTCTTTCAGCAAAACCTTGTAGTACTTGGTGCTGCAGGGTGGGAACATGGCTCTGTCCCTTCTGATATACCAACCACAAACTACGAAATGTCTCACCTCTGCTGAGGTTTGATGGTACAGATCTTCCCAACTGAGTCAAGGAGGTGTTCCTAAGGTGCCCAGGAACAGCCTTTTAATTATTTCCCTAGTCTCTTGGTCTCTAGTGTAAAGTCTCAGTGTAGTCCCTGAGCCATAAGGTTGAAGTCCACACTGATCATTAGGGAAGATACTGTTACGTGAAGAAACTAAAATATGGCACCCAAGCCAGTGTACAAGTATGTGAAAAAAAAGCTCCCAGCTCTCCATAGCATGGACAGGACTGCACAAACACCTCACACAAATCCATGATGCTATTTTCCAGAATAATTCGGTGAATATCTCATGGTTAAAATCTTCTCTAAAAGCTGATGGCCAAGACAAGTCTATTGGATCCATGAGATCTTACTCCCTACTCTGTCATCGTGGTTTACCCTTCTCTGACACCACTATTACAGCAATAAACTAGATTCATCACATTTGTATGAAAACCAGTAACGTATGTTGGAACCAAGCAACTACGCAGAAAAATATGTTCAACAAAACAACTGTTCCAATCCAACAGAAGTAGCAGGAAATAATTTCATTTTATGCTGAAAACCTCTTTTTTTTCTATAAAGAACATTTTAAAAACTCATAACTATTTGAGTAAATGTGAAGGAAACTCTTTAGTCAGGATACAGCAGATGAGATTGAAGTTAGCAGGGTGATTGAAGCTACAGAACTTACAAACTTGGCCACCTTGAAGTTACCAGAGCTAGCAGAGGGACTAAGAAAATGTGGCAGAATAAAAAACAGGGACAAAAGCTACATACAATAAAGCAATTATTGCTCAACTTGCTGCTGTGTCTCACATTAGTACAGCACAAACTTTACCTGCAGTTTTGTGATTTTAAAAAAAAAAAAAAAAAAAAAAAAGGAGGTAATTTTGAAATATTCAGATTAAATGAATACATTAGAGATTTGGAAATTTGGTCTGGATATCACTTTAAAACCAGAAACAGTAATGCCTGGTCCAGGATGATCTAATGGTTGAGTCTTGCAAGAAAAGCTGGATGCAGACCTCGTGCCACATGCACAGCCTGTTCTACAGCAGGTGTTAACACCAGTGGGCCTCCTACCAACTCTGGTAGATCACATGTCTGCACATCATCTCTCTTGACTTGAGACTGCACAGCCACTCATCATGGTTAGGGCCTGGTGCTGGCCATGTTTTGAGGACAGACGTGCAGGATGTGGGTTCTAAAAGCCATTCAGGTCTTAAACTTAAAGAATGACTGAGTCTGACTTTTAACCAGTTGTTGGACTCTGGCTGCATCTTTAGTCAATGGAGTAAGCTCCAAATTCAGACTGCCTATGACAGATGCTGACTATGAACATTAAATTGCAACATCCTTCTTTACATTCACTGACTGCTTACCTCTGCTGATTGCAAAGGGTCTGGCAGTCTTGTCTGCTACTCCTCTGAATCACTGGTTGCTCTCCTGACTACAAAGGGCATCTTAACAGCCACCGTTGCAGTCTGGCTCAGGTGCCAATGGTCTGAATATGATCCATATCCATGCTGCTAAAATAAAAAAGGGTCAGGTACCCAGCCTCTGAACCTCAGGCGAAGTAGGATGGACAATGTCCACAGTGCCTTGCATAAGACCCTCTATAGGACCCTTGTCTTGGAGAGAGCTGGCTGAGACAAACCATCAGATGAGCTGTTTGGATGATCAAAGATACAGTGTTTGACTTTGTTCCCTGATAATTTGGACCTATAAAATGGAACCAGTTATGCAGTACAGCCCACAGACTGATGTAATATTCCCTGTAAGAAAATGAGGAGGAAAAACCAGATACACCTGAGAAGGTCAAAGTCTGCATTCTAAAACATTATCTTATGATATAGCTTACAGTATTTATTAACACCTCCATAAATACTGAGAGATCCTCATACAATCAGGATAGTTCCAATAGCACTTACATTATGTAAGACATCTCTCAAGCATTACAGAAAAGCATGACCTTGCCTTTAGACTTCTTTTACTTTTTGTACTAATGGACCAGTACTTTATTCTACCTGATCCCTTTTATAGGAGGCTATGTTTGCTATACTGCAAAAAGAACTAATAAATGCATTCCTAAAACAAATTCTGAGCTAAAGAGGTGAACCAGATGACTCAGGTTTTGGTTGCTGCAATTTTGTTAGGCTCATCAATGGCAACATCTCTTCCTTGAGTGAGTGAAGCTGGAAATGTTTTCCTTCCTTTTTTACTGATCAGAGTTATTAAAAGAGGAGGGATAAGGTAGAGAGCTGGCTAAGGAACTCCGTGGTGTTGCAGCTAAGATATTACTGGTACTTTGATTACTTCAGCTGAAGCCTGTTCAGGTCTTTACGGTGGACATCAGTGCAGATAAGTCCACTGTGGGTGTATCTGGAGGGAAATGTGACAGTTCCACTAACACTTTCAATCTGGTGAATCCTCATCCAACATGGATGTGGTCTGTCTCCTAGCTTTGGAGAAGAGGAAAATTATCCTGTAGTTTTAACTGTGAATTTACAGAAAAGTCACATCACTTTCTCAAACTATTTCCACTTCCACCTGCTTTTGAGGAGAGGGTATAAGGCAGTGAGGATGCAGGGGCTGATGCTTTCAGACTTGAAAGTAGAATTGCACAGGTTCTCCTTTGGAGACAGTAAGGTAGATCTAGTCCCAGTCTTGCTCTGGATGTCTAATACAGACAGATCCACCGGTCCTCAAGTAAGAGGCAGACAGAGAACTTTTTTCTTATAACAGAATGAAAATGTTGATGCACAAAGTTCCAGTGTGACTACTCAAGGGATAGCTCACCTGTGTGAGAATGAAATTCCTAATTCAGTACATACTGAAAACAAGCAAGTAAACAGGAATCCTTCACCAGGAGGTTCTGCCCACTCTGCCCATGAGCATTTGGATTCTTTCAGGTCTCCTCATTGTATGGATATCATGGGTAAATCAAGCACTATGGGAAAGTCCCTCATTCTGCTCTTGTCTCCTTACACTGAGTGCAGGGACCTCATTGAAAGAAAGGATCATTAGAAAGTGTGTGAGAGGCAGGAGGGCTTGTCTGAAACAGCTGAGGAAGGAGAGGTGTGCATAAATAATTTTTTAAAAAAATCATCCACTTTACTAAAATCCAATCACAAAGACTGATGTGTCAAGGGGGAGAATAGATGAGCTGGTATTAGAGGCCAGACTGTGAGAGGCAGAGCTCTAGCAGATACGCAAAATAATTTTGTGCCTCATTAGGCAGTCCCAGGGTGTCACACATACAAGGACGAACCCCCAAATTATGAGACACAATTTCTATTCTTTGCCCCTTTGAAATCCACCCAGAATCCACACTCTCACCCAGTGTCATGAGAGTGTCAGAATCTGTTCCAGGTAGGAGATATTAAAAGTAAAGCTGACAGAATGGGCTCTAAGCCTTGTTTACCCTTCCCTCACCCATGCCAAAGCAGTGCCACACAGTAAGATTAGACACATTTCTCCTGATACTGGCTGTAATGAGAAACAAGAAGTAATGAGGTGATTTATTATCCCCTGTCTCTCCCCAAGACCTCTACATGCTGGCTCTGTCCTGCACTCCTCGGTGACTGATTTCAGAGAGACAGAACTTGACTCACACTTTCGCTGCAGCAAACCATCCTGCCTGTTCCCCAACACAAAGAAATGAGGAGACGAGGCAAGTTGCCAGGTTCTCGGAACTTTCTCTCATAAAAGCAATATATCTGCTTATTGTTCTTCTAGATTACAACATTTGGAAAGGAGAAGAGAAAATGTAAATTGCACAGTTTATTTTATGGAATAGAGAACACAGCACCCCTGCTGCAGTGAAGTCCATTGAGCCTGTAAACGTGTCATGGCTCGATGGAGAGCACCATAGTTGCTCAAACGAGTCAAGGTTCCACAAGAGGACTTTCTACTGAGTTCAGCATGATTTACCAAAATCGAGGGAGAATGAAGAACTATAGAATGGCTTTAGTAGCTGTCTCCCAGCTTCAGACACTCCATCTCTTAACTGCTGTCAATCTGCTGCACTCCCAGGTTTCCCAAGATCTTGGAGTCAGGGTCCTGTTGAGCCAAACATTGTACTAACAGACATGAACAAACAGTCGTTATCCTGAAGACATCACAAAGCTATCTTCAGATTTTTGCTACACTTTAAACAATGTGCCCAAATGGAATCTAAAGAAAGCGTGAGATATTTAGTGTAGAATTTTGAATTTGTTCAGGATAAGTTACATTCTTGGACTTTCATGCTAGAATGCCTTCTTCACCCTCGATCCTCTTGGTTTCTTTGAGGCTCCTGGTGAAATAAAGGCGCAATGGATCCAAATCATGCTGCTGAAAGGCAGACACAAGTATACCTGGTGCTATTACTGGTACCACTGAGCATATAATCAACAGCAGGGTATCCAGGCTGGCCTGGCTGAATAGATAGTTTTCCAAAAGAGTGGTGTTGGTATAGTGGTGGAATACTGCAAAATTTAATTAATATTTCTTCTGTCTCATACTATGTGGGACAACAAAAGTAGGGTGAGCAGCTCAGGCTGTCCCCACAGCTGCCAGAGTCCAGCCTCTTATATCACTGATGGAAAAAAAAAGTCACGATCACTCAGGCTATTCTATGTCATTTATCAGCCTGGTCCAGTGGCTTCTTGAAGTTCCTAAAAATGTCTTCTGTTTTCACTGGATTGCTCTTTGCAAGCCCTGCTGTGTCTGACTACTGAAAGTAGTACATGGTACCTCACTTAAATGAGGCAGCACCAGTGTCACACCAGATTATAATTACAAATTGTACTGGTAGGCCCAGTGGCCTTCTTCATTAGAAATAAAATTCCATAATGTGAATCTGGGAATCTAAACAGTTTTTTAAGCATGATTATGTTACAGTGACAAGAAACAGAGCCAACAAGCTTGAACTTCAATACAACTCAGAAGAAAAAAAAAACCACAACAGTCCTTCTCTTAATATAGAGGATTATTCTGGGAGACAAATACCTTAAAAATGAAGCTGGCATTCTGTTTGCAGTACCTACAGTGTTTATCTCATTGCTTTTGCAATACAAAAGAGCAGTATTTAAGTAAAGCTAACAGGATGTTTCTGTTAATACTGCAGACAATCCTTTTGTATTCTCTTAGAGCCTTGTTCTTTCCTCTGAAAATCTCTCAGGCTCGGCTTGGATGAGGGTCTGAGCAACCTGGTCTAACTGAGGCTGTCCCTGCTCATTGCAGAAGGGTGGACTAGATTACCTTCAAAAGTCCCTTCCAACCCACACCATTCTACGGCTGTATGTGGCCATCAGGTTTATTTTGACACCTAATGTTTCTTGCTCTGCAGAAAGGATATAAAGGGGAAACCACATACCCCCTGGTTATTGCTTCCAGAACCCCACCACACAGCTCTTCTGGGTTTGGGGTCTACTTACACACACCTGAAATGTACCACAAGGGATTGGGAGAGCAATTTGGAGCCGTCAGTGAGCAGGCTTTGATCTGAGTATCCAGTCCAGCACAATGCCAGCACATGTCCCAGCTCGGTCCCAGTAGAGCTGTGGCTGCATAAGGCTGGTGCTGTGCCCAGAGTAATTAGATCTGGCTTTGAAGAAGAATAAGGAGCTTGGGCAGAATGACAGGGCAATGTAATTACACCTCTTCTGGAGCTAATTCAGGGACCACAGCATTAGGCTGAATTGTGTAGCCTAGATATTTCAGTAGTTACTCATTTTGAATTATCTTTTCTAAATACTCACAAGGGAGAGAGTGCTGCAGTTATAGGTACCATCCATCTCTCCCTCCTCCTTATATTAGCTGTGTCTCCCATGGTGTTTTCCATTCCAGTCCCAAAACCCAAAGTGCATCCACATGAGCCTCAGAACCCCTCCACGTCTCCATGAGGAGACATGACTTGGTCACAGAGCATCTGACATAGCTTCCCATTCAACCTTGGAAAAGCACTTACCCCAGCCATTTTCAGGATTGCAGAATGGAGAAGCACAACATTAAAGGAATGAAAACTAATGGTGTCAAGCACAAAGGAATCAGGCTAGGTTAATAATATTGGAAGGTCATTATTAATTTTTGCTGGCTTTTCAGAGGGTTTTTTTTCAAAGCAGCACAGATATGTTACTATGATAAGCACAGCATAAATGCTCAGCCAGACAATCAGACACTGTACCTTCACCTTATTACGTGTGACTGAAACTGCAAACAGCTCAGATCAATCTCAGAGATATTAAATTAGAGCTGAGCCTCACTCTATCTCCCCTACAAAATGAGCTGAGCTAAATCTGAGATAATACCCATAGCAAGAGACATGACAAACCATATTCTACTGGGTGAAGATTTATTTTTAGTTTTTCCATAGAATATTTCTGGTTATATGAACAATAGGAAAGAAGAAAAAATCTTGGCATTAGAAATGCATTGAATCTGTACATGCATTATGTAGCAGCTGGAGGTTCTGTCTTTAAGACAGAACCGAATTATGATTCTTGCATAATGTAACAATATGATAACTAAAATAAGGCCTGGGTTGAAATGGGTAGCAGAGAATATTACAGAATCACAATAACAAGGTCATTTGAAAATGAGGGCAAGTAAGCAAGCAACTCAAGGAAAAAAAGTAGATATAATGAATAGAAAGGAAGCATTCATTATGGGGTGGGTGCAGAGCAAGGAATAAGTTAGATTCCTAAACTAAATTGGCACATACAGCCGTATTTATATCCCTGTAGTTTTGGAAAAAAAAAAAAATCTCCCATTCCCCATGCTGTTATTGCAGTTCTTAGGGGGATAAAAAGATCTTGCATCATAAACACTGAGCTGAGCAGCATTGTCATAATCGTCATTACAATAAACTGGTTTAGGCCATCTCAAATGGTATAGTAATTATTTTCTGGCTATGCCTATAATCATAAATAGAACAGAAGCAGATTTTAGGCTAACATGCAGTCCTAGGACCACCCCAACTGATTATTGCTAAAAGCTCTCTGGCATATTTCTGTCTTTTTGTTCTACTATTTTCCCAGACAGTTTCTGGACATTGATAGGGAATAATGTGGGTGAGGGACAGCTTGAATGTCCATACTCTTTTCTGATGAGTGAGGGGAAAGTTTTGCCATGTGGAGATGAACTGTGCTGTGCCACTTGGTCTTAGGGCCAGAGTGCATTCCTCGGTCTGTTTTATTTGGTAGTGCAAAATGGATCCTTTCAGAATCACAAAGGTCAAATAAGGTACCAGATGACAGGAAAAAAAGGCAATCATAGTCATTATTCTTAAACAGGGAAAAGATTTGTCAACATCAATTCCTAGAAAAAATCTAGAACAAATAATTGACTACACTGTATGAAAGTATTTGAAGGATAGTAAGAAGACAAATAGTCCACTGGAATTCATCACAAACATATTGCATTAAATCAATTTAACTTCTGTCCATAAGGAGATTTTACAGCTAGAGTTGAAGCAGTTAATTTCACATATTTTGATCTGAACTCTGTCTTATATAACATTCTCATTAAAAAAACTCCATATATATAGCCTTGGTGGATCTTCTGTAACCTAGGATAAAATTGACCAGATAATTATATGCTAAGAATATTTTGCTGTGGTTCAGTGTTCAGTTGGAATGATTTACTTTACTGAGTGGCATGTTAGAGGGATCTGTCTTGGATCTCACTCTACTTGATATTTTAATTAATCACCTGGATAATGGAAAAGAAAATATTAAATATTAAATATTAAATTTGCAGATGCCCCAAAGACAAGAAGGACAGCAAATGCGTTGGAGAACAGAGCTAGAATTTAAGGAGAGGTTGAGAAATGAAATGTCAGATAGCATTCAAAGTGGATAAGTGCAAGATATGACTAAGGCAAGAGTAATCAATGGTGCATACAGTACAAAAGTAATCAGGGTACATATGTGGCATACAGTATAAAACCAGTACAACAGTACAACCAGTAAAGAAAAAAAAAAGCAGATTCTGAAGGTTGCAAGGTACTTCTGTACCTTACCTGTGTCGTGGTAGCAACCTTGCATACTGAAGGAGTCAAGGCTGAGGACCCAGCCCTCATGGGTTCACTTTTAGAGGGTTTACTGGTGTCTGGCTCTAGTCTGGTCTTGTGGATTGTCCATCAGCAGAAAATGCTCAATAAATAAACTCCTGAGGAACATCTTTTGGATTAGTTTTATCCCAAAGGAAAGCGGGTCATGCACCTCAAGACTTCTCTGTAACGCAAAATCAACATGTTATATGGGGATAAAGTCAACCACTTCAAAAGCACTCTTGTAACAGCTGAAATACTAATGTACATGTATACCATTGAACATTATAAATTGAAACAAATAGTTTCCATTGAAAAAATGGGAGACGTTAGATGATGTTTTGCATGCAGAGGAACAGCTTGCAAGACATACTGTTTTGTCCCACTTTTTGTAAGAGCTCAGCTGAAGCTCTCTGTTCAGTTCTGGGTATCAGAAAGAAGCTGGAGTCAGTCTAGAAGAAAGTGATTTCAAAAGTGTGATCTCTTGGGAAAGATTAAAGGACTTGGGATTGTTTAGCTTAAAAACTGATTGGGGACATGACAAAAGATGACAAACACTTTTAGAGAGAAGAGAATAGTCTATTCCTTCTTCCCATGATGGATAGCACAAATAAGAATAGCAGGAAAAGTCTCCTAAGCCTATGCTTGGGGAACCACCAGCACAGATTGCCTGTGGAGACATGGCAGTGCCTCTGTCTATAGAAGCAGATCCTCTATCAAGGAGGATCGGTAGCAATTAGACAAGCAGAAGGTATAAATGATCCTTCCTTAGGCTAGATGGATGGACTAGGCAGCTTCTGAAGGTCCCTCCCAATCCAGTTTTTCCATGACTCCTCCTTTTTCCTCCTAACTCAATGGAACTACATTATTTTACCCAAATGTCCTTGTTTCAAGCAGTGGGGAGGAGAATGGTTTGTGTCAGAGAGAAGCTTTGGGTGTTTTTCTGGGATACAGTCTGAAGCTGCTAAGATGAAAACGTTCCTAGGAACCCATCTTGTACACCTGACACCTGCGGAAGTCCCACTCTTGCCACTGAACTACTGGATGGAAGGGGTGTTTTCCTCCACTTCAGACCATGGTTTCAAGTAAATGTGGTTATGCTTAGCTGGGAGAAATCATGGCAATACAGATCACATGCAAAAATAGAAATTTACGTGACTCATAAAATGCGTTGCATGTTTATTTGGGCATTTGAAGAAGTGTGAGAAGATTACAGTGAAGACTGGAACCTGTGTATGCTGTGCTTGTCTGCTGAACCTGAAGCCTGTATATGCTGTGCTTCTATCTAGTGCCTTCAACAGAAGAGCATAAGGACATCAGAGAGTAAAAAAAAAGTAGAGGTAACTGGAATTACCAGTTGCAGTGGCATATCCACAGGGTAACTGAAACAAACACCTGACACTGACTGCATTCCTTGTGTGGAACAGGATACTGTCTGGATTCAGCTAGTGCTAAATAGATGTTAATTGTATAATCTGTATGTTTAATAAAAATATATAATTCTTTATTTTAATAAATTAAATAAATAATTATTAATATCAATATTATATAGTTATATTAAAATACAGGCAATAAATATTTATTTTATTAAACGTAATCAATAAACCTAGTGTATATGCAAACTCCTTGGAGGAAATGTGGCTCAGTGTTGGTTTGCATGGTTCCACCTTCCTCTCTGGTACAAATGACACTAAAGGGATGCCTTTTCTGAAGTCTGCTGCAACAGTGTGAGGCTGGAGCAGATCGCAGAAGGCCAGACTTCTCACACATCAGAGGGTAGTTTCTTTTCAGGAACAATGTGACATTTAGCACCAAGTCAAGAGAAACACAATGGCATAAGCAGTGCTGTATTATTGTGTTGATGACTAGGTGTGCAGTGACATTTATAAAATGAGCACTGGCTTTTTAGTGCTCTACAAACTCTGAACCTGATCCCTTAAAGCCTCCATGCGTGGAATTCACATTGACTTGTGTATATAGAGGACTAGCCAGGTCAAGCCTGAATATTAAATAATCACTTGTCATTCCTGATGTTGCTGCTAAGAGCTGGCATCATATTGCTTTGTTTAGGCAGAAACTGTTAAATTTTTTTCATACTCTGGGTTTTACTAGCTGAGAAGACTGATATATATATATAAAGCAATTATTCCAGAAGGGAAACCTACACTCCTATTCAACCCCAAAAAAGCCCTCAAATCTGAAGCAAGTGTAACACTGGCAAAATCTATCAACAAAGCGATCACTGAAACAAATAGTCAATGTTAAAAAGAATATGAGGCCATTCCAGAACAACCTCTACCTTTTTAGGCAGTCTAGACAGTCTGGCTACAATAACATGAAGAATTTAGCTTTCCCAAGCTACAACATATTTTTCTTTTTTTAGCAGCCAAAAAGCTCCATAGGCAAGGAGAGCATACAGCCAAGTTTTACTTTGTCAGTGCTGTTAATTTTTTATATACGGTGGGATAAATTGTAAAGGTGTAGGTGTTGGTGGAGCCTGAATACAATGAACTACAGAGGTGGGGAAACTGTGTCTCCTGGTCTCCAGAACTCTGCAGTTTTTCTCTCTGTGATGCATGTGTTGAAGCCTGACTGAAATTAACCTCTGCTGAAGGCAAGATTTGTCCCTAGAGGAGGTTAACTCTAGAAACCATAGTAATCTGCACAGTTTATTTGTTCCACAGGGAAAATATATTAAGAATCTGTAGCTGTGGCATGACTCATCTACTCATAATGTACAAGGAGCTGGAAATTCCTCCATTTTACAAAAATAGAGCATGTCCCTTGAGTATCTGGAAAACAGATGCAGTGGTTTTATATCAAGCAAAGTCTTGCTTCTCTAAGCCACAATGAGTAAAATGGAAATGTAGGGATAGAACGACTGCTGATTTCTAGAAAACTGTGGAACTGCAAATATAACTAACTGAAAGGTAACATATAGATGCACCACATTTTTATGTAGTGGTTGATATACCTATAATATTGATTTTTTTTTTTTAACTAGAGCTTAACACATGTAAACAGAGTCCATAATATTCACTAAATTGTGCTTAGTTGGAAATTTAATCACTAAAAGATGAACAGTCCATGAGCAGAAACACTGCAGGACTAGCCGTTGTTACATGAATGGCAGATGGCCTGAGCAGCCTTGCAAACTTTATGAAACTTGTTTTCCATTTGAATGAGAATAAAGAGAAAATACAATGAAATGAGGTTGCTCCTTCACCATTTATGGGTTGGATCCAGCTCTTCCTGAAGTTGATTATGATTTTGATCCATGCAGAGTGGCCACCTGCTGTAAATGGCTAGTTGAATTCTACTTGCAAGTACATTTTAGGGAAGAATCTGGGAAGACTGTAACTCAAGGCTTGCCTTAGAGCAAGGCATTCACTCTCACTTCCCAGCCCTACACAAAAGACAGTGAATTCATATTTCTGGGGGTTTATTTCCTTCAGGGTGATAATATATCTGGTACTACATGCTTGTTCAGCACATTATTACCCTAGCTTGGCTGATGTCCCTGGGCAGTGCCCTCTGATAGACGACATTAATAATATTAATGATGAGAAAGAAAGATCACCATTGGCGTTAGCTCCCTGTTCTATGGAGAGGCTGAAGGTGCATAAAGGGCTGGAAGGTACTGGTACTGTCTTTCTTCTGCTTCAGGACTAAGGCCACTATGGAGGACAAACCTGCCATACTGCTGTGTGTAGAGCTTAAGTCCAGAGATTTTTAGGTCATGTCCATTACAAGCACCACATTTATTTGTGATGCAGCAAGAGTAGCAGTAATAATTGTAGTAGAAGCAGTAGTAGTTGTAGTAGTAGATACAACAAATGTTCAGGCATTAACTGACTGGCCTTTTTCAAGGGACTTGTTATCACTGGGGAGGAAGGAGGTGTTTGGATAATGTGAGGTCTGCTAGCCCCATCACACTGATTCCCCCTATTACTGCTCTTATTAATCCACTTGGTTACTACGTAAATCTCTTTGGCTATTTCATTAATCTCTTTGGCTATTTCATTAATCTCTGTGGCTATAGTTAGAGATAATGTTAAGGCAGTTTTTCTTTTGTGTACTTCCCCTGGCTGGGACTCCTCCAATTTCTGGAGCATTGCAGTGCTTTTGCAGCAGCTTTGAGAATACATCCACTGAGATATGCATAATATGTTATTTACTGAGAAATTCCTAAGGAAAAAACCTGACCTTTAAAATAAATTTTACTAGACCTAGGCAAACAGATTTAGGAACACTAGAGGCAGAGAATTTTCATCTACATGAAAAGATTCCTTTTTTTTTTTTTTTTAACCAACCAACAGCTGTTCTTCATGGATAAGCCCCAGCAGAAAAAAACATATCCATAGCTGTTACAGCTGCTTTAAAGGGCTATTTCTAGTATATAGCTTTGCCGCTTTCTTCTCGGTACTTTACAACTTCAAAATAAAGTTATTCCTTTTCTAAATATCCTCTGAACTGGAAAACATAACCTTCAGGATTTCCTCCATGATTTTCTGTACACAGGCAAGGTGAACAAACAGAGCTATTCTAAGGTGGAAGCTTTTTCAATTCTATGAATGCAGCTTTGATGACCAATGTAAAGTGTTCTCATATCCACAACACAAAGACTTTGGTGGTCTGAGTTCTTTTAGTAAACACATTTGCTTTCCTGGAAGGCAGTTTGGAATTTCACAAAGGCTCTGCTCAGGAAGGACACTGACTGCACTGTAGGCACTCAAGTTTTGTATATATTTTGGAAGATGGTAGCCAGTGTATTTAAACATATTAATTGTCACTTCATTCCCAAGATGTCATGTCAGTTCCCAAGAAGGTTCTGACGAGAAGGCCAATAAGGACCAGCCATAGTTTCACTCTCAAGGTTAGCTGAATATGTTACAAATACTGGCACCACAATTAGCATTAATTACACTGACCAGTAACGCTGGTGTGAGACGAGTCCAGACTGCAGCTAAGCAGGGACATAATTCAGCTTGGGAAAAGTTATTTTAAGTCCTCTTTTGAAGGGCCATTTGCAGCCTGGTTGCCTCACATACTATGCCATGGGATTGATACTGCAAATTGTTCAGTGCATCATGGAAGAGCTTATGTGGTCCATGCACCTTACTTTCCTCCAGCCTCTCTGGTGTTCTGTTTGACCATACCTCCACTCAGGGTCTGTTTTTGCTCCTCAGGAATTACTTTACCTATCCTGTTTTGTTCTGACATGTTCACAGCTGACTCTTTGATCAAACTTCGTGTTGAAAAAAGCCTCTGTGCATGTAACTTGAAACTATCAAAATAACAGGATAGAACCAGGGAATGTCCAAGAGATATGAAAACATAAAAGCTGGTTATGCTTCAGCAACACGCTATACTAGAAGCTGTGCTGATAGAACTATCCATGGTATACTGTGCTTATTTGTGGCTGACTGCCTCATCAATTTTCATCTGGGAACTGAGATAGAATTTTGGGGGTGGATATGGTATTAATTAGGAAGGAAACTGGCTGCGATATGCTTGGAGATAAAAACCTTTTCTGGTGGGAATCTGGTTTTGTATCGTATCCAAATTGTTAAAGAAGCATTTTAGTGTAAAATATATTTTTATGCAATACTGTTACCTCTCACTGGAGGAAAAGTGAATTAAACATGGAGATGATTGGATTAATGAAGAAAAATCTAGAAAAAAAGGCTTCATGGCTACAACAGGTTCTTAAGAATTAAGTTTTGATTGGGAATGCTCACTAATTAGCTCCCATATCTGTGTAAGTAGTTCAGCAGTTCTCATCATCATGGGTCTTTATATTATTCATTTGGCCACTTTGTCAGGACCATAAGATCATTATAAAACATTCACAAAGGTATGCATAGCTACCACATCTGTCCTATAGCTCATAAGTGCTACTGAAACATGTCTTACACACAAGCAGTATATAATGGTGTGCAGCTTTTAAAAGTTAGGTGAGAGTTTGACAGTGAATTTTGATTAAGGCTCTGTGGCATTGATCAACCTCAGACACCAAAGCAGAGCTTCTTCAAGCTTTACAGGAGTTTGATCTCCTCCCCAGTTGCAGAGCACAGATTCCTGCAACTGGACTGGCCCTGCACGGGTTTTCTTACTCTGCTGAGCCCTAAGTGTATGTCAGGCAACACAAGTATAGCAGAAAAGTGAAGAAAAAAATTTGAAGGATGCTCACTGATTACAGTCAGACAGAAAGCAGTGGAAAACATCACAGTAAAGGAGGCAGGGGCATCAGGGTAGAATGGTTTTTGGGAGAGGAAAAGGCAAGTTAAAGGACATGCTAGAAGAATGAAATTCATTAGAGGGCTTGTAAAACACAGGAAAGAATAGATTATAAGCAAGAAATGCAAGAAGTGACTAAGGCTGAGTGGCAACTGGACTAAACAACCCCAGCAATCAATGAGAAAGTTGAAAGCTGACAGCAATCCAGGAATACAAGGAGTGAAAGACTAGAGCCAAGCTAACTGTCAACAAGAAAATTGAAGTCTGGTCTCCCAAGGAAGGGAGGACTTGAAATGAAGGGGGGACGGGAAATCAGGAAAAAGGAAGTTGAACTCACCAGAAGATAGGAAAGAGACAAGTTAGCTGGATTCCCAAGGACAAGGATGACAAAAAGGGCAATAGAGATGGACCTGACAGGAGAAAGCAGTAAAAGTGAAAGTCTGGCACCTCTGCAGCAGCTTTGGGAGTCAGACAACAGGTACCTTAAGCCAGGGCTCATCAAGACCCAGAAACACAAGAGGCAAGCAAGGAGAGGGGTCAAAAAAAGCCTTTGTGGGAAAGCTGACAGAAGTCAGGGAGATGGGTTAGTGGTGGTCCTGCCGTCTGTATTGTACCAGACAACTGTGAGAAAGAGACTGCAGCCCAGCAGAGGAGGTAGTCTGGGGCATGCCATCATGATTTGAGTCCAATTGCTTTGTGGGCAGTATTGTGGAAAAGACAGTTTTGTATTTCTTAGACCAAACTGTATACTCCTAAGACTACCCAGGGCCTAAAAAACTGACTGTGGCTTATGCCTGCTGGCTTGAGGAGAAAGAGGTGTCTTAAGTAAGAGTTTTTTACTTTTTGTATTAAAGTATATTTTGTGCATGACACAAAATTTGGGAGACAAAGAACAAGCAGTCAGAAAGGGCAGCATCTGCCCTGATGGCAGATGTTGGGATTTTCTGGAAGCTCAGAATCACAACTCTCCCTAAAAAGCTTCCCAAAGAGGAGCTATCTCTTACCCTGATGTGCTTGGCTGGAGAGCTTGCTTTTAGCCACACATTAAAATTAGATGTCAGAAAACTCAAGGTCAAGCTTTTGTTTTTAGCAAAGGTTTAAATTATTAAAAAATTTAAGGACACACTTTAGAAAGGGTCCATGGTTGGAAAGCTAGTGGGAAATATTTCACGGATCTGCAACACAGTTCTGTTTATTTATACGGAAGACCTCTTCTGCACCAGAGCAATTTCAGTCCATAAAATGCTCAAAGATGCAGTGCCACCTTTTGGACAAACGAATGTCATGTTAGGTCAGGCATGAAGTTGAAAGAGGGAGAGAGAAATAAGAGGTGTCCAGTACTGGCTCTCTGAGAAATGATCAGTAGCAAATGGAGAAGATAATTGGAAGCAGTACTCATGAATGGCTGTCTGCTTTTTCTTTAGCAAATGTATGGCTTTATTTTCCAATTTATTTGAAAAGCTTTTTATGGTCAGTGAAGTCCAGACCTGTTTAAAAAAGAAAAAAAAGAAAGAAAGAAAGTAAAAAATAAAGAAGAAAAAAAAGTACACTGTGGTTGGTTATACAGAACTGGAATATGGGTGTTAACCCAGTACTGGGCCTTGCCAGCTGTAATGTCAGGTAAGCAATATCAAATTCTCAGTGACTACAGTAGAGTAGTGCTTGATCCTCACCATCTAGAGAAAAACATTCAAACAAATACGTATGCCATCATCTAGATGCAAGGGGACCACCACTGTGGTCTCGGAGATTTAGGGGCTGACAGCACAGAAACTGTACATAGTTCTTGTCTAGGAAAGGAATACTTTAAATGATATATCAATCATTTTCAGTGAATTGTAAAGCCTGTGTATTTCCTGGACTGGCCAAAGCATCAACAAAAGAGAAGGAAGTTAACCACAGAGAAAGGTGAACTGTTTATTCTGTAAATTACATATCCACCCAGTGGTACCCTCCTGCTGTGCTGTACATCCTTTAGGTAATCTCTATGGGTTAACTATTTCCTTGAAAACACTAAAAGGGTATTGTGCAAATACAGTACCCAACACTGTAAGTATAATGAAAAAATACCCAAGGCTCTGCCTCTTTCTGCAGTGTGAATCCTTTGGATTCTTGTACCCAGGCCAAATCTGACAATGAGGTCTTAGAAAATTTCCTTAATTTCTTTTCCCTGTACCATAACAGCAGCCGTGGACATTGCAGGCCTTGCTCAAGTAGCCCAACACAAAATGATATAAATTTGTAGAACAAACATTAGGATATCCTAGTACTTTCCTGGAAATGCTGCAATAAGGACTTGCAGTCTGAAGTAGGACAATATTCTGGTACAGGCTTCTGCTACTGCCAGATCTATAACCCTCCAGGTGGATGGCAGGATAAAATTCCAGCAGCACCTATAAGATTCCTCAATTTTGTCACTGCTACTACCCTCTTCAGCCTCCACCTTATCTTCTAGAGACCAGAGATAGACCTCAGGGATCTGCAGACCCTTCTCATTTTATGCGAAATTACTTCTAGGTGTCTTGGTGGTCCTGGGACCCGTCACGTATTTAATCTGTCTCTCTCTTGTGTGCCAGTACAGAGATTGTTATTAGACTCCTCTGTCTGCTTCCTTTTCTTCTCACCAACTTGGCTTATTGCAGTCACAGATAGTTTTCTCCGGACAGGTGAAATACAGAGCATGCATGTATTGCTTTCTAGTTGGAAAGAGGTACTTTCAAGAGTGACACAAAGTTCTTGTTCCCACTGGCATATCTGTGCTAAGGCAGTTCTCTTCTCCCCAGAGTTTCACTTGTCTTTAGCAACAGGTATTATAAAGTGTTCTGTCTCTATCTCCCAGGCCGTTTCAAAAATTCTGTGAACTAAATATGATTTAATCTACAACTAAAACAAAAATATAATGAAGAAAATGCATTTCAACTGACAGAAATCCTTTTAGTTCCATCCCAAATGAGATATTTTGTTTTATTTTTGTGTATCTTTCTCATGCTTAAAAAAAAAATAATGTAGCTGAAGTTAGTCCTGAAATGCCATTAGAAGAATGCTACTTATATTATATATAGCATAGCAAGGCTTCAAAATTTTGAAATATTTCAATTGTTCCAGTATGAAAAAAATAATATATTAGAATTGTATTCCTCACCAAAAAAATAAAAAAAATAAATTCAATTTGTTTTATCTGTAAATATTTATAGATTTTGCCAAGAATTCAAATATTGGCTGTCCAAAGCATGCTTTTCCCTAGTGAATAAATGATGCAAATGACAAAATACGTCTCATTCTAATCACATCTTCTTTTTTTTTTATTATATGCATAATAAAAAAATGTGCTTGTTTTCATTTAGCAATGAATCTGAAAACATAAAAGAAATAAAGGCAGACCTCTCACAGAAAATTATATTAGAAGTTTATACTATACTCAAATTTATTTCAAATGCTTCTACTTCACCTTTCATGCAGCAATGCCACATACCAGCAAATGGCAAATCACTGCTTATGTTTTTTATGCTCTGTACTTGTCTATTCTTGTGCCTTTACTGTAGTGTGCTGTATTGCACTTCTGTTGGTTTTTTGAAAATACAAGTTGTATGAAAATATGACAGGACAGCTAAACCAAAAGAAATGTGATAGTGAGTAATTCTGCATGCACGCAGCAGCTGCCGTATCTATGATTCTGCAAGTGGAAAACAGGTGATGAGGAATGCAAAGCCTGACTCGAACTCTTCTTTTACACCAGCTTCATAGAGACACCGCAAAATTCAGATGCAGTAGAATGGAATGTTAAACCATTGTCTGCCTTGTCATGGGCAACTAAACTTGTTAATGGGAGCAATGCTTCCTAACACTGTCTCTGGATAACAAGTTTGGTGAAACCTAAAATAGTTTTAAAGGAGAACATGTACATTGAAAAGGTAGACCAGCAATCTACTGGGCTTAGGAAAACAATGTCCAAATCTCATTCATAAAGCAGTCTCCAGTAACTCAGTAACTGAGAGGGAGGAAATAAGATATTAGTCCTACTAAAAATACAGAGTGAAGTAGCTGCCACACGTAAGAGTAAGGTGATGGGTTAAACCTGAAGTCATGCTGCAATTATTTTCCCTGAGATGCTGAGCATCTCCAAATCACCATCTAATATTCATGCCAATATACTGCAATTAGAGAGATGACTAAGTAGCAACATGCAGTATTCAAGGAAGGAAAAGCTGCAGACAGCTACAAAAGCTTCTCTTCACAACTACAATAAGAAGGTCTTCTAGTGAGTGCATCAATTTCAATTAGGACACCAAGTTACATTTTCAAGTCCACACACAGATTTTGTTTTCCCTTGACAAGACCAATATTGTTAAAGCAAAACAAACCCTCTCCAGGATGAGCACAGCTTCAATGAGCAGCTTTTGAGGTAATAGACTGTCCCCTGAATTAGATGCTGAATCAGTATAATTGCTTTTAAACTGTCACTCTGTAGTTACTCTATACGAACATCCTCTGTAGCTACACATGGAACTGTGTTTGGGTCTTTTTCTCATGTTTGAAATACTGTGCTTTTCTATCTTTGTTGATGAGCTGCAAATCAATCTGTTATGAGCCTGTTATCTCACGTGAATGCCATTAGAAATCAAACGATGCACCCACAGCTGGCATGACATGAAGTGAGAGTGTATGCTAAGTCTGTAGGCGGCGGGTGACCCACCTGCACTTCCCATGGAGATTTTCAGTATTTCAGTGTGAGTGGCCTTGTAAAAAAGGGTTGGTTGTTCTGAGAAGCATTTAATCTTGGTGTAAAAGGGTGAGATTTCATTCACCTTGAGGGATTTGCACCCAATTACATTATGGATGAATCAAAGCTATTTTCTTAATTCAAATCTGATAGGGAATGTTTTTTGTTTACTGGTCTGGTTTTGGGGGAGAGAGAGCTTGCAAGACAACAGATTTTGCAGATTCTATCCTATGTGTCCCAGAGATAATAACATTCTGAAATATTATTGGAAGGTTGTGGTAAAATTCTTAGTGCCAAACTCCTCAAATCCTCCTGCCTTGTCCATAGCAGTTTATGTTGTTGTCAGGATCTGCCTGGATGCATCACTTGAGCAGAAACCACAGCTCAGTGGACACCAGAAATTGGCTCCTAAGAAAAGAATGCTCATACTTTTACTTGTACAGTTTATACATTACTGTTGTGTGTGTGGAAATACTTTGCATGAAGAAGCTTTGAGACTTACTTACACTTGGAGCAGTTCTGATGAAGCAGCCAGCAGAGATCAACTGATGCAGCTGGGACAGTTATAGTCCACTATAGAGCCCACTATGGAGAGAAGCAATAATCAGATGCTGTGCTGATGTGGTGCTTAATGCAACCTATGTGTGTCCTTCCCTATTCCTAATTTTCAGCACTGGAGCATCTATATTAATAATCTGCTGCCAACTGTTCCTAATAAAAGCCATGGGAGTTGCCTCACATATTCATGCCTGCTCTGTATGTGCAGCTGTGGCACTGAAGTAGCAAAAGAGAATGAACAAAAATGTACTTGGGCCTCTGCCCTCATTTCTGGGCCAGTTCCGTAGGCCTTATGTGCAGTGGACTGTACAAGTAACCCTGTTATGCAAATATACTTTCTAGAAGTACAGAGTAGCTTATATGTTACTCATAAGCAGAAAGTTAAATACTAGATGGAGGAAGGATCTCCTCTGTCTGATTTTGCAGTCTTTCTATAGATTTTTTTTCAGTGAAAAATACTCAAAAATAATGTGGTATCAGGCAGCATTTACAGTGCAAAAGAGTGTATTTTGACAATACCAATGTTTTCTATAATTGGTAAGACTGCAAAAGTACGTACTTGACTGAACTCTTGAGTGGCAAGTATTTTACTTGCAGTAAACAAGATCATCAGAGAGGCATTCACAGGAGAGAGACCAAATCAGTGAGCGAGCAGCAGATGGGGCTTGAGATTCAAAAACGAAGAGCACAGGCGACTTCATCTCCTAAATCTATTATTGATTAAACCATGAACAGTCAAGACTCTCATTTCACTCACGTTTAGTGCAGCAGCTCTTGGCTGCCAAGTTTAGGGAGCGAGCAACCTACAAGGAATTAGAAAAGACCTGGGTAACAAAGTATATGCAGATAAAGTGCAATCATACCATTGTTAGCGATATTAACTCATGCACTGTTGAAGCCAATTGCACAGATTAAAATCAAAGATGAAAGAAATCTTTAGCAGTACTGGTGGCAGCACATGTGCACAAGTGTGGGGCTGACACAAAGTCCTTGTTAGTGAGTATCACATCTCTTGAGTACTGCTATCTGCAACATCTCCTTTCACTGCCTGGGAGTCTGTCTCTTTCTCATCCCTGTAGTGGCTGATGCACATCTACAGTGGTACAGGCAACTCTGCCTCATCAGAAAGTGATACTTTGATTTTCTTTTTCTCCCTTAGCACCTAGCCAAAAGTAACAGCTTTTCTTCCCTATCATGTTGATTTCTTTTTTCTTTTTCTTTTTTTTTTACACAGTTACTTTTTTTGGGGGGAGGGCTCTAAATTCTGTTTCCTTTTCAGTCTTTGTCTTGACCCCAGCCTTCTCTTAAATATGATATCCAACTTCTTTTTCTTTTATTAAAGGATTCTTTGTTTCTTTAAGCTTTTCTTCTAACAAAATCTTTTCTTGGCAATTTGTAACCGTATTTTTCTTGGGATCTTAACCTAGTGACAGCATAGTGACTGCCTGCTTCTTTAAGGCAAATAGTGCCTATGCTGTTAATGAAGTTATTGCTCAATCTTTCTTCCTTCCTATTCTGCCTTGTGAACAGGGAATTTTGACCCAACCAAGCCACTGAATAACCAAAGGCTGTGCACAGGGCTGAATTCTTATTGTTCTGTGTTCCTTCTTCCTGAACCTGAATGATATGGTTCCTGCTGAGTTTGAGCGATTTCCCTAAGGGCAGTCAGTAGCACCAGCAGGCTTTTGAACTGCAAAATGCTACATCATGCTCATCCTGAAAATTTGCTGTCCTCTTTCTTGCAAATTGTGGGCTGAATCTGAGCTCTTCAGAAAAAGTATTCTTGCTCTGTTCCTTCACCTAGCAGCGTGCATAGAGCAGACCTTGCTAAAGGAGCTGCACTGTGACAGCCCATTGCTCAAAAAAAAAGCCTGGCTCCATCTTCTTTACTCCCCACATGAGGCGTTTATCCACGTGGATAAGATTCTCCACAGTCTTCTCTTCTCCAGAGGATGAATAGTCCCAGCTTTTTCAGCCTCTTCTTGTCTCAAAATGCTCCAGTTGCTTAACCATCTTCATGGCCCTTCATTGGACCCTCCCCAGCATGTCCATGTCTCTTTTCTATGAGGAGCCCAGAATCAGACACTACTCCAGGTGTGGCCTCACCAGGGCTGAGCGGCGGGCAGGGGTCACCCCCATTGACCTGCTGGCAACACTTTTGCTCACACAAGGAGGCTGTTGGCCTTCTTAGTTGTGAGGGCACATTACCGGCTCGTAGGCAGCTTACTGTCCACCAAGACCTACAACTACTTCCTTGCATAGTTTTCTTCTAGTCAATCACCGGTGTGTACTGGTGCCTGGATCATTCCTCCCTTGGCATTTCCCCTTGAACTCCATGAGGTTCCTGTCAGTCCATTTCTCCAGCCTTGGATGGAAACATGAACCTCTGGTGCATTCAGCCACTTCTCCTAGTTTTGTATCATCTATGAACTTGCTGAGGGCACCCTCTCTCCCATTGTCTTTGTCACTAATGAAGATGTCATATACACCACTAGTGACTGCCCTCCAGCAGGACTTTATGTGACTAGTAATAGCCCTCTGGGCCTTGCCACACCCTCCATTTGTCTATATATACTTTGTCTATTTTAAGCCCAAGTGATAAAAACTGCAGTTTCCAGATGGAAGGCCCATCTTGAGCTGGAGAGCAATACTGTGCACATCACATGGGGGAGCTGTTGCAATCAACCACTTGAGTGCTTTTGATTCTGTGATAAATTAGACAGTAAAGGCCCTTCTCAGCTTCCAACAGCACTTAATCCAAACAGAGCATGACCTTATCTACCTGCAAACTGTTGTCATCATATTCTGCTCTCTGTTTTGCCTCAAGGGATAGTTACATCTTGCTTCCTGCTAGACACACCTGGCCACACTGATTCTGTTCCATTTCTTAAGAGGTCAGGTCTTTAGGCAAGCAGTAATAATTGCCAGTGGTGTACAGAGATTTATAGGTTTGTTCTATATCCTGTAGGTTTCAATCCTTTGCACTTGTTCAGAAACCTCTGGGATGGCTAGATGAGCTGGTTTGTTTTTTGCACTGGGTTCTTTTTTCTCTCCCATCTAAATTTATTAACATGATTTTCAATTACTTTTAGAACCCTGATAGTAATTTATTTTTAATTATCTACACTATGTAGCTGTAACTTGCTAAATATTCAGGTCAGTTTAAGGTCTCCCTCTAAAAACGAGTATTACTGTCATGGAAAGGCTCTCAATCTAATTCTATTATTACTATTAATTCTAATTAAAATAATACTTAGTACTTATTTAGCAGTTTTATGTCTGGAGTATTTTGTAAACATTTACAGATTAATTTTCACACCATTATTGCAAGATAGGATAGAAATAACAGTGAAAAATCTATAGCATAGAGTAAAAAGAAGAAAATCACTTATCTACAGAAAAAGGAGTTCATGAGTATGTATTGCCCAGAGGTTCATTCTCCTGGAGGACTGTGTAGTTCCCTGCACATGCATGTGGACCCACTGTACAGTAGCAGAAACCCTGCATCCTTGACAGCATGTGAGCTAATGCACACTCTGTTTTCTCTCAGCAGGGAATATAGAGCAAAGAAGTTCACATCATCAGGTTCAGCTTGAAACGAAGAAATTGAACCAACCTAGCATCAGGATTTAAGGAGGCAATAGGTCTCTCCATCTTGATTCAGAGCCATAAAAAGAATTGGATTCCTCAGCATATGGTTAAACACCAAGGGAAAAGAACTAAATAGATAAGATTGGATTGAAAGGAAGAGAATAGATCTGAAATTCAAATTAGGAAAGCAATGCTAAGTCCTTGGCCCTGTTACCAGATTTGACACTGACAGAGATTAGTCTTGGCACCATCAGTAATGAGAGAGTTGGGGTGCTTTTTAAGCTAAATTTGCTGCCAATATCTAAAAGATTTGCCATCCATGGATGAGCACATTGTGTCAGAAGGCCAAGAGCTATTAATACAGTCACTACATAATGAGTGGGGAAGACCAAAGGAGCAGCTTGTGTAAGATTAAAGGCAGTTCCAAGTCAACACCATTTCTGCAGTGTTCCAGTTCTGTGGATCAGCTACAACTGAAGTCTGGGACTCCAAGGCAGAACATTAGTGATGCAAAGCCACTGACCAGCACATTTGCCATAAGAAGCCCAGGAGGCACACATAAATTATTTCCCTAGGGAAAAAAAAAATTGATGAATTGATGGCTTTGCTCCTTGGAAAAGAGTGATGCCAGTATGACAGTTCCAGGCATAAGATGGATGCACGGTCTGATCACCAGCCACCAGAAAAGATGATGAAGAAGCTGTTGCCAAGTGCTTCTAAGAGTTGTGTCATTAACATGCCATGGGCTGAAGACCCCCCCTCGGAGTTTTACAATAAATTGTTAAAAGTACCTCCAAGTCTATGTTGCTTGCAAATGGCTCCAGAGGGCAGAACCCAGGCAGTCAGATTAAGCATGAGGTGGCATGAAGGCAGAGAAGCCATTCTTATTCAGAACTGGCCGGTGTTCAAAGGAATAATGACAGAAGACGTTATTGCCCTGTAGAGGATTGGCTGGGTACGTGCAGGAAAGGGTGTTGTTTAGTGCATCCTAAATATTTATTCCTGCTGTTGTGAGATAGACTATGACTGAAACAAGCTGAAAGTATATGGCATGAATTACTGCTTGTTAGTGTGCAGAAAATAGTGAAAGGGATATACAGAGAACAGAGAGGAATGTCAGAAGCACACTGCAATCTGTCTATTGTCTCCACCCACATCCCAAAGGAGAAAGCCTTGTTAACTTTTACAGGACACAGCAGAGATCATGGCTGCTTTTAGTTCTTTTTTGCTTTCTATTACATCTTAGCATAGTTTATTATATATTAGCAATTTTTATGCACAATGATTGGAAACAATGCAAGTAAAAATTAATCTAATCTAATCTAATCTATTTGTGCTATACAGATATACAGGATACAATATAACATATCATAAAAATTCAAGAGATTAAGCCATACAATTTATGTGTTAGTATATTGTTGCGCAGCCATCCAGTAAGTATCTCTGACAGACGATATCTTTCTACATTAAAACTCGCATTCTTTTGATCTTTAGATTGACAAAAACTTGATAGACTCCTCAAATTTGACTGGATTTTTGTTTGTTTCTTTTTTTAAAAAATTAACTTGTTTATTAAATGTGTATTTCTAAATATGTATGCATGTTTTCCAGAAAAAAAAAATAGAGAAGGTGCTTTAAAATTTTTTTATGAACTTCAGGGGGAAAAATCTTCCCCTGTTCCTGGTTTTGCTCTTCAGCAGTCAAGAATTCTGCTGATTCCCTGGCACAGGAACTGTGAGAGAGCTCATGGCCAATCCTGTCCAGTACCTGTTGATGAGAAGAGATGGGACTACAAGAGCCGTGCAGGAGACCAGCAGTGGACCAGCAATATAATGAACCCATTACGTGAGAAAAATTTATACTTAAGAGAAAATTACTAGAGTGTCTCCTAACAATACATATGAGGATGGTTGGTCTCACTATGTAGTGCAATGCCGTTTTTTCTTAATAATATTTCTGTTCACCTTTCATGACCCAACATAACATAATTTCTTAATCATGACAGTTTGACACCATATCTAAATTTATGGCTAAGTGTAGCTTTCATTGAAGTCAACCCCCTGCTGACATCCCTGTGGCCATGAAAAGAAAATGTTCTCTTTCACTGCAGAAAAAAGCAAAGGTGTCTGCAAAAGAATAAATGAGCTACTTATCAAACTGCATTTTAAATCTGTACTTTTTAATGTGACAGGGTATTTGAAGTGACTTATTTTCTTTCCATTCTCTCTTGTTAATTGATTGTTCATGTACCAAAACAATAAGAAAATTAAGCAAAAGAAAGCAGAAGTGCTGATCAGAGAATAGATTTGATTTCTCACAGCACAGTCATGCAGGTTGGTTATGCACTTGCTCAAATGCATGCAAAGGCTATTCAAATACACAGTGGCTGAAGGGAACCTTTCAGACCTGTTTACAAGCAATAAATGTACATACACACTGCTGCCCATTTGGTGCTGGTTGAAATGGTAAGTTAGTCAGACAGACTTAAAAGGAATGGCTGGAGAGATTAAGCAGGGAGCTGTCATCTGTGTAGTAAAAAACAGTCACATTTGAGAGTTTACAGCAACATTAGTTGAGATTTTTGTTTTCCTTTTAATACTGTTTTTTTTTACTGAAATGGTACAGTGATATAACCCACAATGGGCTAGGATAGCTCTATGTGACATTTCATTTTACTTCTGGATACCAAGAGAGATGAACGTACGGTGGTACCCAACATCCTCATTTCCATTGTCATTCCTGGAGAATTGAAATATCATGTACAGCAACTTATTCTTTATGACTTAATTTTCTTCTGCCCAAGCAGCCAATCAGAAACATAAGTGGACAAAAACAATTCTATAATAAAACTCTGTGTGTATTATATCACAGACATATTATTCTGAATTTTTGCTCTGTTTTTGCCTAAGGATCGATGGATAACTGAAACACGACAGTAAAAATTTTGTTTGTTTGCTTCTTAAAGAAAAACAGAACCACCCAACTGATAATAAAAATCAGTATATGCTTTTCTGTGAGCACATTCTTGCACAGCAATTAAATATTGAGTAAATAATAAACATCTCAACGCAAACCTTTTACAGCCCCAATAAGACAAGTGAGTTACAAAATGTTCTCTTATAATAGGAAAATTGCTTCATTATCACTGGAAGCAACATGAAACAACCAATGTTACAATTCAGTTCCTGGTGCTTTCTCAGCAGCCCAGTGGAATACTGGGTATTGTTTGGAAGGAAGGAATTAATTTCAGGATGTGAAAATCAACATTTTCAAAATCTCTCAAATTCAGATGCTGTATTAATGCAGGAAAAGAGAAAACATTCTCTTCATCAGTCCAAGGTGGTGGTGTTTGTCCTTCTTTTAATCTAGGGGCCTTGAGAGCTATTTTACTTCATAAAGGTATCCAGCAAATTATTAGTTTCCATAATAGTACAAACGACATTGATTGTCCAGCTGGCAGAGTAGCTGCCCTTTAATTAGTCCAGCCTGCAAGGTGAATGGTCCTCTGTGACACTGCTGTCGTGTGAAGTATTGCTCATGCTGAAGTCAATGCTTCTAATGACATTTGCTGAGCCAGGTTTCATCTCTCAAGGACAGCTTGCTTTTTGCAAAAATGCACTGCCACCAACCTCCCAGGTTGCCCTAGGACAAGATCTCACTTCTGCCCTGACTGGAGTGAACCCTGAGCCTCACAAACCAGAGATTCCAGCTCCTGTGAACATAACCCTTTGTTTTTCCAGGGCTCCTACCACACTGTGAATGCTTTCCTTGGGCAGATTCCTGCAGTACTTAGGTTTGTAGTTTGGCTATAGGCTGTTATGAGTGGACAGGGCTGCAGACAAGACAGGCTGTCTCCTGGGGACTTTGTTTCCTGTTTTTCTTGAGCACTTTGCTTGTGTAGTCAATTTTCGTGGCATATTTTCCTGCATGTTAACTGAGAGTTTTGTTTGACCACGAATGGCTTCCCTGGGTTGTGCCATTTATCACTAATCGATAAGACAGACACAGGGACATAATGTGGAAATGAATTGATTTCTGTGAAGGGAGAAGAATGCGACTAATTATTGCTAAGCCACCTGCCACTACAGCCAGATTGGAACATCTCCACTGTTCGCTGCTATGTTTAGCAGCAAATTGCTAGGTGTGAGGGCTTGCTGCCAGCAATGCAAATGCCCTGCCCAAAAGGGTGCCTTCTTAGTAGCATATCCCATGATTGAGCTTTTATAGACAAACTGGCCTCAAACTATCAGCCCAGGTGCTACTGTCAGAATAGGAGGTGTACAGCTCACCCCGTTTGCCTGGATTTTAGGAATGAGTTTTGGAAGCAGTTTGAAACTGATCTAGGGATGTGACCACAACCTGCAGTCCCAGAACTGACCTTATTATAGGCATGCAGTATGCTTTGTTGCAGGAATCTATTTTTACATAGCATTTACCTCTACAGGATGCTTGACAAGGACTGTCACAATTATCAGCTTTTCCATAAGTGAAGACTGAGGCAAGGAGGCAGTAGTAACTACCTTTGATCATCAAGAAAGCAGTAGCAGAGGCTGAAAATAGACCCATTTGCAAAAGCACTCTTAGAGCACTCTTTCTTAGCATCTGCCCATGCTTGCTTCTTCAGTTCTTCTGGAAAACTGTTTGCTCTCACCTGTGTAATTTTCAAAGGTACTCATACTGTTTACAGCATCTCTAGACCTAAGAAGCTGACCTGGATGCTCAGAGTGGCTACCCCAAGTATATTGCAGTGCAGCTTAGGCTGGCTTGTACTAGGATGTAAGTGGTGCTCATGCCTGTAGCAACTGTATTCATAATGCTTTGGTAGTATTTGCATTTTCTAGAGTCCTCATGGCCTTCAGACAAATTGTTCTTTCCTTCTCTGCTCATTCAAAAATTAAGCTTTTAGCTCTTCTCCCAGGATCAACATGTGTCTGGGAGTCCCTGAATGCACTGAATAAATCACACTGATTTCTCTAGTGTTTCTGAGCACCTGTCTTTTTAATATGATTGCTATTCTGATGCATGGACAAATCTGCCAGCTCAACATTAGTCTCACAGTTGTTTTTTTTCTTTTAAATGCAGACTGGCTACATGTCAATCTGAAGAGTACGCTGTTTGTCTGCCACTGTAAAATATTTAGTTTGCCATCCTTCTTCCCCCCCTCCATCCATTTCAAATGGACAAACAGACAAGGAGACAGGAAGCCCTTCACTTGCTTAGGTTCAAATATCTGGGACTGTATGGGAAAGGAGTCTAATATTTAATATTTCAAATACCTTACATTTTGTATTTCCTGCTTAAAATCCCTTTGAAGTTCTTTTCTAATTGGATTGGACTTGCAAATTAATTATCAGCAGTTAGAGCGAGCTTTACCTCCTCCAAGCTTTGCTCAGATGTTAATGAATTAAGGACAGTTTGCACCTAATTTGGACTAGGTGACTAACCAACTCAGAAAAAGAACTACACTGCTATATACAGTCTCTCATTTTGTCACTTCTGGGGGAAGTACCTGCTGAGGGGGGGGTGGCTGATGTTTAAGGGCCTGTGCAGTGAGGACACTCGCTATTGTAGCATGGAGTCATTAGGGTTTGCTCCAAGCAGGTTTTTTTTCTCTGTCTGCTCCCTCAACACACAGGCACCTGCACCACGTCACATAGAGGAACAGCCGAAAAGTGGGATTAGCATGTACCAGGGTAGATGGGCATATTAACGTGCTAAATACATTCAAACATAATCAGTGGTTCATTGCTGGTGGAGATTAAACAACCTCCTCACTTGCAGAAGGATTTTACTTGACAGCAAGGTTATAGTAAAACACAGAAATCCAATATCCCTTCTATAAAATACAGATGGAGAAAAAAATTACGTGGACTAAAATTATGACTTAATATCACATTTAGTTTGTCCTTTGCTTGGATTGGTAGGCTGTGTTTCAGAGCTTTATAATTGATTTTGCTCATAACACCAGGGGAAAAGAGAAAGATGGCAGGCTATAAACTATGAGATTGGAGCTGTAAGACAAGCGTACTGTAAAGTGATAATAGTGAACAGAGAGGTTCAGAGATCACTAGATGGCAGTCATCTCTCCAGCAAGGATAACCGAGGAAGAGAGACATGAATCTGTGGGGACTCAAAAACAGCATGAAGGAAAGCAGCTGTGATGTCATAAAATTCTCAGAATTATGTTAAATTTGCTTTGCTTTGCACTAGGAGTCCCAGAGCAGGCAATGCTCTTTTGAAAGTGGTCTCATCATGTTTATAGATTCACTGACATGAGGAGAGCAGGTGGGATTGATCTGTGCACACAGAAAGCAAGGAAGAGAAATGAATTCAATTTAAAAGAAAAAGAGTTAGAAGAAAATTACTTTGCCAAGTCTTTCAGTCTTGTATTGGGATGCGAAACTGTGGTAGTTCAAACTCAAGCCCTAATTAATTTTAGATACATATTGAACACATTAATGTTACTTAGTTGCACAGCACTAGGGCAGCATTGTCATATATTTTAAAATGGTTGAAAACAAAAGAATATCTGGCTGCAGAGTTTATTAATGTTGCTTAATATTTCTATTGCACTATTCATGTTGCATATGCATGTGCTAACTTCAGCAGAGAAGGAGAGGTGTCCCCAGTCCATAAGCAAATACACAGGAATGCATTAAAATTACTGAATTTGGGATCACCTCGTTTCCTATCCATAGTTATGTTAAAGGAAGGCAGAGATTTGGAAGATGAGAAGCATAGATTGAACAGTAGCTATGAATTAGTTCACCTGCTCTTTTTCAATTAATATGAGTATCTTTTTTACATTAACACTCATTCAGAAACATGGCAAACACAGTTCAGTTCTCCATACAGTTTACTGGAATAATTTCGAATTTTAAGGGACCCAGGATTGATTATGTGAGTTGCTATATACCAACTAAGACCATAGGATTACATCAAATAATGATTACATCAAATAATTTGCTCTCCCATCAGTATTGAACATTTGTAGTTGAACTAGGACTACATTTTTCAGCCTGTGGGGTCATAATTTTGAGTAGGTGGACACAATGAGAGCTGGAATTTGTTAACATTAGTCTTGTAATCTTTTTTTAAATGTTAAGTCAAACTTGCCTTCCTTGGGGAAATAAGAAACTCATGTTTTTAGAAAGTCATCTAGCTTTGCTTAATGATTTGGAATGATGGAAAAGCAACTGATTTGTCTTGTCATTTGCTTCTTCAGCATTACTCCAATAGGCATCACTCTGAGATAGTGACTTACAGGCAAAAAGCCTGTAAACCTGCTAGGACATTGGAGGAAGAATACACAGAGAAATCCCTTCCCTGATAACCTCAGGGGTCTTATCTTGGAAATAAAACTTCTTGACTTCCAAAATTTCGTATCTCTTTCCCATTTTTCCGGACAGAAATCGCTTTCTTGGCCCTGACAGTTAGACTCCAGTGCTGTTTTATCCCATATTTTTAACATTCAGTCCTTGGTTCACTTCTATACTTTAGTTGATAGCTGTCCTATACTTTCTCCTTACAACACAGCTTGTTGAATTTGAACAAGTCATCATCTCAGTTTCTCAGCAAACACCAAAGGTGTCACGCTGAAATGCATTTTCCAAGCTTCTTATGTGTTTTGTTTCTCTCTGAACTCTGATTTTTTTTTTCTTTTTATGTCATTTTCTCAAAAGCAGTGATAACATGATCAGATTACATAGCCATAACATTTTTCCCAATGTTGGAGAAGGGGGAAATACTGCCTTCCTACACCTATATGCAAGAAACGTATTAGTGTCCAGCCCCCCAGGAGTAAGGAGTACACTGCTAGGAAATAAAGATTAGTTGTTTATCTAGTAAGACACCCAAGGTCTTCTCAAAGTCATTGCTTTGTAAGAAATCATCTAGTCCATTTGGGCTAGAGGGATGACTATATTTAGCAGCATTTAAATAAATAATTTGAGCATTTTCAACACATGTGCAAAAAAAAAGCTGATTCAATAAACTCTAAGGGACGTGATGGGGACGCATGTATTACACATGATGAAATCTACATCTGAGACTTATATGACAACTTGAGAATATTCCCAAGCAAGCTGCTTGCTTTAAGAGTTCTCAAACCAAGCTGTCCTCCGTGCATTGTAGGTAAAGTTTTGCTTTTCTACTCCCATAGATACAGGGAGGTCATACATTACTATAAGAAGAACAAATTGTTCCCAGTGTTTCTGGAAAACAAAATACTGCAGAAAGGAGAAAAGGAAGGAAATGTCTTGGCTCTTCGTTCTGACTCTGCATGAACCTATTCTTCTAAGTCTTGAGATTTTCAATGGAACAGAAGTTTTGTGTGTGTGCATCAGTATTTTAATTCGGAGCAGCAGCACACACTTGAATCAAATCTTCTTGGTGTGCCAGTCACCATGCTTGAGCTCTTATTTCAGAATAGTCTTAAGTCAAGCTAAAGTATAGGAAGGACTCCTCTGATGCCTCCAACATGTTCCAGTCACTAGTGGGCCTTAAATCTGCAATTAGTCCATTGTCAAACTACTGAAAATAGGGTGGGTCTTGGTTTGTCAGTAACAGTTCTGCCCTACAAATCTGAATCTTTTGAGCAAAACCTCTTGCAATATAATACAGCTATTGTACTCCAGCCAACCTAACAGAAGCACACATTTGAAAGAATTTCTCAAGCAACATCCTTGCTAGCTTTCATTATTATTTCCTACTGTATGAAATTTTTTTTCCCATCAATTCCATTACCAGCCCCAGGCAGGAATATTGGGTTTCAAAAAGGTGGGTTCCCTGCAGTCTGATCTAACCTTTACAGGTATCAGTTTAGAGTCATCAGCTTGGCCTCAATAAGAACAAAGCAGAGGACCTGATAGGACTAGGAGCATTTGGACTCCTAGATGTTGCTCACTGCTTTCTGATGCAGTTTCATCATGCTCTGTTGACCCACAACCCACAGGGGACTATCAAGGCCTCATGATTTTCAAAGAATCCAAGTCAGCCAGCTCTCATTATCTAGCAGTGGGCATCTAAAGCTGAGCTAATCCCAGGACGCTCTTTCTGTAGCCAATGAAGAGAGATGGGCCTCCAAAAATAATTTTAAATGACATACATTAGAAATTTAATTAAGAATAGGATTTGTCATCCAACCAAGATACCTTTTCTACCATACCTAAAGGAGCCAAGGGTAACTATGTCAGATCTATGTGTTTTGGTTTTACATGCAGATGAATCCTATCTGTGGACTGCTCAGAAAGAAATGGAAAATTAAGATTTTTGAGAAATATGAAATTGAGACATTTTCTAGTGAAACCATTATAAATCTCAGAATAACAAAATAAAAATGCCCACAATGATGAAAATTTCCTCAAGTGACAGGTCAAGGGGACAATTTGCTGTTCCATGGAAGAATTTAGCTGACATAAAAGTGTTTTCCATAGTCAGAATAATGTGCATGCAATAAGCAATTATCAGTTAAGAGCTCCACTCCCTAGGCTCTTTATAGAAAAAGCATATTTTGTTCTGCTGCTTAGCATCACTGTCTTAAGCTAAGTTTCACCTTGCTGGAGTCATGTCATTTTGATGAGTACTTTTACCTTTTTTCTCTTTCATTATCTTTCAATAAGGCATTTGTCATTTGTTTTCCTGGTGGTATATTATCTGTTCCATGCCCTATAGTTCTTACATTGGCCTGCACTGCTGCTTTACATGGCAATATGAAAACACCTCCATCCCCTTATTTTTATTCATCTTGGAGTGAAGAAATAGGGATAACTCGTGTCATCAGACTGGTATTTGTAGATGTCATCACAGTTCATTAAAATTCATAAGTCCTGTTACTTATTCCCTATTATTCTGCAATGCAGTTGGTATATGAATTGACACACTAGTAAAAGTAGAAGAGGACATTTAAATTCTCTGTATAGAAAAACATCCCTCTGCTTCATTGTCCCAGCTTAGTGATATGCTTTCCATACTGTACTTGGGTATCAGTCCTTTGTAAGCCATGTAAATGCTGTATCTCTCTCTTCCACATACTTCCTTCTTCCTTTATTCTTTTACTTTTGTCCTCCTGTAAGTCATATGATAGAGCTTTCCATAGTATTTTAAAACCATATCACAGCACTCAGCAAACAACTGCACTTTTGCTAGTTGGTGCTATACATCAGTAAAGCAAGATGGATGAATGCCTTGTGAAAGTATATAGGCTTTTGAACCAACTTCTTTTTAGTGCAATTGTTTTTACAAGACTTATTCCAAAGATGGGCCTCAGAATGAAGTTTTAGCTCCCGGGGATGTGGAAGAAAGACTTGTAATAGCTCTGAGCCATACACTGAACCTAAATCCTGCTCATACGTCTTGCTATTAAAGGCTTGACTGGCACTTAATTTCCATCTCTATCCAGCTCTTCACGTTGGCTCCTTTCTCTTTTCTTTACTTTCTTATGACTTTGAGTTCTTTGTTTCCTTTCACGACTTCCTTAATAAATTCAATTCACTTCTTCCTGTTCTCCTCACGATATTATCAGGTGAGAAGTGCATTTTTTTTTCTTATAAGCACTTTATTTATACCATAGAATATAAGAATCATCTTATTTCATTGTTTCAGGAGGTTTTAATTAATTGTAATTCATCAAATGAATTTCTATGTTTGGTTAAGTTGTTTCTAAAATTATTTTTTCTGTCTCTTCTGTTATTGTTCCTAGCTGGCATTTTTTCCAAGAAAAAGCTGGTTTTGAAACCGGTTTCCTTGGTCATACATCCAGTAACTCTCTTTAACAGTTGTGCCAACTTAGGTGAAGCATCCTGTATTCTGCATTTTGCATTCTGCTGCATTCTTGCATTTTTTGCAAAGCCCTATAACAAAGACAACTAGGCCCTTTTCTTGTGCTGATGATCAAACTAAGAATTAATACTAAAAGCTAATCCCTGCCCAAAGAGTGAATCAACACTTTTTTTTGTTGATGGTGGCTTTGGGATTTTTTTTTTTTTTTTTTAATAAAGAGCAGGGAGGAACATACAGTGCTCCCTGACTTGTGCAGTTCCCAGACACATGGATGCCTTCCAGCCACCCGTATGGCAGACTGGGCTGGCAACAGACTTAATGTCCATGCCATAGGCACACTTGAACGCACAGCCTCCCCAGTGGGGCAACCGAGTCTGCACTTTCACCAAAAAACTGTCTTGAGGTGCCCTGGAAGGCTCACAGAGCTGCATCTAAAGACATTTTGGATTAAATGTGTGGGATACTTGTCACTGTCAGCTTTTGAAGATTGTTGTCCCTGAGCTGAAAAGTTCTGGCAAGCTGTGTGCTCGGTGTTAAACTCTGAGTAAGTGACCAATAATGAACTATTTGCTGCCAGCAAAGATTATTTTATAACTGTAATAATAGTTTTACGCTTACTATTAAATATTTCTAAATGGAACTTGCACATACAAAGTCAGTGTTGTGACATCTCTTAACTCTGGTCCAGTTTTATTAACTTTTATTTTCCTCACTGTTTCCGCTGTCATTACTGTCAGCCAGGGGACAGGCATTTTTGAAACATTCATTTTAATTGCAGCACAATAAGAATACAGTCCCTTATGATATTTATCAGTGGAATGCTCAAGAAAATTTTAATATATTGAAAATAAATCCTGTTTATAGCATACTGTTTTCCCAGTTGTAGGTTTTAACTGTTCATATATCATGCATTTACCACCTTTTTAACATTTAAAGAGAGCCTAGAATTTATACCCTTTGATGACTCACCAGTCCCTGCTGCTCAGATGTAATCATCATTCAATAAGAAGTGGAAGTCCTGAGTGAACACAATTAATCTGTAGTGCTGACTGGGGCAGCAGAGCTCAGCAAAGAGAGTTAAAAAATTCCAGCATGATCTATTCCTAGCAACAGACATGATCACTCCAGAACAAGCTGTATGTGATCCATATATATGCAAGGCCAGGTAACAGACAAAGTGAGACTGCTGGATGCTCACTACAGAAGCTTATTGCAAAAGTTTATGGTAGGCTTTTACTGACCCCTTAATGCTTGAGAAACACAACCTTTGTTGAATTACTGATTACCCATTTGCTGGGAGCTTGGGGAAATGGAACAAAATATTTGTAGAACCTATATGAGTAGGCTTTAGCACAGAGCCAAAGGCACAGAGCCTTTGACAAGCTAACTGTACCATATTATAGTAGGAAAATACTTCATAGATCCATTAGCAAGGAAGCGTCCAAGGAAAAGACTAACTCGAGAGTACTGGGAGCTATTAGCGCGTAGTATTACTGGCCTTTTTCTCTGACATGTGGAAGGGTTGAACAAAAGGGCCAGATGCTTGGCCTCACAGTTCTGCAGTTGATGCCTTTTCGCAATTAAACGCAGTGAGCTGATTCTGCCTTCATCTGTGGGCTTTAGCTGTAACTGAGATCAGGCCATGGCTTAGCATGCCACTGACCCTCAAGGGCATCACCAACATCTCCTTTACTGTTTTGCATGACCACACTGCTTTGGCACCCACACTGAATGCACAGTTGGTGTGTTTAGGAGGTGCAAGCAGGTGTGGTAGCAATAGGCTGTAGCTTGCTGAAAGGATTCCCAGGATTAAAAGTCTGTTGCCAGCCCAATCTGGCATAGGGGGTGTCTGCAAATCCTCCCAAACTGCCTGGAGCCAGCTGTGTGGCTTCTTCACATGCATGAAGCTAAGCTGCTCAGAGTTACTAGCACTGAGATATGTAACTCGCGCAGTTTAAGGGACCCAATTTCACCGAGGTTATACTGATTTACCTCTCTTTATGATCTGACCATATGTATTTATTTAAAATGCTGTCACATTCAATTCATTAAATACCTGTGTGGTCTGTATTGAATTTAGGTTGAAATAATGTATCAAGTGACACAAACCTCAGTACTGGTACGAAGTATTTATGGGGGGTGTTGTCCACTTCAAAAGGATGCCTGGCAAACAAGAGATGAATGAAGCAAAGTGGCTCAGGGATGAAAAAGTTTTTTGGCAACAATAAAATCATAACACATAATTTTCTCAAAGCCTAACCCTGCCTGGGTGCATTCTAATTGGGATGTGAATGAAAGTCCAGCAATGACAGAGACATCTCTGCAGGCTATAGAAAGGGAAGAAACAGGAAGATGCCAGTTAGCTATAGTCATAACTCCCTCTCAGCAATCCCTCTCCAGAGTTATTGAGTGGTGCTTCTCCTACTCTAGTACAACCATAGAATCATAGAATTAATTTGCTGTGTATATGGATATGAGCAGGTGTCATTCTGTCCATATACTGCGTTCCATTTTCTCCAATCCTCTGCCTTGCCTGTTCAAACACAGACTTGCTGGGTCAGGGGCTCTCAGCAAAAAGCAGTGCACAATCTCAGTTTGCCCTTCAACAACCCTTAAGCTTGAACTGCCACAGACATCAACATATGATTTGAGCTAATAGATATCAGTTAGTACCAAGGTCTCCATTTTAAACTCTCATCCCTTTATTTGCCTGAAAGACCAATTTGTGATAACAGACAGCTTGAAGTGTGGAGTACCGTAACCTTCTAGAAAACCCTTGTGTTTATTTTATTTGAAAGCAATTTTTTTAGGACTCCATATACAGTTGCAACTATGCAAATATGCTGCAAGTAAATCACTTCTCTTGATGCTTAGGCTGTTATAGTTGGGATTCACATAATCAAAAAATTAGGAATATCGTCTGTGGTGAACATCTATGTTCTCTCCATGGACAGCAAAGACAGACAGATGTCCTCAGAAGCTGATTTATTGTAGGTGCCAAAGATCCCCTAGAAGATGGCTCCACAGCTCTGCACTCCAGACAGAGAACTGAATCCTTCCCTCAGTAAAAACACTCCTTAGAACAGAAAATAAACTCTTCCTTCAGGAACAATTTGTGTTCGCTTCTCCTCTCCACATGCAAACTACAAACATAGTATGTGGTCTACTTGTATCACCTCTGTAACTGTATTCCACTTTCCTTTACAGTTTATTCTGTCTCACATCATTAGAAGACTGCTGTAAAGATTACCGCTCCCTATGTTAAAGTTAAAATAGAACCAGTACGAAAAATATCCTCTATGAATCCCAGATTTTGCTAACACAGTAACATTTGTTTTCAGTACTTCTTCATAAGCCCACAGACCCACTCCCAAGTCTTAAAAGTTGTCCTTTCTGCAGGTTTTGTGACATTTGAGAGCTAATCTGCAGGAGGCCCAAGCGCTTGTTATCCCATTTGAAGTCAAAAGGAGCTGCAACTTATAAGACAATAATTACATTGAATCTGTTTATTAAATGATTTTGTCTTTATGTCTGGGATTCTTTCTTATCAGTTTAACCTATTTCAGTTAAAATATTTTCTATTGCCTTCTGCTGGAGACATTTATCAGGGTGGAAAGAGCAAGCACTGCATTTTCCCAGATTAAACAGAGTAAGCAAAGTGAAGCACTGCTTCACACAGACCTTTTTTTGAAGGAGAGCCAAGAGAGACATTGATTTAAAGAGTAAAGTAATCAGCACTTTGAGTTTTGATTTCACATATAGAAAAAATAAAAGTTCAAGAGAACAGAGAATTCATCAGAGTTGATCCAGTGTGACAAGGTATGGTATAACTTTTGAAAAGCCACATAAAATAAAGGTTAATCAAACAAATTTAAGCCTATCGAACTGAACCATTTTTTCCCTCTGGAAGAAATTTAAAGAAAAAGAGAAGAGTTTGGGTTTTGGGTTCATTTGATTGGTTTGGTTTTGTTGCCTGGGGGGGTTGGGTTTGGGTTTGGTTTTTTGGGTTGTTTTTTTGTTTGTTTTTTTTGTCTGTTTTTGTGGTTTCCCCCTCTCTGTTTGTTTACTTAATATTTTATTCAGGTTAAAAATAAATAGGGCAAAACAGATTTGAAGTTGCAAAGTTTACACTTACCTTAACCTCCACCAAAAGGTCCATATTAGTTCATTGTAGCAAGACTCTTTGATTTATTTAAATGTGATTGGATCAGGTATGTGAATAGAGACCAGTAGGCCAGTTTCTAGGATTGAAGGCTCTGGTCTCTGATGCGCTAGCAATTGCTGACCTTTGAGGTGCGCTAAAACAGCACAACATTTGTTTACCAGGCTCTCCATAAAGACAGAGGAAGCAATTCAGTTATGTAGACCAACAAAACAAATAAAAATTAAGCATGCTAAGGAATCTTTCCACAAAAGTAGAGCAAGACTGAAATAGTATAAGGTGGTCTATGTTAAGGAGAAAATTGCAGATTCTTAAAGTGAGAAATGTTGGGTTTTTTTCTGGGTTTGAATTGATCAAATTCAATTGAACAAACCAGAAAACTTTTGGCAGTAACTAAGAAGTTGCTTATGAAGAGTAGACCTGTCTGTTCTTCTCTTGGCTGCTGGGCCATGGTATTACTCAAAGCTTTGAAGTCAGAGCTATGCCAAGATTGCCTTTGTTACTTTCTCCCTTTCATAACTTAATAGACTTTGTAATCTAAGACTTAATCTTTTTCCTGTGATTCGATGATTCCCTGGCTACTAA
The DNA here is from genome assembly GCA_035584735.1 of Pseudotriccus pelzelni. Taxonomy (NCBI): domain Eukaryota; kingdom Metazoa; phylum Chordata; class Aves; order Passeriformes; family Tyrannidae; genus Pseudotriccus; species Pseudotriccus pelzelni. Next base: position 55,648,099 of record JAWMRA010000001.1, on the reverse strand, counting down.
AAACTTACCTACTGTGAGGATGAAATTTTACAATAATGAGATACCCTACTTCTCCAGCAGCCACCAGTCATGTACCATGGCTTGTGAAAACACCCTGCTGCAGACCAAAGTATCTGAGACAAGGAATACCAGCACGGAAACTCTGCCACCCCCACAGATTAGCTGAATAACCACCAATGTGGCAGAGAGGAGGCAAAAATGCAAAATTCTCACTTCTGGTAGTAATATACGTTCTTATTTATTTTTGGGAAACAGACAGATGATTATTTCAGATGGGAATAGGGAAATATATATATTTATTCCTTTAGTAAAGTAGTGAGTTACTAAATATCAACAAAGCAGAAAACTTGGACCATTGGCTGGATGTATCAATTGATGAGATTGTTAAACTGCTGTTATCAAAGCAGGATGCTGAATAAATCCTCTGAGATACGGTGACTGTCGAAAAGATTGAAGAGAAAAGACAGGAAATAAATTTTTCAGGATAATGTGCTGAAAATTTAACTATGAGTCTGTCAATTTAATGCTTACCCAGGGCAAAATCTCAGGAAGGCAAAAGAGGATGTGCTCAATAAAGAATTAAGGGTGAACAGCATCATTAATACCAGACAACATGGTTTAATGAAAGACAAAACTTTAAATATAAAGAAGTTGCATTTGTGGTGGAATTTCTAGTCTGACAAAATGAGCATTTGTTAAAAGAGCAGAGTTATATAAGGCCATATGACTTTCTCATTTAAAAATAAAGAACTAATCAAACTTCAAAGCCTAGATAAGCAAATTGAGAATTTGCTAGAGAGACTTTAAAGGAGAATACTAAATGGGAAACATCTTTCAAAAATAACATTTCTGCTAGGGCTTTCTTACCCAAATGCAGTTCAGGGGAGTTCACAGATTGGGAGGGAAGGAAAAAGAAACTGGTGGTAAAGACTGTGGTTGTCACTAACTGAATGAGAGATAAAGATAGCTCCTAGAGAGAGGTCTAGGCAGCAGGAAAAGCTAGGCTTGACTTCTTTTAATTAAAGAGCTAAGTGCAAAGATCAAACAGCTAGGAACAGGGAATGTGGGCTCAAAGTGAAATTTAAAAAAAAAAAATTAAAGTTGGCAAGAAATAAACCCACTCTTTTTTAATGAAAGCAGACCAGAGAGAGATCAGATGATATTCCTAGAACAGTCTAAAATTTAGAAAGCCTTTAATGAGAGACTGAAGAAACTCAGGTGAATTTTCTTTCATCTTCAAGATTGCATTTCTACCCGGCCACAGTCGCAGCAAAAGCTCCCAACCCTACTAATGTGTGTCAGCATCTGCTGAGTGCCTGCCCACGACTGCTAGAGCATCTAGACCTGCGGGATCACTTACAGCAGATTGCTCAGGACTGTCCAGTTTGGGTTTGAGTATCTCCAAGGATCGTGACTCAGCAGCCTCTCTGGGCAACTGTGACACTGCCTGATCACCCATACAATACGAAAAAAAAAGAGAAAAAAAGAAGAAAAAGAGGAGGCTTGTATTTAAACAGAATTTTCTGTCTTTTAACTCGTACCCATTGCCACTTGTCCTATTGCTGGGCACCTGACTCCATCTCCTTTACTTTCCCTCTTTCCAATATTTACTCATATGTATGAGATCCCTCTGAGCCTTATATTCTCCAGGCTGAACAGTCACAGCTCTCTCAGTCTGTTCTCATATCAAAGATGCTCCAGTATATCTGTATCATTCCCGTACTGGGGAGCCAAGCACTGGACCCAGCACTCCTGATGTGTCTCATCCGTGCTGAGTAGAGGGGAAGTATCACATCCCTTGACCCGTTGGCAATGCTTTTCCTAATACAGACCCATGCCAAGACAGAAAAGGAATGGATAAATAGGAGACGTAGAAAGGAGTCAGGAAAACACATCAGTCTCTCAGAAAGGAGAGAGGGATGATTGCAAAAGAATAAAGGTTACATTGAAGCAGCAAATAACAATAGTATTTTTTCCATCTGTTCTTCTATAGGATATAGAAGAGAAAGAGTCTGTAGAAGGAGTCAGGTGGTGTGGCACAGGCCACAGCAGCAACATCCTGCTCTTGGACTAGATAAAGCTATGTGCCTTCTCATTTCACATGAATTTCTATTCTTCTGCATAAAACAGAAGAGTCACCACAGCCTGGATGCTGAGAACTACCCTAAAGAGCCTGGTGGTTAAAATATTCTCCAAGACAGGAGTCAAGGATTTGGATTTCTTGAAGCGGGGGTGTGAACTGAACACGGATGAGTACCATAAAATGTAAGCTACGGATTAGCTCCCTTTCTAGTAGCTAATAATATTCTGACTTAGTGTCTGGTTAGTGGGGCACATACCAAAAGGAAGATACACCAAATCCTATTGCATCCGAACAAGAACTGCAAATTGAATGAAGCCGTCTAAATATGCACATTAATAAGGAGTCCCACAAGCAGAAATCTCTGTAATTTACCAAGTAAATGCTTAAGAATATTCAATAACAGTTATCTGAAAATTGACAAGTTTGAACTAGGAGTCAGGCAGATATTTTTAAAAGCAGGGATAGGTAAACCACTGGAACAACTTTTAGGTATGTAACAGAGAATTAGCCTTGTAAGTCCTTAAAGTAATATTACATTTCTTCATAGGAAGCTAGTTTCTGGTTTATGCAGACGATAAAGGCTAAACATAGGACACTTGCTGTCAAGTTATACTGGAATTCAGAATAGCTGATCATAATGGTTTAGTCAGTTTGTTAAAATGAATTTGACTCAGCAATGAAGAAGCAAGGTGGTTTCCTTTTCCAGCTTCCACATCTATACAACTCTCTGTTGGAAGGTTTGTTTCTGAAATAAGGAGATCATCCATGCAAATTATATTGAGACAACAATAATTAAAAAAAAAAACAAAAAAGAAATCTTCCATTTACTGTTACATAGTAATAAAAAATCATTTTTTTGCTGCAACATAAAGATACTGAGATACTGGAAGTTTTCCACCAGGATAAGAACAACATTTTCCAGACATCCTGCTAGCATCCATTTGTGGATGGATGTAACTTCTTATCATCTTCATTTCAGGCCATGGCTGTCAAAGACACTTCCTGGGCTACTGTTCATATAGATTTGTTTGTTCTGTTCAGAAAGATAGGAGAGGAAAAAATTCAGATAGTCTGCCATTAAAAAGGGCTGGAATAGTTAACGTCTCAAATAGTTCATAGACAGCATTTCAAATAAGAGATTGAAATGTTGGATAAGGGGAAGCACTTTGAAGACTGTGATCAAGTTTCAGCTTTGAAGACAGGCAAAAGAAAGAAGACAAGCTTAATGGAAGACGTAACCCAAGGTGACTTCCTATCACTGTTCCTGAATGTGAAAGTAGCAGGTCAATAAAAAGTTCTTCTTTTTCTTTGGATACAGAAACACAGCAACACAACAAGACAGAATTTCAACTTGTCAGGGACAATGATGACTTCCCCTTTCACCGAGCCTTTGTCAGCAGGTTCTAGGGTATCATACATCAACTGTGGAGAAACTGCAGGTTCACTACTTCAAAAAGACTACCTGCAAGTCTTATTCTCATTAGTGTACAGTACAAGGATCTGACTCAGCAAGGACATTTCCTTTAAAATATATGTGTATGCATGTATGTATAGCCCACTCTGCAGACATCTGGATCTCTATCAAAGGCTGGGTGAAGGAGTTCCTGGAGGGAGATGTAAAGCAAAAGCCCAATGGCACAGTTAAATATCGCTTGCAATACATTGCCACTATGTAGGGATGAAAAAGTCTTCCCAAGGAATTTTCCCAACATCAGATACCTAAAAAAAGGCTAAACCACAGAATATTGCCAAGATCTCCAGCAATTCTTATGAACATCAGCTAGCTAGTAGTATGAGAGATTTGAGTAATTCTTTGAGGTCAGCAGAGCCAAGGGCAACTACGGAGTGTCCCAGAGGGGAAAGCAAAGATTGCAACATCAGTGGTTCAAAAGAAAACTTCAGGTGATTCATTATGAAGTTTCCATATTGCTAGGGTGATGGAAAAACATCAGGGTATGCCTGCACACTGAACAAAACTGCTCCAGAAACCTTTAACTTGGCCTAAGACATACTTGTAAATGCCACAGATACTTTTTCTTCTCTGCATGGTTTATGTAACGTGTATTGTAGACCCTGCTTTCACATACATAGTATCTTGGTTGTGCATCTGACTTTTGGAAAGCATTAAAATGTTTCCAACTTTCTCAGAAACAGGGAAACTCAAATTAAATTCCATTAGACTAGAGGGACAAAGAAAAGCAAGAAACTAAAGTTAACCCAGGAGCAGTTTTCTCCACACATGTAACAGAAGTTACCAAGGTAAAACAGGCAAAGAGAAAAAATAGTATATCATACCACAAAAGTCGTGGAGTGATCAAATACACTTCAGTTATTTCAAGCCTTATTTCTTTCATGTATTGCATTTTTCTAAGAACACATTTAAAAGATCCTCTCTACAATGCACGCATTTCTTCTTCAGTGTCTGTTGTTGAATATACCAGTAAAACAATCTCACAAAATTGCCTTCCCAAAAGAAAATCCTCTACCTTCTTCTTTAGCTCCTCTCCCAGTTGTTTTTGTCGGGGTATAGAGCAGCAAGTAAACACAGATATTACTGCAGTTTCTGCAGCAACTAACATCTCCTTTTTCTGAGATCCCAAAGACTGGGATAATTACATTCTGCATGAGGCAAAACAATTTATGAAAAAAAAAAAAGACACATATTCTTATTAAAAATTAAATAGACTTTCATAATCAGCTGTTTCAAATATGCATGAATAATGACAGCTAGAAACCAGTCTCTGCAGATTGCTCATGAAGTGGGGGTGCAGCTGAAGTCAGTGTAAGAAAAAAATCACAATGATAAAGAAACGGTTTCTTGGAGCTTTTATGAAGTCATTTTGCCTAGGCCAGATAAAAGCGAGTATTTCTCCAGTACCCTGTAACAAGAGGGAGACAACAGAATTAAAAATTATCTTTTACAGCAAAAACAAAAATCAAAGTCAACTTCTCAGGGATTAAGTCCACTGGAAAATAATGTCTTCCTTTTCTTCCAACAGGTTTTAACATTTAATTATGTAAAGCCTTCATGAAGGGATTTCTATCTTTTTGTAAATTTAATTCACAAAATGTCCTAATCATCTGCAACCATATTAATAACTCTTTGAACAATACAGTAATGTAGCAAGCTGAAATGTGTTTTCTGAACAACAGTAAAAAAAGGTTTAAAAAAAACACCCATCCATAATTCTTGTACACTGCATATCTAAATACATTATTGGTATTGTAGATATTGGGAAAACCAACAAAGAATACAATGTGTTGAACTCCTTTAGCTGTCCATAGTTTATAAAACCCAATAGAACTGTGGGATGTAAAAAATGGCTGTTTCTCACCCTCTGGGGAACTGCCTTCATCTACTCATTGTCATTTCTTTAGTGAATTTGAGTTAATTTTAATAACAATTACAATTTCACAAATTGAAAAGACAACTCATGGGAGGCCAACAATATTATTTAGACACCATCTTCAGATTACAACCCTGCTGCAAAATACTAATGTAACAGTTGGAGCACTAAACGAGGAAGACAGTCACAGAAAAATATTTAGATTTGTGGGAGAAGAGTTGGAAGCAAGGGACTTCTGAAAGTTTGATTATTTTAAATTCCTTTTTAGGAAATGCTAGCTCTCAAAATAAACAAAACAAAACGAAACAAAACAAAACAAAGTGTCATTTCCTAATGCAAAATAATCTATGTTGGTACCATTGATATGAATCTCCCTTTTTGCTCATGAGAAATAGCATGAAGAACACAGCCCATGACAGTCATTCTCTTTCACTTAAGACCACTGAAAGTTTACAGTCACTTCCTGAAGTTCCAGCCACATTCCTCAGCTGTCCAGGTTTATCCATGTACAGTACGTGATGCAGAGAACATGGCTGTATTGAGGTTTTAGCCTAAGTATCAAGGCACTCCCAGAAGATGCCTTCCATGACATCAACAATTTTTCTGACCTGAAATATGCATTCTGTGGTTCTTTACAAAAAAACACGTTTCAGATTAGATATGTGCCATTGTATGACCCCAAACACAGAGTCATAAAGCATTTATTTTAGGCTCCCCACTCTGCTTCAAAATTGTTACTTAAGATGTCATAATTAAATGTCAAATACGAAGCTAAATTAATACCAGCATTGGCACTAAAAAGAACAAACAAAGTCATTATTCTTACCTTTCTCCTCCCTCATTCCAAGTAATTTGACCTATGGATAAAAGAAAAAAATTAATTAGTATAGTACAATGTATAGTACAATCATACACTTATGCAAGGAATTATGGTTATACAGTTGAGTGAAACTTTGTTGATTATTTGAAGACCTTTCTGGCCTTTTGAAACTCCACTTAAAATAACAAGTAAACAGTTCCCCAAGATTCCAGTTCTACCAAGAAACATGTCTTTGATTTTAACTCAATATGAATAGCAGAATGTATTGACTCCAGAAATAAACATATCTTGGTTTTGCTGGGGAAAAAAACAACAATCTAGGAGTGTTTCAAATATCTTCAGATGCCTCAGTCCTTTCTTGACCTCACACAATTTGAAAGAGTGAGAAGATTCTTCTGTTCCTTCCCAGGCTGCCACTATTCTCTTTTAGGATGAGATTTTCAAAGGAAAGAAAGATTGAGCTCAAAGTCAAGGCAGGCAGAACACATCTGCATATGATGTTTGACAGCCTTGACAGAGGTAAGTCATTAAACTGAGATACAGCGTGCCTGGATGTACTCATCTGACGTCCCTATATTGATGCTGATACTTCGGCTAAGTAGCTTCTATATTTTCTGCCATCTTTCTGCCAGGAAAGACAAGCATATTACTTTCAATAAAAAGGAAAATACAAACTAACAAGCAAACAACCAGTTTTAGGAAAAATATTAATAATCTTTTCAACTCAGATTGTACATAGACTAAAGTCTATGTTAAAGCTAAATTAGTGTATCACCTTCTTCATTAAAACAAATGTAAGCACTGTGGATTGCATTCTGGAACCTTCTTATATCTCAGTGTTTCCATATTAAGTAAAATTTTTTTGTTTGTGCTGGGAAACCAGCATTTTCAGTGCAACTTGATCCTTCTTAACAGAAGTTCATTAAAGACTGATTGTTTATGAAAACCTGTGGCATGTATGCTGGCCTTGTGACTTCAGAGGCCTTTGAGCCACCATTCTTTTTGCTGTGCAACAGTAAACTTCATGACATACTCCCTCTTCAGCTGGTAGCAAATAGCAAATCAAGTGCTGGTTAAGACTCCAAAAAGACTTTCCCATGGGTCATGCTACAAGAACTAAGCCAAGTGCAAACCCACAAACCATGTTTATTTAAAATAGTTTTATCCACAAATCATGTTTTCTCAAAACAGATTTATCCAACATCTATCGACTTCCTGTTCTGCACATGGGAAAGGAAGAGAATGGGGTTTCCTGTCCTACTGCACCTGTGTTTTCAGGGCATAGTTGCTTCCCACAGCAAATATCCAGAATTATGCATCCACTGAAAGAGCAGAGTCAGCATCCAAGGGAGCATTTCTCATTCTTATGCATGACACCGGGTGTAATGGACACATGAAACGGGAAGATGTAATATGTCATCTTGCTTTCTAGATTCCGGGTTTACTATAGCTCAGAGAGTTTCAGCAAGACAAATAGTATTTCCCTAAAGAAGAGTAGACCTATAAATTTCATATGTTCACCATGTGACCTCTTCCCATTAACAGAAGAGACAAAAGGGTACTTGACAATGCTCATTTCCACGCAAAAAATAAACAAGGGCTCTGTTAACAGGCTTGTCATATATTAGCACTTGGCCTCTGCACGTCTCACTGTACCTCACAAGGATTGAATATACAAATGTGCAACTGTTTTAAAGTTCTTTTGTAACAATAGAAGTGTTTTACCCTTTAAATAAAACTCGTAAGTTGTGCCATTACAGTAAGCAGTGACTGACTCAGTTATAAGTTCCAGCTGAGTAACAATTAAGTTAGGAGGAAGGTTTTTACACTGAGGGTGGAGAAGTATAGCAACCCAGAGGCACAGGTGGCTCAGAGAAGTGGATGACCCATCCCTGGCAATGTTCCAGGACAGGTTGGATGGGGTTTTGAGCAATGTGGTCTAGGGAGATGCCTATGGCAGGGGTGAGTGGAATCAGATAATCTTTAAGGCCTGTTCCAACCCAAACCATTATATGAATCTATGATATGGTCTTATTTGTTGAGCTTTGATGTTGAAAGGACAACCATTGTTTTCTTACCCTCCTATCCTGAGAGGTTTTTCCTCCTTTCAGGCACAATGGCAGTGGAAAGGACATCAAAACTTTCTCAATAGCATGCAACAAGACTCAGAGTTCTCTCAAGGGTGCAGTAGCTCACAAATATGAGTGGAACTTCATTAAGTTGTTTTGCCATTAAAAATAGGAAAGCTCATAACCACATAGAGGGTGCCCTGGCATTTATAACTAAAAAGGTAGAAAAGATTACTTTCATGAACATCCTTCTTGAAATAACAGTTTATAAATATTCCTAATGAAACACAAAATGTCTGGAGGGCAATTGAATTAATGGAAACTCATTTCCTACTGATTAAGGGACAATTGGGCAACGTAACTGGTCTCCTCCCTCATGCTGAGACATACACATATATTCATCTTCCTTGTCTTTTCTCCATGTCTCCTGTGATATCCATGTCCTCAGGAAATCAGGGCAGAGCTGCAGCTGCTCAGGAGCTGTGCCTACACTGATCAGCCAGAGGGCTGCAGCCAAAGGAGTGCCCAGGTCCTTCCTACCACCTCTCAGAGTGGAGCACTGTTCTGGGGTCTCTCCTATGTTGGTCATTGCTTTGCACAAACACACAGAAATTTAATTATCTTTGAGACTTACAATCCCTTTCAAATTTGGCTAAGACTGGTCATCAGCTTGAAAACCTTATTACATGCAGATAGACAGCATTATCATACAAACTTCATTTCCTTAGGAAACCAGGCTAATAGAAATAACAGTGAAAAATACAGCAACAACATCAACAACAGAGCGAAATGTTCAGTGTCTGTTAAGTGTGAGGCTGTTGTGACTTTAAAGAGTTCAAACATGAAAAAAAAAGAGGGAAAGAGAACAAATATTTTCTCTTCAGTGTCACTGCACAGACAGAGCAGGCTCGAAAATTACCTGCAGGTCTCCACTTTGTGAACCTTTCTAATTTCTTTTAATCTTAGTATATAGTCTGACCTGCTTCAGTTAACTCCCTTGAAATGTAAACTGCAGGCTGCAGACTACATGACTTATAAGCCCCACCTGCAGTTCAGTTCTTTTTGTTTAAAATCCCAAGGGAAAGGAGAAGAATCTCAGTATAATCAAAGACACTAAGGCTGCCGCCTCCAGCCTATCTTTTGAGAGATATTTTTCTTCCCTGTACTTGTTACCAATAGTCATTTTTAATTCCTTTCCTTTATGACACATTCTTTCATCATTTAATCTTTCCCTCCTCTGTTAAGTCTTCAAATCTCACATGAAAACATAAAGGAAAAATGGATCTAGCACAGAAGGCAGGTTCCTTGGAAACCATTAAGTAAACAACAGAGTAGGAAATTAGTCACTTCTACACATGGGGTTTTATTGCGTTTTTGTTGATGCATTCTTTGACTATATATATTTAACACCCTTGCCCCCTCCCCCATGGATTGGCTCATACATCACAGAAGCATCTGTTGTTAAAACTGTGCCTGGGCTGAGTACTCTCGTTTGGTGCTAGCAATACCTGCCCCGTGAAAGAGCACATGCACCTGGCTACAGGTAAAACCCTGCTGCTACCTCTGCAGACAATGGCAAGGTCTCCAGTGGTGATGGCAGATGCTCTGATGGAGATGCTTGAGTTTAGATCTTGGGGATCTCAGCTGTGTCATACATTTCCTTTTGCGTTTATCAAGAAACAATGGGAATAAAAGACACAAAGTGCTCTTGTTGCTTTTGTCAACCAGACACCATTCGGCAAAATTTACCTTCTGCTCTTTACTAGGTATCAGTTGGCTCTGTCCTACCTAAACTCTAATTCTGCTATCTATAGACATGCTGTCCTTCAGGAGGTGACTCAAGCCTGCCCTACACAGTGCTGTCTTGCTCACACTCTTTAACTAGCCTGGACATCTGTAGTTTGGCTTCCAGCAACTTCTGGACTGCCTGGCACATGATCCACACTTTACCAGTAAAGCTTCTTACCACCTGGTTTGCCAAGCATCTGCTCACAGATCTCATGGGAGGTTGAACTGGCAGGTCCTATCTCCTCTCACAAGATCAAGAGGACCAGTCTGAGGTTCCTGAGCCCTCTGCTGTGGCCCAGGGCTTGCCCAAAGCTTGTAGTGATAAAGACACTTCTATTTCCAGCACATGGAAAATTCCAGAAGTAACAATATCTGCTTTTTAACCAAGTCTTGACTTGCTTGAACCCAAGTCTTCCTGGCATTCATTGGCCAACATATGCATCCTCACCAGACAGTGCAACAAATCCAATGCAAGCTTTTACAGTTTATCAACTAAACACCTTCCTCTACCCTGGCAAATTCATTAAATTCTCTTAGATTCTCATCATTTTGCTGCTCAGTCTTCCTAACTCTTCCATTTCTGCACTAGGGTCCTTTCATCCATGGAAGTTCAACCCAGTGGAAATTTCCATGATGGGAATACACATAATTTTTTTTTTTTGTTTATACTGAAGAGTGCAATTCTAAACAAGTCATATTAATGCCTCACTAGGACACTTGAAAAATGAATGGATGTTTAATAGACTACAGTCAGGATTGCTTTTCTTCAAAGAATCCTTAAAAATACTGATTTAAAATCAGTTGTTGTTCGGCCTTCTTTGTCATAATTTTATACGGGAAAAAAATGAACAGCTATACACGGGAATAACTATATATATAGAATTTTTCCACTCCAATTTCAGTATCATATTAAAATATTTACAGCTTATCCAAACATCTTTCATTTAAAGATTTTTAAAAAATGCTGAACAATTTCACTATCCTTGTTCTGAACTTAAAGAAATACTTTGCATGTGGTTCCTTGCATTCAAAGACACTGAATTCTACAAGAGCAACTCTTTCTCCCTCCTCCCATTTGAACAGCTCATGTTTAAGACAGGACTCCTTCTTAAAAGCTATTGAGGACAGCCATCCAGGACTGTAAGTTCTGTAAGGCAAGTTAAACACACACAGACACACAATAGTGTCTGCAGAAAAAGTCAACTCATTACTTCCAAGTTCTGTATCCAAAAACTTACCCTTGTGCCATTAATGAGGTAGTCCAGTATATCCAGGTTGGTAGGAGTTATTAGGTTGTGTTTTCTTCTGGAGTCGGTCCAGGAAAGCATTATTTACCCTTAAAGTACAATAAAAGATGAAAAATGACTGAAGGTAATTGAGAAATTCACAAACTGTTGAACTTTAACGTTCTATGAGTGGCTTCCCCTCCATTCAGTGCCTATCTTTCTATAGTTTTCAAGCCTGTGCTGCATAACCGTGGACAGGAATGAGATCGTGTGGATTTAACTTTCAATTCTCTAGGTGCATCCTTATCTTATGGTCAGTCTGTTGTGATTAAAAGGCACACCTTGGCTGCTGTGAAAAATTCTCCATAGAAAGATGACCTACATAACATCACTCACCTTATCAGTGAGGTTACCTATTTTGACAATTCATCTTAGATAATCATTCAGCCTTCAGCACACAAGGAAAGTTTCTAGAAGTACTGATTTCCTAACACAAATGGAAAAAACAATCTAAGCTTGTAACTAATAGAGACAATTTATGCAGCTGACAACTTTCCCTACCATCCAGCTCTGAAATCAAGTTTAGCATTTTCTTACACTGCTCTATCAACATGGAAAGCATGGACAAATACAAGCTCAGTTTTTCTCTGTTTTAAATATTTTCAAATTGGAATTGTTCAGCCTGGAGAAGGCTCTGGTGTGACCTTATAGCAGCCTTTCAGTACCTGAAAGGGGCTACAAGAGAGCTGGAAAGGAACTTTTTACAAGGACATGTTGCAATAGGATAAGAGGTAATGGATGTATATTCAAAAAGGGTAGATTTAGATTGGATATTAGGAAGAAATTATTTGCTTTGAGGGTGATGAGACACTGCAACAGGGAGCCCAGAGAAGCTGTGTATGCCGAATCCCTGGAAATGATCAAGGCCAGGTTGAATGAGGCTTGGAGCAACCTGGTGTAGTGGAAGGTGTCCCTGCCCATGACAGGCAGGTTGAAACTAGATGATCTTTAAGATGCCTTTCAACCGAAACAATTCTATGAATCTTTTGAAAACTGTTTCATTTTTTCCCCTATTACTGCTTAGGAATGACATACGTGCTTAGAGATGACTGTTGTTTTAATGTTTTACAATACTCTTGGTAAGAAAAATATAAAATGCAAGATACTGTGTTATTTCTATCTAGGGACACGAGATGGAGTGAATCGAAAATCCTTCATTAGCTTCTATGGGTAATTATCTCAATGTCTCTGCTAGAGAAAAAAAAAGAAATGAAAGCAATATGGAGAGTGGTTGCCTACAGAAGTATTTTTTTAATATTTCCATAATGGTATAAAAAAAGAAACAAAATGGTGGTTTTATTTTTGAGCCTGAGAATTGTTTCTTTTTACCAGCAGAAAACAAAGCTGAGAATAAAGCTGTGCTTCAGGATAATGGAAAGCCAGTTAAGTGACTGAAGTGGAAGATGAGAACAGCTGAGCACAGAGAGGTCACAGCAGTGAAACACAGCCTGGGGTGTGAAGAAATGCTGCTGCAGAAGGCCTTGCTGCACTGCAAGAGCAGTATCTGTCTGTATGGATATCAAATCCCATGTTTAGCTCTGTTTGTTAACCTTAGTGACAGTCAACCACAACATGTGGCATGGACTAAGTAACCCACTGTAAAATAAAGTAAAATTTTGTAGATTTTATATCTATCTTACTGATAGATAGATAGACAGACAGATAAAACTGTGTCCCAGCTGAAGCTAGTAGTATTTAGTACTACTAGTTACCCGTGAAACTACTAATAGTTTCTACCCTATCCTGTATCCTATGCTGTTAGGATAAAGAAAGTGAAAAAGGCACTCTGGGTCATCCTGCATTACAATGAGCAGTTGTAATGATAGATATTAGTGGCTCATTTGAAAGCAAAGCTAAACCAGAGATTAGGTATGGGATCCTCACTGCAATTGTCTTCCAAAGCATGAGTGCCTGCAATTTTGAGATCCTTTCCAGGTGGGAATTCAATTAGAGTGTACCTGCATTTTTTGCACTATACCTTCTCTGTTCATTTTGATGTGCTCTTGTCCTGGCTTCCTCTTCCTGCTTTTGTTTATATTCCATTAATTCAGCCTGGCAATGATAAAAGTGAAAAACAAACAAATAAACAAACAAACTAACTTACTTTTAATTAACATATTTATACTGCAAACCCTGTTAATTCCACATGATATTAACCACAGTTAGAGCCACATGTCATTCCCAGAATGTCTATCAGCAGCATTTTATTTATGTGACAGGACTTTGTCAAAAATTGAGATCATTTTTCTATTCAGCATATAGATGATCTTTGTGCCTTAAAAAGTGGGAAGTTCTAGGATTCAGACATTTACAGTCCTACATTTAAGGGGGTATGCCAGACACCAGTCTGCTTCCCCTTGCCCCAACCCAGGGGTTTGAATTTCCCTGTGGGTCCAAAGAGAAAGACATCCAAAGTAATCTAGCAGAAGCAGACACAGCTGTCATAGCCATAGAGTATGAAGGAGACATGCCCTTCTCGCCTCCTGCCTCTAAAGAGCACAAGGAAAAGATGAGATACAGAGTGTGTGGTGTGGTGTGTCACCTCCTGCTCCCTGAGGCTCCTACTAGGGTGAGGAGGGCAGATGATACTTGTTGGCATGGTGCAAGCATATGCAAGCTCCCAGCATTGCAGCAGACTACCATCCTTATGTAATATTAAGGTATATAAACAGTGTCAAAGGGAATTCTATTCAAAGGAGAGTTTGCTTATGCAGTTTTAGCCAGAACTGTGAAGGAAACCCAGTTTGTATGACTCCGGTCTGCGTATTTGCTTGTTTGTCTAGCTCTTGCTCCTTGCAATGCACCCAAGAATTGAAGGTGCAGATTTTTCTGAAGAGAAAATATGGCTTGCAGGGTAAAGGCAAAGGGATAGGGACAGACATCATCTTTCATATTTTCCATAGCAACTGTGAGACAGTAGGAATGGAAACTAAAATAAAATGATTCAGTTAGATAAAGGCTTCAATAACTGAATGGAACCATGAGTCTTTTTTTTTTTTTTAAATCAATTTAAGTGGAACATTAAATAATAACTATGCAATACATGTATGAAGAAAATCAATAACTGAGAATGTTTTTTGTATCAATATTTGTCTAGCCCTAAAAGAAGAAACAGGATTAAGAAATAAAAAAGCCAGCCTTAATTTTCACTGTTTTAAATAACTATTCAACCTGAAAATTAAAACTTAGTATCTGACTTTCCAGTATGCTGACTTCTCTCTTGGAGTAATGTTCTGAAATATATTGTGTGTATATGATGCAGTCTTCAAAATGTACTGAAAATTTCTAAATCAAGTAATGCATACTAAAACCTGTTCTGAAGAAAAAAAAAGGAACTGACAATGCCTACACATTTTATAGCTACACTGTACCACGGGGTACACACAAGACAGAATTCACAATTACTTTAATAAACATTAGTTTGAAGTAGAAGCGAGCCAACATATATCTGAGGGACAATTATTGGTACCTTTAAAATATATATTATTTACCGTAGGTTTGTAAGTAGTGCATTACTCTGCTCAATAGGTTGCAGCAACTGTGAGGGCAAGGAGACCTTGGAACTATATAGCAAACAAGTGCAACCTTAAAAGCAGCCAACACTCCCTTAATAATTTGTGGAAATTAGTAAAGAGTCTACAGCTCTACACAAGTCCCTTAAACAAAACTCATCAATTAGGGGCATGCTAGTTTACATCGGTAGCTATTTTCTCCTTGGAAGAATCAATGTACAGAGTACAACAGCTACCAGACTTACACACATCAGGACTGACTTTCAAAAATTTTACTCTTTATAGTTCCTGGAAATAAGCATACACCTGATGAGACAGCAGTTAAGAACCTCCGTTTTGCTCCACCTTTTGTTTCCAGTATCACATTTGTTAGAATAACATGAAATGAGGACACATCCGCAACACGTAAAGAAAGATATCCATGAGAGGGGATCAGACACTTCTCCAGCTCTAGTAGAAACTCACTGCATGGAATTTGTTGTGCTAAGATTCTGTGACCAGGGAAGTAGCTTACCATGAATTTGGATATTAGTAACAGCAGAGGCACAGCAAGAGGCTCAGTATTTGCTTATATGTTTTCAAATGATTTGCTAATACCATTTTCAAATGCTGCCCTCCCTGCACTTTCAAAGTCAGACCTGGAGCCAAGACAGATAACTTGGCACAGTGTCAATCGCCTTCCATAGATGAACTTTATGTGGCTATGGTACCCAAATCTATACCAGAGGGACTACAGTGTTCAGACACATTTCAGGCAATGCATGACACATATGCGGAAGATGGAGTTCAAAGCTGCAGTTACGGCATGCCTGCTTTTTAGACAATTCAAAACTCTTCATTTAGGTGGTTAGTAAGGGAACAGAGAAGCATACTATAATTTACAGCAAATCTGAATGTTTCCATGTCCGAATTCAAGAAAGCAGGGCACATGGGCCTCAATTCTTTAGAAAGAGACTATTTGGATTGAGATCATTGTGGATATCTCAGTAAGACAACTTCTGCTTGAAAGAGGGTAAACTGGTTTCTTTAGCCAATGAAATCAGGTGCCATGGTCAAATACATTTTGCACAATTGTTCATGTGGAGATGCAAACAGGAGCTAGTTCTCTAGATGCAAACAGCCTTGAACCCAGAAGATAATTGTCCTATCTCTGTCCAAATTTTGCAGCTTGACTCATCTCTCTCACAATATTTGAAAACAGTGACTGAATCACTTTTGCTAAAAAGAATCCCTGTGCATAGGCTACAAGTAATCAGTGTATTTAATTGGTTTCACAGCATGCAAAAAAAGTTACAATATGCAAACTGTTAATGTATAATTACCTTCCTCCGTTGTTCTTGCTTCATTTCCTCTACTCTTCTGTTTTCATCCTCTCGAAGAGCTTGCTTATAAGCATGGCTTCGTGTCTATTTTTCAGCAGAAAATAAAAATATATTGGTGTGGGGAAAGGGAGGCCAAGCTCCAGAACCTCATTCCCAAATTGTTACATGGGTAATTAACAAATACAAATGGTTGAATGATTCCAGTTACTTAAGAAACAGATTAGTCTCAAAACTAGAATTTAAACAAGAAGTGTCCTAGAGCCTCGCAGTGATTCACCTTGGCTGAATGTCTACCTACACATCACATGTCCCGCTGACAAGCATAAAGATAATCTGAGCAGTCAGAAAACACAACTAGGATAGATGATAGTGAGAAGGGGGATTCTGGGGAAAAAAAAAGTACTTGAAATATTATCAAGATAAAAAAGCGGAACAGAGGCCTGGTAACAGAGGGGAAAACAGGATTATTTGTGGAGGTAAGACAACAGAAACGGAGAGATCAAATCTGCTCTATTATTTGTGGGGCAGCCAAGACACCTGAAAATCTGAACTACACATCATGGATAATATATTCAGCTGTGCAGTACATTTTCATTATAGTAACTAGTCCTGGTCTTTCATAAGTTTTAGTTGTTACCAAAAAGACATTAGGATCTTAGAGGATCTTTAGGATATTATACACTGGAACTTTTACTGTGAAGTCTTCAAGCAGGGATATAGTATAGCACACTAAATAATGAGACAGTATAATTTAATACAAGAATTGTGCAGGTCTGACTTTGGTGAGGAATTTGTGGCAGGTCTACACAATGTTCTCAAAACTTGATATATGCATGCAGAATGACACCATTAAAACAGTAGGCACATAATTTGCTAAAAAGACTGAATAGAGAAAGCAATTATTAATAGCTCAATTTTGAGCTCAGAGAAGTTGTTACATGTGTCCAGGGAGACTCATTCTGGGTCTGATATTATTCATTACTCTCCATAATGGCTTGGAGAATTGTGTAGAGAGTATGTTAATCAAGTTGGAAGACAATAAAAATCTACACAGGATTGGTCACACTTTGAAAGACAGGATTAAAATTAATTATGAGCTTGACTAAATAAGCAGGCCAAAAAATCATCAATGACAGAGTCACTCCAAAGGAGTCAAATTTGTTCACAGATATCAAGTAACATTTGGCCTTGATAGTTGAACTATGTGGGCTAAATTAATATCACTATCAAAGAAATTATGTGAGGGAAAAACTTTGACCATTACACTGTCCCAAACTGGTGTTAGAGAATGAATTTTAAATTTTAGAATTCACATATATGTACATATATGGCCCCTTTTAGCATTCATGTCAGGCATGTCCTAAGCTTATCACACTTCACTACTTCAAATACATTGTTCCCGAATCTTTTAATTACTCCAGACAAAGGACACGTTCAAGATAACATCTAAATTAAGAGTCCTAGCTTTCCCACTGGTTTAGAATCTTGATATTATTCCAACTTTATTTAGATAACAACTCATTGGTTATGTGCTTCACATTCCACACACAGAGCATAGATGGTGTGTGAATACCTATAGACCATACCTCATCCAAGTTGCTTAGGAGAACTGCTACCTGCATTGCTGCATTATAAGCAAGTGACTAATTGATTCAGAAAGCTATAGATATGCTGCAATGCAAATGACAGGTATAATATCATCTAGTATTAAAGAACAGTACAAATGAATGATGTATTTTACTTTCTTGGACACCAGTGAAGCAAAAGATGAACTATGTTATGTAATTTGGGTGACTTATTAAGAAACCTGTCAAAACCTGGAATGAGAAAGCCATACATATGCAGGCGAAGTAGAAGGCCAAGGCTAAAAGAAGGACCTGTACATTTGAAAGAATTAAGTGTTCATTTAAACATCCACCCGCTTCTGTGTAGATATGAAGACACCACACCAGAGTGCTTAAATCCAAGTCTGTCCTGGGGATATGAGCTCACTTGTCTTCGCAGTTCAATGCTCACACCATATGAAGACTGCAGACTGGAGTGTTCCCTACCAAAGAACAAGCTCCCGACTGTTTGGAGTGTTAGATGCTTCAAGAGGGAGGCCGAAGTTTTTTCTAGACATCTTTTCTCCCTTCCCATGGTCCTTCATCTTTCTTGTCCATTCAGGACTACAAAGACAGTCTGAAAGCCACTCCTGCAATTGACCTTCTGTCCAGCAATGCTGGACAGGAGTTGGCTCCTTCAAGCTATGTATCTGCTTACATATGCTAAGATTTCTTTAGGGTTTTCGAAGAAACAAAATTTTCAGCAGAATCAAAGGGGAACGGAACCTATTTTCTATATCACCTTCCCTTTTCCTGCAAACCAGGAAGAGAAAGTAGGGGCAAGACAGCTGTCATATACTTTGTTGGCAGCAATTTCAGTAAGAGGTGGATTTTTTCACATTTCTAAGGCTTGTGAGGAAATAGGGAGGCAAATCTTCCCTTCTTATTACTCAGCTGTTCAAGGTTGTATACAATAGAGAGCTGCCCAGATTAGATACTTCCAAATTTCCTCGGAGTTGCTTATAACAATAATTTCTGTCCACTTAGCTGCCTCTTCTCTGTCTTCCCCCAATTACAAAACTCCCTACAGGAGAAAAACTTCTGTCTCAGGGTTAATATTCCTCACTGAAAGTTATTACATAACAGGAAAGCTTAATTTAGACATGAAGAGACTAATTGTATGTGAAAAAGCCTTTTAGAGGCAATTAGAATAATTAAACTTAAGCAATACTTTATCTATTTCCTAATTACACTGATATTCACCAGGCTCACTCAAACTGGGACAAAGACCCCAAGCAGTG
Organism: Pseudotriccus pelzelni; assembly: GCA_035584735.1. Lineage (NCBI taxonomy): Eukaryota > Metazoa > Chordata > Aves > Passeriformes > Tyrannidae > Pseudotriccus > Pseudotriccus pelzelni. The sequence goes on along the minus strand of JAWMRA010000001.1, from coordinate 55,629,027 downwards.
TATGGAATCACTTTAACGATGCAGTGAGAAACAAGCTTCTCTTTCTTTTGACTAGATTTTTAATGCAGTAAAGCATCTGCTGACAAGAACTAATTGAGATTTCATAAAAGCTTACCACCAACAGATGAGTACAGGGCATATTTAAGATTCTGATCTGACCTTTGAATATAAGTCTGGTTCTCATTTATCAGAGAGAGATCTGTGAGCACTTCCCTACTACGCAGAATGCTCTGCCAGTATGTAAGAGACAATGTAGGCAATCTCATTCACCCAGAAAGACTTCTTGGTACTCACTGAGTTATGTCTAGGCAATTAAGCTCAATTAGAACATTCTAACATTACACTATTGACAGCACCTGGAAAGCTGATAGAAAATACAGTACACGCCATAGTTTTGCTTACCCATGCTGTAGATACTGGGCCAGGGTTAGCAATCTGACAGGAATCACTCTTTGGCAAACCCACGTCCAATCTGTTCAATAATTCATTGGTTTTGCTATGAAGAAATCCAATCCAAATAGAATTGTTAGTGCTTCCATAAAAATAAACACAGCTTTTTATTCCACCCTTGGAATCCAGCCTAGACATTTTATCACGTGTCTGCTGAGAAACAACATAGGTGGAAAAAAAATGTTATGGAAACAGAGAAAATGAAATGAGACAGAGGATACAGAACCCACACTGTGGATAAGACATTTGCTGGGAGGATTTTTAAGCAAACAACTATTTTCATTTGCATATTTGGGGTGTACAGTGGCTGTGTTTTCTTTCCTCATTGTAAAGCTCCTGTAACACAGACTCACGTACCTTTGGACATCGTCAGGATGCAACTGCTTCACTGAATTGTTGCAAATCCTTCTACCAGATCTATAAATCTCTGGTAAGTAATTTAAAAGAAAATTTTAAGGAATTTTGCTTCATGGTTAATACGATGAAGCCTTACAAGAGATTACTTAATCAAGCAGAAAGACTTAGAAGCATTTCCTGGCATTCCAGAAAAAAAAAAAAAAAAAAAAAAGTTGTCTTTATTTGAAGCAGAATTGCACAGTGTTGTCATTTCTTATTCTATCAAGTGCAATTTTTCTTTTCCAGTTGCACCCCTAATAAAGCAGATTTTTAAAGCAGCATCACTTTGCTCACAGTTTCAACTAAGTACAGTTAACAAAGTCACAAACAAAACCAGCAGGAGTTTGGGTGCTGTGACCTGGAATCAGTTTCCTAACCTGTAGTTCCAGACATACCTACTCAAGTCTTTGTTCAAACAAAGAAACAGAGTTAGAGGAAAGAGACAATTTTATTTCCGTATACAGCTTTGGAAAACATGCAAGCAATGAAGTGAGAGCAGAAAGAGTGCTTCAAGACATACTCAACACAAAGATTTACTCTCCTAACAGGGCAACCAGCTAGCTCTGTGGGGGAGAAGAGACTTAAACTTGGAGAAAAAGCCTTGGCTGCCAAAAAGCGATGATGACTAACAGCTGAAACAGACTACCGAGTGTGCTTTTATCTTTCATTCCATGATCTGAAATGGTGAGTCCATGCCTTCTGGACAAATGTCCTGCTAGTCAGTGAGGAGTGGTATATTGAGGAGAAGTTCTGAGAAAGAGCAAGAACCCACAAGTTCTCTGCTACTCTACACAATACAAAGCCATGTAACCACTTCAGGTACAAAGTACTTGTCCAAGCTGTAGCAAGCCAGGCTTTTAGAGTGACCACTCCCCATTCACCCTCTCTTTCTTCCATCACAGAACTCAGCCAATGCACAGTACAGAAAGAAGCAAGGGAAATATTTGCTTCCCTGATCTATAGAGTATCAAGGTTGAACAAATTAATAGTCTTCTTGCACAAGTCTTACGCACTCACATTTTTTTCCATGAAAAGGGAGTTACTAAGTGTTCAGATTGCACAGAATAATTCTTGCAACTTGAAGTTTTAAATTGCAGATTTTGTGGGGTTTTACCTATGTTAAAATTGTTAAATAACATAAAATAAATAAATAAAATAACAATTTATTTCTATACCAGAAAAAGCAAGAACTCCTATAGAAAATCTGGAATATATTAGAGAAGGCTAAAGCTCTGCAAAGAAATATCTGGCAGCTTAGGTCTCTACCTGGATGTCCTCGTTCCTTTGGGATGCCAAAAGAATTACACGGGGGACAAGGAATTTCTCCTTATTTGCATAAAAATGTGGTGGAAGACACTACTTTTTCAGGATCAGCACACTGATAGATGAAAAGCTAACTCAGTTTTGGTATCAGAAAAAATTATTACAAGAGTGGAAGCAAATAAAGTTTCTAAGTATGACTGTCTCTGAATAGAGGAAACACCCTACTATACCGAATTAAGTCATACATTAATCCAGCGTCCCTATCACAAGAAAGGGACTCAGATTTCTGGACCTGACAAAAGACAATTCAGGTCTTATATATGTTAATTTGTTTTGTATCATCTCTATGGAAATCCAGCAATGCATCTAGAGTTGCCAGACTGAATGTCTGAAAGGCATTTTTCATAATACTAAGCCTGTAGTCATGACAGTGCAAAGCATAGCATAAGCCATGCTGCAGGAAAAGGGGGAAGTCACGGAGATCACAGTTCAGTTAATGTTATGGAATGGAAAGTATCATCTCCAGAAGGAAATTAGCATATCAAAGTGTCCATAGGTGTTCCACAGACGGTTGGAACGACAACTCACTCACTTGCTAAAATTTCAAGGGCTAATCAAAGATGCTAATAAAATGTGTTCCTCTAAGCTAATTAACATCAAGGAAAGAAGTGCACAAGCCAAAGAAATTTATCTAAATATAGCAGAATCCTGATATTCTTCAAATATAGTTAGTCAGAAGGCAATCAAAGATTTAGATAAGCCAAGAAGGTGGCATCCTCCTAATGCTCTCACCTGAGTTCTACCCCTAAGCACCAGGCAGAAGAGAAGACAGCCATTCAGAGGCAGTGGTTAAGATGGAGCACCTTACAAGAGTATTTTGTCTTTCTTGGTAGCTCTGTTTCCCATTACATCATTGGAAAAAACCCTTCTGCTCTGCTAATTTAAATAGCCTACTCCATATTGGTATGTTTACTAGGACCAAGGAACAGTCTTAGCATGGGAACTCAGCCACCTATACTGTTAACCATTCCTGAAATTGTTTAGACTTGTTCCAAACAGCACTTTCCCAAATAACTCCTAGCTGCTGTCCAGGAACAAATATCAACCACAAGTAACTCCCAAGAGGTGTTTTAGATGCTACTGCCCCATTTTGGGAGGTAAAAAAGTTTTCTAGCAATGGAAGCAGGCAGTCTTTGGCCTGTTGGCCTCAGAAGTGACAATGATAGACAGTGTTTAATTTTATTAGTACAGATGCAGCCATGGGGGAATGAAGTATAACACTGGATTCAGGGGCTGAAAAACTCTTAAGAGCTGTCGCGGGAAAATACTAACTCTGCTGCCAGGATCATTGAATAATGTGCTAAGACGGAAATCAGTCCATGTTTCAGGTGCTTTGTGTGGGTCCTTGGATATTTGACTTTATTATTTCACAACTACTCTTCAGGCAGAGTCTTTTCTTAAAAGTTCTTAGAACCACCTACCTGAAGCTCACAAGTAAAGTGCAATAACATGAATTTGCTAGGTGTTCCACTGAGAATGGTGTAATCGAGGGATTTAGAGTTGGCACCCTACACTCACAAGAAACTTGTAGACTAGGGAACTCACAGGCATTTCTTATTGTTTGGGACTAAATGCTGTGCTCAATCCCACTAGGGTGAGACAAGGGGATGGTTATAAGAGCCAGAGTGAGCATAGGTTCCTCTGGCCTGGGCAGAAGTTTCCATGCTCTAACAGGATTACCAGCCGTGACAGCCAAGAAGCAGAAAGTTCTACAGTTTACTCCAGCATGCAGTCGTGAAAGACCTGAAGACCCACAACTGATCTCATTGCTGGACCCGAGGTCTAAAATCCTATGCAGAATAAGGTCTTTGTGTGTCACTTGGTCTTAACTCCTGTCACATCTACAAGGCAAACAAAAGAACCAGTCCTGAAAAGGATTCAATCTCAGGGACGTGAATAAGGATATAGACTCAGGCCCCAGCACCTTCCTCCATACAGGAGTTTTACAGCACTGCTTGCTAAGCTTTTAATCTGAGACTGTATTCCTCTCAAAGAAAAGACATAGAGAAAATATTTGTACTGCCTACACATAAAGTTCTTGCCTTTAAGTGTGTTTTACAGACAAACATTAAAAATGCATTAATTAAAAAGGTTTCTTGTAACCTTCATTAGTCCTTCTCAGTGAAACTAGTGGCAGTTAATTCTTTTGCTTTAATTGATGGATATTGAAATGCCAGTATACAAAAAAATATACTGGCTTTTATGCCAGAACATTTAAAAAAAAAAAAAAAAGAAATGCAATACTTTTGCATATATCATAAATCTATTTATTTCTCTTAAGAATTTTTAAAATATAATGGCCAACTCTTATTACCACTGAAAACAATACAGCTCCCAAAGTTCTCATTATCTCAAGCTGCAGGATCTCCACCATTACAATTCTGCTCTAATGAATGTCCACAAGTATGCTAAGAGTTGTTCAGAAATAGTATTTTAAAATAAAAATAAAGAACCGCAGGCCAGGTAAATCATCATAACCATTTCAAAGAGGAGTGACTTGAGTAGTCAGTAAGACTACAGAAGTAGCATCTAGTGCTGCATGACATGGATACGCCAGCTTCCAAGTTAATTGCCTGTAAACAATCCTAAAGGTTTTTTTCACCATTTTCTTCCAGCTCAGCTGAAAAACTGATAACCATGCATAATACATACATAATGTTAGTTTCACATATCTGCCCAGAAGCTTCATGATGGTTTTTAAAAAGAGCAGGACTCCCCCAATCAAAAAAACCCAACAGCAACAGAAAAACAAACCAAACACCAAACCTTAATTTCATTCAAGACATATCTTTCTGCAGTACCAGCAAGTGTATCTACACTTCTTCCCACTTCAACATATTTAATTGTTAAGCATGCCAACTCCCTCATCTTTAAATTAAGAAATTTAAATTAAGAAATTAAGAAATTAAGAGTTGCACAACAGCACCAAAGTCTACCCACAAGAAATGCTGCCCTTCATTTCAGTACGGTCCAAGGTATGTGTGTCCTCACTGATGCCCTTGTTCTTTCCTCAGTGAGGGTTCTGTCTTATGCATTGTCAAATGCATCTTGGTCAGGCATTTCCTATGACAAACAAGCCAGGCTGGCTGCTACTAGGGCCATTGCTGTTCCACTGACATGTGGCCTAACAAAACCAAACGTTAAAATCAAAGACGTTCCAGAAGTCAAGGCAAAGGTCGATGAGATTGCTGTTCATTTATGCAGGTTTCCAACAGATTCTGTGTTGGAAGATGGAGAAAGACACTTCAAAGGGAGGTGTAGGTGGGACTGTCACCAATAAAAATCATTTTCTAGAAGGGGAATGAAGTTCGAGGGGTGGAGGCTGGGGGGGGGCGATAATGTCATATGTGAAAATAGTCTTACCAAAGGTACATGGCTTTTGCTAGTACACAGTTGCACATGCCTCCTCTCACCCCCCTGCCCCTGGCCTCCTCCAGAGATTTAGCATAGCAAGACGTTTACATGGTTTAAATAAGCTCAGAAGGCTACAAGCATCTGTTTCCCACAGATGGACCACGACAAAGGGCAAGGTAGTAAAAACTCTGCCTGTCATCAACACACATTCCTTCAGCTCTATGTGGATTTTGGTTCTCTTCCACCCAACTCTAACCCACATCTATAGGACTGAGTCCAGTTTGGGGTAAGGAAAAACAAACACCGGCTATACGCAAAATTGCCAAAATGAACCTATTTTGGAGCATATATGGGTGCAAGATTTGTCTTTTGCTGGAAGCTATATGGTAAAAAATTACAACATGAAATAATTAACACATTAAAGTCATGTATGATGTTGGTAGCTCTTTTGCAATGCCCTTTACTGTGAGGAAAGGTCATCCTCTGAATATTTAGTTCACCTGCTTTCCAACACAAATCCTTCCAGTAGCCATATAGCAAGCTTACTGCAGTATTCACAGACTTCACTGGCAGTAATGCAAAATCATAATACAGAGGACTTGGACAAACCTAATGACAGTGATCAAAACTGTGCTATCTTTGGCTAGCTGGATTTCTTGTCCGCAAGCTCTTGAGCAGGTATTCCTGATTTGGGGGATAAGAACGAAAAATGTGGCACTAGTTCATTTTAGGTACAAGGCTTCAAGAAAGTATACAAATAGATTAAAAAAAAAGAAGCAACTTTCTCAGCAGAATTATTTTCATCACTTCCTACACACACTCAAAGCTAATCTATCCTGTCAACTCACCTGCTTTTTTTGTTTCCCTGACTGGATAAAATAACACAGCTAGGCTATTCTTTCCTCCCACCAACTCATCCAATATTCCTGGATGTTATTTTAGGTGTAAGTTTCATTTATTATCTGAAGTAATAAGCATAAATCCAGTTTTAAGGAAAATGCAGTATCGTATCAGTCTATTGCATAGATTCTGTGTGCTCCATCTGCACGTGCAATCTGCTTCTATATTTTCAGCCAGCTTGCATGGGTAGATTAATGTGTACAATTAGAAAGCAACCTCACAGGCATTCAATAAACTGCCTTCATTATTACACTCAAGAGAGTCCCTTTGGATGTCTATAAAAGCCTAGTTTTCTGCCTGTTAGCTAAATAATTGACAACGCTTAAAATAATCAGGAGCAAATGAACAAAACAAAGACAATTGTGGTGAAAAGAAGCAAACAAAAGATTCTCAAGGCTGCAAACCCTTTTTGTGTGCACTCTTTTTCATTCTCTCTAGCAACCTATATTAAAAGTCTGGTCAGGTTTACACTTGTACTTCTGCGGGGAAAATCTGTTGCCAGCCTGCTGTTTGAACCACACATCATAGGGGACTGAAAACTGGCAAGGACACTTGTATTTATCCTGTAAAAATAGATAAATAAATAAAAATTCTGTTTTGATTCAGGTTTTATTCTCTTGCATTTTATGACTTTTGAGAAAACTGCTTTGGCAGGCAAGTGTATATCAACTTGGTTTGCTGAACCTGCTGCATTGTGCTTGGAATATGCACTTACAGGCACTCTGGCAAATTCTGTTTCCAGCTCCAAATCCTGAGCAAAATATATTGAGTGTGCACATGTACTCAAATGCAACAGTGCCAAGAATTTTTACAGGAGTACAACCCTCACAAAAACAGAGGCATGAATATGTAACAAAGGGAAGGATGAAGTGACACAACAGTCATCATGTACTATTAGAAAGTAACCCTATGTTCTAAACTGCTTTACCCATTACACAAATAAGTAGATGACTATTAGATAAACAGTGGATGACATCCAACACAACAGTTTTTGGAAAGTAGAATACAAATTAAATAAAAGTATCTTACTAGAAATCTGGGCTTGAACTGTATGGTGAGATACCCTAGAGTTTACACAGCTGCACAACTGAGAAAAGTAAGTAATGAGATACCCATCCTCATTGCTGTTTAAATGACAACGTACGAACTAAAGATGGATGTCCTCAAAAAAGAATGTCTTCTTTGTTTCCATTTGGAAAGATGGACAGTCAGTTCCTCCCTCACATGGATTAGCAATTGCAAAGTATGGACTATACAAGCCTTCACTATCTTTTCACGCATCCTGACAGAAACACAGGACCACAATGCAAAATGCATCCAAGATACCGTAACTCAGAATGGACTCCATTTCATGGGTAAGTAGTTTCCGGTAGAAATTCAACACATGCACCCCATTTTGTAAATTTGGCATTTGCAGGGACAGAACCACAGCAACATTATCACCAACAAATCCCTCGTGTTTTTTCTCTGTTAGCACAAACTGTAGCAATCACTTCCTCATATGCAGCAACTTCTTCATCCCAAAGTCCAAAGAAGCTTACAAGGCTTTCAAAACATAGGAAATAACTGTATTCTGTAGACAGCAAAAAAAGTTGCAGACTGTTTTTCTTTTAGCACTTCATGTTAGACCCTCTGACAAGAACTTAATCAGAAATACAGAATTCTAGACAGCATCATACTTTATTAGAGTATGTTAATGACATGAGAATCTTAAGTGCCTTTCCTTATCAAATAGAAGCGGCACTTCATGCAGGAGAGGTACTGATTGGTCTGTACCCCTTGGAGGCTGATATGGCTAGAGGTGGTGATCAATTTTAAAAGGTTTTCCAGCTAATGAGAGTGCTGGTAGGCATTGATCTCCTCAGGAAAATTGTGATGTTGCAGCTACAGATCTTACAGAGGACAGATTAACAAGGGAACTTATCTTTTGAAATGGCTCTACAGGCCATGGTTTTGCAGAGGTCACTGCTTTATACACAGCACATGACCTTCCTTCCCCCATCTCCCAGCAAGCAGAGAAGGAGATCAAAATACTCTAGCAGAAACAGCAAGGAAAGGGGCACAACCTCGCGTTTGTTCTCTTCGCCTCCAGACAAACAGTATTAGATGATGCAAGTAATGAGTCACTCATTTTTGCATAGTAGGTCTTTTTTTTTTTGCATAGGATATCTTTAAATACCAAGCATTTCTATGTGAACGTGCAGTACTTCACAAAATCTGAAATGTCACACAGAATCTTTCCATTACTCCAGGATGCTTTGCTCCATAATGTCAGTGTATGTCAGCAATGCATCCTCAGCAACATCCAGTGACACAGATGCCCCTTCCTCTGCTCACCAGAGGATTCCTTCAGACCAGGGAAGACACTAGTGTCACTCTATATGTTGGGGAATACATTCAGTGCAGATAGCTCGCTGTGCAGCTGCAGTGCAAGCTGCAGGTTGAGATCTGGGAGGCAGGAGCCCCAGCCGGAGGCAAGAGGCCATGAACTGCTGACATTTGCGTGGAAAAGGGTATGGAGACCTGTTGTTTGGCCAGGGCATCTGACACTTAGAGACATCACAGGAGCCAAGGATCCCCAGACTTCCCTGCCCCTAGACTGTGATGGTATAAGAGCCCAGCAGTTCCTTTGTTCAGGGTCTTTTCTCAGAGGCACCTGAGGTCAAGCTGATATTTTGTTTTTTAGTTATTACATCATGATTAAATTATTTTAAGGATCTGGACGTCTGAGACAGTGCTATGAGAAGCGTGGGGTCAAGCTGGTAAGGAACCCTGGTCTGACTGTGTGAGTTGGGGAGTGGAGCTGTGAAGGTGCTTTGGTCCCAGATCAGGTGGTGCAAGAGTGACTGGCTGCCAGAGTAACTCCTGGATGGCTGGACAGGGAAGTTTCCTTAACACTGTACAGCATGGAAGGTTTTTGCTTAACCAAAATTGCATTCACTGCAGGTAGTTTTTCAGTTTACTTCCTCCAGGAGCAGTAGCTGCAGGGCCCTTCTGTGTACGTTCAATACCTGGTCCATACAAAGAACGTTCTGATAGTTTAGCATAATCTCAAGCAATGGAGCTCGACAGTCCATCTTCCCCTTCAGTTTCATCAGTCAATTGGTTTCCAAAGATGAATACTCACAAGCCTTTCCTTAATCAGTGGACAGAACAGCTGCCAGCCAGTCTACTTCTCAGTGCCCAGGCAGCCAGAGCTCTTGCACCACCTGAGGACTACCTGACTGCCCACATAGAATAATTTAGGTTGGAAAAGGCCTCTGCGATCATCATGTCCAACTCTTAAGCCAGCACTGATAAGTCCAGCACTAAATCATGTCACTAAGCATGACATCTGTATGTCTTTTAAATACTTCCAGGGATGGTGACGCAATCACTTCTCTGGGGCAACCTGTTCCAATGCTTGACCACCCTTTTGGTGAAGAAATTTTCCACTTGTAGCCATTTTCACTTGTCCTATGTTTCAGAGGGTTTGGGCCTGCTTTTGACAAAACCAAACTTACTTTTAATGGAAAAAAAGGACCTTGCACTGCAAAGACCTGATGTGTCTGTTGTTCATTCAGGCTCAAAGAGAATGAAAGTGTCTAGTCTGTCAGAAACAGGCAAAGATCTAAAGTTGTGCAGGGTCTTCAGAAATCCTGAGGAATCAAGGTGTGTTTGGGGAAATCCACACCAGGACAAACAACAAGCAAAACATCAATATCTAGAGACAAATGCTGACAATGTATTAAAGGAAAGAGCTGTGCCTGAAGCCAAATGGGAAGAAACAAAAGAAAATACAAGAAAGGCTGAGACAAGTGACAAAGCACTAAAATATCTATGCATTAGAGGACAGAGTCTGGGCAAATGGTGAAGAAACTGGAGCTACCAATATGGGAAAAAAGTGACTCCCCTAAAGGTCACAGAGGAGGAAAAAGCAATCAGTCAGGCTAAACATACAGGTGAGCAATTTCAGAAGCCTAAGATAAAAAAGGTAAAGGTGACTAAACAGAACTGTGTGCTAATTATGTGATAGAATCAGTTTGGACCAGTTAAAAATAAATAAATAGGATAGAGTGAATGGGCAAGGCAGGAACTTCACTGCCAGTGGAATTAATTATGCCTGGACTTAAGCTGTATCTAAATCTGACATTAAGGAGGTATTTCTGGGAAACAGGTCTTCAAAACAAATCTCTACATTTAAGTATGCTAAATATAGGAAGTCCTTATTATTACCATGAGGGTTAGATTTCTTTACAAGTCAATAAAATAAATGGGTGGATACGTAATTTAGATCCTGTTTCAATAATTAGTCTTGGATTGAATGATCACCTATTGATTCAGTTAGAGACAGAAAGCATGAAGTCATTCTATAATTCACAGCTTTCATTTCAAAGTGTATGTTTTAGGAAGCTAAGAGAAATCTACAGCATCAAATTTCTCACAGAAGAAGGTGTGGAGGAGGCTTGGAATATTTCACAGAATCATGAAATCTTCAAGGTTGGAAGGGACCTCCGGATGTCATCTTGTCCAACCCCCTGCTCAAACAGGGCCACCTTGAGACAGCTGGCCAGAACTTTTTAATATCTCCAAGCATGGAGAATCCACAACCACCCTGGATAACATGTGCTCATATTCAGTCATCCTCAGAGTAAAAAAGTGTTTTCTGATGTTCAGTAGAAACCTTCTGTGTGTCAGTTTGTGCTCCTTGTCCTGAAATCAAAACTTTCAAGTCAAAAATTGAAAAAAATAGCAACAGAAGCCAAATCCTTCCTGAACCCTGAATCAGGGGGAAAAAAAAAAAGCAAACAAATAAATAATATTAAATAATAATTAAAAACCCAAACAAACAAACAAGATGGACAACGGATGAGGAATTTTGGGCAATAATTTTCAAATGTTACTTACTAACTTTGATCTTCAAGGAACATCTCTCTTCTTTGCATTTCTTGTTGTCGTTTTTTAACTTCAAGTCTCCGTGCCTACAGCATTAAAACCAGGCAAACATATTTAAGGTTTCCAAGAAATGAGAAACAAACACTGATTGTTTCAATTCCAGTATTTCAATATTCTGGTCTTTAAAAGATCTATGGCAGCAGTCGGGTACAAGAGTGACTAATCTCAAATTCAAAAGTAATCAGATATGACCAAACATCTCCTAGTCAAGAGACCTGTTTAAAACAGAAAATGACATGTTGCTCTTAGTAGATCCATGTACCCAAACCCTGCTGGGAGACCCCTCTTGGAACATTGGTCCTAGTAAGAAGGTAGAGGACCTGAACCACCACACCAAAGCAGATGATAATCGTGAAGCACTGACAGTGCAGTGATAGGAGTGATAGACCTGACCTTCAGGAGCATTAGGTACTGGCCAGTTGAATACATGCTAAGATGGATGAAAGTGGGAGACATTGGTACTTAACCAGCATTATTCTGCCTCAGATACCACATCCAGTGCAAGAGTCAACCAAATCCCTGACACATACAACTCCTTTGAAAATCTGGATACCACAGATGATTAAGTCCTTTAATACAAAATTGCACATAATTTCCAGTGAAAGGATCATATAAAATGCCTGAGACTCAAATTCAAGTAGAATAAAACATTAAAATAAAAGCAAAGAGTAGCAAACTTGCTGCAACAGCAATATGCAGTTCAAGCTAATTTCCAGTCAAAAGAAGGGCAGCCAAATCTTTGTTTAGGCTCGCAGGCTGTAGTTAGTCAAATGTGAAGAGCAGTCCAAAGGCAGATCAGTGTATTAAAAGCACAGATTAGAAGTGTCAACCTGAGATTTCAGCCTGCTTTATTTTGAGAACAAGCTCCCACACTTTAGTTGGGGAGGGGGGTTGTTGCAATAGTTCCCAGCCAAGGATCATGGCAACTTGCATGTGGAGCAAAATACAGACTCAGACTATCACTCTGCTTGTCACCCACCCTCAAAACGAAAAAAAGTAGTTGATTGATAGCCCAGCAACCAGCCAGTCCTCTGAACATAGTGCCCTGGAAATTTCAGACAATACCTTGCAGAAATGAGAAGTGACGTGTAGGTGAGAATGGCTTATTTGGCCAGAGCCCCAAATCAGGGAGAGGACACTCTACCTGGACAGAGCTGGTGTTAAGAACAGGGCTGAAACCCCTAGCTCTATAATCTTCTTCCTTTCCTGCAATCAAAATCATTTCAGAAAAATAACAATTCTACCAGCAGTTACTCAATTACTTTGCTTTCACCGATTTCAGGATGGGCATTTTTTAATTGGGTAAAGAATGACTGTCTGGAAGAGATTTGCAAAACAAGTGCAAATTCCTCCTTCACATGTATTGGATTAAGGAAAAAAAATCCTTTCAGATATTTGCAAATAGGAAAAGAGCCACTATGCTGTGTGACGATATAAACTGCTGCAAGGCAAATGACTCAGAAGTTGATATTTGGAAAAAGGCAGTGGAAAATTAAACAAAAGGAGGAAGATGAATCTCTGAATAAGATATCCTGTTGTTCAGTCATTTGACATGCAGAAACAATGGTAGAATGTATGACGTACTGATGCAATTAAAAAATTTAACCAAACTGCAGTAAGGAGCAGGACTGCACAGTACAGGTAAACTTTGAGAGTGTTTAAGGAATAACTTGTTTGTTCCTAACCACTCCACCCAGAGAGGGATGATTTTTTAGGCAAAAAGAACTCCCACACATTTATGTAAATACAATTTACAGGAAAAGAAAGGAAAGAGATAGAAAGGAAATCTAATCTGGCTTCTGTTATAGTCAAAGGTGATGCTGATACCCTCAGGATACCAGCCGTAGCTTCCAGACTTTTTTCCAACACTGGCCAACATTGCTGGCTGACTCCTTCACCTCTGAAAAAGCATTGGATGTGGGATCTGCCCCTGTATTGCAAGGCTCCTGAAAGTTCAAATCCAAAGCTAATTGGAATTGTTGTGTTCTGGCTCCTAGCTAGAACAACACAGTGATATTAACTTTGGTAAATACAAACCTTCAGTATCATCTCTGACTCCCACTATAAAAAAACCCAAACACATGGAATATCCTACAGCCATTCTACCACCAGAATGGTACCTGAAGAAAACCCCAGCATCCTGAAGTTACTCATTTGTAGCTGATATGACTATTTTTTACTCTGGAAGTTTAGCCTGGGACCCCCTGCTTAGGATGCATACAAGTGGCAGGCAACAGGACTGGAACATTCTCTAACTAATGACAATCAGCAGACGTTGCCAAAGCACTGTACATTTGGCAGCATCTTCAAAAGCAAAGCCAAGAGTGGAACAGCTGTGATACTGAAGGTAAACATGTTGAAAAATATTAGCAGAAGGTCTGTAAAATGCCTGGTTTTAAAAAATTCCCGAAAAAAAGGCCATTCATGCGGATTAACACAGTCAAATTAAAAAGCACGATTTGATAAAGAATGAAATGAAATTACAGCTTATCCTAAATAAGACAGTTTCTAAAGATGACAGGACTGTTACTGTGTGATGTAAGAGCAAAAAGTTGCATGAGGTAAGAGCAAAAAGCTGTATGAAGTAGAATTAAACTGAGCCTTCTCATCTCAAATTGTTTGAATCTTTTAATATTCAGTCAAGACTTAGAGTATACAAGGAAAGGCCAAAGGCAGGGAAACAGCAACAGAAATTTAATGACAGGAAATAGAAATACCCAGGGCACTGGAGTTATCCTATTTTATGTGCAGCACGAATTCCAAAAGTTTAAAAAACCCAAGAAGCCAAATCTCAGCCACTTTCTTATTTTTGGGAGAACTTTGACAGTCCTTTCATCCAAAATACAAAAGGAAATTATGGATTAGTCTGGTCAAAATCTGTGATGTGAAGGGCTACACAAAAGATACCAAACTGTAGATACCTACTACTAATGAGAAATTAATTTAAAAAGTACTTCCCATGTACTTCCACACTTTCTGCAGATCAGACACACATCGCAGCACTGGGGACAAAACAGAAATAGGGAACTTTCTGCTAACGTTACAAATTCTTTTTCAAATTATTTCAGTGAGATCACGCAGAGATCACTACCTTAGAATGCTCAAACTCATGCAGTGTATAGCTATCCCATAAATAAATCAAAGCAGTTCCAGGACAAGCTGCACCTCATGGAGCACGTCGGAGACTTTGGTATCTGTTCACACAAACTGGACCTGTGGAACAGAGAATGAAGAATCTTCCTTCTCTCTGAGAGATGGAGAGAGACAAAGTAGATGCCAAGCGCATTGGTATTCCAGCACCTAATAACCTCATGATTAATTAAAGAATGACAAAGACTGGCAGGTGGACTCCTACAGATGGTAAGGCAGACCTTCCACATTTGGATACTGCTTTGGCAGACACACAGTTTTCTCTGCCCACAAAGACAATGGGAAAGTGGGTGCTGCTTTTTTCTGCAAAATCAGTATGAAAGCAGAAACATAAACACATCCTAGGTTCACAAGCAGCACTGGCCTACAACGTTCTTACAATCAAGGAAGAACTGAGCTGAGTATCAGTATCTGTTCTAGTCATAGCATATTAGTCCATAGGGCTTCACCATTCATGTTTTTTGGCAAAATAGCTTTCCAGCTGTGAAGGTTCCAGGGCTCCTGCTGATAAAGCTGGCTAGCCATTATCTCCCTTCAGACTGTCAGATAATTTGGTTTTTATTGAATGAGTACTAACCTTGAGCAAAAGAAGTGCTGGCCAGCAAGAAAAACGGCTTGTGAATTTGCAGAAAGACATGCTCTCAGCCAATGTACTGCAGGTGCAGTTGAATACAAATCTATCACTTCAAATAAAAAGTTCCTTTCTTGTGGTAACCAAAGCCCAACACTGGTCATACAGTGCCAATTCTTTAAGACCCCTCTCATCCTCAGCTCTTGGGAGCCTTTCATTTGCAGTCAGGGTGAGACAGACAAATTGACACCTTGAAGTGGCTTTCCAGCATGCTCTTCTTAAAAACAAGGTTGAGTTTTTAACACATAATCATCTTCCAAGAAGAAATCTTCATCAGCTCAGTTATTATTGTGGAAGACAATCTGAATAAACAACTTCAAATTAAGAGTTCCCTTTCATGCCCCTTTGTTTTGTTTGATTGCTTTTGGGTATATGTTTATTTAGTCAAATTAGACAGTCTGTTTGGCAAAGATGTTTGCCATTATGTTGCATGCTCCTTTAGAAGAAACTGATAGCTACAGTTTTACTATCTAGAACACCTATAAAGATTTTATAATCTGTGGGAGTGAAGGTAGGGAAATTAAAGAGTATGAAAACCAAACTGACACATGAATATACTTTTTAGGTGTAACTAGAAATTATATATAGCAGCCCTGTAACATTTTTCTTGCCCAATGCCCATGGGCAAACACCATATATTAAATAATTAAACCCCTGTCTACCATTGCTATCATCATTCTATAGCTTCTGGAACTATACATGAGCTGGTAACCATTAATGGCATTTTCCCACGGTAGTATTTAATGCCCCTGTGAGCTATTGTGTACAGGCTTATCCCCAAAGAGTAATACTAACCACTGAAAGACTGAGAACAGCATAACCCTTACCTGGAGGCAATTACAGTTATTTTTGTTTATGCATGCCTTTGTATGTGAACCAGTATTGACTATTTTTTAATTAACTTTCAATATTCAGTTTCTGCACAGAAAATCATTTTTACTGTTGTGGAGACAAAACTTGCAAACCTGAAATCTCCCTTTCTCTCCCTGTTATTGTGGACATCTATATCATGTTTCCGCTCTTTTCTTTTTTCATTTAAATTCAATATTGCATTCTTGAGCACTATTTGATTGCCACCAAGGAGACACAAATGAACTTTTACAGAAGTTTTGCAGCACAAAGGATGAGAAGATGCTTTGTGAGAATAACTAGAGAAAGAAAACAAATGCAAAATCATAAAAGAATTTTGGAAAGTGAGCTATCATTGGTGTCAGTATATGGAGAATATCGGAAGGAAAAGTGCTCTGACACATTAGCAACACACCTGTGTGTGCAAGCCCCAGTGGGGATGGAGGGCCATTTGAATTTCATGTGCTCTCAGCACAACGCAGACAGTCTACACTGAGCTTTTCATGATTTGGATGTCTTTTCCAGCATAACAGGCCAGATTTTCTAGTATTCTTCCTGTATCCACAAGCAGTTATAGATTTCTATAAGGTCTTTGTGTCATCTGCCACAATCCGACCTTATAGAGAAAGCTCACGTCAAAGTGAACCATATAACCTGCATACGCAATGTTACTCCTGACCTTAGCATTCTACCTTTCTGCTAACTCTTCAGGACGGATGCAACCGAAAGGCTGGAGTTTCTGAAGAGCCAAAGGAACACTCAAGCTCTAAAGAACACCAGGTCAGACTTAGTCAGCTATAGAGAGGCAAAGGACTGGATTTCCTAGTTCCTTGATGCCATCGTGGGTTACCACTTAATTTAATTAGCCTGTTCCATGTAGTTCAGCAAAATCAAGCATTAAGACATGAACTCTGTTATATGGCTCTAACTCTGCAATAACCAGGTTTACCTTTTCTCTCTGAATTGTTTTCTTTTTCAGGATTTCAGCTTCTTCAGCTGCCTTTTTTGCTTTTACATATTCTTCTCTCTTGTGCTGCATGACATAAACATACAAAGTTACTTTACATATGTATTTATACAAGGAATGCATAAGGTAACTTGACTCCTGTACTGTATATCTTTCAAATCTAAAGTGCATTTGGGGAAAGTTTCCAAAATTTTTTCCTTAAAATGAGACGCTAAATAATGCAGGCTGTGCAACAGCTACTCCAATATTGGCTTTAGGAAGGCTGAGAAATCTAAGATGGATAAATGGGCATCCATGCAAGGAATCACACAGCTGATTGATAACTTACAAGCATTTATACCTCTTATAACAGGAACAACATTTCCACATAAGTACAGGTTAGGGTGGTACATTGATCAATTAGTTGATGTGTCGGCAGCATGCCGAAAGATACAACTAGGCATATAAGTGGCTTTACAACCGTACTGGTTATAGTTTTCTATATCATCTGTGAGACAGATTGCTACATATTTATGGATTGATTTCATATTTTCTTTGGTGCAGAACATTTGTTTCTCATTTCCTGCTGCTTCTTTCAGGTTTCATGACTTTCTTCTGCCAAGCAACTCTGAGTTCATTTTATAGTCATATGAAATACTTCATGAAAAGCTTTCTTTTGAATTCTAAAAACAAACAAACAAATTTATTCTTACCAACCTTTTGCTGGTATTTAGATTGCATGAGCATCATTTGCTGTTTTTGCCTTGCTTGAGCCTCTGATTCCTTTCCACCTTAAAAAAACCCAAACACATAAATTGCATTTTTATGAACATTTTAACTGCAAATACAAGTCATTTTGGAACACAGCAATATAACAGATTGGATGTATGCATATACAGGAAATTTTTCATAATTACAGTAACTGTCTGATATTAAAGAGAACAGATAGGAGACCTTTTTGATAATTTTATTCATCCATCAAAAGCACTTGCTTATTATTTACAGAGCATCCACTGTATCACCCACTCTACCAACAAATATGTCCCTACAGTATATGATCAGTTTACTGAGGAACTATTCCATTTTCAGAAAATCAGTCATGCTTTGCAGGTGAGTTTTCATTTTCAGATCTAACTATCCACACCTTTGCTCAGTTTTGTCACACACATACAGAGTCAGAAATTCTACCAAAAAGTTTATCTTTTATCAAATTTAGGATCTTGGACTCTGCCAGGTCTAATGGGACACTATCACTTTAATATTTTCTAAGTAATGTTTTGGCACTTGAAGAAGAATGCTCTTTCTGAAATGGAAGTCAAGACCTTTTCCCACAGACCTCACATTCATATTCAGGTAGCAGAAGGTGTCCTTATTCAAAGGCATGGCCTCTCTTTTGAGAACATCTAAAGCTCTGGCCATGATGTTCAGCATTCAGTAAAAACAAACAACTCACAAACAAAACAAACAAAAAACCAAACACATAAATAACTTGATACTAGGACTTAAGGGATGGAGGACTTTGATTTTATTATTCTGCTCTACTATTTTCCAAAGTATTTTCTTGCTTTGGGAGAGGAAATAATTCATTCTGTCAGTTGTCATGAAAATCAACAGCAGGTCTTACTCCATTCAGAGGATAGGGGCTGTATTTTCCCCTGGTGTTTAAATGAGAAATTCTCCTCTATATGCCTCCTAATTCTATAGAAGCAGTTGCACCACTCTGTGCAACCTGAGCTGTCTGATATCCTGGGCTGCATCAAAAGCAGCACGACCAGCAGGACAGGGGAGGTGATTCTGCCCCGCTTCTCCACTCTTGTGAGATCTCATCTGGAGTGTTGCGTCCAGCCCTGGAGTCCCCAGTGCAAGAAGGAGATGGACCTGCTGGAGTGAGTCCATAGGAGGGCCTCGAAGATGGTCAGAGGGCTGGAGCACCTCTCCTATGAAGATAGGCTGAGAGAGCTGGGGTTGTTCAGCCTGGAGAGGAGAAGGCTCCAAGGGGACCTCCTAGAAGCCTTTTAGTACCTTAAGGGGGGCTAAAAGAAAGCTGGGGCATGTAGTGATAGGACAAGGAGGAGTGGCTTTAAACCAAAAGAAGAGAGATTTAGATTGAATATAATGAAGACATTTTTCCCTATGGGGGTGGTGAAGCACTGGCACAGGTTGCCCAGAGAAGTTGTGGATGTTCCACCCCTGGCAGTGTTTGAGGCCAGGTTCGATGAGGCTTTGAGTAACCTGGTCTAGTGGGTGGCACCACTGCCCATGGCAGGGGGGTTGGAAATACATGATATTTAAGGTTCCTTCATACCCAAGCCATTCTATGAAATGTAAGACAAATATACTAGATCTTTCAGAAGGGATCACTCTTCTCTAAAGGTAGCTTTCTCCACTTACTAATGGAAGGTAACTAATCTTTAGGTGCTTCTGTGAGGTTCAGTGAATGGGAGATCAATTCCCTAAGT
Source organism: Pseudotriccus pelzelni (assembly GCA_035584735.1). Classification (NCBI taxonomy): domain Eukaryota; kingdom Metazoa; phylum Chordata; class Aves; order Passeriformes; family Tyrannidae; genus Pseudotriccus; species Pseudotriccus pelzelni. The sequence continues at coordinate 55,609,634 of JAWMRA010000001.1, read as the reverse complement.
GTGGCAACACTTCTACACACAGAAACAAATCTGCAGGATAAGTTCTCAAAAAAGACTGGCCATGCAGTATTCAGGCAACAAGCTTAGAGCAGCAATAAGCATACAGCTAGCATTGAGTGGAGTGACTCCTTCACAGGTCTAGAAAATAAAATGGCTACTAAACAAGTTTTTAAACCTTTTGGATGCTTGATCTCTCTTTTCTAGCCTTTTATTGGCAACATTTCTTGTGTGCATTGTACCTTCTTTGCATGTAGTGATGAGCATCATCTCTAAACAAATATTTTTCTGATGATTTTTAGCTACAGCCTATAGCCTTTCAACCAGGTTTAATTCATTCAAGGCTTGGCTGTAATGTGTCAAATGTTTTGCTGAAGTCAGAGTATGTAGAGACTGGCAGTATATGATATGATCAAAAAAGTGACCATTGCATTTATCAGGCATGAATTGTTGCTTCACTCATTGCTTATGGAGGAGGGTCTTTCGTTGCTCTCATCTCTCCATGGTGCCTGAAAGTTTGCCAGTTAAATATTACAGAGCTTAAATCCAGAATACTTATTTCCCTATGGAAAGCACAAGTGTAAGAAAGTTCAAGAATTCTCTGGTGATTTGGACTAGATGTGTAATCTCTTAAAATCACTCTGAGAAAACAACACATGATACTTTTTTACCTTAATGAGTACCTACAGCGGCGAAATTAGAGATGCCACTTATATTTTTTCTCCTTCCTTGAGCTCTCTTCAGCTCCAAATTTGTTCCTGTGGGAATGATAAGATCTAATAATCCTTGCACATTATCTCTTTTCAGAGGCACTGAACATAATGCCTGTGTCTCAGTCTCCAGAAGTATAAGTTGCAGCTAGACAATGACTGAAGGGATCGCATTTTCTTATTTTTTTGCCCTCTTAATTTTCTTCTTCCTCAAGAAAGTTTTAAAATGCTATGGGGGCCAGAAGAAGGTAAGACTCCCCACAAACAGTCACTACAGCTTTAACACCACATGCTCAGTCACGCAGCCAACCTGCACACATTCTGCATAGACACCATACGTCAAATTTCTGTTTAGAGATTTCACTTTCTTCAGAAAAAACCTCTGTGATTCTTTTGTGACAGAAGCATGTCTTCTAGGAACTGGTCACAAGCAAGAAGCAGATATTATGCATGAATTCACAAAGACCATGTCTGGCCACGTGACTGCACGTGATGGTAGGAATACAGGGCATTACCACCACAGCAAACTGACTCAGGCTGCAGGGCAGAATATGTGGGAGCAGTCACCTTGATCTAAAAACCAAGTCTGGATTGGATCAGTTCAAATTCCTCTATCTCCCACTTGCTATCTATTTTTATACATGTTATCTCACTGCAAACTTATCATGTGTAGTATGGCAAAGGGAGAACTTAATTTGCAGGTCAAGGTAGCCAATAGCCTGCACCGTGCAACCCAAATTCTCCTATGATAGCCAAGGGAAGGAGGGGCAGCTCTAGGTTTATAAAACTAATAAAGGCATCATTATAATAATTCAATTTGCTAGAATTAATTTTGCCTTTTATTAGTCAGTTTCTCAAGGTCATCCCATCATGTTCTATACAGATGATGCTTTAAAGCTGTCTTGTCAGCAAGTTTCATCAGCTCTGTCCTAGTTTTTGTGCCAAAGACATTAAGGAAAGATACTGAAACAAGATAGGTCTGAAGACTGGTACTTGAAAAACACTTCTAATAACATTCCTCTTGCTTCAGCACAATCTGCACTTCTATTCTCTGAACAAGATTTGTTTTGGGTTGAGTTGCTTTGTTTTTGTCTTCTAATTCTTTTTTAAAGTAACTCTGAAATATTACTAAATTAAATATTTTGTAGTGGTTGCAACAGAAGAGGTCTCCTACAGTTTCTCTCACCTGTCTAGAAAAGATGTTGATTATTGTCATGGGTTTGCCTAGGGGGACAATTTTTTACCACACCCCCCACAAATTGCTCTAAGGTGAGAGAAGTTTATGCAGACAAAGAGATCCGATTG
>JAWMRA010000001.1:55590541-55601113 GCA_035584735.1 Pseudotriccus pelzelni | reverse complement strand
CCCCCCCCCCCCCCCCCCCCCCCCCCCCCCCCCCCCCCCCCCCCCCCCCCAAACAAAAATGACAAACAAACCAAAAGACAAGTAGGAACCTTCTATGATTTTTCAAACAGACAGAAAAGTAATGCGATTATAAATACCTATATTACAACACATCATTGTGGTCTAACCCCAGCCAGCAACTAAGCATCACAGAGCTGCTCACTCACTCCCCCCTGGTGGGACAGGGGAGAGAATTAGAAGGGTTAAAGTGAGAAAAGTTGTGGGTTGAGATAAAACAGTTTAATAGGTAAAGCAAAAGCTGTGCACACAAGCAAAGCAGAACAAAGAATTTATTCACTGCTTCCCATGGACAGGCAGGTGTTCAGCCATCCCCAGGAAAGCAGGGCTCCATCACACATAATGTGTGACTTGGGAAGACAAATGCCATCACTCTGAACATCTCCCCCCTTCCTTCTTCCTCCTCCAGCTTTACATACTGAGCATGATGCCATATGTTATGGGATATCACTTTGGTCAGTTGGGATCAGTCCCAACAGTGTTCCCTGCCAAATTCCCATGCACCCTCAATCCACTCACTGGTGGGGTGGGATGAGAGGCAGAAAAGGCCCTGACACTGTGTCAGCACTGCTCAGCAGTAATGAAAACATCTCTGTGTTATCAACAGTTTTGGTCACAAATCCAAACCATGGCCCCATAGCAGCCACTGTGAAATAAACTCTAGTCCAACCAAACCCAGCACATATATATAGAGAGATATGTCAGGAGAAACATGCAACACAGTCATAGAAAATCTGCAGTGATATCAGTGATCAGAAACACAAGAAACACCATGCCTGCGATCCTAAATTTTAAATCCTGTGTGTAAGTTTACTTATCTAACTAGCACCACTCAAGGACATCCTCTCAATGCTTTCGGGGCATTGACCATAGAAACTTTTGTTCTACTTTCTTCAAAGGTTTGTATAAAATAGTTTATCTCTAAAACTGAAAAACCACATGAGAACTGTGGTTCACCAGTAATATTTTTTGTAGAGCCATGCTCTTCAGTTTTTTTTCAAGTCCACTCCAGTCATCTACCACTGGAGAGCTTTCCAAATGATGTGTGAAATAGTTTAAAGAGTTACAAAAGTAATGGCTGTTATAAACTATTTCCAGTTCCACTGTGTTTTATACTGCAAGTGCATTGATACATGAATGCCACAGAGCTTAAAGCTAAATACCTTGCTCTGCTAGGCAAAGTTCTCTGTGTAAGAGAATGTAGAAACCGAGAATGTAGTTGGAGAGCAACACAAATGACTAAAGCTTGGGAAGAAGACCAAGAAAGATTGAGTCTAGAGGAGGGACTCAGGGGAAGATATGGGTGAAATACTGCATTAAATAGTATGCTAAGACCGAATTTAAAATGGAAAAGAGACCAAACTCCAAAGACAACGGTTGAATTTCCTTCAAAGGTACGCTAAGCTGATTTTTGCATTCATTTATCAGAAATTGTTTTAAGAGCTGTCAAGTCCATGGCACCACAAAGTATTGTTTTCACCAAGGCTCCTCTGCCTGATGGAGCAGCCATATGCTGCTGAGTACCATGGAAGCTGCCAAATCAGAGGACTACAAGTTGCCAAATCCCAACAAGCAGGCAACTGTCCTGTAGGTAACCCTATTTTGCAATGCGCACATGGCCAGATGCTAACGACAACTGACAGCCACAGTTCTAGACCTCAGTTGAGCAATATGCTCTGTGTCCCAGCAGTGCCTTAAGCAGAGCTCTGGGAGGGTGTGCAAACCTTGCATGCAGGCTTGGGGCTCTGGCTTTCCACCTTTATCATCAGCAGCATCATCTTAGCAGTTTGCAGCTCAGAGACAAAACTGAATTATTCGGGCTTAGCATTCACACCGTTGTGTGCGTGTGCTCTTAGCATGAGAGGCAGAAAATGAACTGCATTAGAAGGAAATGTTTATCCTAAAAGTCTGTGTCCGTGGATTTTATCCTATGTTTGTCACAGGTCAGGAATGCACTTAATTACCACAGTTCAGATGATGGCTGGAAGCTTATTAAGCCAGAGTAACTCACTTCTGTATCTGGTCCCTCTGGTTAGCTAAAGCTCTCACTAGAATTGCCAACATTTTTGACATTTTGAGGCTTTGGGATAAAGCAAAGAGTTAAATCCTGAAGAAGTGAAAGAGGGAAAGAGTGAGAAGTGAAACAGCAGCAGAGAGAGGTCCACGAGAAAGTATAAGTCAGAAATCCACAGGAAAGAAACAGACCCCAGGTTCTGCTTTAACCCACATGATTGCAGAAAAATTCCTTAAGTTAAAATTTGGTCTAAAGACTAAAAATGAAAATCGGAACTGAATTTCCAAGAGTTTAGATGGAGCTCAGACTCAGTAGCTTGTTCTGGTTTTACCACATGAGAAGGATGTGTTTCAGCCAGCACCTTGTTTTGGATGATCTCAATAAGGTTCTAAAGCTCCAAGGAAACTGCCACAGTGATGGAACAAATCAGGGAGACAAGAGGTAGCTCTCAGCCCAAACTTGGCCCACAGCACAGCTTTCTGTCTCCTCTGTGAAACGCTAATGTGCCATTAGTCAGCCTATGCTTGTGGTCAGATTACACCAAAGGGGAAGAACTCACTGTGGTGTGTTATAGATTAGCATCACACCCAGCAAAGCCTATGAAGTCAGACACAGCCATGCTTATGCTGTCCACAGGTCCTAAAGCAGCTAAGTTATCTCAGTGCACCACAGTGTCAGGGATGCAGCCAGCATGCCAGAGCCAGCTGGAGCACCTGGTAATCACTAGCTGTGAGAAGCATGGAGCATCCATTCATGGGCAGGCCAGACGCTGGGCTTGGCAACACCAAGCGCTGAGCCAGGCTATCCCCTGCAGAGGCGTCCATGTGTTGCAAGTCAGTCTTGCCAGCATTCCTGGAGAGCTCAGCAGGTCAGATGCTGTATCACATGAAGATTAGGATTTAAGCTAGTGGCATGTTCATCTCTGCTTCCCCTCTCTTTTCAACAATGTATCTCCTCCTCCGCTGCCTCTGAATCAGAGAATTTGTCCTTTCATTGCCGCTGCCCAAACACAGCGCTCACCCATAAATTCCCCATCCATAACCTCATCAGAGCTCCTCATCCAGTTATCCATCAAAGGAACATGTCAGGGCTTGTGCAAATCAAGCTCTTCCAAAAAAAACTTCTAATACAGGAACTGGAGGGACTTCCTCCCCTCCTCCAAGCATTATAAGGAACACAGCGACTCCCACACCCAGACAAACACTATAATTATTGTCTTACATAGACCTGCAACCAAACACTTGGCTGGCGAAAGGGCTGGCTGCTGACCACAACAAAGCTGGGCATCTCTGAATCGCCCCAGCGGGCTGTAAAGATTAGTGCATAAGCCTGAAAAACAGAGTTGGGAGATTTCTCCTGTGTAGCAAATACAGAGTTCAACTCTGAACAGATTGTCCATAATTCAAATTACCCTTCTAGCACTCCCACTGGTGGCGGATCAGTGGGCAAAACAAGCATTCTGCTAAGCATCCACCTACAGTTTTGTAATTTTTTTTTTTAAAGAAACTTCAGATCATGAAAGAAAAAAAAATTCAGAACTGCTAAGTATAGTCTATCAGCAAAAGATTGAGAGGTGTTACAACACTATAGATATTTTTTATGGTTTTATTTTCTTTTTAAATTCAGGATGAAGATTGGAAAATGAAGGAAAGGGAGTTATGAATTTGGCTCCAGCAGTCAAAGAATATAATTTCTCGAGTCAAGCATTCTAGCAGCTCTGCTCTCCTTTCACACAAAATGATGAGGGACTGTTACCTGCTGTGTGGCAATGTATCCTCAGGTTTCATTATCTTGAATTTCATTTTTTTAATGGATTTTACCAGAACCAATATTATTCTTGCCAGCTTTAAAGGCACCAAGGACAGACTGCTGAATGGGGGCAGCAATTTCTTTTTCAGGCACTAGCTATACTTTACCCTCTAATTCCCCCACTTTCCTCCACCTTTTCTTCTGTACAGACTTTTGTTTCTGAAAAGATATGAACAGGGGCAATTTGAAAATTCACTTGCTGCAAGTTAATTTCATGGCACTTAGCAGACAAAGTGAAGTAACTTAAATGCAAGCTTATTATTGTAAGCAGTTTCAAGTACTTGTCATCCTGGTGACTTTTTCCTCCATGCCTGAAACCACATTCTATATATAACTGGAGGGGGATGTGCAAAGTGTGATTTCAATTTTGCATTTGAACATGTATTTTTCTTAACTTAATTAGGGCCATTTTATTGTAACTTCTCAGCTTCAACGTATTATACAAGAGCTTTTCTAAAGAAAAATTATCCTCTAATACCAGCTGCCCACCTTGTACTTTTTAATAGTCAAGTTTGAATATCAACTAGTGGATGAGACTGCAATGTGCCATGTCCCACATATATTTCATGTGTCCAGTCTACATGAAAGGTTCCCTGATCCCACCTTAAGATGCTTCTAAGGTATTTTCCCATTCCCAATTCCTCTGACTGATTGAGACTGAGAGTTTGCATGGAATCAAATCACACAAGAGCTTTCAAAGGAAACTCCAGCTCCTGCTTTGCTGGCAGCAAAACCATATCCTGTTTCCAAAAAAAATAGCAAGCAGCACAGAAATTGGAATAGAGACACTCCTTGGCACAGAGGTAACTTACTTGGGCCCCTCATGTTTCCTGTGTTATATGCATTCCAGAAAGCCTTTAATTAATGCCACTCTGCATATTTCTTCTTCTACTGTGACTTCAGCTACCCAACTGCTCTGGTTATCCTGGAGTCTGAAAAACTGGACCATTCTGAGGGTGTCCCAGTATTTTGGTTTTAAAGATCATATTTGAAAGGATTGGTGTCTAAAAGGCTGGGTCAACTTTATCACTGCTAAAATGGTATTTTAATCTGAGATCTTTTTTAAAATGTAACTTGAGATAACAGAACAAAGTAATAATGAATGAAATAATTTTTGTTTTGAGAATAAAGATCTCTCCTTGTCTGCTTCAGTATTTCAGATCCTATCTACCAATTTAATCTGTGTTAGTTAAGGAAATTGCAGTTTAAACATCTTCAACCTGTTCAAATTGACAGCTAGTATCTCCTTCCTTAAGGGAAGGATGCAAACTCCAGCCTTGTTCTCCTCCTTTTTTGAGTATTTGTATCACTCATATTACATGGTTTCTGTTGGAACCTGCCTTTCCCTCATCCCTCTTACTCATTAACTCCATACCAATGCAGACTTTAATTTGTTCATTTGGAATTTAGGAATTAATTCTTTATTAGAACTTTTTGAAGACACAGAGAGAATCTTCTGTATCACATAGCAAAAAATAGCTACCTTTAGCTCTGCAAGCATCATAGAAGATGAAAAAGGGAACAGGGTATAAAATTCATGTTCCCCAAAAGCTTACTTAGTTTCAGGGACTTTTCCATCATCTGGTCAGAATTTGCATGACTATATTTGCCCTGGCCTTAAATCTTGCAGGGAGCTCTAGCTAACCAATTGATAAGTTATTCACCTAAACTATACCAGGAGGTTTGAATCCCAGCCAAAATCTAGGCAAAGACAGTTGTGCAAATGGAAAAACACCCATTATCCTCCTGCCTCCCAAACAAAGACCAAAAAACACCAAACTAACAAACAAAAATCCCAACCAAACATAAAAAAAATGCATACAGCACAAATATGTAAGCAAACCAGGGCTGCTCTCATTCTCTTGTGGATATATGGCACTATGAGGGCAGGGAAGACAGAGGGTCTTTCACATCTGGAAGTGGCAGAAAATAGACTGTACATAAGGAATTTTTGGTTGCTCTGCTGAAAGTCAGTCATCGAAGTGCTGATGGATTTCAAAGGACCCAACTTTCAATAGTCCCTGTACCACTACTACCTAGTAGGCAAGTATTCATGGGTAATCAAAAGCTGCTGATCCGCTGCTTGCCATCACCAGCCTGCCACCTTCTTCACAGCGTGGCTCTACCTTCTTCATCCAGAAAAAAGGGAAAGGAAACCAAAACAGATTGCAGTTCCTGTCAGCTGCCCTTTGAAAGCCATGGGATCAGCACATAACAGTAATAATAGCATTGCATGCACTGTTACTAACAGCTCAGAGAAAGCACATTTGTAGAAAAAGACAAAACAATTAGCTCTGTTCAGGTAAGCCTATTTGTATTGAACATGTGCATAAAATATACAGACACTTCTTTCAGTTTCTATTCTGTACTATATCTGCAAGACACAGCTCACAGAAGCTATCTCCAAATTGTTACTGGAAAACCAGAGATGGACTGAGCACAGATTCCAGTAAAGCACAAAATGAAATTGAGGGCTAAAATTTTATTTTACTTTTGTTGGCATGAAGTTGCTGGAGCTGTTCTATGTCCTTGACTGCATTCAGATCAGTGCTGTAATGCAGCCTATGTCTATCTCTTAAACCAAAGAAAGTATTTTTAGACTTCCCAGAATGAAACATTAGGAGAAAGAGAAAACAGGGAGCTAGAACCAGATTTGAAATTTCACTTCGAAAAACGATGCCAGGAAACAGACCCCTCATACGCCAATATGCAACATACAGAACTGGCCACTGCTGCTGCACAGGGTGTAAGCCATTCCAAAGCCTGCCAGAACAACTCGGGTCCCATGTTGGAAGCACCAAGAAAAGGGCAACATGCTGCTTGTGCACTCAGCCCCATTCACAGGCTCTCTATACAGTATTTCCCCTTTTAAAGGCATACAGCTCAAGCAAGCTGGAGAACAGGCACCCAATGCACATCACATTATCTTAGACAGGCTCCTTGTTACTTACTGCTGCTCTTGTCGTTGTCGGTAGACCGGCGCTTGGCTGCTTTGTTCCTCTCCAGACCTTGTCAGCTTTTGGGTGTTTGTACCCTTCTCTGTTTTGTTGTTGTCATCCAAGGGGTAACCCTGAGAGGAAAACGGAGTACTAGAGCCAGCAGCTGTCCTGTACCTGCTGTCCTCCCTCCATCCTCTAACCCCAGACATTGCTTTGAGAGTGCTTTGCAATGTCAGACACAAGTATTGCTGCTTAGGCTAGGGAAAGACTGAAAACTTTGGAGTTACTACAAACTGGTTTCGATTCCTTGTAAGCCCCGCCCCATCTGGACTTTAATCTGTCAGTTGTGCAAATACATGCGCTGGTTTCTGTGTCATCCTCCAGAGGAAGCTTAAGTTTGATCATCTCAATCACAGCATCTAGGCCTACAGCAGTCACGGAGGGGAGAGTAAAGCGGATCTGTACTAATAAACCAGACAACAACATTTGTGCAGTCTTGGACTAGACTGCTTCAGCAGAAGCATGGCAAGGTCTGGCTGAATGCTGTATTTCTGACAATTTTATACCCCAGCATGTCAAATTTTCCTGTGACAGAGGAAATAACTGCCAGGGGTTTACTGGTTTCTATTTTGCACGATTGTACAAAGAAAGATGGAAACTAAAAACTAGCACTCAGATAAATCCTAAGGCAATGGTCCTGCACAGCTCTAATTCTGCCTTTCGGTTCTGCTCAATTAGAAAACTTCTTTATTTTGACTTTCCTAATTCCACCTGAATAGAGGACTAATACATGATCCACTTATCAAAAATGCAGGTCCTTTCAGTTATCACATCTGACCAGTGGTACTGTATCTACCGGATCTGCAGGGCTGGGATAACTAGCAACCTTCTTAACATCATTAGTAAAATTAAGATGTTTGACAACTTCTAAATCAAGCAAAAAAGAAGTAGTAATGCTACTCCAGCTTAATGCAGCAGAGCTGGGGAAATCCAGCTCCACACATGCAGACTTTTTCACTTTTTGTCCTCAGCTGATCAAGCTGCACTAAAAACACAGTGCTGAAGGGATGATCGTGTGGCCAGGTTTCCTCACCACCCAGACCATCTAGGCCTTACAGCACATCCCACACATGCTGGGGAAGGAGTAAAACAAAATGCCGCATGGAAAGCCAAAGGCTGACTGGTGGTTGTAATGCTCCTTGGGGTACTGTATGGGAGGGACCCTGTCACAAGCAGCACACCTCCCAGAGCTGCCACATCCAGAAAGATGCATCTTCTAGGGCTGCCCCAAGGAGGCAGCATCAATGGTCCATCCCTCCCACCATCCCTCCTAACATGCTCTGCAGCAGGGATCATCTACACTGGTACACAAAACATTCTGCAGAGACTCTGGAGTGCCATGGCAGCGTGTTGTAAAGGGATGAACTGCTGCATAATCCCTTGCACCACTTCTCTTCACAAATAGTTTATGTACAAGGTGCTGGCAAATGAAAGCAAACATCAAGCTTACTCCCTTACATAGAACTTCGGGGTCAATACAGGAGGCACAGAGGCACTAGAAATAGCACAAAAATTATAGCAAAGTCATGTCTGAGGAGTGCAAACATTTGTGTGATAACAGCTGTGCCTACAGACACCCTGTCTGGTAAAAAATCAGCTTCGACATCTGGAGTTTTCTTATCCAAGCAGATTGATGTCTTAATAACTCATATTTAATTACAAAAATTGATTATAATTAATGCGGCCACTGCTGCTGTAACTTCAATCTGCAATGTTATGCAAAGTTCAGATCTAATATCTTTTTCCTGTTGAAGTTTAGAAACTTTTGGCTGAAAACAGTAACTGTAGAATCTAAATACTTCACTTCTATGTTACTCAGAAAAAGAGGGATGTAAAATGAACGTAAGCACTGGAAGCTCAATCACTCACATCTCTTCAATGCTTGTTTTTTTCATCGCTCTCTTGTGGACAATCCAAACTAACTCTCTCCAGGACAGTGTCCAGGCCTGGCTCTAAGGATGGTTCATGCCAAACATGACCCCCCAGAAGGTCAGTAGTAATGACTGTACCAGATTTAACTTTCTCCACCCTAAACATCTCTCCAGCACTGACCCAGCAATCTCTGCATATCAAATGCATCCCACGTGCTTCTTTGTGATACTACACAGTGTACCACTCATCAGCCCTTCAGTTTCATGCCGCTAAAACACAATGCTACAACCCATCCCTCATATTGCTTCAGACACACTGAGCTGAAATATCCCCCAAAATAATAATTAAGTTACAGAGTCACAGCAGTACCACCTAAGGCTCTCAGGACACTAGAAGTTTAAGTAGTAAGGTCATGCATACTGCCTCTACTAGGATCAAGCCAACTACTTAGCTACTTCTAGCTTAGCAGAGGCTTGTCATGGACAGCATATATATGAGTAAGTCTGTGTTAGCTGGATTTAGGAAAAGGATCAGCTTCCAGCCCTACTCTATTCAGTGTTGTAGGTGCTAAGTAAATGCTAAAACATCAGAATGCCAATGTGTTCAACCCCCCGAAACATGCAAAGCCCACCAAATCTCAGCACTTCCCAAATCCTGCATAAGAATTTTATTTCAGTACTTGTGCTTTTCTAGACCCACCAAATACTAGCTGCCTATTCTATCCGATGATTTATGTTTATAGTTGCCTCACATTCCTAACTGGGCCCAATGCTGCAATGGATTGGTCCTTGCTAGCAAGTGAGCACCCACACAGCTGGTGGCTCCCTCCCTCCTCAGCAGTAGGAGAGGGGAGAAAGCAGGAAAAGGAGTGAGAAAATTCATTTGTCAAAATAAAGCTTTTCTTCTGTTGCCTCTAGCTATTAACGTTTTCCCTTCCCCTTCCCCTTTCCTTTCTATTGAGATAACAATGATCTTTCTCTTGTTTTGAGAAAATCCCTCAGTGGACACGTGGAACATACCCTCCCTTACCTGTGCTTTTCAGGATATTACAATAATAAACGAAAATAACTTCTGTAGAGGAACATTCCGTAATGAACCTTTATTTCCAACTCAACAGCACCATGAACTATACCAAAATTAAGAGGAAGTAGATGTCCTTTCTCACTATAAAGGATACTCAGAATCCCAGTCAGCCATGTCATCATTTCTTTGGTAATGTTCAACAGAATAAAACTCTCTTCTATGAAAGAAATAGTATTACAAAATATAAAATTAAAACAATGCAGTGTCTGCTATCTTCCCTTCCCTGAAAACACCTGTTTATTCTTCATTATTGGTTATTATATTATTTTTATATTTGTTATTGGTTATTATGTCACTATTATATTCCTCACTGTTGGTTTTCTTTCCTCAACACAGAGACGTTTCATTAAAAGCTAAGATTTTTATTTAATCCAAGGAAACTAGAAACCTAAAGCCTGAAGAAAAGCATCAAACTGTAGGAAACCTTTGAAAAGACAGCCAGGACAGGTAAGCTTTCCTACAGCCCACTCTCTGTTTTTCCCAGGAGCCAGCAAGTGGTGTCAAGAGGCCTTGATCGCTGGAGAACTGTTTTTTCCTTTGCTGTCAGCATTAAAATACTTAGTCCAACAGCTGAATATGATGCTCAAGGGTTCACATACAAAGTTTTTCCCCAGGACATTTGTTGCAGGAACATGATGGATATGAGCAATTTTGTATTGCATTCTGTAGTTTTATAAACTCTGTTTTAATATAGCTTTATACACACTGTAAACTGTAATTGTTAAGATGGCTGCGAGC
>JAWMRA010000001.1:55554676-55590441 GCA_035584735.1 Pseudotriccus pelzelni | reverse complement strand
CAATTCTTTTAATAAAGCGGACATTTTGCAGATCTTATAGATCGTGTGCATTTGTACCCAAAGCCTCTCCGCCTACAGACATTTTGGCTAAATAGAGAAGACACGCAGCTACAGGGCATATGCATGTAATTGATGATAGGGAACACACCTTGTATTTTAAGGCAATGACAAATGATGGCAAATAGAGGCATATCTATAATTAGCACTGCATATAGAGTTTTTATACCACGATGGCCAAATTGAATTTTTGGAGATGCATTTTAGTTTATGAAGGTTTTTCTGGCTGAGTACTCAACCTTGCTGTACAATTAGTTGTGAACAGAAAACCTTAAACTAGACAAGAATTGTTGAGCTTGACTTTTAAAATACTTGATCTGAAATATGCCTATGGCAAGCAAAATATCTGAGTTCACTGTAGACCGAAACCACAACACATTAATATGAATGAAAGCTGTAGTATCACTTTTAGTTTTGTGCACTTGACAGAAAATGTTCCGCCAGAGCAAGCTTGCTGTGTTGTGAGGACACAGCATTCTGCAGGGTTGATAGAACTAATTGTTACAGCTCAGGATGCTGGAGAAGAGGAATTACTCTGCTCCCTGGAGAGGTAGGTCCAGAAGGAGGGTAAAACGTCAACATTTGGCCAAGATTTATTCTTGTTTAGATTTAGGACTGAAATTTGTCAGGTTCAGCAGAAAGAATGCCATTAGCTTTGACAAGTGCATGTCTGTGTATGTGTTGGGTAATCTATTTAGGAAATGTAAAATGCTGCACACACTTCCCATTTTATTGCAAAAAGCTGAAATTGACGGTACCTGTCAAAAACCATCATCTTCCACTCTCTAAAGGAAAATTGACCCTTGCTTTCTCCACAGTATCCTTCAGCATTATAGCAGGTCCACCTCTCTTTTAGCTAATACCACTTCAGAAAATGGAAGTGGAGACTGAAAATCTAATTGACCCGATGTCCAGAACATGCTGTATTGAGGTCTAGAAGCAGTGCCTGAAGATTATTGCTACATTTAAGGAGTATTCTTATGCCTGGAGGGTGCTATGCATATTTATATTGCTATATAAATAATAGTACATAATAAAGCAGGGCTATTTTAAAGGTCTGATGTTATAAAAACAATCAAGACTACAAATGAATGCTTTATACCATTAAAAATGCCTGCAAGGAACCTATTGCAAAAGGCAAAATTAACTGGTAAAGAATACAAATGCTATCAGAAACAAAGAACTCTAACAATGCTCCAGCATTGTGTCCAGAAGAAAAAAATCCTTGAGAAGTTTAGCAGTATTAAAATACTATTTGCAAGATTCCTGAATAGATCTTTTTCTTAACAGTTTTTAAAGCAGAGGAGACTTACTTAGTCACAAAAAATACCTGAGCCTTTTGGCATATATACCATCTTCTTCAAGGAATAATTGTACTCTTGTAATTCCTGAAGGCCATGATTAGTTCCAGTTTAGGATTTTACATAATATACTACCTTGTGGTACCTAGTCAACCAAAGGTGTCATACAGACAATTATTATAGTATCTAGAAAGAACATTACATTCTTTATTGTTTAATGTTTCCAAATACATTACCTGAAGAAATTAGCAGAAGTCCATAGCTCATACCTCTTTTTGCTTTTACAGTATATTGTGGTAATTAAATATACAAATGCTTGTAGGAGCAACCTCTAATCCTGGTGCAGTGGCTGGGAAGAGTTATTCTTCATTCATTTGTATGTACATCACAATTCAGCAAGGCTCAAGTACTGACTTTACTGGTTTTATATGACATGCCTCATGATTTCCTTGATAACTCTCAATTATACTCTCTCCTCTGCCTGACCTCAGAAACTTTAATCTTCAGTATGAAATTTTGGTCCCTGCCATTCTACTTACACTGGTCAGGTGTTGCATTTACATGTACTTTGGAAATTCTCAGTGGTAAAAGGTAAATCCAAACCACACACACATCCCTTGTTATCAATTTAATGAGATTTAATCTGGTATCTGTTTCTAGATTCTCCTTCGTTCCTGACAAAGATTCTTGCCAGCATTGATCCTGACTGCATCATGGAATACTGTAGCACAGGCTGTTTAGGTAAGTAATTTATAGGAAAAGTATGCAGACAATTAACTAAAGTGGCATAACAAATCTGGACAACATTGCCACACATTAATAGTGACAATATGCTGGAACATACTAACGTTTAGGATTAAATTAAATAGTAATGGACAGATTGTCTCTACCAGCACCATCCTGCACATAATAGAGCACACAGCTGTGACATGCTGAGAGAAGCTTTGGGAGAGAACTATAACCAAAGACCCAGCTGCTTTACTTCCTCCCCTCCTTGCTTGCAAGTGAAACAGCCTACAGTCTTTCACTCCAGGCAAAAGGTATATTTTCCTTGTGTTGATTATCTGGTTTGCTCTGCTTAATCAATATGCTTCCTGAGGCTCACTGTCCAGAAAATAGTAGCAGTAGTAGTAGTAGCATGGCTGGTAATAGAAGAAAGAGGTTCAGAGCACTGTTTTCCACCTCAGGGCTTGCCTAGACGTATTTGCATGGACCACAGTATGACCTGGTATCTTTAAAGGCCAAATTTTGATGCCCTTATGATGACACGTGTCTTGAGTTCATGGATTATAACTTCCCTGTGAAGGTAATCAAGGAACTGAAAAGGGGAGATGCTCTTTTGGTTCTGATACTTACAAATGAGGAAGAATTTGGCTGCTGTGACCATGAGACAGTAGTATTAGGGCAAAATAACAGAATCACAGCTCTGAATTGATGAAAGTAGACTTTGACCTGTTCAGGGGTGTCGGGGATCAGTTTGGAAAATTAAGGAAAAGATCTTAGATTCCAAAACTTTAAATTTATTATTTTTTTAAAATGGGTTTGGGAACCAAAAAAAGTAGTGACATGCTGTTCTGCATTATTTCTATGCAAATAAACTAATAGAAAATACTTAGTTGGGGACATTTTTAATGAGTTTAAAACACGTTTAAGTTTCCAAGAGATCCAATTCCACCGAAGGTTAAAAAAATAATTGTTTATGATTGTATTTTATATATCCAGTGAAAAAGTAAAAATGAATGCGTTTCTTGACAAATGGATCATCATACAACTCTCAGTGACTTCTGTGCAGTAGAAAGTTAAATTTATACATCTGCCTAAGGTTAATGAAATGCTATATATGGTCAACTCACCTTTATGGTACTTTAGAAAGACACTTAGAGATGCTCAGAAGAGCAATTGTCATTTGAAATAGGAGATAAGGAGAGCAATTCTTTCTGTCCAATCACACCTCTTAGCAATCTGCAGGTGATTCAATTCCATTGCCAATACGACTGGGTAGGAGAGAAGGAAAACCAGCAAAAAAAGGAAAAGCTGTTCCGCTGCTGTACTGGAACGGGACTGAGTATTTTACAGCTCGTAGTGCGGGACTGATGTTGATTGACAACTTCTGCACAGGGAGGGATCAGCTGAGGGAGGTTTTCAGAAGTGATATAAGCGTCAGCATGTTCAAGAAAATCAAAAGTGAAACATGTACAGACACCAACTGAAGTGCAAGCATATTAATATAAAAATGCATTTTTAGTGTGGGGTGTTTTTTTACCAGATTAATTTGTCTTTACATTTTCCTTTACATGTTCTCCCCCCTCGCCCCCCCGCCTAAAATCCTGTATTCAGGAGACGGATACTAATCATTTCCGTGCAGTTCGAGTGTTTTCTCTCCTCCTTATCTTTTTTTTTTTTTTTTAAATGCGTAAATGATCTCTTATCCCTTCATTCCCCTTATATTCCTAGGATGTGACGCTCCGCCCTCGGCCCCGCCCCTCGCGCGGTCCGTCCCGCCGCGCGGTTTGTCCCTCTGGCCGGCCCGTAGCGCCGGCGCTTCGCGGCTCCAGCATGGCGGGCGCCGCGGGTTCTGCCGAGGGCCTGCGCTACGCCGAGTACGCACGGGCTCCTACGGGCGCCGGCAGGGGCCAAGCCGAGCTGGACCGCGGGCTGGTGAGCGCATGGCGGGAGCCCCCCGCCTCCGGGGGCCGGGAGGCCGCCGCTGACGCCCTCCTGAGCCGCGGCGTGGCCGGGGAACAGCGGGGCGCGATGGCGCTGCGCAGGACAGCCGTCCTCCTCCGGGCTGGGCGGGGCTGGGAGGGCAGGTGGCGGTGCCGCGGGGGGAGCTGCAGCGTGGGCAGCGGTGTGACGGCCCGCCCTGGAGGGGAAGGGAGCGCCCAGGGGTCAGGAGTGCTCGTGGTCGGGAGGAAGGGCAGGAGTCGGAGGGCCCGCAAACAGTCAGGGAGTTTTGTTAGCGGTTTATACGGGCTTGGCACGGAAATTGGTGTGTTAGTCCTTGACACCACACGGCAGTAGGTTTTTGATAAAGGGGTAGGATGGAAAGGAAGGGAGAGAGTTGAATCAGTGGGTAAGAGAGGGAGAAAGGAAGAAAGAGAGGAAAACTGAGAGGAGGAAAAAAAAGGGGAAAAAAGGGAAATCATCAATCCTGGTTCCATCGTCGGTCCAGCCGGCAAGGTGTTCAGGGTCCTGGGGATACCACCTCGGCTTGGTGGGGCTACCTTTTTATGGACAGGTGTCCCTACCCTGGAGACAGGTTCCTTGCATTCTATGGGAATTGGTCATCATGTGCAGCCCGTTCTTTTCAGATCTTTCTGGAAATGAGTCAGGGGGCTTCAGGGCTCTTGGGTGGTCTTGATCCCCCCTATTGATCCCCATGCCAATTTCTTGGCCTCATTCCTGTGCTTGTGCCGTGTTTATCTCCAGGAAATAGAACAAGGAAAAAGTGCTGCCTCCACATGGCCCCCTTCCCCAGTCACATCTTCTTGTTTCCTACAGCGTATTCTTACAACAGCCCTTGTCTATTACTACCACTGGTCCTTGGCTGGCTCCACAGCCATCCAGCTGTAGGTGTTTGAGACATACACACTGGCCCTTTCTGGGATTCCACAGCGGGGTGCATGGGGACTGCTTCGGCCCTGGCCCTCTCAGGTGTGGGCAACCGAGGCTGAAAATTTTGTTCCTCTGCTATGAGGTGGTAATGTGATACCTGTGGTGGTTTTACCCATTGTGCAGGTGTTGTTATTGCAGGTGGGTTTGAGTGTTGATGGTTTCATAGAGCTCTGCTTCACCTAAGTAATTTTCACCTGGTACTTTGTAATGTGGGAGAGTCTGGGTTAGTGTGGAGTGGAAGCAAAGTGCCTCCGAAGTTTCCTATACTCTATTGTGCTCTAGAGGGAAGGATGATGGGACTTTATCCCAGTCCTTCCTTCTAGTCATTTCGATTAGCTTGTGCAGCAGCTGGAATGCTAGCGGAGATTCTTAGTGAATTTTATCGAGTCTTTGGACCTTCTTACCTGTCTGGGATAAAAGTTGCATCTGGGGTTAGCATGGCTTGCTTTGTAGCCGTGAGTGTTGTCACATTCTTAGTAAGGCCCAGAGACTGATGTACGTCTTCAGAGGACTAGAATCTGGATTACTATGGAAATTTATTCTTTAACCAGGCCTTTCAATGGGGAATGTGGGTGGTGGGTTTTAGACGTATCTACGTTGTAAACTGTACATACATTGTTATCATACAGTTGGCAGTAGAAGCTATTTTAGAGTTTCTCTGGATGGTGTTGTGTAGATAAAGGAAAAAAGAACAGCATGCATAATGCATTGACAGCTAAAGAATTCAGAAGGAGGTCAAGTTGTGTATAAACAAGTTCTAAAATTCTGCCAGAGAGAAATAGCAAAACCAACTGTAGTGCTGTGCATCTGTTCCTCTGACGCCCTACAGGGTAATGAGGCCTTCTTGCCGTGGTGGAATGAAGCGGTAGTAGGAGAAGCGAAGTCCAACAGCCGCATCCATGTCTTGGGGGTGAACGAGCTTTGTTCAATATCCTACCTTGAATCTTTGTTGTGAGTTGTCCGGGATATTAGCTGAAGTCACTTATTCGTGGTCACTTTTATTCTCGTAGTTGTTTTGCAGAAGTGTTAGGAGCGATGGAAGAGCAACAGCAGAAGCATGAAGAGTCTGTTCTCAAAGATAACAGCAAGAAGTCATTGTTAATACATACTCAAAAAGACTGATTTGAATACCTTATGGTGATGCTTCTGTTAGTGAATCTGTTTCCTCTGGTACAGTTTCCTATGAAAACTCTGCAGTCATAGCTTTGTATACAAGTCCAAAAAGTTGTTGTAAAATAAATTACACAAATTGACATAAAAATTGTGTCAGTATGGAGAACAGCATCTAGCTGAAATTACTTTTAATTCACTGTTGGAAAGCAAATTAAATTTCATAGGAAGGTAACACTGGAAGGAAAACATTAGATTATGAAATCAAGTCAGTTGCAGATAGCTTATAAAATAATCCCACTTCAGAATGCTTTTGGCTCCACATAGATTTAATTAGGTGGGGTTTTTTCTGAAGCCTTATTCTATCTCCTGTACCAAGCAATCATTTATTTTAAGTCAAGAGTTTTTATTTGAGGGAAAATTTAATTTCAGAAATATTTTTGTACGCTTGGTTAATATACTTGTGTATCCTACTTCTTGGTAGCATACAGCACTAAAAAATAAAAAACCAAAACCAAATCAAACCTTCTTAAAATGAAATTTTTAGTTAAGCAACTTACACTTGCGTATTTATTTAAATATAAGTGCATCATTCCTATTTTGCTGCTCTGTGTCTAAGCATGAATTAGTTACAAAATGCCATCCAACCCATATCAACAAATTATTATTTTCTCTGTGCTTTTTATTCTATTACACTGTAAGTTTCCAAGGTGAAAGACTGTAGAGCTCTTGCTATGTGTTTAAAAGCTAAGTTATGAGGAGCGCAAAATATTTTTCATTTGACCAAGAAGGATGTTTTCACTGGTGGTAGAAGAACTGGTGTATAAAATCCAAATTCTGTGCAAGCAGACATGTTGTAGCATTCCTACAGGTGACTCTTGCAGCCCATAGTCAGATGTACTCGAGTTGTGCTGAAATTTGAAAGTGATGCATTTGATATTCTTTTGTTTATAAGGTTTTTTTCCTTCTTCATAGAAGGAGAAGCCGCAGTGCTAAGAACTACATGAGAACTAACCATATTTTTAAAATATGGTTAAGCTAGCAGAGCACTGTGGATTAGAAATTTGCGAAAATGATATCTCATTCTTCCTTGTTTCTTCTGCTAAAAATTTAGGGCTACTGGAGAATTCAGTATTGAAGGATTAGGCAACAGGTCTCTGTATGCTAACAGTATGTGATGTATACCTCTGAACATACTGGTTGTTAATTCATATACTTTATCCTATTTTTTTGCCAAATGCTTAGGTAAATCCGGTCTGGCAGTTGCCTTTCTAATGCTTACATTTTCTTATACACATTTCTGAAAAGAATTAAGAAAATTTGGGGTTTGCAGATTTAGCATAACTTTTTTATCAGTTTTCTTTATCTTAGAGGGTTTATTACTGAAAAATTAACTACACAGTAAAATTAAAACACTGAGATCAGCAGAATAGCATGGGATTGACTAACCTTTGGGAGCCAGTTCATTGAATAATGAAAGGGACAGATGTTACTTTAATCTTTTATTTCTTTATTTTTCCCTCTTGGATCTTAACAGAATGCTTTTATTTAAAACCCACATCTTGGAAGTTTCTTAATGGCATTTTTGGAGGGATGGGAAGGTCAATTCTATCATAATTGAAAGTCAGTGTGTATGTATTTATTTATTTATCCCTTATGAGTCTGAAATAAAATGCAATTTCAAGCAATAGGAGACAAAAATGATTGCGGTGGTAGTTGTATTAACATGCAATAAATGAACTGCTGCCTTCCACATTGATAGTGAGTTGCTTTCATTTAATATTGACGTGAAAGGAGTGCATTTACTTAAAGCTGTGGACTTTGCATTTCAAAGAACCAGGCTAGCCTTGACTGATTCTTTTAAATACCCAACTGAATTAAGTGAGCGCGGAAAAGGAAACTGAGTCAAGCCGAACTTAAAGGACCTGCTGGTTAGTCCTTGAAGTTGCCACTAATTTTATAAGAGCCTGTGCCAGTAAAAGACAAACTGTGCAGTCACTTTAACCGTGATTCCAATTCTGTTTTTGTCTCATGGGTCTAGTTAGGGTATGTTCACACCATAACAAACATTCAAGATGCTTTGTATGACAAGTTATCATTTCTTTGTTACAATGTGTCAAGTGACTCTTCGTTAACCAGCTCATAATGCAAATAATTACTGATTCCTCCACTGTTTCGCACAGCTGAACTGCATCTTTCCAGCCCAAAATTAACAGAATCACAAAATATTCTGAGTCGGAAGGCACTCACAAGGATCATCAAGTCCAACTCTTATGTGAGCGGCCCATACAAAAATCAAACTGACAACCTTGGCATTATTAGCAACATGCTCCAACCAGCTGAGCTAATCTTAGGGTCATAGGAGGAATTACCATAAAATAATATTTCTCAAGTGGCTGTACCTCTCTTCAAAATGTGGGCAGTCTTTCATGCCTCTCTGACTTGAGCTTTGTATCACTTTTATGAAGTTTTTTGGCTTGTCTTCATTTTCCCGTTGGTCCTGCATCCTACTCCTATTCTAGAGCTGCTGCCATGTTTTGTTTTCACCTGCTGTTTTCCGGGCAGCGCTCTTTCCACTAACTGCTAGTGCTTTCCACTGAGATTGAAATAGTGCATCCCAGCAGACATGGCTGATTCTGTCAGAGGCCCTTAGGGGTCTCTACACTGTGCTCCCAGATTACTGTGCAAACACATGCTATTTCTGCACTAAACTGACTGAGTCCAGGTATTATTTATTAGCCCGTTCTCTGTGCTTGGTCTTACCTGTGGTGAGGTGTCTGCTGCTAATGCCTTGTTGGAACCTGTATATCTTTTTGTAAACTGCTGATTTAAACCACCTTTTCGGTGACAAAGCAAGTATAACTTAATCTGGACAAGCACAGGCTAATAATTTTTTTTTTTTTTTGTGTGTGTGTGATCTATTTCACACATTGTTGAGCTCTTAATTGACTATAACCACGTAGTAAAGATTCTTGCCATCTGAATCAAAGTCAAGGAAACTCTTGAATATTAATCTGTGGTCACAAATCACATAACAATAATATAGGATTGCTGTAGGGTTGTGGTATTTTTAGAAACCTTGTGGCTGGTTGTGGGTCCTGTCTAAACAGAGGAATGAGAGGAATTCTTTTTAAGGTTTGAATATTGAGAGCCTGGGAAAACTTGATGTGTGAGAAGAAATTAAGAGTTTTAGTTTAGTGAGGAGGTGAACTGTGTGCTGGACTATTTTACATCTTATACCATTTAAGGTAATATGCTTAAGTTTTTTCACGATCTAAAGATTAAGGGAAATTTGGTGGAACTGAAAGGAACAACAGACATAAAACTACTACATTATTTTTACCTTCAGAAATGAATACTAATATCGAGACTGAAGAATGCACTGAAATGGAAGAGTTCAGTTACTAAAATGGGATAGACAGGCAGATTTTTAAGGCCAGAGTTCCTCCAGTCTTAACTCTGGAGCTTCAGTTTCAGTATGCTTAGTGTGGCTTTTTTTTTCTTTTTTTTTTTTTTTTTTTATTTTATGGAAACCTCTAGGCAATTGCAGTCTTACGCAAGTATCTAGCAACCCCCTCAGGTAGGTGCTTAGTTATAATCTGTAGGATCCAAAAGCCAGATACTTCTGGATGAGCTCAGGGCATGCTACAGCTTTTTCTGTACTGAGCTCGATACGACAGGGCTGCAATCACAGCCACTCTCCTTCAGAGCCAAAGCTGTAGGAGCCACTGGGTGCAATTGGTGTGTACATCTTGTACAGCTGCCTGTTTGCGGGCAAAGTTGTCAGCCCATGTTCTAGCCCGTACTAAACCAACTCTAGGAAGGCTTTTAAAACAGTGTTTATGATCTCTTCCCCTACTCCCACTCTGTCTAGAAATGAGATTGGGTACAACTGAAGACAAAGAATTTTAGCCCCAGGAATCTTAGTAGCAAAGGCTACTAAGTAGCAGCTTAGGACCAGATCCAGTTATTAGGGCACTCACACTGAAGTCTGAGCTTTAAGCCCTTCTGTCAGATTGTTTGTACAAAATGTATAAACCAGTTACTGGGTAATTGCGGAAGTAAGTCATATATACAAGAGACAGTCTGGTGATAAAAGCAGTTTCACTGACATTACGCTTTGAATTCAAGATAAACAAGCCTAATCTGATTTCTCAGGTTTCCTGGGGAAAAATACAAGGCATTATTGAACTGTCATATGATAAGACAGGTAATGCCACAGATAACTATTTTATTTGTTTAAAGATTACATGTAGGCTTTTCAGAAATGGAGAGCTCATTACCCTTCTTGAATTCTGCAAATATGTGAGAAGTCAGTCCCTTCTTCAAGGTTTACCTCACACCTTTCATCAGCATCTTGATCAACGTGGAGATACTTATTATTGTCCTTCTAGAGGTGCCTCACTTTTTTTCAAACACTGTGGAGGAAAGTACACCTAATTTTGGAGTTTTGAGTTAGCTCTTTATGTTTTTGTAATAAACAGATACTTTCTCTTACATACGGTGTTGAACTAGTCTGCCCAAGTAATTTCGAGTAATCCTGAGTAGTTGTCTGCCTTGTGTTTTTATCATTACATACTATGAGCTGATTTCAGTGTATGTTCACTGATTTTGCTAGTGGGTAGTTCCAAGTTAAACCTGATGTGTTGGCATGGGTTAATGGGACTGAACTATAAAAATCTGATGTAGCCTGAGGAATACAGAACTTGCTTTCATCTTTCCTGTAAATTATATATGAAATGTTCACATCAGACATCAGAAATACTTGTTAAAGTAAAAGGTGCGTTTATATCAAATTAGAGTTTGCATGTTATTCTGATTCCTGATTTTCTGCTTTAGGCCAGAACTATGATAGCAGTTGGACTTGGTGTTGCAACTGTTGCATTTGCAGGTAAGCTAAACTACCAGCTGAGTGTGGAACTCTCTCTTGCTAGGTGCTGTTTTCAGAAAGGGTTAATGAAGCTTTTTATAGATATAAAGAGTGGAAAGTGAAAAGATTGCTTGAGAGTATTATGGAGAATTGTGTCTGGTTATAGTTCCTGTCCCTTCAAAGCCGTATTTTCAAAAATTCTTTTTGAAAAATGGAGAAAACTGGAGAAAGTAATTTTATGGACAGCAACTAAAATATTCCATCTGCTTTTTGTCTGCAAAATGTAAGGTGAAAAGTTTATTTACTTAATAACACATTGCAGTTTGGAGGCTTTTTTAGTACCAAAGAGCATAAAAAGATCTTGTGATGTAAAGGTGATGCTCAACAAATTCAGACAGAAAAACAGAAGGTTTAAGTGACTACAGTGATTTATCATACTAAACTCTTTCCATAGGACTTTGTTTATTACCTAAACTCTTTGCATCTGGACTGTATGTTACTCTGAAAAATAGGTTCTAGCCTGAACACAGGGCATGAGTGTAGCATGATTTATTCCCTGGGCTGCGTGGTCTTGGATAACTGTCTATTCTAGTTTTGAAGTACATGAATTGATTTCTGTTATTTTTAGCATACAAAAGCAATGTGCAAGTGCATGCGCCAAGAATAGATTTAGTAGATGAACAAGTTACACAAAACTTAAGCAGGTTTTTGGTGGGTACAGTTATGTTGTTGTGATTAGGGTAAGGAAAGACAAGATCTTTGGTGATGTACATCCATTAAGCAGTTGGTTTATGTGCTTTTATAGAAGAAGAAGAGGAACGTTGACAGAATTTCTTGTGCTGGTTGAGCTGAAGAATTAATAGTAATTGTCAAAGTCATAGAAAAAAGAAAGTGAGGTAATAGTATATCACAACATTCCAACAGAAATACTCTTAACAGTGTTTTAACTTCTGTGTTAACATAGGAACAGGCTTAGATCACTAAAATAATTTACAAACACACTGTGTATTTTAAGAATGAAGACAAGATGGTATTTGAATGAAGCAGAGCCACATTTTATAAAAAGTTTTCCACTGTGTGCCATAGTAAGTTACATTGCTAATGAATAGTTAATCAAAGCATAATTGAGGAGAGGGGATTTATGGGGAAAATCCTCCAGTAACATGGCATAAATCTTGATTCTGAAGTTGATAGACCTGCTTTGTACTTCTGAGAATAGCCTTTCCTAGCTGTGGACATTCACTGCCAGTGGAGAATTGAATGGCTCTGAATCCCAGAAGATCCTCTCTTTGTAACAAAATAAAAAATGCAGTACTTACAAAGTGTGGGATTAAGCATACAGCATCACAACAAGAAATGTGTAGTACATAGATTTCTTTTGTCTTCTATGAAGACATAACCTTTGAACAGTATTTAATTAATAATGTGTATCCAAAGCTAATGTTTCAAACTGCCCTTTATCGTAAAGTTCACAAGGCAGATATCTTCATTTATCCTATTGAAATGTATTTAAATCTATTTACTTGGTGAGTTAAATAGTGAGTAAACACAATGGATCTTTGCAGTCTATGACTAGGTGTTTAGATAAAGTATATTAAAATTTTTCACCTTCCTCTCCCATTAGTTTGTGGGTTTTTTTAAACCAGATTTTTTTTTTGTTTTATGAGGAACATAGGTTGGAGGGTTTGTTTTTTTTTTGTTTTAGTGAATATTGGTTATAATTTCATTTAGCCTCCCATCTTTTTCAGGTCGTTACGCTTTCCACCTCTGGAAGCCATTGGAGCAGGCAATTACAGAGACAGCAAAGAGGATTACAACTTCTGTAAGTTTAGATATTACTTTATGCTAAGTGTATGATTTTGTATTTCTAGTATTCAGAAAGGAGACACTTTATGTTAAATACAGGAAGTGCCACATAGTTTTATTTTTTACCCAGGATAGGGCTGCTCCCTACTGTGTATGTTCTGGTGTATTGTCTGCTATATTTTAAATCTCTACAGAGGAAGATATATCAAAAGATGTTTGTAAGTTTGATAAACAGTTCTAGTTTTTCTGCCAATGTTCCTTGCTTTGGAACCCTAGCAAGTGTATGATACTTATCATACACTTGCTTACTAGTAAGTGTATGATAAATTGTTGAAGTGTGCTGTGAGACAACCTCTAATTCCTAAAGATTGAAAAGTAGTGACATGCAGTTTCATTTCAAGAAGGTAAAATAGTCTTTTAGATACAGTGTTAAAAGTCAAGAAGACAAATTGATAAACTTCTAGGAAAGGTTGCCATGGAGATGGGGGAGCTTGTGTTCTGGTTCATATACGAGTTGTCTTTTTTTTTTATTCCCCAGCTAATTTGAACTCTTAACTAAGTTTTCGTTCTTTGATTTTGCCTTCTATATTTAAAAATATAATAATAAGGTAAAATATTGAGAGGTAGAGTGTTATGAGAGGAGCATATGCAGGGAATATTTGAGAGCATTTACTTTCTGCTTCAGTGGCTGTGTTTTCCTTTGGTAAATAAATACATATGTTCCATTCCCATTTGATTAAAGTGATTCCCAGTGAGGTAGGTGTCTGCTTGTGGCAGTGTGTTCCTTCAGAATTCAAAGTCTCTGAACACTTATCCCAGCAAAGGAATACGATTCCCCTCTTGGTGCTGATGGGTGGGTGTGATCAGGGAGTAGTTGTTGCAGATTCTTAGTTCCTGAAAAATATATTAAAGGTAAGTTTTTAAAAAACTTGATCATTAGCATTGTACCTACTAATGTTAGGCCAGTTGCAACACAGAGCCCGTCTAGACAGACACTGTGGTCCAAATTCATTTGCCATCTGTCCTTGGTGTTCATGTGCTAAAGGGGCAAGCTTGATCAAGGTGAGCTTCCTGGGGAGGAGAAGACTCAACTGTCCTCTTGGGGCTGGTTCAAGTTTGTTCTTCATTGTGATATGTGTCAGCTAGAAATGGTCATCCTGGATTTGTTTTTTGCTCTCTGTCCCTGTATTGCATTGCTGTTGTGAGACCAATGCCGATTTTTTGTTTTTCTTTTTCAAAGTAATCTTTGAGAGATTCCCTGGTTGCCTGCCAAAACAGCAGAGGGGACTTTAGGTACTGTGAATTAAATTGCTTTCACATAATATAGATACAGTGTGACTTGAAGGCTTGCTAGATGTATGTAGCAGTACATGTGGCTTCAAAGTAGGGAGTGCTTCAAGCTTCTCTTTCCCTCACTTCCTAGCAGTTATACTCCAGCAATTCTTTTTCTATCCATTTTTAGATATAGGCTAGAGAATCTAAATTCAGACATGTTCACATGAGAAAACAGGCAGTGACTCTTTTTAACACATTGAAATATGACATGCTACTGCACTGAGAGGTGTCTGTTCCTTGGAAACTGTACCCCTCAATACTGGCTGAGCCAAGTTCATTACATACCTATCTCATTTTTACCACAGTGACTTTTGAGGCCTGCAGAATTCATGAACAACTGTAAAGAGCAAAACAGGAACTTCTGCATTTGAAGTGTTCCTAGTCCCTGGAGCAGTATCCTCTGTCTTACTTACTCTGTCTTCCTGCCTTACTGCTCAGAACTGTGGGTTGATTATTCCAGTAGAGTATCTCCCTTCTGCTGTTCTGTTTTTTAACTTGAAAATACAAGTTTTCAGTATGAGATTTGCTGAATACAGTAAAAACTCTCTTCCTGTTTGCTATTAACTGTATATATTTGTCAGCTTTACATTTGTGAGGATCGTAATAGTATTTTTCTTCTACAACTGCCATCCAAATTTAAGACCCTTATATAATTCTTAGCCAAGATTATTTGATTTTTACTAGTCTATAGCTAGACTTTCTTGGATTGTATTTTTTAATGTTTTTTCTCCTCCCCTGACAATCAATAGAGAAAATAGAGAAAACTTTACATACAAAGGTTCTCTATTTAAGTGCTTGTTGTCCAAACTTCTTCTTTTAGCAGCTTCACATGATTTTGTTTTTGGAATTTGAAGCTACTGAGTATAATTTGTGAATTAGCACTTTCATCACATTTCTTGACAGCATATTGCTCTTTAAACTATGCTGACTGAGGATATCAACCAGTTAGCACTTCTGCCTGTGCTTACTGGAAAAAACATCTTAAGACCTTTAGTGTCTAGGCTTTGCTGTTTTTCTGTGGTGTTCAAAAACAAATAACTTGGTCACTGTAATTTCCAGTGGTTATTCTATCTTCCTAGAATCAAATCTTGTCCTTCATTGCCTTTTTTTTTTTTTTTTTAGTCTGTGAAGCAGCTGCCTATTCAAAAGCTATCTTATTCTCTCAGTGAGTCCCCACTCTTCCTCCCCCATTTCTAATTCTTTCCCTCCTTTGTTTGCAGTAGAAGTCACAATTCATATTGGTCCCTCCCAGTCAAACAAGATAATACAGATGCTGTTTATTCGTTCTTCCTCCTCACTAATAAATGACTTCAAAAAGTCAAGTTGAGCAAGTACGAAGTGATCATTTGAAATGCTGTTTGCTGTACCTTGAGTATTTGACACTTCTTATTTATTTACCTATGTAAGCAGTGTGTACAGTCAACAAGTGCACTCATCTTTTAGTCAAAAATAGTAAGTAAAGGCAAGTAAAAGTGTTACGTTTTATTCTCAACTTTCACCTCTCACTTAACTTCAACTTAAAGCAGTTACTTCATATTTAAGGATATATCTTTGTAAATGCTGTTGTAATTTAGCCTTGAAGTTTTCTGCCATTTTTATTTCAGTGGAGAAAGACATTAGAGGAAACATTGTCATTTCCCCTTTATGAAAAGTCATAAATGCTCACTTCTAGAGAAATACTTTCTCAGTTTGAGCCTAGCTTTGTCACTGTCATCACAAATGTCAGTGGCACTGTTTTGTTTCTGTGTGTAGTGGCAAGAGTCTGTTGCCAGTAGAAGGTGCATGGCACTAAGTAATCAATTGGCTTTTCTTCCTCAAAATAAATGCCATTAATTATAGTGTTAATATGTCCTTAAAATGTGAAATAAAAAGGCAAGTATTTCAGTAGCATTCATTACCTTTCTCTACTGAATTAATGATATTGACGGTCGATAGATAGATAGATAGATAGATAGATAGATAGATAGATAGATAGATAGATAGATAGACAGACAGATAGAACAAAGATATTGAAGACAGAAACAGCAGTTCTAGGCCAAATGAACTGTAAAACTACTCAAATCCCACAATCCTGAAAAGTCTGTGTTCCGGAAGAAAAGGATGTCTTCTATAGCACTTCATTAGACTTTTGCACTGTGTTTCCCTTATTGGATCTGATTCTGCTCAGACTCATAGAGTTCTGAATTGAAAGGTAAGGGTAGCAACGATCTCTCTTGAAAATCAGGTTTCCAGAGAACAGTATGATTTGTGGGCCATTCTATTTTTTTTTTTTCCTAACTAAATTTAAGGAAGTTGATGTTAGCAGAATTGTACCTTGTACTATATAACAGCTTCCAAATAGTTTGTTGTTGTAGTTTGGGCTTTCTGTTTGATGTTTTTTCTTCCAGCGTTTGTTACCTTTTCAGTGGAGGACTATATTGGTGCTGGAACAACAACATATAGAGTTTCCAGAAAAATTTACCACTCCATGTAATGGTCTCAGTTATGGTGTTTTCAGTTTCTTAACTGGCATGGAAACAATGATCATGCTTTTCCTGTGCTATGCTGGAAAAAGTATGTTGAAGATGTCATGGTCCATATGCATTGTATTTTCCTACCTGATTGCTTTTGTGAAAATTTGCAAGATTGAATACACATTTGCAAAGCAAGTGCAGCCATTTTCTGTCCCTCCCTCTGCCCCAAACCTATTAATAGCATTTGTTCAGGAAGGAGAATTGGGTTACATAAGTTGCTAAGTAGTAATAGTGTACAAGAAAATTAAGTAAATTAAATTATAGCCTCCCCTCCCTCCAAATAGTACAAAGAAATGGAGAGCTCATTTCAGTGATTTTTTTCAGTACCGAATTTTCTTTTCAATTGCTACAGTTAATAAATAATCAAGTATCTAGAACTGCCTGCTCACTGAGGAGTTCTCATAGCAGAAAAATATCATTACATCCATTACTTAAAATTTACAACTAGGAAAAAAATGCTTTAGTTTGAGTAGCATGCAGAAGTTGTTTCATTAGAGAAGCAGAAATTTGCCGAGGTGTTTCCTAAAATAAATGCTCAGTGTTTCTTCCCATTTTTTCTAACCAGTGGGAAAAATGGATTTTATGTCTGATTTCCTTTTTCTATAAATTCTGTTTAGTATGAGGATTTTAATTTAAGAATTGATTATTCTTGCTATATCCTTCATTTCTGATTAAAAAATATTTTTTTCTTTAAGACCAGTTCAACAAACTTCTTTTGTTTATATACAAAAGGACACAGACACTAAAATTTCTTTTTTCCTTCCTCTTGGAAGTGAACCGAATCAGGGCTTCCTGAGGTTAGAATAGTGTCAAGAAAGTAGGCTTTAAAGACGTGAAAAAGTATTTCTGAATGTAAGCCTATAGCCATCCCTCCCTATTCTTACATTTCAAATAGTATTTTAGATGAAATCTACCAAGAACAGAGACAAGCTGTGGTAGAGATAATTCAAATATTACTCTTCTCTACATGAATAGTAAACCAGAGTTCTGCTGTGTTAGAGTTGTGTATCAGAACTGAAGGGCAGAGAAGAATTAACCTTTTCAGGAAACCATCTGCACCTAGGCTGCTTTGGAAGAAGCTCTGGAAAAATCTTTCAGAGGACATTAAACTTCGCTTTTCTCTCCTGACTGTAGTATTTCTTTGGCATCACTGCAAATTCCTCTGTAGTTCTGCCTCCTCAAGGGTGTTATCTGTTGGCCACTAAAATTACTAGCATCATTTCCTCTCAGAGAGGCAGAGAAGCCCTGTGTGTTCCCTTTGTGTTACATATTCTAACCTGTAATGTCGATGTGCACTGTTACAGACCTGGTTTGTGTTACCCTGTAGCTATAGAAGCGGTTCTTCAACTGATTTTTGTTCTAGGCACGCAGTGTCCAGAGTTGCTTCGGCTTTGATACCTGTAGTGTTACAGTAGTGGTTGTTTTGTGCATGCTTTGGGGTGGAAAGAAGGAAGATAAAATTAGTTTTGGATCATAGCAACACACCGAAAAATCTTTTCTGCGGCTGTATGTGACTTTATGGTAGCAATAGGTAAAGTATTTCTGAACCACTTCTGGATGAATGTCTCTTCTAAGTTTAATTAAAGGCTTTGCTTAGATTTCATAGACAGAGCCCTTTGAAATTACATAAGAGAGTTTGTGTAGACATAAGGCAAAATTCTCACTGAATTTGAATGGCTATATTTAGTGAGAAGAGTGTTTTATTAAGGGCCAGGCATATTTTCCTTGGGGGTAAAAGGAACACTTGAAAATAATCTCAGCTTTCAGGCCAGACTTCCCTTTGATAGCAACAAAAGAAGCTTATTTTTCCCCAGCTGATAGGGTTTACATTGAGGAAAAAAAATCAGTCTTGTTGAGTGATTTCTGTGTGCCATTTTCCTAAGGCAGGCTGTCTTGGAGCTACATCTGCTGCCTCTGGGTGTTAGAGAAAGGTTTACTGTGAGATCACTGCTAACCATTGGTGGTGGTTCAGTAAATTATTTTTTTTAAAATTTAAGGTAGTTGACAAATATGCCTTTGACGTATTTCCTGTGACAATTAGTTGTTGTAATGTTTTACTCTCATCTTCCTATCCTCTTTTTACATGTTTTTTTCCCACTGTTTTTTCTTCCCTTCTTAAAACAGTGGATAAAGTCTCACATGACAAGAAGTTTAAAAAAATTGGCCTCAGATCCTGTATGTAATCATTGTCAGTCATTGGTGTCGAGGGAAGGATATAAAGGCAAACGTTGCTTAGGATTTCCCCATATACTTTACTACTTTCCAGTGTTCTCCAGCTCAGTGATTTTTCTGAAACAGAATTGTGGCTTTATGCTAAGCCTTTTAATTGTTTCTTTTGGTTAATTTTCCGGTTTCCTTTAAACAACTCCTTTCTTTTTTTTTTTTTTTTTTTTTTTTAAGTAAAATTCCTTCAAGTAGAAAAAAGACATTGACTTTTCATCAGTATATTGTATTTATCTGTTCTTATCTTGATTGTTGTTTTTACCTACTGTCTTTGTAGAAATATTTGGAGTCACTGTCAGTAATTTCCTTGGATGACAATACTTTGTCATTTTTCATTGTGATGGTACCTATCTGTCCTCAACAAATCTCCCACTTTCCCTCCCCTGCCCTCGCCAGCACAAACACTGCACTACTCTCTGCTAGTCTGTGCTTTGATTCTGGACTTTTTTGCCTGCAGGCAGGATTTTAATGGTTATAGCTATTAATATATCTTATTAACAGTGGAAGATTGTAAAAACACCAAAAGGAAGATTTTGAAAACACAGATAGTTATTTTTAAGTCAGTTTTTGCATGTGTTAACATTCAGGAGAAGTCCTTTCATATTATCTGTTTTGCAGTCATTCCATGTCTTTGAAATAAATTATAGATGAATGTAATGCTCTGAATGAGGTCATATAAATACGATTGAGTTCCTGGCACCTTGTACATAAAACTAATTATTGCTTTTTTTCCCTTTCTTCTTTTTAGAGTTTTTCATCATACTATAAAGGAGGATTTGAACAGAAAATGAGTAGGCGAGAAGCTAGTCTTATTTTAGGTGTAAGGTAGGTGTGTTGCATCAATATGTTTTAGTTTAGCAAGTGTTGAATGAAGCAGATGCATGTTGCAAGAATGTGGAATATTCATGCCAAAACCATGTAAGAGACTTTTTTTGTAAGAGACTTCTGATGGCTTATAAATTATTCTAATATTCTGCTTAAACTAAAAAGTAAACAATAAAATGCTCATAAACCATGTGATTTGTGTTTGTATTGGTGGCATAGTAACATTCTGCAGTGGATGAATGTTCTTGCTGTGCCCTGAGTCCCTTTCAGCAGAGCGACTCCCCAGCCTGGCATTCCCCAGCCTGTAGAGCTGCAAGGGACACTTCCTTCCCAAGCACTGAGCTCTGCGCCTGTCCATGTGGAGTTTTGTGAAGGGTTCCTATCACCCACTCCTGCAGCCTACCCAGATCCCCCTGAATGTCAGCCCTGCCCTGCTGGGCAATTATTGACTGTTCCCACCAAGGTGATACACTTCTCAGCCAGTTGATACTGAAGGCAGCATGACGTTGGTGTGACTCGGGTTGTGAGTCAAGGAAAATGTGATTTTGACATTATATATTTTTTTTGTAGCCATTAGGAATTTTTAGAGACCAGTCTGACTGGGATAAGCAATATCTCCTAAACCAAGAAAATATAACGTAAACTCTTTTCACATTTGCTTCTCAGAGCAGACCCGCATGATCTTCTGTAACATGCAACTGCCACTTTTCCCCAGTTATGCTTTGGCCATCAGCATTTCTAAATGCAGTATATCAGTTTTCTTTTTTAGTATTAAAAAACAGCTTTACAAATCAAAATATAGATGATTATGATTTTTAGTGCTCTGACAACAAATTGTTTAATTTTTGTATTTATGTGGTTCAAGGCTTTTTACCCTCTGTTTGCTTCTTACTTTCTAGTCTACTTTCTGTTCCATTGAAATATTCTTTTCTTATGCAGTTCTGTGAACTATTTTTGCAACATATCCTAATTTCACTGCGACAGAACAATAATTAGAGAGGTTGTTTACCTCGGGAATTTAGTTAGGCTGATACCTTGCATTCAAGCTGTATCTACAGAAAGATTAATTAATTGAATCATCGCTGATTAAGAAGTCACCTGAAGTGGAAAACACTGATTCATTTCTGCATACTAACAAATTATAAAAACCTAAAGCATTCAAACTGTCCTTTTGCATATGATAGCCCTCCTGTGTTGGCATACTGCATCCATAAGTGGTTATTTGTCTGGTAAGGGACGTATTTAATTTAGGCTGAGTACATATTTTACGTATCTGTCATTGAAGGAAACAACATTATGTAGGTAGGACCTGTAAATCAACATATCCCTGAATGTAACACATTGAATGGCTTTGCAAAAATAACAGCATGCAGGGTTTTTTTCAGGACCCAGCAGAAGGAGGAAATATTTATAGCAGCTATAAAAATATTTACAGTAGAACAAAATGCGATAATATTAAATATTTGTTGTTTTGTCACTGGTCATAAAAATATTTATTTTCTTGGAGCAAACATTGTTTTTTCTGCATTTAATGCTAGAATAACCAGCCAGATACACCCTGGAACTGCTGGGGCTTTCATTTTTTTTATTCTGCCCCCTCAAAATTGTTTATTTTAAATGAGTGGATGCATGGTGTTTTACAAGAACCTGAAAGATATTTGTGTGTGTGAAATACACAGGTTTTTGAAAAATGTCATTCTCCGTGTCTTACACGCCTTTGTTATTGTTACTTCCTAAGAGATGCAGTTTCATGTTTTGTCCACAAGATGGTGAAAATTTCAAGTTTTAATATTTTTGAAGCCAGTATAAACTGTTAATTTTTAGCCTGAGTGCTTTTGCATTTCTGGTAAGCACTTATATTTATTTTTGCAGTCCATCTGCTGGCAAGGACAAAATCCGAACAGCCCATAGAAAAATCATGATTTTGAATCATCCTGATAAAGGTAAATAATTATTACTCTTCTTAAGCAGGGCTGGAAAGGAAGAGGTTTAAATGAGATCTTTTAAGTTTTCTGACTGTGTAAATAACCACATTGAGTGCAAATGTTTTTTGTTTATTTATTGACTTGAGCTTCTGTGTGTCTTCTCTTAGATAAACTGGGCTTTATGAACAACAGTTTTACTCATCTTTCTTTAATGTTGTTTTCTGTACTTGTGCTGCTTCAGTTAAAACTACGATCTCAGGGACCAGCTTACCACACTTGGCAAAAACTTAACTCAAAAATAAGCTGTAAAAATTTTACATTATCTGAAACTCCTGTTTTGAACTCTGATGGAGCAGTCACGTGCATGAAAGTAACTTTCTGTGGGGAAATGTTCTGCACTTACTAAGTATATCATTGATGAATTTCAGACTTTATGGAATTCACTTGGAAAGAATGTAAAGCTGGGCACTGTTGCTTTACTGGCCAGGTTTTTAATGTAAATTTATCTTAGAGAAAGGCTATTATTATAACTTTAACTACACTACAGCTGGTTGAGAAAGAAAGCCCATATGTTCATTGCTGTTTCTACTTTAAAATAACAGATGGTGAAGAGTTGCACTGTATTTCAGAAGTCAAAAGGGGAAATTGGAGGGGTTTTATATCTTTTTGACAGAATTACAGGGCTCCCTGCCAGCACCCCATTTTAAGAAAATGAAAAGATAACTGTGACCACTGGCCACAGAAAGTGTTTAGTTGAGTGTTTTTTTTCTGTCTTCACCCCTCAGTTTAATTTTAAAGTTGTCCTGCTTATTTGATTTCACAGTTTCGTTTTTTACAGTTTTTATAATGTGTAAACTGCACAGACATAGGAAAGAAATTATCTTCTGCATTTCTAATATATTATGATGGTCAAAGACCTCTTAACCACCAGAGTACCTATTAGGTCAAAGTTTTTAATGCTGAACTTCTAAGTTTATTGTAGCAATATTTGGAGATGTGAGCAAGAAAGAACTATGAAACCCTGTGTGGGTATTGAATAGTCCTAAAGAGAGAGTTCCTGTTCGGAAGATCCTAATGACCCTAACAGAGATTTTAATGACCTCTCTTACAGCTGTAATGCACCTGCAGCTCTGGGCACAGTGTAGGTTTGGATGGATGTAGTGAGCCCTCTTGCATGGTATTAAGATGGAGCATTTTCTCCAGGAACACCAGTTGAAGGGATTTGTGCCTCTCTGCTGCCCCTGAAGCTCTTCTGGCATGGCTGTGGAAAAAAGGCTTATATAATATCTTTGGCAGCAGAGCAAGGGCCTGGAGTAATCTTGAACATGAGGCATCACAGAGAGACTTGTTTGCTTGTGTATAGATCTTGATTTCTTCTGGCTGTGGGTAGCACAAATGTGCTTTTAAAAATTATATGCAACATTGTAATGCCATTTTAAAATAATACTTTACCAGCTGGAGTTGATAGAAGAAAGGTCATTCATTAGTTACAGATTTTTGAAGTTACATATGTTATCTGAGATCCAAACTGCTGAAGAGAAAATTATTAGAAGTAAATAAGAAATATACAGAAATTTGCCTAATAACATCCCCAGTGAGTACTACTAAAACAGTTGCTTATGAAGCTTTACAGTTCAGTTTTAAAGTGTTTTGTATTGATATATTATATAGATGTATTGAGTATTGTGTTAATTTATCAGTTACTAATTTTAGGAAAGAAAAGTATTTCCTCACAGAAAAAGAGGAAGAGAGAAGCCTTTTGGACTTGCCCTAATTATAAACAAACACTAAGGCAATCATGAGATTGAATTTCCTCTCACTGGAGGGGTACAAAATTAATATGGCACTTAAGGATGTAAATGTAGTGAAAACACTTTAACAGATTTGAATTTACTTTAAGATCCTGTACTTCAGACAGATAGAAAATCAATGCACATTTAAAAATTACTTGGAATACATTGTTTATTGCACATTTTAGTCTTTACTGTTTGTTTGATCCTCTTATCTACTCAGTGTAGTAAATCCTATTCCTTGCTAAAAGCTACTTGATTTAAAAAAAGGGAAAAAATAAATTCTTTTTTCCGTAGCCAATTCATTACCCATCCCTTGCCTGGCCTCACTTTCCTTCAGTGTGTCTTACCTATTAAGGCTACATTCAAACAAGACCGAAACATGAAAAAGAACTTCATTACTTTTTCCAGTTGTTTTTCTACACCATGAAATTACTTTATACTGATTTGGATTCCTGAAGGATTGTCCTAAAGAAGTCTTTAAGCAAGCCTTGCCCTTTTGTCTTTATTTATATATGTCTACAAGTAGCTCTGTATGTTTTGTCTGTCGTTGTCCTTTCTGATTAATAGAATGAATGAAATGGTGAATGAAAAATACGTTTGAACAGATGCCTTGTAAAAGGCTATTCAGTGCACAGTACTGCTGGAATCACATTTTCACGTAAAAAAATATAGATGTATTATAGTAAGTGGTAAGTTACTGATACGGACCTTGTAGTGTTGTTTTTGGTGACTGTTGACAGATGGTTGGCACTCAAGGGGAGAGTAAAAAAAAACCAAACACAAAAAGACTGCTGAACTGTAATCAGATTGTTAGATGGAGCGTAAAGCAATGACAGTGTTCAGGACTAGAAGTTAGAAGGCGTACCATGTTTAAACAGCTTTAATGTGATGGTTTCTGGCTGGTAATTTTGGGCATCCAGCGCAGGAGAGGCTTGCAGGGGGAAGGTGTGCATGTGCACACAAGAATTCTGTGTCAAGATTATCTTAAAATATTCCTTCTCAGTTTTTGGGATGAGTGGAAATACTAGCTGTTTGGTTTGAGTGAATATTCAAGACAGCTGACCTTGCATACATTTGCAGAAGCATCATGTTGCAGGTCTAAATCACAGTGATGTAAAGTGTTTTCAAGTTTCAGTCTTCTCTCTGAGACAAAATATTCAGCATTATTCGTCAGTGACTTCAGTTTTGATTACTTTTCTCATGGTTCCTTATCAGTTAGTTTATTTCTTATCAATATCATGTTTTAAGCAGTTGTATCAAAAGGATTTATGTAGGAAGGAGCTAATGAAAGTGAGTAATAAAGGGATGCTGCAAGTGAAGTAGTTTGGTACTTAATACTGATGTGTAAACAGTATTCCTTTTCCCTTTCTCTTCTCAGGTGGATCACCTTACTTAGCAACAAAAATAAACGAAGCAAAAGACTTGTTGGAATCCAGTGCCAAAAACTGAAATCCGAAGGCTTGGGTCATATGAGATTCAGCAGATACATTGCACAATGGCTTTCATGTCTACTTGCTCTGCACAGTTTCTTATTCATATTTATTGTCATAATTAAAATTTTAAGATGATCTAAAGTGAACTGATATATTTTACAGTTATGTACGGTTATGCTTCTGCAAGGAGCATAGAGTTGGACTTGATGATCCTTATGGTTTCCTCCCAACTCAGGATGTAATATGATTTTTGTCTCAATTTTAGTGTGTTTTTACTGATTTATGATCCCTTACAAACTTTGAAAAAGTTCTCTTACTGTCTGTGGGTTGGTTTGTTTTTTTTTGCAGAAGTAGGTGCTTCTTTCATTAAATTTTGGATCTTTTAAAATAAAATTTAAAAATTAGTCTTAAATATAGAGTTCTTCATTAATGAGGAAATATTCCTATATTTTGGGTTGCCAGAGAAAATCTGTGACAGTGTGTTGATTCACAGGAAATACGGCAGACCCTGTACAAGTTTCCAGCACCACCTTTGACTGGTTCGTTTGTGAAGTAGTAGAGTTTGTTCATGAGTGTGATTTGAGAGCTGTGACTGTGGACAAAAGGATTAATGGGACTGCAGGCTGCAGTTTTCATTAACTGTAGATTTGAGGCTTGGAGTTATGAAGGAGAAGATTCTTGGTATTGGTTAGTTCTTTTGCATGTTATCTCTGAAGCTGTCAAATAGTTAATCTAGACATGCTTCAAGTCATAGAGTATGCTTACTCTGTAGCAGTTGGGATGGTGCAGGGGTTTTCGTGGCAGTGGGACTGAAGAAGGTAGGTGCACGTGCCATGGAGTTGAGATGGATTTTATTGGCTGCAGTTGTCTAGGTTGTGCACTGAGCAGGGAACAAACGGGGGTGGGGGGGGGTGTACCTGCTTTGCGTATGGCTCCAGGTGCACTTCCTGGGTTAGTTCTCCAGTAATGCTCACACCTCTGCATTATGCTTCGTATCCCAAAGTATATATACACACCTCCTTATGTAGCATCCTAGCAACCTAGTGCTGGCTTTGGGGAGTGCTGAAGTCATGGATCTCAGACTTTAAAGAGGACAAGTTTCAGCTGACAGCTGGGAGTAGGTGCTCCAGATTCCTACAGGTAAATTATCTCGCACATGAATTAACTCTCCTGAGAGGATGATGATGAGATGAGACAGTGTAGTGGATTCAGTGCAAGACTGAAAAACGTCCTGCTGTCCATTCAGACTCTGTCGTTTGGGGTACAACAAACAACTTGAAATGCTACAAATATAAAATTTAGATATTCCATTTTCTAGGTTATTTAGCCAGAAGTAAAGTGGCTAAGAGCAGTTAATATGAGGTTAGATGCTTTAATTATTAATCCACCAGAACATGCATTTGTAGTTTATCACGTGGTAGATGTCCAGATTATATGAATTTTTTCTTGAAAGGAAGAAAGAGTATGAATTATTTTTTACTGGGTTCCTCACACTTTATCACAATTCCCTTACTTTCATTAAAGGGAGATGAAAAAATTTTTAGTTAACCCTAGAAGGAAATACTAATTTTAGGTAGTTTAGAGACTTCATTGCAATTAGAGTGGCAAGACACATGACACAATTTGACTGGATAAAGCAAAAAAGACTGTTGGCAAAAAACCTGCCTGGGAATAGCAAACACCGTATAAGTACTACACTGGCATCATTTAACTGATGCTCTAATACAAGAAGCTTTGAAGAAAATAGTTTATTCCTATGCAGTAGCTTTAATTGGTTCTTGTTAAAGCAGTGGCCATCAATTAATGCACATTGAAGGTTAGTTGCTCATTTCGCTGGTGTATCAGTCTGTATCAGCATGACAGTTTTCATTTTGGGAGGAGAGAAGTGAGATGGTGGGGGTCCTAATTTTCTGAAGTGGAATGTGTACGTGATATGAGTCATTCTGCAAAAGCAAAATTCATGTGAATGGTGGGCAGCAAAGTCATTCTGTCTGATGATTTTGAACTGACTAGCTGTTGTTTTCATATGATTGCCTTTTTTTTCCTGAGTAAAATGAGGTACTATTCTAAAGTATCAGTTGAAACAAATGTGTCAAAGATGGCTACTTGTTCTGTTCTTTAAAATGAACTTTTCATGTCTTTGTAAGAAGTAAAAGGTTTCGGTTTTCTCGTGAGATTCTGTTGTTAATATCTTCCTTCCTGATGTAATTAGTTGTATGTGATTATTTTAGATGAAACACTTTTTTTTTCTGACTTTCAGTTATGAGGGAGATTTTCTTTCTTGAAATAAAACCGAGTTCTAGTTCTGCTTTCTCTGTTGTTTTCAGAGCAGACAACTGACCAATTAACAAATTTGATATATTAAAAAATTTAAAAATTCAACAAATTAACTTGCCAGTCTTATCTTTGGAAAAGCTGTGAAATGAATGAAGCTAGTGAGTAGCAGTGGTGAAAGCATCCCTGTTGTATGTCCAGTGCCATAACATCGCACATACAATAGCATATTTTTTCTTGTCTGTTTACTCACAAAACTTGCTTTACCTGCTACATGATATTTGGAAGGACAGAGAAAGGCCAGTCTTGTAATGCTGCTCAGTTTGTTGGCGCTGATAGTCAACATGGCAGGCTGAGGAATGCCTTTGGAGACTGCCTTGCAGAACAGCACTCAGATTGATGCTCAGCTGGGCTAGGAAGAATATTTCTAATAGCATAGCCTGGTAATTTAATCCTAAAAATATTCAGCCTCTTGAGACTATTTTCTTTACCTGTCAGATGCATAAGCTTTTTATAGGTAAGGAAAGTGTGTAGAGGTTGATTTATTCTGGTGCAATTTCTGCCCATCCATACTACCAGCAACAGGCAGACTCATTTTTCATGTGTTGCTTTAATGTTCAGAAAATGTTCATCTGTAACTTCTTAGCTTAGGAATTCCCAGGTAGTTTTCCCCTTACGTGATAACCAGTCCCCGGTATCCTCTACAGCTTTAGAAGTCAGGCAGGACTGAGTACATTTATTTGTAATTGCTGTAGGTGATTCCCAGTTTATTTAATGAAGCAGAGCTTGCCTATCTGCCGTATTTTTGCTCTTGGTCCGTGGAACTTTTACCTGATACTTCATTCTTTACCCTTGATACAGCAGAGTTAGGCACAGGTCCACAAAAAGACCCAGTAAGTCCGGCTACTGGCCTATGCATAAGTGTAACTTGCAAACTTTTGCTGGCTTAGGGTGGGACATGGGTAGAATTGAGACATATAAAAATAAGGGCACAATTCACAAAACCTTTGCCTGATCTCTTAGGTAATTTTAAAGGTAAAAATTTATTCTCCTGTGCATTTGGATTTTTGTTTTTGAATAGGTGTAAAACTACTTCCTTCTTGCAAGGTGTTTCCTCAGTTCAACACTTGTCCTTAAATCAACAGATTTGGTATCTGGTGTCTTTAAGTTCCCTGAAAAGCCTGATCCAGTAGCTGTGGTTGTCAGGTGCCTCATCAGCCTTGGTGTGACATCCTGGTATCTACTCAGATGAGACTGGTGATGAAGCTGGGCTGAGGAGGTGATGGCACTTGCTCTGCTTCTTGCTGGAGCTGCCCCTTGCTGCAGAATGGAAGGTTCCTAAAGCCTGCGAGATCCCTGGGCCTGAGTGCTGGGCTCTGGTCAGCATAAGACCTTGAAATGATGTCAAAATAACTTAAAGAAATTCACCAGCTGAGGTTATTACTGGCTTTCTTAGGAGCCTCACTTCCCTCATGTTGGGCTTTAGGGCCTTTTCCTTAATTCACAGTCTTCTGTGAGCTTCTGTTTGCCAGTCTCTCGGACTTTGACAAGCAGCATGGTAGACTGGCACTAAATCACCAGGAACACCTTCCAGAACTTTTTAGTTGAATGATGACAAAACTACTGTGTTTCTTGGGTCATAAACAACAGGTTTTGCTGTGTAGGTTGCAAAGGCATGTTTGTGAATTGGCACCATGACCAGCACAGTCTTTTAACTCTGTCATTTTAACTTTGGACTTTTTAACTTTGTCATTTCAGCGATTGCTTTCAAGCAACAGATTGTGTTTATATGTACATGTATATGTACATGCACACACATGTTCATACACATACATGCTGCTTTTCAAGATCCCGTGTAAAATTTTGCATCTGTTCTGGGGCACACTCTTAAAAAACATCAGTTTTTAAAATTATTTTATTTATTTAATTTTACTTAATTTTTCAAATCAGATCAAGACAGCAAAAATAATGCCAAGGTAAATTACAGGTCTTAAATTAATTATGTTGCGTAAATAGGAAGACAAGTTAAAAAAAAAAAAGATCAAACAATACACACCACCCTAATGTCTCTAATTTATCCATTTTATTGAGTTTATACTCAGTTTTGCTCTGGTATAGATAACATAGGATGTAGTTATGAATCTTTTAAACAAAAAGTGGCACTGTTCTCCTGTCATCATCATACTGTAATTGTGTGAGATCCATGTACCCAATTTTTTTTAAATGAGGCAAATATAAAATAAAAAATGGCAGAGCATTTTGAGATGTTGCCCAAACAAAGTTTTCTATCTGCAAATGCTTAAGATTTCGGCTAAATTTAAAATAAGCTTTTGTATTTTACTCTGGAGGCACTGAGAAGGAGGGAGGGAATTTTAAATCATTATTTGATGTCTTACTGACTGCTAATGGTTCATGAACCATAGAGTGAGAAACTCCTTTCATGAGTAACTTGAATTGTCAGCTGAGATAGCAATGCACCTACTTCCTTTATTATTAGGAAATCACAAAACTATACTTAGAATGAGAAGTATAATTTTGACAGTCGTAGCATCATCCAAGTAATATTCTTGAGATTTTTCAAGTTAGTTATGGTACAGGGTAATTGCCGTAGAGCTTCATGAGACATTAAAACTCCTCTACTGTGCTATTATAGTTTCCTTATTTATATACTGACTTATACAAGGAGAGGTTAATTAGGTGTATTTTTTCTTTTAATATACCAAGTATTGCATCTAGAGACCCTAGTTTTAAATAGTGGCAAAGTTCTTTAAAATTACTGTATGATTTAAATATTGCATTGTTCTGGATGTCGTGATTTCTCCTGACTGTTGGATTTGATTTGGGCAACTTGTATGTTCCTCACATCTAGCAGGTGAGTGAACAGTTTGCATTGCAAAGAATAGCAGAGGTCCTAAACATTCCAGTGAATACAATTTGACTAATACAATATTAGGAAGAAATTCTTCACTGGGGGGTAGTGGGACACTGGCACAGGTTGTCCAGAGAAGCTGTGGATGCCCCATCCCTGGACATGTATTTCAAGGCCAGGCTGCATGGAGCTTTGAGCCAACCTGGTCTAGTGGAAGGTGTCCCAGTCCATCGCAGGATCTCTAAGGTCCCTTCCAACCCAAACCATTGATTCTATGATATTATAAAAGAAACTTAAAATTCTAGTGAAGAACTCAATAGGTAAGAAGTTGTCTGAATGACAGGCATCAGATGGAAGTGGTTGAGCGGTCTTGCCCTGTGCAGAAGCTGGTTTGTCTTGGATCTTTTCCTGTGAAGTTTGTCAGTGACATGGAGAAGTAGACTAAGAACTCTCATCAGGTTTACAAATGATGCCAAATGGCATGAACCACTCAATACACTGGAGGGAAGGTCTGACATTCAGGGCAACCTGCAGCTGCAGGAATGGGGTGATGGGAACCCTTTATGAAATTCAAGGACAGGTGCAGAGCTTGGTGCCTGGGATGGAAGTGCTGCTTTCAGTGCTAGAGGCCAGGGAATGCTGGGTTAGGGAGCAGCTCTGCTGCACGGGACGCAGGTCTTGCACACCAAGAACAAGAGGTGGTGGCATGTCCTGGCAGCATAAAGGGACAACAGCCTCCCAGCTGGATGAAGCAAGCATGGTCACTAGATGGACAGAAGCAGCTCTTCCCTACTCAGCCAAGCACACCTAGCTGCTGCATCCAGTTTTGGAACCTCTGGACAGAAAAGATACTAGCCAACCACAGCAGGTCCAGCAAAGGCCATCCCAA
Organism: Pseudotriccus pelzelni; assembly: GCA_035584735.1. Lineage (NCBI taxonomy): Eukaryota > Metazoa > Chordata > Aves > Passeriformes > Tyrannidae > Pseudotriccus > Pseudotriccus pelzelni. The sequence continues at coordinate 55,559,603 of JAWMRA010000001.1, read as the reverse complement.
TGGTGGGGGGCCAGAGCACTTGCCCTGTGAAGAGAGGAAGAGGGAGCGGGGCTTGTTCACCCTGAAGAAGAGAGGGCTACTGGCGGATCTCACAGCAGCCCCCCAGCATCATAAGGTCATAAAGAACATGGGTCCAGGCTCTCCACGGTCATGCATGGGGGGTGTTTGGGCACAAGTTGAAAAGGGAGGTGCAGGCTAGACATAATAATGTTTCACACCCTGGAGCAACACACGTTGCCTAGAGAAGTTGTACGTTCTCTAACTTGAGAAAAGACCTGCTGGATAAAGTCCTAAGCAACCCGCTCTGACCCTCCAGGTTGCCTTCCTTTGAGCAGCAAGTAAGACTAAAGACCTCCTGAATTTTCCTATGCTACTACATCCAGTGGGGAGGACAGATGGCAGCGGTATAATAGCAAGAGTCACATCAGGGAAGTACCTGCAATAGTTCCTATGTGTATTTTTTGTTTGCTTGCTTTTTATAAAGTACAGCTGAACTTAAAATCATAGTTAAAATAGTCCTGAATCTTTGGAGAGCTGTAGAATACAAACTACCGGTATTTTAATACCACTCCATGTTGATGTCCTGGAGCCAGCACTCCAGAGGACTCTGAGTCCAGTCTTGGTGTCATTGATCAGGTCAGTCCTTTGTTCTTAATGCTGGGTGGTGGGGAGCCGCCTCGTCCCCACTGGGCCAAGAGCAAAGATGTTCTGCCTTGTAAAACTGCCAGTGCCCTAAACATACAGAAATGTCTCCCCAGATCATGAGCACCTAGTTAGCAGGTTCAACAGCAGGCCAGACTGTAATTGTTTAGTGCTTCTCTTACTGGCATCAGTGGGAATTTCTGCAGTAGGAACTGCTGCAGGGGACAAATTGATCAGCTAAGAGAGGCTTAAAGATCTGAGTGCTAAGGTTACTGACAGCAGTTTGGGTTTCTTGAATCAAGTAGAGAACTGCGAGATTGCCAGTTAGATTTATTTTACTCGCAGCTGGGGAAGAAGCAGTGTGATTCCCCTTTGAGAAAAAAGTCCTTTGCAAGCTCTGATAGGTTTTGTTTCTCCTGATCTTAGTGTATTATTTAACCACCAGCTCACATCGCTCTCAACAGCCTGTAGGTACCATCTCAACAGAGGCCTTAAATACCTGGGAGAGTGAGCTGGGATCCAGGTGCTGTGCCACAAGGCAACATCTGCAACCTGCTTACATGCTCAGTTGGCATCTCCATATATTGATATTACACAATTAAATATTTCAATCTTTGGTGAGTTGGCTTTGGTCTTTTCCACCACTCCCATCACTAAGATGCATTCCTGCAGATGTTTCCAGGGCTTCTACCTTCCCTTCAAGCCATATTCTCAATAACTGAGAAAGTGCCTTCACTATCTGTCTTTTTCTCAGTGCAGCCACTCTTCCTCCAGTGTTCAATAATTCATGATCTTGCAGGAGGTGCACCAAAATGATTTTAGCTACCTCCAACTTTTTTAGACAGAAGGGTAATAAAAATGATTTCACAGTAACTAAAGTAAGTTAGTTCATTGGTGAAAGCACTTAAATATAACTTATTAGCTATTCAGGAGGAAGGTTTTACTAAAGGTACAATGAATTTATGTATTAAAGTGCAGCTCAGCTCCTGAAAAATGACTATGTAAATAAGAACTTGTCACATCTTATTTTTGTTGATTTTTTTTCTTCTCCCTTGAAATTTGTTTTCTCCTGTTAACTCTATTGCTGTCATGATTGTGACCATGGAGTAGCTGGATCCTATTCTCAGTGGAGTTAATTGCCATGAGCTACAATTGTGTGTTGCTGCTGATGAGGCAGTGAGTGTTATAGGCACTCATTCAAGACAGAAAGAATAAGTCAGTGTTATCCATGGCCCAGTCTGACACGTAAACTTCTTAAATGTGATGTTTAAGATTGAAAGATCAGGGGCAGTTACAACTAATAGACTTAATTCTATCACTATGCAGAGGCAAAACATAGTCCTGGGGAACCAGAGATCGAATCAAGAAAAAGAATAACTGCAGTACTTTTCAAAGCTGAGGTGAAGAAGCATCTGGGCAGAAGATGTTTCTGGAGTACAAGTCTGACTGCAGAAATCTAATTCAGGTTACTCAAATGTTTGGCTTCTTTTATCTATTTTGGATCTGCCTGTTGGCACCTTGGTACTTGTATACAAAGAATACTTGATAGCACAATCACAAAAGCAATAAACAGCCTCACAAAGGCACAGATTTAAGGTGACTCCTTCAAGTGGAATCTTACTTTAAAAACGATTTCAATGTCATGTATCGTAATTGCATCTAATATTAGAGACTGACTTAATATAACACTGTCAATGACAAAGGCAATCATGAGCAGAGAGGATAACTTAAAACTGTTTGGGGGGATGGAAGGAAAGATTACACTGTAATGAAGATGTCTGTAGAGTTTACAAACCTTTCCGGTGACACTCAGAGGGATTTTTTTTTTTCTCCTAAATTCTGGGCACTTTGTTCCTCTTTCCATTTTGACACTGGAATCTGCCTGGAATCTCTGAATGTGATTTAAGGGGTTTTTTTTCCTCTTCCTCGAACTTGTGAATCTACTTACTGCTAAACAGTGAAGCTGTATATGGAAAGTTGGTTAGCAAGTTGAATAGATTACCAGCTGCTGAAAATTAAATACCTACAAAAGGGTTTTCTTCTTCCCTCAGCAACACATATCCCCCCATCCCCCAAAGGGATATAGTTCAAAAGCTGTGAAGCTGGACTATTTTGTCTCTATCAGAGTTTGAAGGCAGAATGAAAATGTCACGCATCTTCCTAAATGACTGTGATTCTCTGTCAGATTTTCTGAGAATATAGGTTGCACCAGCATGACCCGCTTATACCAACTTAATAGCATGTCTGAAGGTTCCCTTGGCTTGTATGTGCTTCCTTCTTGCATTAGTGCTTGTGAGGGAGCTGTAAGTTCAGTGAATTAAAATTACATCAGCTGTACTGCATGGTCTCTGGCTGGCCCTGATGTGAATGCATAGGTGCACACAGAGGTGCTGGAGAGGAGGTGCCTTTGGCAGTGTTAATCTTGAAGCTGCTTGTGCCAACCACACACTACCATCCTCCGTGTGCTTCAGGTGTCACTAGCATATAGAATTACAGATTATCCTGAGCTGGAAGGGGCCCGCAGTGATCACTGAGTACAATTCTTCTGCTCTGTCTCTTCCCCTCACCAGCGCAATGGATTTATTTATGCCTGTTTGTGTTCAGCTGAAATTCTGTGATAAAACTAGAGATAGTGCCTTACAAAATCCATGTAACCAAAGCAAATGAAAAACTTCTGCAGAGGTTAATGCAGCAGCAGACGTGAGAACAGCTTGAGGGGCTAGGTTCTGAAACAAAGAAGCTTGGCTGGGCTTTTTCTACTCATTTAAACAACAAACCCAGAGGTTCAGACAGCATCAGTTGTACTCCAGTCTCATTGGTTTGTTGTGAAAGCCAAGTTGCTGGAGCTGTATCTGAGGAAAGCTTTAAAAGTGATCCTGCTGGAGTCTAACACCTGAATTATCAGGATCTCCTACAAAAGATATGAATTTCCATTTTGTTTAACTGGACTGCCACTCTAATAATACTTAGGATGTCAAAAGCGTCAAAAATTAGTCCTTTCACTGCTGGGGGGAAGGAAGGAAATAGTCCATAATAAAAAATGAATTCTCATGAGGGACGAAACTCTTCTCCTAAGAAATGGTGCTTCAAGAGCTGCAGAGACTTTCCCCCCTGGGACCTGTCTGGCACTTTAGCTTAACAGTAGACAGTTTAAGCGACCATACAGAATATGACAAGAAAATGAGGTTTCTTTACTGCCTGCTAAGCTCATGGTTTGGGATTTCTGATTGCAAGTTATTTTAGTCAATAAAGGTAAACTGAAGAATGCGGGTTTTTTCCATTGACCTTTGTGCCTGCTTTTGTATCTGTGCTTGCACTTGTGGAAAGGCCCTGAGCAGGTCTAAATGCTCTTCATATCTGATACCTGGTAGCCTATAGCTGTACTGATGCAGCCTGGTAGAATGAAAGCTGTCTTGCTTTTGTTGCTTTATGAAATACTCCAGTTTCATTTTTAGTTTTTCTAGAACCAGCAAATTTCTAAACGCTTCTGACTGGCAGGCGAGATTGCCTGATCCTCATTGCTGCTGTTCTGCTACCAATGCCCAGGGCTGAAGGGAACTTTTAACAGTATGAAAGTCAGGCTGAATATGAGTAGGCAGTGGATTTGAGTTTGCATTTTTTTCCTGAGGACCTTGTTTCAGTTTCTTTCATGTCATTTATTATTTCTAGGCCTGTGAGTAAGTAAAAAATAAGTTTTTGTTGATTTTTTGATTTTTCTTTAAAAGAGAAATTACCTTCTCCATTCTAGTGATTGACATGGTAGACTGTGCTTCCAAGGGGGATGTCTCTTCAGTTTTCTCTTCTTCAGCATTCAGTTGGACAACTTTGTAGAGGTTCTGAGAACTTCTGTTTCCAGTAAAACAGTGTGGCAACAGCTGCAGTCTTAATATCTGGCAATATTAATAACCCAGTCCAAGTCAGAGAAAGTGAAACCCAAAAAAATTATCAGAGAATTAAAGCCATGGCATTTCCCATATTTCACATCATTTGAATGCGAATAATGAAATCCAGCAATCATCACTCCTGATATATAAAAAGTGTACATGAGCAGGTAAACACTTCAAACAAAAAATACAGTGCCAAAGTAGTCTCTGCTATAATGTCCTCAAATTCCCTGGAGTTATAGTAGAGATTAATTTGCTTCATAATGTTTGAGTACTGGAGGAAAAAATGTGTTAAAGCTTTCTGACAAATTTCAATCAGGGTTGAAGAGTTGAATGGATACTACTAAACATAAATTTAAAAAAACCCAACCAAACAAAAAAACCAAACCCCACCCCCCCCC
>JAWMRA010000001.1:55332070-55554576 GCA_035584735.1 Pseudotriccus pelzelni | reverse complement strand
AAACCAAACCAAACAAAAAAACCAAACCCAACCCCCCCCCCAAAAAAAAAAAACAAAACCAAACAAACAAAAAAGACAAGCATAAAAGCCACACCAAAGCCACTTTTACCTGCCCAAAGGTTTAAATGAATGTTTTTCATCCGTATTTCTCTGTGCAGTGGTTTTGCTTAATGAAAGTTTTCTAACATAAAAAGATTGGAAAAATGAACTTCTGAGCTGGGCGCAAGTGTCAAGACAAAACAATTGGTTTTATTCATAAGTAAACATTTGCATGAACTGTGCAAATGTATATAACCACTGAGACAGTGGTGATAGAAGAGCTCTTGTGATTAAACTCAGCTCAAGTATTCTGTAGTAACTGCTAGTGCAACTACAGAGTAAAAAGAAATATTAGTGAAATAGGTAGAAAAGAGGAAATTACAGGCTGCTTGTAGATACATTTTTGAGAGCAAAAATTGAAGGTAATTTGTACATATGAATTATTCACTCTGAATTACTCAAAAGATTTGGCCCACTGTAATGAACTAAGATGAAGAACTGATATACCGCTATAAAACATGTGCTCTCATTTGTAACCTGCTCCAATCACAATGGAAGTATTTTGAACTTTTTCTCAATGTGTCAATTATGAAATCTGTGTCCAGTTGCCTGATGTTAAGAGAGCAATGGGAAACCTTGATGATTAAGCTATTTTATGACTACAGTACAATTCAGCAAGACAGTGGCAACAAGCTTTAGTTTCTAGCCTGGTGCTGTGATAAAGAAAGTGCGATTTTCTGTATTACCCATCTCCTACAGGTTCCTTTTTCATGTCCATAATTGAAAAAGTTACTGGGAATTGCTCTAGTGTTGTCCGCTCAGGGTTAGGTTTTACCAATCAGCTGAATAATGTACACTGAAGTGAATGGTTTCTCTAAATACTTTTGACCTTTAATGTGAAATAACCTCATACATAATCTTCAGTGCAAATTTTTATAGCTGCTAAACAATTTTCCAATGCAGCTGGCCATTTTTATATCTTGAAAAACTAGTAATGATACAAACAGTTGATTATGGTTTACAATGGCAGTAAACCTCTCAGTATTGGTTGTTACCAAAATAAATTGCCATTCTGTTAAATTTTAAATAACAAGTCATAAACTGCTGAAAACAACCAATTTCTTGTGGATTATTGCCTGAATAAATTTTAGTAGGAAGTGCAGATCATGAAGTTGTGATCAGCAGATCAGGCCTAATGAAATTTTATATATTTTAAAAAACTGAAGTATCTTCAAGAACATGATGCAGTGTGTAATGTACATTAAACTACAGAAAAATGAAATTGCCTGATAGTTTTGGGTTGGTTTTTTTTTTTTTTTTTGGTAAGACTATTTTTAACTTCTGACACCAGCTATTGCTGTTTCCCTTTGCTTCTTCAAGTGTTGAAAAACCCAATCAATGCCAGCACGCTGAGCCCACCGAGAAGGCAGAGAGGAGCCTGTTTAAATACAAAGCATCTATATGAGATCCTGCGCAGAAACAGAGGGTTTAGTATGTGCACTGGAGTAATTACTATTGCTCATCTCAAAAGCAAAAATACCATCCAGCATTCATAGCACAGATGCCATTTTCCCAACAGTGAGTGTCAGAAGACTTCTTCACCATAGCAACAAGTGTTATCTCCTAAGAATAATATTAACCTCTCTTGTTACTAGTTTTAAATCCTTAAGTATAAACAGCAGTTGCAAGGCATGTGTGCATTAATTGTACATTTTCATTACTTAATATGTACCGAGTGCGTATTAGCTGCAGTAAGACTGAAAAAGACATCACCAGAAAAGGAAGCAATTAAAGGGCTGGAAATACAACCATTAATAATCCAGTCGTGGAAATATGATCAGGGAGAGGTCTCCTGTTCATGCTCATGAAAATCAGACCTCTTCACAGAGAAGCCTGGCAGCGCTCTTCAGCAGCAGCATCCTCCCCTTCGATCCACAGGGTGATTTTGAATGACAGAGAGTGGTGGGAGAAGAGAGCAAAAGGAGAAATTGAAAGAGAGATATTTCTATTTCCCTCCCTTCTGCACCTCCCTCCTTGCACACTCTTTTCTCATGCAGGGCTGAAATCCAGGAAACTTGAACCAAATATTTTAGCTATTTTAAATTGCTACATTATGCAATTTTTCAGAATGTCACCAAAGCTTTTCCGAGTAAAGGAGATGAAATTTCCCTCATAATAGCCCTGTAGATATGGTGATATCCTGGGAGTGCCATAAAAATGCCATTAAGAGACATTTCATTCTGGCTTGCAGGGGATCTACACTTATCTATTTTGACTTAAACTCTTTCTTCCATCTCTGCAAGAGAGGAACATGACACAGGAGTTGCACAAAATGAACTCAGATCAGGGAAGACCGATTGTAAATCGAGACTTGCTAGAGCTAAATCATGTTCTCTCTCTTGATCTCTTATCTGATAACTTTTATCCAAAAAGCATTGAGCAAGTTAATTGCAACTGCTAAGATGAATCTTTAGGAAATATCATTCTCCAGGGCCTTCTTTTCCTTGCTCCCCAGACCCTATGTTGCATTTTTTCAAGGCCTCAGTTATGAAATAGTTATCTTGTGAATTTTAACATCCTTATCCTTTCCTACAGAACTGTTCAGATAAAGGAGAAAAGTGTAGCTTTTCATTTACGAGGTTTAGGGATCCAGAGAGGCATAGCATGCGGGGGAAAGGAGGTGGCTTTCACCACCATAGAATTCAAATGCTTGCTCTACTTTGCAAGCTAAAGACAAAGGTAAAAAAGGATGGTTTCTGCTTAGAGACTGAAGAGAGATGTACTCTGAGAATGCCACACAAAACATTTTGGCAGGTGTGGATATTTTTCAAAACAAAATGTTAAGTGTCTGCTTCATCTTTGTGTTTAGCTCAAGGAGACTCAAGCCCAGCTTTTGCATGTCTTTGTAACGTCCCTCAGTCTAATGCCTTCTTATCTGCTCCAAAGACTGTTTGTTTAAAAGACATCCATGACTCTTGAAACAAGAAGAGGAAACACAGCTTCCAGCACCTGAGGAAAGACCTACTGCTCGTTTGCATTTGTTATCTGTGGAACACATTGGCATCTCTCTGTTCTGCGTGGACCTGCTGGGGAGCCCTGTCTGACCCATCATGCGTGACGGGGTTGTCCATGCAGGTTACAGTTGTGTTACACGCACTGTGCATTTGCAAAGTTATGCACAAGGAATATTACACAGTTTGGCTAACCAGCAACAGCAAAGCCTAGCAGTATGCACCGGTGAGGTTGGTGTGTATGCAATGAGGTGGGCTAAGTACAGGAAGCAGGAGGCCCCGTCTGCTTTGACACCAATGAAAGCACAAACAGCTTTTAATATTTAGCACTCTTAAAACCGAGTAAATTACCATCTTGCTGACAGCTTCAGCAGTGGCATGAAAGTCAATTGGATACAGCATCTGATTTTATGTGTTATCTGCTTCAAGATCCAAGTGGCTTTATTTTTTCATGTATCAAAGAAATGGATAGAAGTCTGGATACTGTGCCAACTGCTGCATAAGGATCTTGATTGCTGATGAGTACCTTACAGTTATGGGCGTATGGGGATGGAAAGACATTCATGTGACATTTCTGTTATGTGGCCTAGACAGAGGATAGATTAAGTATTCAAAAGTAGCATTGGATTCAGTGGTCTAGTTTTTCCCTCCCTCATCTTGACAGTGTCCAGAGTTAGGGGCTGTGTGTCTGTTGAACACGACACATCCAGGAGAGATGTGTTAATTTTCTACTTGGGGAAACACATCCACTGATTCCAAGCAGAGCTCTGTAAAAGTCTTATTTTTTTCCCTAGATGGCAATGTAGTTTGTATATTCACCTCCAGTATCCATTCAATTTTTGAGCTCTAGTTGTATCTGGTATAAGTACTGATAAGGCATTAAACAGGGTATTGTTTTCACAGCACTGCTGGCATACTGGCAGGTACAGTGCTTTTGGACAAGAGCATGTTGTTTTTCATAAACTAAGATTATGCGTCCACAAAACCACACACAAGTACGGTGAATGCATGGGAAGCAGTGTGTGTGTGTTTATGTGTGTGTGTTAAAAGTAAGCAGAGTGAAGCAAGAGAGAAGACACTTTTTCCAAAGGATTATCTAGCCTTTATTACAAAGACTTTTCCTTTTGGTGTTTTTCATTTTGCTGAGCGTGGCAGAGTAGAGAATCATCATGAAATCTAGCAAAAGAAGCGAGCTTTGATGAGAGATGCACGTAACATTTTGTTTGTTCAGTGTATCAAGAGCTGTTCTAAGACTAAGGTTAGAGACCCCTAAATAAATGCAGACTCCTGTTGTTTTGAAAAGACTTAACGTCACATGTATTTTATATTTTCCAGTGACATGTTTCTTCTATTTTGGATTTTGCACTGACAGTTTCTTCACGCAAAGCAGTCAATACTTGGATTGCATGATTCTTTACATCCAAATGCAATCAAGACAAAACTCAAAATCACAAGAAGTGTATTTTACAGAGTTAGATCGTGCTCCATCTCTGGCAGTAGGAAGGGAGCTCTTTGGGAGGAAAACCCTGGATAGGTGTTAACGTGATACCATTTTCTGACCCCTATTTCTCCATATATTTTGAAGCAGGTAGATGATAAAAGCTGGGGCTGGTGAGCCAAGTATATTTTCCTCTAATATATACAGGTAGACAATAAAAATCATGGGCTGGAATATACGTGTTTCCTACCTGCCACACATTAGCATTTTTACTGACCAGTCTGCATTCCTCCTTTAGGGCTCCACTACCCTGCATTGATACACAAGTGTGGTCTGTGATGTGCCATGCCAGGCAGCTCACCCAGCTGTGACTTCACCCCTGTTTAAGGTATGTGGGACCTCTTGGAATCTTGCATGTGCACTGAGGGACTCCTGAATGCATAAAAACATAAAGAGCTGATGGGGCAGGTGTTCCACCAAGATGACCCAAGGGTTCTGCCTACCCAGTCTCCAATAATGGTACCTGTGTATACCACAACTACATGGCAGGCAAGAAGGTATCAGGCAGTGTGCTTTCAGTGGAGTCCCAGTAGGAAACGGGCTTTGATTTGGAAGCCGAACTTTATATCCTTTTCCTTTTTTCATCCATTTGCTCTGTCTACATCTGTTGTCATTATCTTTATGAATTCCCTATTCCAGTCCTCTGCTGGATTTCAAAGAGTGACTGTGACACACAGGACTGGAACTGAAATGTATCCTCAGGACCATTCCCGAATTATCCTCATTTTGTGAAGCTGACAGAAACCACAATAATGGTCTTGCTGTGGAAAGGGGGTTTTGAATGGCAGTTTGTTTTATGACCCGTAATTTATTTCTCCTTCAGTTGTCAGTCTCATGACTGACTCCTCCTTCCCTTTCCCACTCACACTGTGTGGTGTCATTCTGCAGCAGCTTTCCTTATATTTCACTGTATGCAGCCTCATAATTTTTCCCACTGTGAAATGCTTTGGCATATAGGCAGTGAGGGAAAATCTGTGTAGCAAGTCTGATGCTTTAGAAATATTTTGTATATTCCTCTGCAGAGGATAGGAAGTGTAAAAACACAGGGGAAGGTATTCTATAGAAGAAATGTATTGCTATATGTCACATGAATGCTGTTTTAGAGCTATAAATTCCTATACAAAACATAATAAAACATTAAAAACCCCACCTCTCCTGCTAGCAACCTACTTGAGAAGACACAGCTCAGCTGCCACGAGGGTGGAGGCTTGGTAGAAAAGTGTCCGGAAGGAGAAGGGGGAAAGAGAGGAGCTCTCAGACCCTTCCAAGCAGATGCCATCCTGCCTTAGTCATTCGCATGCTCAGACAGTGTATGACACCAGTTTCCCACAGGTATCCCTGCAAATCCTGAACCCACACTTGAATGATGCTGCAAGTTGTGAGGGAGATGCACCTGCCTGTCCCTTTCCCAGACTTTTCTTGGAAAAAGGAGGTGAAGTGGGATGATAGTTTTCCTGTGTTCCTTTCACTCACTGCATGGCATTTCTGATGGGGATGCCACCTTTGCCACCCCACAGTGGGGAAGGAGGCCCATCTCCTACCTCCTCTCTTGCTGTGGCAAGGTACCACCTTTCTTTGCACCACAGATCCCTAAATACCATTTTTTTTGGAAATAAAAGGTGGTGTGGCCAATGGAAGTAGACCTGGGCTGCCTTTGAAGTGTCCTGAAACTCTTAGCTCGTGTGCATGCCTCACTCTTCCATCAAATGATGGGAAGGGAGGTCAAAAGAGCTCAATTGGAAACAACTGCCAAGGATAGTGAATTCTAACAAATTAGTGTGCCTTTCGGGAAGGAGCAAGGCAGTGCAATTTTGATGAGAAAGGCTGCTTTCGTTTTGGGCTTAATCGTGCAAGGTCCTGAGTGCTTTCAGTCCTCATTCACATTGACAGGAACTCACTGTCCTCGTGCTACCTGGTAGGCATGGCTTCTAGGTCAGCTTTCATTCCCCTCTCCCCTGCAGCTTGTCACTTCACTTCCTAAAGAATGTCTTATTTGATGTCATCTGTAGCACAGGGAATTAATGAGGCTTTCTTTCAAACTCTTCCCATTTATCCCCAGAAAATCAAAGGGACAGATGTTTTCCTCTGCTAGAAAATAAACTTCTAGGAAGATGAAAAAGAACTGGTTTCTTGCTTATACCATCCTCTTCCCAGAGTCATTGGAGGGGGTTTGGACCTACTTTGGGTCTCTAAAAAGAAGAGACGTCTGCTTTTGTGTCTGACTGTCCTTATGAGCTGTGGTTCTTTCTTATTTCAAAGGATTGCTAACCCTCAGAGCACCTCTGACCACATGATTCCTTAAGAAACGGATGTAAGGCATGCTTAATGTCAATAGCATCTTAGTCATCTGGTCTTTGAAAAGTGAAAAGGCCAAGACAAGTACTTCTGTTAGCAGGAGAATCATAGTATTTGTTAAACAGGGACTGCATGCATCTAGTTGAGATGGCTCTAGCTGAGCTGTGCAGTTCACTAAATGTAAATGGGGTGCTTATCAGATGGATTATTTTCTGAAAGCACAGGCAAAATTACAGTAATTACTTTTCCTCCTGCTACATTATCTGTATTCCCAAGAAACTTCATAAGTTCATACAGAAAATAAATAAATATTTACTTAAAAGATCAGAACAGCTGAGTAAAGGTTCCCTTCACCTCCCACAAAGTCAGCATTTCTGCTGAACAAGAAGCTGTTCTTGGCGGCACAAGATTTTCACAGGGGCAGGGAGAAACAGGTACTGTCAGTGGAAGCTTTTTTCAAGGAGAATACTAGATAATAATCTAGATTTTCAAGAAGCTATAGTTTCCTTAAATTCCCACTTCTATGACATGTCTTTGGGTGAGAAATGAGTTTTCCCTATTATTTTTCTTTCAGCAACTAAGTTCTTGGGCACCGCTTTTTCAGATATACCTACCAAGGTTATTGCCTGGGAATAAAGAAAAGGAAGGACCCACCATTTTAATGTGAAGTAGAGATTAATCTATTTTTTCGAACTACTTACTCTCCCTTAAGCCCATTCATATAGAAGCATTTGATTATATTTGATGATTCACAAAATATAAATCTGAAAGACTAGCTTTAAAAGGAAAAAAAATCATCTGCCGTGGCTTGTTCAGCTCACCAAACTATGTAGATTATGGTGTAATTCTACCACCAACTGGTTCTACAGTATCGTAGAGTTCTGCAGACAAGTAGTAAGCAAGCCTTATAACACTCCCCCATCCATCCCAAATGTAAGCATTTTAACCTGGTTTAGTCACTTTTTTCTTTTCATATATGAAAAGCAAATAATTTCTTGGGTACTTGTGTCCTTTATTGCTCCAGCATGACAGTGCCCACAGTCTTTTATGTGTTTGTCCTCAAAATTTGCCCCTGCAGTAGAAAGGGCTCTTTCATTATAACTGAGAAACTGAAGTGCAGAAAGGTTGGAAGACTTTTCTCGTGGCCACCTGGGAAAGTCACAAGAGATCAAGAGCTCAAGCCATGAATTCAGCTGGGACCTTCTGACTTTCTTTCAAGCTCGTATTTCAGAAAAATGGTTCACAGCTACTCTCACACATCTGACCTGGGAATAATGCAGTGTCCTCATGGGATATGTCCGGATCTAAGACTATCTGGCTGACTATACACTGAACAGCCTCAGAATGCTTACTCTGTCCATCCCACACTTTACCTGAGCTGTGAGGATGGGAGCAAGCATCTGGGTAGTGCTACACACTTGAGCAAAAAGACCGGAAGGACATCAATCCCTTTAGTGGTGGCACCAGGGTCTGGAAGCTAACTCCAAGTCCTAGGACACTGCTTCAACTCTGAACTAATCTTTCCATAAAATACAGTTAATGTGCAGGTTCTTTGTAGCTGGGCAGAGACCTTATAACTTTAGCAATGTCATTCCCAAAACTCTGAGTTAGTAATCAACATAAAAATTCAACTTCAACCTCAGTCCATGCTAAGTCCATGGAGGTGTTGTGAGAAACATTGTCCTTCTGTAACACATGCGTGCAAATAGTTGGAAAATAGTTCAAAAGATATCAAGTAGCTATTTGAACATCATGACTGCACCATTGCATAAACTCCTTGAAAGGGCAGCAAAGGGTGAAAATTGCTGATGGCAATTTCTGCAGTAGAGTAATTTAGCTCAGAGGCAAAAAGAGTGGTGAAGGAGAGAGAGCATATATATGTCAGCGTGGGAGAAGGTGGATTCGTATAAGAGGGAGTACATTAGAGTATGTGTGAGTGTGGAGGAGGGTTTGATGTGAGTTTCTCAGAATTAGGGCAAATTCTGCATTCATAGCAGACCTTGCAGAGAAGCTGCATGTGTGCATGTGTATACATATGCAGACATCTGAACTTGGTCATCTCAGGGTTTTTAAGATGATTTTCTGGAATATATTTCCAGTTCTTGTAAAGGCAAAGGAAAAAAAAAAACCCTTGAAGGTGGGATTGAAGGCCAGCTAAAAATGCAAAACTCTGAAGATGTAGAAAATATATTAAAAATATTTGGTGTATATATATATAAGTAGCAAGATTTTTTTTTTTCAGAGAGCGGAAAGATGGAGAGGGGGAGATGGCAAGGAGGGACTGTTGCTGTAACTTCGTGCTGGAAAGATGCTAGCTTACCAGCAATGTTTGTCAAAAGAGGAAATAGTAGGGTGGGTGGGCATTCCACCTCCTTCACTGGGCAAAGGATGACATGTAGAGGGTCCTGTGCCTCTGAGAATAAGGGGTAGGAGCTAAATTGGAACAGATTCATCCTTCCTATTTCACCATACCGGTGCCTTCGGGTAGGCACTGTTAGTTGTAACCCAGGGTCATTAGATGTACGGAGGAGCACACTACTTCTAAGAAATCAAAGGTGAAACCAGTGAGAAATGATTTGCTACAGCACTTTAGCAGAAAATGTCTTTTTATTGAGATGGGCAGTGAAGTAAATCCAAGGTCTTCATGCACACTGCATCTCCCCAAAATGTATGCCAGGCAGAGTCAGATGTTTAGGTTCTGGTTCCTACTCATTGCTGCTTACCCTGGTAATCCACTCTAGCAGTATTCCAGCTTTGAGACTCCTAAGCACAAATTTTTGGGCTCATTTCCAGTCACTTATCTTTCCAGTGGGAACAGTCTATTTCTTACTTCTCCTGTTTAGGCACAGCAATTTATCCTTCTGATTCATGCTGTGGCGGACTGAGGGGATGATTTTATAGTGGTAATACCATTGTCCCCCATCCCACTGTAACTTTAAAGTGCTTAGCAAAACCTCATGAGGTGTGGAAATATATGACAAGAAAATACAGTGTTCATGTAAGAATTGCCCCTTACATTTCCCTTAACCTCCAAAAATCATGTTTACAAAGTGGAAGTTTCTTCTAATTAAGAAAACATGTCACAAGGCAATGCCTTGAAAAGGTATTTCAGATATATTCTCAGTGGTCATTGATCATAAGTCATTGATCTCTAGGTCAGTAGCTAAAAGACTTTACTCTGACCTCATTAATCTAAGGATGAATCTAAGGATACATTGAGTTGTCTGTATTTCCTTTTCCCCTGCAGAGATTCCTTTGCAGCATTGGCTAAGGATAAACATTTATTAGAGCAGTTTGTATGAAATAGCTATATTCCTCAAATTTCCCAAATTAGAAACTCCTTATACCAGTAGTCCCTACAGCCAGTCTTAGGATCACATAAAGGAATAAGAAAGTCCATCAGTCCCTAATTTTGTCCTTCTGTATTACTTCTATAAGGGAAATGGATTACAGTCTTGAGATTTGGGCTGTCTGCATGCTGACCTTACAGGGCACAGCTAAATGATTGGGGGTGAAGGTTGCTCTCAAGATGCTGTTTTCTATTATGGTCTTCTTCAGGAGTGGAAACTCTCTGGAATTGACTGTTGAAATGGAACTTGATTTCTAGAAGGTTTTCAGCTTAACCACATGCGTGTGGCAACAATTACTTGTGTGGATTGTGTTTTACCAAATGATTTAGATATTTGAGATGAATTTCTACCTGTTCAAATTTTGATTGCCAGTTCACTCTATGCAGGAAAAATATAGAAAATATCAACACTGTGTAACTAAGGTAAACATCTCTTGATGTCCCAAAGGCTGCTTAATTGCTTTCCACTGTTGAAATGTCCTCTTGACTGTGAACTATCACCAACTCTACATATAAATTTTTAAACTGGTTCAAAGTATTGGGCCACAATCTCTTTGGAATAATTTAAGGAATAATTTAATGGTAATGAAGTTAAAGATAGCACTCAAAATAACCCCTTTAAGATGCCAAATCATTAACACACACTTGCATAAATTCCACTTTCAAGTGAAAGCTTTTACAAGATTCTAAAAAGTTTTGCATGCTAGTAGTGCCCAAATACGTTCATGCACAACTGAAGTGTGACACTGTATAAAATAAACAAGTGATGGAAAAGTCAGCAAGACCCATAGGCCAAAAGCTACAATAAGCTCAAAGCAACTTTTGCCTATGGATGAAATTAATTCTTTTAACAGATTGGACAATTAAGTGGCTCTCAATTTCCACCTTGGCTCTGGCAGGCAGATATGGTCCATAGTAGCCTAAGCTAAATCCCACACAGATGAACTTGTAGGTGTCTGTAATGAGGATGACTAAGCTGCTATCATACATGTAGTGAGTGGGGTTTGGGGAGCTGCTCAGCTGCCTGGATATAGGAGTATCTCTCCCTAAAACAGGCATCTTTCAGCCTAGGTTAATGACTTTCTTTTCCACTGCCTGTAGTTGGAACATAGGCACTCTGCTCACACACCAACCTTTGGGAGTTTAAACTAGAGCCCCATCCTTTGCAGAACGTACATGTCTTTAATCTAGGTAAGCAAGACTTCTAGTGTGTCTCTATGACTTACTCCTTGTAGGCATGGATGAGTTTGGACATCACCTTAAAGACACTGAAGTGTGAGAGAAACTGGATGCTGTGCCATGCAGTTCCCATGGCCTGACAGCTCCTGCAATAGGAAACAGTGGACATTAAGGTTCAGGTCCCCAGACTCCTTTCCAAGGAGGAGATAACACACAGACCTGCAAGCCTCCAGTCTTTGTCTCAAGGCTCTCTGTTTATTTTCTGGTTTGGTTTAGTCAGGACAAGCTGCTCGGTGCGCCTTGCTGAGCTGAACTGCTGGGCAGTCCATAGACTCCAATTCAGTCCTTCAGAAGAGAGCTGAGGATTTCAGAGAGCACTGTGTCGTGAAGATATTTCTTAGTTGCTCTGTGGCCCTGGGAAGGGCTTCATGAGTTTCTTCCACAGTTCTCTTAGCCACTTTTTCAATTTTTGTTGCTGAATTGAGATATTGGCTTCTCTTTTGAGAGCACTGGAGAAGGATACTTCTCTGGAGATTAAGGTCTGACCCTAATATGTGGATACGCTGAATCCTTACAGACCTGTTTGTTTTACAATTCATTGTATATTGGTACTTTAAAAAGGAAACTTTCAATCTTGCATGTTGGGACTAGTTCAAAAAAATGTGATGATAATGGTTAGCTTGTGATCAGCTTACTTAGAAGACAGCAACTTGACACTGGAAATAGTGCAATCAGCTCTGTAACATTTTTTAAAATTGATCAACTATGTCCAGTTACATCCAGACCAGCCATTAAAATCACGTTCACTGATCAGACTATCGTTACCTAGAATGACATCGCTGATATTGGATGGAAGACCTCCTTAGCCCCACAGGGATAAATCATTGCTGGTGCACATATGCTGATGTAAAAACCGTAACAATCTTTGTCCAGGACGACTGACTAGAGCAGAAGCTGCTGAAAGTGACTGAAAAGTCTCTGCAGCTGATATATGGCTGGTAAGATTCACCTGAAGACCAACAATAATCCATTAACCCTCAGACTGTCTAATGAATGTGTGATCACCACTCACTCCTTCCAGCAGCACATCATCAGCAAGTCTCTCTTCAGTGGATGCAACAATATCACTGCTGCAGGAGGTCTTCACCCTGAAAGGCTGGCTCAGAGCATGAATTTTGACAGCCATTCAAAGATCACTAGATCTAAGTTTGGGTTCAAATACCTGTTTAGAAAACTGCATTGTTCTCTCAGAGTTTCTTTGTATTTCCCAACCTCCTCCCCATGGCTGGCATTGTATTTTCATAGGGAAGTTTATTTATTTAGTTATTTAATGTCCAGGAACATGTTTGCATCTCTGTGACACTTTGTTGTGGGACAGAATAGCTACCTGTGGCACTTTCACATGGAAGCTCAGTGTGGCTGTGACTGGTCACTTGACAGCTTTCTCTGCTGATCTTTCAACAAGCCTCTTTTTCTGTCAAAAAAAGTTTTAGATTAAATTTAAGGAATGGGAGGGAGTTTACATGATTTGAGCTAGCACAGAACTGTATAGGGTCATTAAGCAACTATTTTAGAAATTAGTTTCTTTTAAGATGTGTTTATGATATGTATATACATAGCTTTTTCCCCTAAGTGTCTGGGATTGGAAGCAGTATAAAAAGTCATTTAACGTTTAAAATACCATCACATTCTCATGGCTGATGATAATTACGGATTTTTACACTAGGGAAATGCTCCTCTATTAATCTGATCAGCTTTTTTGTTTGTTTTTTAATTTGTCCCTTTAGAAACATTCTAGTAACCCCTTGGACATAATTTTTTGTTTTCCTCCTCAGAGATCCTGAGATGATATTGAGTTACTTGGGAAATTAGATTTGTCAGCTTTATTTCTGGTTGCTGTCTAAATTAATTTTATAATTAAAACCCAAAGATGTGTGTCTAATATGTATGAATCTACAAAAAGCAGAAACAGGAAGAAGTATGGTTAAGCCCAAACAAAAGAAGTAGTTTGACACATGTCAGCGTTACGTTTCAGTGTAAGAGAGGAAATATTTTTTTGGCACAGAGCTCAGAGAACATGTAGGCAAACCAAGCAAAAACTCATGAATCTGAAAATTAGTCTGTGAAATGTTTGTAGTCGCAGTCAGCTTTTGCTAAAACATTCAGATACAAATTACTGGATTGAAGATGTGGTATGCACTACAAGTTTTGCACATTTATACATCGATTGCATATGTTGCATTTTGTATATAAGGCTGGGATAGGGAAGGTGATAGGTAATGTCTGCATCACCATGATGTCTGCATCACCATGATCTTTGTGTGACTTGCCTCTTGTGGAGATGGTGTGAATTAATCACTGCCTGCATATGTCAGCAGTGGCAGTGTTCTCTGCTGACTGATACCTTCATAGAGTCATGTTGCTTTTGAAGGTAGCAACACCAAGGAGGTGATCTGCAGATTTAGGAGCAACCAAGGAAACAGCAATCACGGTCCCTACCACTGAAGATCCTCCTTCAAGTGGCAACATTTACCAGCTGTTCCCTTGTTTCACTGAAATTGAAAGGCTCAAGAGAGGCTGTGGTCTAGTGTTTCCAGTGAGCTACAGCTGAAGACGGGTTCATAAATTCAGCACCCCCTTAACGAGGTGGCAATGCAGGACTGTGAATGTGACTAAGCACTAGGATCTGTCTGCCTGAGAGCCTAAACTGGGACAAGATAAAGTCACTGCCACAGATGCTTCAGCTCTCTGTGTTTGGAGTAAAGTCATCATTGGCTGTATATTGTAACCCTTGATTTTCTAGTGGGTACTTGTCATGAAGACCAAGTGCGCTTTCCTCATACTTCTTCCTCCTTAGATAACTGCAGTATCATACCCCTTGTTATGATGCCTCGAAAACAGTGTCCTGAGTGAAAGGTGGAAGCTGGCTCTTGTTTACCAGCATGGCTGGGCTGTGAAGGCATCCATGCCCTGATTACTTGGGACCTGTTGAGGGAAGGCTGGATTCTGCACTCACCTGCCTAATGTTGCATGGAGGCTTTGTAGCTGCTTTTTCAGTCACATGGCACAAGCCTTGAGTTACACTTTCTCTCTTGAATTTAGGTGCCATAGTAGTGTCTACAGCTGAAGCTAGATACAGGTAATCCATGGTGTCAATCAGGGACTATAGTTTGGGTTTCTTGTTTTTCATATGTGAATGGAAATTTAAGTAAATTATAGGTTTTGGTCCGTCAGGACAAAGTGTCTCTGAGGAGGCAGTCTTTCATCTTTCAAGACTAATTTGTACTATCCATTTATATAAATCTTTGTGAGTTCTCAGTTGTAATCGTTTGTTCCTTTCTTCTTTGTAAACTGGACAGATCGCCGCTTACTCTCAGAATTCAGAGGACCATGGTTCTCAGTCATGGCTACATGGAGGTATGCCATGAAGACATGTGAGGACTATCTGAAAACCCAGTGTTGAGAGTGCTGAGAAGTGAGGTGAGCACCTACAGCTGCAGGTAGGGGATCAGTTTTGCAGGTGTTCTCAGAACATGATGGATGGATGAAACCTTGCACAAAGTGATGGAAGCTGGGGCAGTGGGACATCCTGCCTATCTAACAGCTGACCAGCTGAAAGTGCTCACCTGGACAAGGAAGAATTAAGATCAGTTCACTGGGCTGTAGTAAGAAGTGGCACGTGCCTCCAATGATGGGATATCCACGAAGTTAGTTGAGTGGCTGACATGTCTCACATCTTTGGCTCTATGACCACATTCCAGTGAAAATCCTGGTATTTATGGCTTTTAAAAACAAATTCTTAGTAGGAAACGTACACTATGTAGCCGAGTTTTGAAGTGTTGATGAGTAGCTTTAATATTGGATTTGGTCACAGTTCCCTTGCTCGTTTGTTTGTATGATGACAGCTCTCAGACACCCAGTAATTCAGTAATTCAGAAAGAGAAGGTCTCAGCCCCAGTCTGTATATCGCCATATCTGTGATTAGCAAGAGCTTTTTAGTAGTCAGTTATACTCTATCTCATGGCACAAAGCAGTAATTTCCAACCACCTCTTTGTGTATCCAGAGTTATTTTCTTTGTTACTCAGATCTTGATGCATGTTGTTATGCTGTGTTCTTGTGGGATTTTGTGTTGCTTTTTTTGCCAGCCTAAACCTTCTCATTCAGTTTGTTTCACAATGCATCAAATAAAGAAGGTTAATGAAAACCTTACTTTAGATTAGTTGCACAGAAGAACAGTAGCATTGATTGCAGGATTGTCTACAAGGGACCTTTTTATAACCTTCCCAAAGCCTTGTATTACTCACATGACTTGAACTCCGGAACAGCTTTTTCTTTCCTCTTAATGTTGCTGCATGCTTAGATTGGGGAATACAGGATAGATATAGGCCAAATGGGCTTGGAAGATAAAAAGTCCTTCTCCTTGGGAAATTGGCAAATAGAGTAATTTCAAGGCTTTTAGCAAATTAGGAAGAAGTTGTCCAGGTCCTTTTTCAATTAGGATTTACCCACTCTTGCTGCAGATAATTCAGTTTTCTGTTGGTGGTACAGCTTGTTAACTGCCTGAAATAGGGCTTGAACTACTGCAGCATAAACTTTCCAGAAGAAGAAACCATGTAGAAAGAAGAAGTCCAGAAGAAGACAGCCCAGATGGTACCATATTGCTTAACCTGGGAGCAGTAAGTCGAGTGGATTGAGCTGGGCAGAGGCTCTACAGTGACAGCTGTGATGTCTCCTGTAGCCACACTAGCCTGTTCAGTGCTAGTGGGGATATGTCTGCACAGTACTCTGTGACAGTCACATCACTAGCTAGCCTTTGATTAGGGCTCTTTCTGCAGATCCATCCAGTTAATCCTTTGTTGTCTTTCTCACTGCTGCATATGACAGAAATCTCATTATTCTTGAAAGAAAGACAAAAATTTAAAGTCTGGATCCGAAACAGGTACAGATTTCTTGCTGATTACATGACCAATATACATCCTTGAACTTTTGATCATTTGCCCATGATTTATTGCTGTAAATAAAAATCTCTGCACCGCAGAAAAGCAATGGTTCTGTGTTACATAAATGACTACCCAGTTCCATTTCACATCGGCACACACCTCCATGTTTTTCTTTGGACGTTTGAACTGCACAGACCACAAAAATCAAACAAAGACTGCAAATCCCATGTTATTCCTGCTCTTGACTGTAAACCTTTGAAACAATAGGGATTTCTGCCTCCACACTGAAATCTCCTCAAAGAGGAAGAGCAGTAAAGTGCTCATAAAAGATAATACTCTTTTTTTTCCTTGCTGCTCCATTTCCCCCTACTAACCTTTGTTTTAAGAGCATCTCATGGCTATAAACTGCAGAGGGTTTTCTTTAGACTTAAAAAACAATCTCAAAACATTCTGTGTGAATATAACATGAGCTCTTTTTCATCTTTTCTAATATGATGAACCTCTTCACCAGCTATGTACTTCCAAATCTTCTTGCTCATTGTGAAGATTGAAGGGGAAGCATGGGGTCATCATGGTATATTTCTTCATTTGTGCTTCAGGAAAGGCTGCCTTCCTCTCCTCAGTGATTGGATAACCTCCCATATTCCTTAGGACGGTTGTATATCCATTTTATAGAACAGAGATTCAAATTCAGCCCTGAAACTAAAGTTTTAACTAGCAGAAGTTCTGTGGCCTCAAATCAGGGTCAAATGTACATTCTGCAGACATCCCCTTCCTCTGCAGTTTGGACAGATGAGGCAAGGACTTCATAGCAATGAAAATGAGATGGCAGGTGATTTCTGTAGACCTCTGCTGGGACAATATTAGATGCCTTCCCTGTCCTGCCCTGTGGACAAATAAAACATCTGTTTCCAGAGCTGCCAATCAAGAACTTCTTGGGGTAGGAAATGTGTTTTAGAAAACTTGGGCTGCTGAGGCACCATCTGGCTTCCTTCTCTGTCAGTATGTTTTATTATGCAAAATAGGCTTCCAGTATCATCCTGCAAAGCAGCTCCTGCCTTGTAATTCTTCCTGAGACAAATCAGCCTTGAAGTAGTAGCATGATGTTTATCCATGGCTGTTCATCTTCTGAAGACAAAAGTGTAGATTCCACCCTGATGGGGCTTTAGCTAACTCCATCTAACCAAGGGACAAGTTCCACCCAGGGGACAGCTAGTTAGAGTGGAGGGATAGAAATGACACTCTGAAATGAGTTTTGATCACTTGGGAAATATTTGTTTTCCATGAGTAATATATATTCTCACTAACCTTCAAGGATAAGGAAAATGTTTTTGCTAACATCGCCATCAACCAGAGAGTGAATTGTAGAGCTAGAAAGGCAGAATTTTCTTGTGGGAAGGGGCTCCTTTGCCATTGGAAGTTAGTATTGCTTGAGCGTATTTCTGGGATAGAGCCAACTGCAGAGTGATTTTGGAAGGTTCCTCTTTACAAAATCTAAGACACAACACCTGACAGAACTGACTCCATGGACAGAACCAGCTACGGAAATACACACACACTTATAAATTCAATACCACCATAGTTTACAATTGTTTTTGCTATGAAATCTTATCTCTTCCTCTTCCCTGTTCCCCCTCTTAGTTTATAACAGGCTTCCGGGATGTTCTGCGATTTGTGTGGGTTTTTTTGGTGGAACGCCAGGTTCTAACAAAATCCCTCCACTCTCTATTTTTAATCCTATTTTATGGTCTTCTGTTGCTTCACTCCCATTCCTCTCACAAGCATACCATGTCTTCCCCCTGTGAAATGCAAGTCAGCTTTTAACGTCAGCAACCAGATTTGTGGAATGTACAAGTTTTCCAACCTCCTCCCCAGACACAAGCAAGCTAATCAACTAAATTCAGTAAGGAGCAGTGATAAAAAACAGCAATGCACCAGAGGGTTAATTTTTAAATACGACAACTCTAAGATGGGAACATTTTTTTTCTGAGGAAAGTTAAAAAAAAAAAAAAGGAGAGAGAAAATGTACCTAGTTAAGTGCATATTACTATTATATTAAGCTATTTCAGAGCAACTACTTGAGAATGAATCTTTTTCTGGTCTTAAGTCCTGGAGCAGCCCTTTAAATTCATAGCCTATCTTCTTCTAAATTAACTGGTCTTTGCAGACAAGCCCTTGGCTAACTTATTCTAAAACTCTAAAATAGACAAACCAGTGTCAATGCCAATGCCCAAGGGCCTAACTCAGCCAGCTTTTCACATTAAAGGCATTATGCTTCATCTGCATCAGACTTCTAAAATGTATCAGCTAATATGTGCTAATGACACGCATTTAAACCCTGGTCTAGACAAAGCCTGTGCGGTTGCCCCCTGAATGCTTGATGCGATCAGCTAACATCAGCTACCCCCTTTTAATCAGGAGAGGCTACAAACATCACAGAGTTATCCAGACTTTCCCCATAGCAAAGAACAAGGCTGCACATGGGATCCAATCCTCAAAATACCCGTGTGGGGTAAGACCTTTGCCCTTGCACAAGCCTATCAGTGGGGATGAAAAAGCCAGGCTTCAGCAGACAGAAACGCACCTGTGCAGAGGAATCTGTTACACTAGAAGGATGAAGAAAATGATGCAACAGTGATTTACCTGGATTACTGCTTTGACACTGGCAATCAGCTAATAGTCTGATAGGAATAGGAGACAAAGGGCTGAATTGGAGCAGAGATGTGGCTGCACGTCTGTATACGGTAAACTGATCACGTTTAATTCACGTAATAGTTTTTCTCCGCACATTTTAAAGCGGGTTTTGAAAAATTGGAAAGGATGTTAAAAAAAAAAAAAAAAAGGATGCAACGGTTTGAGGAAGAGAAGATAAATGCTTTATAGCAAAACACTTAGAAACTCAATCTGTTTAGTTTATGAGAAAGAATACTGAGAAGTAAATAGACTACAATATATAAATATTTTCACAGGGAGAAAATACGCAGTACTAAAGGATTATTTAATCTTGCAGACAAAAGCAAAACTGGCTAAAGGAAGCCTGAAAAAAATGAAGTTAAGAAGTTAAGACACAGTTTTGACAATGCTAATCTTTTCAAACAAACTATCAAGCAAAAAATTGTTTTTTTCATCACTTGATAACCTTGATTATGGCTGGTTGCTTTTATGGGAGGTGTATATTTGAATCCACCATAGGCTATTGGGACCACTACAGAATTAACTGTGACATGGCTATGATATGAGCAGTCCAAGTTGATGATTTTTTTTTAGGTTTCAATGTTATGTATATAAAAGTACATAAATCAGCAAGAAGTATTTACCAGCCAGAAGGCTGAGCAAATGGTTATAGCATGTCTGCGGTAGGATTTCAGGAGTGCTCTCTGCTAGGTTTAAAGTAATATATATTTTTTTTTCCTCTCCCTGCAACCCAAATATCCCTATTTAGAAGGAAGATGACATTGGAGTCAGCCCGTTAAGTCTGAACAGGCAAAATGTTACCCAGTGTGAGGCAAAACACTTAATCAAAGGTAGTCCTGAGTGTATCTGTTTGATTTTGCTTACAAACTATGAGTTCCATGAATTCAGTGTAATCGGTTTATATAGTCAAAGGATCTGCATCTTGTAAGCATAATTTCATGATCTGGCTGCTTTTTCAGTTGACTTATTTGTTCTTGAAACATTCAGTTTTAACTCAGTAAGTAATTAGTTACCTTTTGCAGTCCAAGCAGTCACAATGACTGTGCTCTTGGAGCGCCTGGAAGAAGAAATGGCTTCCTCCAGATTGTGTCCTATTTTATAGGCACTTTATGCCAATAAATACAGGACAAATTTCTTTTTCCTGAATGTCTCAGTAGTTGCTTCCAGGAGAGATTGACTACAGAACAAAACCAGAAGAAATTTGCTGCTGTTTCTACTTTCTTTTTGAGGGAAAAGATACGGTAAATGAGCTTCCGATCATAGCAGGATAACCAGAGTGACAAATCAAGGGACAATTTGTACTCTTTCAAAAAAAAAAAAAAAAAAAGGATGATAAAAACTTCACACTTCAAATGCTGAACTCTGAGATGCATTTGTTAAGTGGACAAAATGAACATCAATCCTATATCAGACCTGGCTACTATTGGTGCTAGAGGCACAAAAAAATCTCCCAAACCAACTAATTCCTTTCCCTCCTCCTCTTCCCAAACCTCATTCCCAAAATCAATTCACATCAGCACAGAACAATTTTGTCTTACTAAGATGATCAAAGCCATTCTAATTTTAAATAAAACAATGCTTGCAAGACCAGAATTTTGACTTTTGCAAACCACCCTGAATAGTCTTACAACAAATTTTCTAGCTTTAGATTCCACAGCATTTACTGCACATCTTGTGTAGCTAAATGTAGCATAACTTGATACAGGATTTTCTCTAAATCTCAGTATAGTTGTTCCTTAAGTGAATGTGATGCTCTGGCAGTCCTGTACATGCAAGCTTTGCCCAAAACTCACACACTTCAATAAACAATTGACTCCACTATGTGCAATAGTAAGAGCGGATATTAAAAATGTCCTTTTCAGTGATGAGGAAAATGCAGTCTTCATCAAACACGATCAAACAAAAAACATCTTTTGTGGACATAAAATGCAGTTTAACAAAGAGGTTACACTCATCTCCCTTTAATGTGCATGGCGAAATGCACATTTGTCCAAGAGGTTTTGCACAGTCTGCAAAGCCTTCAAGTCTTTTAAGCCTTCAAGTGGGAATCAGATACAGTGCAGTAAGAGGCTGGTCCTCTAAACTGATGAAAGTTAATCCTGCCATCAGTCCAAGATAATTCAAAGCTGAGGATAAAAAGGTCTCCTGGGAGAAAAGGAGTTCAGGCCAACTGAACTTAGAAAATACTATCAGCATGTTTGGGTAGTTAGAAATCAAATCTTCTCCTGCTCCTCTAGTCCCTCTTTGAGAAGAAGGAACACTACTATAACTTTCTTCCATAACCTGCAGTTGCATGCCACGCTGTTTCACAGTCTCATCTCTTGAGGTCATGGTTAGCCTGATGATGTCATTCTCTTTGGCCTTTCCTTGTTAATTTTTTTCCCACTACTGTTGTGAAGATCCCGCTAACTGTAAATGGCTTTGAGTCTTTGCCAAACATGCATCTTTCTTCAACCTGACTCAGCTGGAGAAACTTGCTTTAGGTCTTGTGGGGACCTATAAGGATCATCTGGTTCAACTGCCTGACGACTTCAGGTTTGACCAAAAGTTAAATCACGTCAGTAAGGGCATTGTGCAAATGCTTCTTAAACACTCACAGCCTCGAGGCACTGATCAGAGGGCATGAAGCCTGCCCCAGTGTTTAACCACGATCTCAGTAAAGAAATGGCTCCCACTGTGCAGTCTAGATGTCTTTCAAAGGTGGCTTGTTATTCATCTCATTCCATCAACCTCAGGAGTCCAAGCTGAATACCCCAAGGGTCATCATAAAGACATTTCAGCAGCTAAATGATGGAGCTGAGCATTTTAATCCAGTTAGTGACTAAAGTGACTGAGCACACAAAATTAAAGCCAGTTCTGAGGCCCAACCTGGCACTTACGAGGATGCTCCCGAGTTTCAAGCTCTCAGCCGATATGTTACAATAATGCAGTAGCTCTATGTGATATTCATAATCAAAGTTTAGATCTTCTCTGTGGTACCTGAAACCCAGTGAAGGAGGTTCCCTTTTAGCTGGTACCATACAAGGACTAAAAAGGTACTCTCCTAAAGCTTTGATGGTCTAGACAGATGTAAAAAACCCAGGGGAAAAAAAAAATGAAGAGAAAATACATGCAAAGCAAATATCATGATTAGGTTACAAAGTTCAGTCAAAATTAAAATGTTTTGTGACTATCTGGGATTTGAGTTGTTTTGTGGGAGAGGACATGAGCTAAAGGAAAAAAAGGAGGACACAGGAAAAGAGAGGACAGAATATAACGAGTAAGTAAGGCATGGAGTAAGTGGAGGTGAAAGTTTTCTCACATCTCTTTTCCCCAGCCTAAGTGCCATCCATACACATTTATGTTACAGTACTTAAATAAGAGCTGTCAGACCTAACACATTTTTGCCAGAATTAGTCATAAAACTGTATGATCACAAGAGAAGAAGGAGTTGTAACTTGGATTAAACTAGTTACTCTTCATTAGCATAACTGGAATATAATTACTAGTTTCACCCAAGTGACTTAACACAGGTTCTGTAGCAACTAAAACAGAGATGTGCTTTATTTTTTAAAATTTTGCGTGTACTGCCTGAAAGCATAATTTTCTCCCATAACTGACCTGTTAAGCCTCTTTCTTTTCCCCTTTTGTACACAATTAGCATTTCATTTAATGTTTCGATATTCCAGGTAGATGCCATAAGAGAAATAGGTCCTAAAGTACTAATCACTAAGAGCCATGTAGGAGAGTTCCTTCGTTATTAATTGCATTTGACACTAATTGCTGTTTATTGAGGAACCTCAGTGAAACATCATTCTGACATGTATCTGGATACTCCCTGCATCTGTTTCAATTTGCCATATTTCCTGCTGTTGGTGCCCCACTTCATAGGGCCAGCTCTCTTGTGACTGGCTCCTCTGCCTACACAGAGGTGTGACTCCGAGGTGGCTGCTGTTCCTTATCCAGCACCATGCTAAATGTTGTACTGGTGCATTTCTTTAAAGAAAGGCTCTCCAAGGAGCAATTCCCTCTTTACTCTCCTGGCTTGGTTGGTACGCACACTTCAGCATTTGCTGGCTCTTACAGGAGTGCTGGAGTACAGTAAAACTTACATGATAATTTATATCAATATTCCTACTTAAGGAACAGCACTAAAAGTGCTTTATTCCTTTCCTTGGCTGGCCAAAGGCCAGAACCTTTAGCTAGATGTTAGAAGAAGTAACTAATTGG
Organism: Pseudotriccus pelzelni; assembly: GCA_035584735.1. Classification (NCBI taxonomy): domain Eukaryota; kingdom Metazoa; phylum Chordata; class Aves; order Passeriformes; family Tyrannidae; genus Pseudotriccus; species Pseudotriccus pelzelni. The sequence continues at coordinate 55,531,361 of JAWMRA010000001.1, read as the reverse complement.
ATGCACTGCAATTACCCAACACAACACGGAAAATGAGATATTTGAAGGTGTTCATCTTTTACCTGTCTGCTTGTTGAAAAAAACCAAATGAAATCCATCCATCTAAACAAAGGTCCATGCTGGCACTTCCTCCACCAATATTTTGAATTATTTTAATCTTAGGTAATACTGCTTTTTTTGATTCGTAAGTAATTTAACCAAGTTATCTGCAATTAATAGTTCAGGCGGGAGAAAGATAAGTTCCAGGAGACTCTTGCTGGATTGATTACATTTCAAAAACATCAGAAGAAAAACTTACACAAACAATATGGTAGAAGTCATATTTATTGATAAAAATTAATATATCTGCTATAAAATTTGTAACAGTAATGCAACTGAATATTCATTTTGATGCATAAACCTGAATGTTACATACCAAATACAATACAGTAACACTGGTTTCCTCCCTATTTACATGTTTATGAAAATTGGTATGCAATCCATGTTAAAAGAACTTGTAATGGAGAATAGTTACATTAGAAAAATAATATTCTTGATAAAGCATTCTTGAGGACTCCAATCACATTTTCAGGCCTCTTTCAATAAGGCAAAAATCCCTGGTACAGCATATAACTTAATTTACAAAATACAATAACTTCAGACACATCTTCAAGTTTTCTTTTGGTATGCTTTTCCTCACTGTAAAATTACTCAATTTTCTTACTAAACAGAAAGAATTTTCTATACCAAAACTTAATGAGTTCTACTACATATTACACATACATCGCTGTAGCTTAGCGACCATAACTGGGCAATCTTTCTCCTTAACTCTTCGCTCAATGAGCTTTTCTTAGATGTAGGACATGTAGTATTTTGAAATCATTATGACTGTGGTATCTTCTGCAGTTTTCATAGGAAACAATCTGTCACATTTTGAAACTTTTTTTAAAATTTTATTTTATTTTAGGAACTGGTGCACAACTACATTTCCACTCACAAGAGAACGTCACAAATGTAACTAAAATTAGGCTTGGATAACTTTGAAAACATACTACTATGTGCCCAAACCCAGATTTCTTACTTTAATACTTTATAACCCTGCCATGCTTTAGGAATTCTTCTTCTGCATAGCTTCACTAGTCACAGTCAGACAGTTTTAATTCCTTCAAAGGCACAAAACTTCCACCTCTTTTCCAGTGTTGCTCCTACACCAGTGAATTCTTGTTTAAACATGCGTGGCAGTCTCATCAAAAGCATTTCTATCTCATTTGCAGAGATCTGAGAAAGAAACAAAAGTAAAATTAAAGTGAGAAAGCTGCTCTGTAGGTTGGGGAGAGGAAACATTAAGAACAGAGATAAGGGGAGGGGGGTGGGGGAGCAGGAACAAATGCAGGCCAGATGAAAACAGCAAACCATTTTTATTTTTTTTTAACCTTAGCCTGAATTCCAAAACAAGTCCAAATTCCTTGCAGGAATAATTCTGCTCTTGTAAGAGGCATCCCACTGTAAATCAATGACAAGTGCCACGTTGGGGATCTAGCCACACAGTGTTGTATGAAGTCGATCTACAAACGACAGTCATGGGTATACTTGTGAGGAGGAGGAAGCAGATGGGACTTTATTCTTCCTTCTCAGACTATGAGCTCTTGAGTTCTTCTCCCAGCTCCATCAGTTTTTCTCTTTCAAACAAACTTTAATCAGCTCCCATTTGTTACTTAGGGCTGACTATCCATGGAGTCATCTTCTTCCAGTCTTACTCAGTTCAGCAGCCCCAGATAACTAAGCAGTAAAGTTCCCAATTCTGCACTGGTCAGGCTGTTCTTATCATTTTGAAACCTTAATGACTGGTCACCTTCCTAATGGGAAAGATGTGCTCATTACAGCAAACATTTTCACAAAGGTAACCTTTCTGGCATAATCAGTAGGGAAGTCAAGAAATGAACAGTCATAGAAAATGAACCATTTTATCCTACTACTACTGCTTCTAAAATGGTGATCATGAAAAGAACAGCAAGCAAATGTATGGGTGTTGCCCGATATCCACAAGTATTTTAATGGTTTGATAGGTTTCTCTGGCAATGAGGATATTTCTGTTTATTCACATTAGTAGAACCTTCCATGGCGAAAAACTTTTCTTTTTAAAACATTATATGAACATAAAATGTGCTAATTATACCTCAGTACACCCAAGGGAGGTGAGAAAATATCTACTGCCTCTTATTTTCCTCTAGAGGTTAGTGCAGCAGAAAGATTATATTATTTGTTACGGGTGGCACCAAAAATCAGTGTTGGAGGCAGTCTAAAGCCTCAGAATGATCAGATCTATCTTTTAAGTACTTACACGGCAGTAATGGGTATCTTTTACTTCTGAGCAATATATATGAGCTTTATACTGAGCCTTCAGCTCTCACGGGTATGCTGACCTTATCATTCCTGTTCAGGTAAAGAATGACAGGCTAACCATGGAAAGTAACTGAAATTAATCTCTGAGATTGCATCTCTGTATTGCACTATTAGAAAGTAATTTCTTTCTGCAAGCCATTACTTCCAAAATAAACCAGTGAGGTCAAATTTTGCAGCTTGTGTTTGTTATGCAGTAGTAGGCCCAGTGGTAGCTGCAGAGATGGGGACAATGCTCCTTCCATCGAGGTTCTGTTTGCAAGGTAAAGGTTTGATCCTGGCAGCCTCACAGAAGCCAAGATGTTACTAATGTGAGCAGAAATTCAAGGACTGAGCTCACAGTCACTCACTAAAAGGGACTGCAGCAGTGCAGGGGGAGAAAGTTGAAGAGCTCAGTAGGCAGAAGCCAAGAACATCAGGGCTGGAGCTCAAGGAGTCCGTATTTTAGATGATTGCTTTTATCACTCAAGAGATAAAGAGCTGGAGGGATCATCCAGGGGAAAAAGCAGTTGAAACTTAGCCAAATACTGTTTTAGGGAAGGACTTGAAAGATAAGTGAGGAGAATGGGCAGACTGAGTGCTGCAGGAACTGGGGACAAGATGAAGGAAAATGTACATGTGGCAGAGGCAGGGAATAGAGAAGCAGAAGAGGAATGGCTGCAGGTGTGAAGCTTTGGATGCATCAGGTCTTGATAAAACCAGACATTTAAAAAAGAATTGAAATTCACCAGCTTCTCACCTCTTTCTGCCATCCTCATCTCTTACTCCCTGTTCATTGTGGGTGGCAGTAGATTGTAAAACAGTAGCAAAACTGAGTTGCCAAGACCTGAAGACATTGCCTAAGAACTTCATTATCCTTCCTCACTCATCAGTGCAACCTGTCTTATTTCCAGTGGGCTTCTAGCTCAGGCTGTCCTCTGCTTCTAGCTCTATATTTTTTCATAGAAACAGAAGGATCCAGGATCATCCAGAAGCATGAAGCAGGCTATGAAAGCAAACCATCCAAGCAGCTGGAAGGTGATCTTAGCTATGGGCTGGAGGGGCTGTTCAAGAACAAAATATTACCAGGATCAAAGGAGTTGTGTTGGAAGATCTTGGAAAGCATAATCATACAAGTACTGGCAGAGGTGGGTCAGACCTGTGGCTGACCACAGGGTGACTCCTGCATCTCCTAAGTGTTTCTTGTAGCATAGCATCCTGCAGAGCTGCTGTTTAGCACTTAGCATAGCATTCACCTGATCAAAAGTGGCTATTTCACAGTTGAGCTTCTCACCCTTGACTTGCTTAATATTCAATGCAGAGGAATAGGCCCTTTTGGGGCTTGATTTAATCTCATCCCACAGCAGATATTAAAAAGTAAGTCAAAGAATCTTATCCTATGGGTATGTATTGACTGTGGACTGTACAAACTGATGCATTAAACACTTTGCACATTGTTGTGTGTTGGCCTCACTTCTGCCTTGGCCACAGCTTCCCTGAATTTAGCAGAAAGGTCACCCAATTCCTTTGTGAGGTCCTCTCTACTTCCACATGGGGACAAAGGACATGCTACACAGTCTACACATATATTCATGAAAGGTTCAGTTCAGTGTGACCCAAGACTAACAACTTTACAAAGAATAAGGAGCCATATCCAAAAATTCTGCACAGTTTGATGGCTCTGGCTACACAAACCTCGTGTTTCACTTTCTTTCTTCTCAGCTATGTTTTAGAATCATGTGTCATAAAATCATCTGCTAGTCTTTGCCATTTAAAGCTCTGCTCTTCTTTGCCATAAAGAATAGCTAAGCAGTGCAAGGCAAAGACCTCAACACAAGCACGTGCACTGTAATTTGCAAATGAATAACGACTGCAAGCCCCCAAGCCCCATATCCCATTATCTTTCTAATGGAAACGCGTGAAGAGTTTAACCTGCAGTAAAGAATAATACAATATTTCTACAGAGAAAAGAGATTTTGATTAATTTTTTTTACCCTGGAGTCCAACTGCTGCATATAAGACCAAAGATATTCTATATTGGCTCCAAAGGGGTGGACGTGAAGAAATGTGGATATGATACCTGGATTAAAAACAAATGCACACAAAGTATTAAAACGACCTCAGACACCGTATCATTAAAATAGGCAAAATAATTCTGAATAGTTTGTTCCTACAGGTTTTTCAGTATGAATTACGGTTCTTATTTTTCTTACACAACCCAATAAACAGAACAAAAAGGCACATTTTTAATACAGTCATAGTAACATGCTAAATACAGTAGCTCATCTTCAGGAATGACAGCAGTTAGCAAGTAAGTGACCAGGATAATATACTTATGAATAAAGGAATTTCTAAACAAAGCCTTGCTGGAAGCATTTCAGCTACCAATTTTATGCTTGATTTACCAATATAAAATTGTGGATATTGTAATGGTAAAATTATTGCCTTTTTCCCCTTCACTGGATGCTCTGTTGTGAAAATGTTTCATATAATTGTGTCAGAAACCTCACTCCCTCAAATTTTTCTAGTAATTATGCTGATGCTGGTTATGGAAAGTGTTTAATCCGTATTACCCCTAACTGCTGCTGAAGAAAACACAAATCCTTTTTGACATATTTTACTTTCTTTTAAAAGAGAGCCTGTTCTGTCTATTTTCATTGTTATTTTCAGGATAATTATAAAAGGTATGAGAATAAAAGTGGCTTAGGAGGAGTCAGAATCTAAGCCTGGAGATTTTTTCTGCAGTGAAAATCAAGTGACAACATTAATAATGTTGACCAGTGAAAACAAAGATTTGGGGCATCAGTATTGCTATTAAAGGCACTATCATTTTCTCCTGGTCTAAACAAACAGTGAAAATAGAAAATGGCATGTGTGTTACTTGATGTTTGGGGAGAGTTGAACTGTAAGAATCAGAACAAATATTTTCAGCTCTCTTTGGATGGGTTTCTTAGCTGAATCACCCTAGGGGAAGTTTCTTATACTTAAATTATAAACACCAGGATTAAAAATGCTTACAAATGACAAAAATGGGTCACTGTATCTTGTGTACTGCAGGCCATACTGCTTTCTTGATGCTAAATGAATTAGGATAATCTTGGATTTTATTTTTCCCCAAGTACTGGCCATGGTTGAAACTGATAAGCAATATTTAACTCATTTTAGACTGGCTTTGGAAAGAACACCTTTTTACTTCCCACATTTTCCGAATAGCATTTAAAGACCTGCCTAGGGAGTGGTGTATGTTCAACTTTATATTATGGTGAATGCTAGCAGCAGTTACCTTCTTTGTGCTGTGGATGACTGTAAGCAACCACAGAAGAGCTTTAGAAGCAAAAGCCAAGACCATCACACTTGGATGTGTTGAATGGAAATCCAGCTTGTGTTCCTATCACATATTACCAGTGTCATTGCATTTGTTATGCAGTTCCCAAGACTCTTCAATTCAGAACGTTCAAAGATAGCTCTTTCATATATTGCAAATAATAAGTATATATTTTATATATACTTATTTATATTACAATATAAGTATATATTGTATATATTTTGTAGTTATTGACTGAAGTCCCAGGATAACTTTTTAGTAATTTTTATTTTCTTTTATGCTCTTTTCCTCCAAGATAATATTGTATTTTTTAAACTATAGACAAACTTAGTGAACAGATGGAGGCAAGGCCCATTTTTCCCTTATCACACCTGAATATGCCCCATATGAAGAGGTAACATGAAATCCATCTTGAGGAATCTTTTGCCTTTGAACTGTAACAATGAGCCAGCTGGGGGGGTATTAGGACCAGTAATATCTGAACAGAGATTATTCTGTTTATCTGAGTGTGTTACTGAACAACTGGGACACTGCCACCACTTCTTTCGGTCAAATAATGAGTGACTTGTAAAAAAAAGGTTGTTATTCTGTTCTTAAAATTCCATCCTTACTGTCCTTCTCACAGAATAATCTTTGAATAGATCAAGTACTGTCCGCTGCAATTAAAAGTTCCAGATTTTATTATAACAAGTAGAATTCAACCAATTCATACATTTCTGTACAACCCACTGTTCTGCACCTCAGCAGTCACAGAGAGGTTTTGTACTAAGCCCTTTAAACATTTAAATACATTCTTCACTTTCAAATGACCTTCTTGGTCTAAACTGAATCGGTGAATTGCTGAATCTATGCCTCGGCAATAAACCAGTAACTTTCCTGGTTTTAGGTTATGCAAATGAGTTGCATTTAAACAAATTAAGGTAGTTTTTGAACTATCACCTACCAGGATACTGCTGATTTTGTGAAAAGACCAAACCAAAGAAAACAAACCTCTTCTTTGAGGTTAACATTTCTGTTGCCATGCCACAGGGTACACTTTGGACCGTGAGCCTTCAGGCTGCACGAAAACCCGCGCCACCGAAAACAAATGCAAAATATGCACAGGTATAAATGGGGCATGTTCCCTCCAAGGGTAGCATGGGTACAGCCAGTTCTGTGTGGCTAAATGCCTGATATCAGTTAGCTGGCCCACTGCCTATAAGTTTTAGCTTCAGGCCCTCTTTAAGAGTTTATTTTAAAGATTTTATTCTAGGTAAAGGATATGACAGTCCTTGTAGTACTCCTTATAAATATTCATATTGTTAATTCCTTCACCTAATGTCAAAAGCATAAATCTGGCTTACTTAATACATGCAGTATACATATTTTTGCTTGGTAGTTTGCTAATATTATTTCCATCCCCTTCTCCTTCACCACTTGGTCTAATAATCATATAAGAAGCTATACAGTTCTAGGCTGCTAAATCTTGATGAAAACACAGTCTTCATAGATTCATGCTGCAAGTCTAAATACAGATCCTGCAAGTTTCTTCACACCTGAAATCCTTTCCTTAAACTCTGCAGAATTGTTCAGAAAAGCAAAGTTCACTTGTATTTTAGGATTTTTCTTACTAAAAGCCATTTTGAACATAGGTGAAAAGAAAGTTTTTTTGTTTGTTTTGTTTTTTACTTTTATTAGCAAAAAGGTTGTGGGTAAACACATGCAAAACAGGAACCTGATAAAAATAATTTTGTTCTCAAAAATCTTCTTTGGTGTTATCTTACCTATTAATAGTGCCTCTTTCTCTGATTTTAGACCCGGGTTTCGTTTCTCTGGGTTTTTTTCTCTGTCTTGGTTGACCAATGCTACTGTCAATACATTGATTTCCTATGAAGTTCAAAAAAACAAACAGGTGGTCATGTAGATTTCATTTACTTCAATTAAACATGTATGCTTCCTTTCAACTCTATAAAAAAATCATTACTTTAATTCACATCTAAAGACAAGATAATTATAAATAATTGATTGTTTGCAGAATATTAAGACACATTTTGAGCTACCTTTATGCCAAGAGCTGCCAAAAAGAGAAATTTTGCTTGTGGAGTAAGTAATAACTTTGTTGCTAGTGCTTCTCCATTATAACAGCTTGCAAAATTGTGCCATAAATTGTGGGGATGGTCAGAAAACTCACGTTTTCCAACTATTAAAGCTGTAAACCAAGACTGCCTCTAGGGAACATGGATGGAAACATTCAGCTACAGCCATAAGAGTAAATTCAGCAGTCACTGGCAACGTTTCTAGACTACAGCCTACTACAACAATGCCTACTAGACTACAACTATCTAGCCTGTGTTAGTCTTTGGCCAGTGCCTAGCATGTCATCAATGCCATCCCAAACAATTCTCAGGCATGTTTTGGGGCTCCGTACATTTCAAGAAGACCATTCCAGGTGGTGTGCATAAAGCTACCTTGTTAAGAGCACCAACCTTAAGGGCAATCAAATCAAGGCTCCTGCTCTGAGCTCCTTTTTTCTGCAACCAGGTGGCCTGAACCATGCAAATCTCAGCCGAGCGATCACATGTCAGATCCTCCACCAAAAGCACCCAGGCAGTTGTGTGACACAGACTGCTCTTATCCTGGTTATATGTGAAGTAAACAAGTTATCTCCATTTCCAAGGTACGTAAGTGAAGTGTATTGCACAATATTCAAGCACATATATGGGCTGTTTCCATGGAGCAACTGTTAATGCAATAACTTGTTCCTTGGTGAGGCAAAGACTCACACTGCTGCATCTCCTCTGTGAAATGCTCAGCAGTTCCATGACAAACCTCATAGGCAGAGAGCATGGGCCTGGAGACATGATGGCATGAGGTGAGATTGTGAAGCAATGGTGCTCTTGTTCTGTTTGAGGGTAAGCAGCTGGAGGTTGCATGGGACTGGGCAGCCTTAAATGCAAGCAAATTTGTATTATTCTGTGTGATGATGTGGCCCATTTAGAACATGCCCTCAAGGTGGTGTCTTGCTCCAATATTCTTGGCAAGCATTTTTGGCAATAAAAGAGGGACACTGGGCTTGCATTGCTCTAAGGCGTTTCTGAAGGTGTGAATAATACATGCTAAAATAAGCAAAAAGTCCGAAATATGTAAAATGTGCCTCTTTATAGATGACTAAGGGATTCACAACCTGTGAAATTGGTAAAAAGTAGCAGGGACTTCCTCATTTTCAGTTGAAAAAATGAAAAAAAACCCACCAAAAAACAGACAACACAACACACACACACATACAAAACCCAATAATATAGTCTGTGCTCTTTATAGGCTGGCTCCAAGGAGCAGCTGCTGGGATAGGCAGTGCCTGATGGCTCAGATTCATCGTGGGTTCAAATGTTCCCTTGTGTTGTAAAGCAGAACAAATTTCCATGTGTCAGATAAGCAACTCTATGTGCACATGAGTGATATACAGGCACATGTGTATCCTCAGCAAGGGGCTCTGACAGACCTTAGCCCACACTGAAGGAAGAGTGAGATCCATTGACTCATCTGGGGTTTGTTGCATGTCTCCTGGCCAGAGATCTACGCGTAGTTGTGTACATGTAAGCTAGTCAGCCTTTTTAGTTAGCAGAAGTGAAATAACTTTCTAGTTGTGTATTTTAATTAAGGGAGTCTGCAGTTCAAGAGTTGGCAGTGATTCCCCCCCCTTAAAATAATGGCATTTCTGAGTGCTCTGGCAGTTACACACCTTGACATTAACACTCCAGTAGTGTTGTAAGTCACGGGGCACATTATAGCAGCAGCAGTAGCAGTATGCCCTAAGTTGTGCAGTACTGTTGACTCCCCTCCTGACAGAGCCAAAGGCTAATGCAAATACTGATCCATTGCTGGCCATGACACCAAAGAACAGTGAAAGAAAATCCAGGCAAGGAACTGAAATAAGAGAAGTGTTTACATGAATTTCTCCAACAGGGCAGTAATGACAAGGGGGTTACAGATCAGAACAGAGCTGGATGACAGATTTCATGATGCTGCGGCAGAAGAGCAGAGCAGCATATGCCACCAGAGCTTGTATAGGTTAAGATGTAACTTTGACTCCATCAGAGATAGAAAAGCAGTCTAAAAATAGCAATTCCTGAGAGGAGAAGGAGAGAGCAGAGATGTGCGTTTGATATAACAGGCCCCAAACCCAGCACACTAGTAGTTTCAGGTGGGATTAGAAGTTCTGTCAAGCAGTGATGCAGAAAAAGAAACTATAATCCCATTGGGAACAACGAACAGATGGATTCTCATTTAATGCCTAGATTTGAGCCTCTGCAGAACATTTTGCATGATTTATAGGACAGTGTAAATGGATGCTAAAGGAAGTCACATCAAGTTTTCCTCAGCTGTATGTTCGTACAGAGGATAAAAGAGTAAAAAATTGTTTATGGGGGAGCCTGAGGAAATGAGTAGCAAAGATAGATATTTAGCAAACCACTGGCTTTAGAAGAAGGTTATGGGTTCTTGGAGGTTTGAAAAGGAGAGGTTTCTGCCTTCCAAAACTACCTGCCTCACAGAAGATGATAAATTAGACCACTCTGATGTATTTCGCTGCCAAAGGAGGTCTGCATTGGCCATGAGAAAATCCACAATGTGCATAGTCACATAAAGGATTCAGTAGCAATGCTGCTATGAATTAACAGTGATTTCAGAGAAATGGAATAGTTGTGTCTAAAAAATTAGTGTGAAATTCACCCAGAAACTAAGCCAATTATAGTGTAAGTGAAAACCTTAGGACAACTGCAGATACAATCAGGTACCTATGAAGCCTCTACAACAAATCTTCATGCAGTTAATTTGCACTTTTTTAGAGGCACTACTTATGTCAACACAGAGAAACAAGAATTTAAGAGTACAAAGGTGAATGAGGAAATATGTAATTGGAAAAAAAGTTAGGTCACCTCTCTGACATGAGAAAAAGCTACTGATCACCAGATGCCTGAGGAAAATTACTTAATACATACTACATTACAGTATTTTCTTTCTTTCCTGGAGACCATTCTTTATTTGGAAAATTATATTTTCTGAGGCCCTAAGCAGTCTCCTTCAGCAGGTTTCATTATAAAAGGCTTACGTAGAAGGCTTAATCCAGGTTAAATCACACCTGGAATCATTAGGGAGCTGGCCCTTTTTATTATTCATAACTTATGTCAAATATTGGAAAACCTGGACCAATTTGATGATGGCAGCTTGAGCTGCTCCATGTGAATGAAACTGTTTTGTGTGATGCTCTTACTGTTGCTAGCTTAGAGCTTTTCCTTGTAAATTACACTTGCATCCATCAGCAGATGATGAAAAGATATGAATTTCCCTCATAGGATTAACAAACTATGATTCTGCAAGCATTCCTTGGGACTAACATTTTATTCAAGGCTCCCTGCTCTAGAACCAGATGGGGAGAGACAGAGAGTCTTTCAGGACAGCTTTCAGGAGAATTTGCTGGATAAAACAATTTTATATAACATAATAATTTTATCACATGGACGGTTCATTTCCACAAGCAGATCTCTGACATCGCCATTGACATGAAGCTGATAGCTGCAGAGAGTCATATATGGCAGTTTCGCACATCGATATATAATGCCTGGTGGTGAGGTGAGAGAAGTTTGGTTTGCATCATTCATGTATCCTGGCTTCTTTTAGAAAAAAATGCAGAGGCATGGGCAAGTGGATTGCTCCAAAAGGTGCCTGGTCTCGCTGCCCAACATGGCCCATCACAGAGCAGCTGGGTCCTGCACTGGAGACACAGCAAATAAGGGAAATGCACTTTCCAGAGACACTGAAGCCCTGAAGAGTAGAAGAGATGTGGTGACTTCCTACAGAAGATAGTCACAGATCCTGTAAGAACAAAAGGCTAGCTCTGCATTCCAGGGCTCTCGCAGATCAGAAAGGCCCAGATATTTAGGCTGGATGACTTGGGTCTTTCACTCCTTCATTAGTTTCTTTTTTCCCCTGTGGGAAAGTAAGACATTAAATAAAGAGTTCTCAATCTAGATATCATTAATCCTCTTCAGGGCAGTCTTGCACCAGTGCATAAAAAGGCAGACAGAATATAAAATATTTGCTCTTGCCTGGAGTTTCTCTCTTTAGCAGAAAAGTTTCTCTTTACCCTAAAATGTTCTGTGATCCTGAAAACATATGCTATCCAGGATCCTTAAAAATGGGGGGAATGAGGACTTGCTGCTCCCCATAAACACTGAGTAAGAGCCAAACGAGGCTTGCTGCCCTATCTGGAAACTCTTCTTGCCGGAGTACAGTACCACATCACCCGTTGTTCAGGACTCTGCTTGAAAGGCAGAATGTGGGATTTAATGAATGTGACATTGAAGACTAGGATGCAATGGCAAATGTCCAAAGAGATGAAATATTCACTCTCTGGGTAATCCAAATATTTGATAATTACCTTTAAATCTAGAGGGAATGGTGACTGCTTGCATACTGTCTTCAAAGCCCTCATTCTCTTTGTTGTAGTATACGGGATTCTGCAGAGGGTGAGGGAGTAAAAATAATATTGTGCCTTCTGAACGACCATAAGCCTCTGGAAGAGTTTGCAGGATACGTTGGCATTTTTACTATATATACAAAGCCAATTGTCTGAGGCATTAAAACAGTAGCAGAGTAAGATGTTTGTCACAGCAGGCATATGACAGAGCCACTACTGAATGTTGTTAGATGTAAGGGATATACCACGCTTTCTCATCAGTCAGGGGATTTATGAGAGAAAATGAGTAGGAGGAGAAAAAGCTATCTATCTGAAACATAAGCAAAAAACAGCAGGCCAGAGAGACGCTGTAAGCTTGGAAATAAAAGGTAATTTTATGATTTTTGTAGAAGAAAGAGCCACACACATGTGATACCAAGTCTGCGGTCCTTAAGGTCTTGAAAGGCATACTTCAGGTGTGTTTGCCCAAACTGCTTATTGAGGCCCAGACATGTTTGACCACAAACCTGGTAGAAACTGGCCTGTGACATGAAGACTGTATTTATTTCATTTATTTTCATTTATCTGTGGACCTCCTAAAGTCTGATATAGTTGGGTTTGCTTTGCTGGTCTTTCTAGAAATATACTGAAGACCCACATCTGAAAATTTAATCTTGCTGTTTTAACCTGAATGAAGCCTAATTCAATTTCCAATCAAGTGAATGGAAGTTTTGCAATAGTTTCAATGCACATCAAGTCAGGCATGTTAAATTTCTGGGGACATGCAAGTTTGGGATAGAGGACAACTTCTGACAGCTTAACATGGTTGTCAGTTGAAAATGGGCTACTGTCCTTGTCTGTGTTCTTATCCACAGTGAAATCAAAATGATTCAGTCCAAGTTGAGCCAAACTACAGTGGAAGAGCTTATTTAAATCTAACTTAAATCAAATTTCCTTGCAAATGTGGCAATGTATGAGTACACTCACAGACAGTGATTGTGACTCAGATCATCACAGAATCACAAAATCATGCAGATGACCTTGGGAGGTCTCTAGTCCAACTGCCTGCTCAAAGCAGGATCACTTGCAGTGTACGAGCACATGGATGTGCAAAGAAAAGGGTAATAGTCCAGTGGCTGGATAAGCCTCAGCAGTTTCTCTGCAAAATCCCAGTCCTGCACCATTATCAACAGATGGGTGCCTCCATCCCCTGCAGACGGGATTTTCCAACCACCATCACTTGCTCCATCCTTATGATGCTTGTGTTTAACGTCCTATCTCCACGAGCACAAAGGAGGACAGAGGCACCATTACAGATGGGGAAAGTCTGATAACCGACTCAGAGAAAGCAGAATCCCTTGACCTAGCTCCTCCCAGGGCTGTCACAGGAAAGAATCAGCTCTGGGGGTTGAACGTGACACCTATCAACACCAGTCCACCTCTCCAAAACATCCTACAGTCTGATGGGAGCACTGACAATAGAAATATGGGACTTGTTAGGGGATAGAGGAGAAGAGCATTGTGGGTTGTACGCAGCTTAGCTGAGTGCCCTTAGCATGGAAAGAAAAGGCAGGAAAAGGGAAGGATCATGGTGGCTTGGGAGGGGATAAAAGGGATTGGTTGCATGTAAACAGGTTGCTAGTCAGTTGGCTGGCCATTCTAGGCCCTGATCAGTGTATTACACTGATTAAAGTAAATTTCTATTTTTCTGGGTAAGGGAGGTTCTATTCAGTGTGCATGGAGGCCTGTGAGGGGGTCTGAGCACAGCAGCTAGAGAGACCAGGGGGTCCCAGCCACCAACTAGGGACACCATAGCGTCTGGGGAATGACTAAATGAGCAGCCTGTGTGTGTATGTGTGAGGTAGGAGTCAGTTATGGGACACACTGAAGGTCAAAATCCAGTTTCTGGAGGGATTCTCATTGTAAGTATGTGTAAGTCTGCATATGCCTTTCCTGCTAATGGAGCTTTATCCTGATCAGCCAGAAAGGGGACCAAAATGAGGCTGTTTGTGTACCTCAGTACTGTTTATGTTTACCAATGCTGAGTTTGTGTTGCTCTGTGTGGCTACGTGTATACCTATGCATGAGATCCATGTGTGGTATACGTCTGTTTGTGCACATGCCTGTGGGGAATGCATGCTCAGTGTAGCTGCAGGTTGATCACATGCAGGTCTGACCACCTTGTCAGGCTGCAGGATTCAGTGTCTCTCAAAAGCAGCAATACTTGATTTGGGCCAAATATCTCTAATTCTTTATTTAATGGAGCTTGTTCCCCTTCATGGACTACTTAGGGCACTGTGCTGTGATGTGATGTGTGAAAATGAGGCCGAGTGTTTTAAGTCTGAAAGTAATTTAAAATTCTCCGTGAACATTGCATGTGTTACACAGCTCTTCTTTCAGCATGTCCTCCTATTACAGTGACTGTTTCTGACTCTCTGCTGGCTACTCCTCTAAAAATACTCCAGTGACTAGAAAATTGCTCATAATCTTTGATTAATACAATTCTTTTGTTACTGCAAATGAATTATCCCATGCTAGTGAATTAACTACTTCCTAGAAAGATTATATTTTCCATGGTCCTGGATCCCCATAGCCTAAGAACTGATTTTAGTAAAGTGGGTAGCATTAAGGCCTTGTGACACACTGTCTATATGCAGAGAGATTTCTTGCCCTTTTCTATGTGTACTGGGATAACTCAGTTTACAGTAATAAATTACAGTGTTATATCACATAGGAAAAGAATAAGGCAAGGAATGAGGCATGCAACCATCTGCCCATAACCAGAGCTGTCATAAGCAACTAGTGCTACTGTTAGAGTTAGCACCAGGTCAACAGTTCAGAAAAAAAACCCTTTGCTTTTTGGTACTTTTTTCTAAGGTCTCACAGGATCCTTCTCCTTCTACTATCTATCTAGTGATGCAGAAGGACGTATTTGCCATATGCTGCACTGCTGGTGAATTTAACTGGTCTATCATTAGAAATGATAGACACCAGGTGTCATCTTTTCATTCAGATCAAGCCTAAACTCAGTAACTTGTTACTTGTGCTACGCAAGAACTTAGTGCTGGTTTTGTCAACAACAGCACGTTGTAATTACTTTTAAAGTATAGTCATACAGACATTTACTTTTAAAATACACTAATCTAAAATTTACCATTATTGGAATTTTGAGAGTGCACTGCTGTCAACAAATAAACAGGTGGCAACTTGAAAAATTATCTGGCATTAAAATTATAGGAACAACAACATAGAAAAATTAGGTCAGACCTTGTGAATGAAAAACTTCAAATGGATGAATCTAAGACTTATTTGTCTGATTTAGCCTACATAATAGAAGTGTTTTTGGGACTGAAGATTAACTGTATTATGGTGCTCTTGACATCCTATTTTCCTGATCCATTTGCAGAGAGATGCTTTTAACTTTTTCATTACAAAGCTTTTACTATTATAACTTTTACCTGCTGAGTTTAGGCAACTAGCAATAATCTGAAAATGCTTTTCTCATTGAAACTATCTCTTTATATTTTTCTCATGGTATATGAGTACATTTATTTTATGGGAATGTACATATGCAAAATACGGATGACTAATGTGAAAGTTCCTTCGTGCTTGTTTTCAAAAGTGTGATCAGGTTGCTTCATTTTCTAAAGCTGGATTTATGTTTAGGTTCCTGACGACTTAACACAGATGTTTATGTGATGTGAAGCTGGTTGCTTTGCAAGGGAAGAGGTAATTGTCATTGTGCACACTCTGTGTTAGGGAATCTCAGCAGACAAATGGCCAGCTGAATGAAAGCATCTCCCGCCTACCCGCTCTGCTGAAGTCATTGTAGAAGGGGATATTTCATGTTTACTTGAGACTGAGATTTTGTGAAAACCCTTTCAAATGGCCTTTAGCACAAATATTGCTCTAGAAATCTCTAGACTGATGCACTTCTAAAAGAAAAGTTAAAGAGATAAAAAAAAAAAAGATGGTTCGTTTCCCTTCTGGGACTTGTAGAAGTTTTGAAAATGTCTTTGTTGAAATAAAAAGAAGTAGCAGGCAGGGGAAACCAACCTTAAATGTTTTATGAGAGTTAGTGGTTTTCATCATGGATTTGTATTTCAAAACTCCAAGCAACCCTTATATTCACAGGAATCTCCACATCTGAATATGGAAAAATTACTTAAAACAAACACTTCGGAATTCTCATTCCTTTGGAGTGGATCTTGATGGTGAACTCTTTCTGAAGGTGTGTTCCTGAGAGGGACTTGGGGATGTTGTTTGATGAGAAGCTCAACATGACCCAGCAGTGTGTGCTCCTAGGCCAGAAAGCCAAATGTATCCTGGGCTGCATCAAAAGAAGCACGGCCAGCAGGCTGAGGGAGGGAGTGCTATGCCCTGATTTGGGATCTCCAACTCAGGAAGGACTGGACCTGCTGGAGCAAGTCCAGAGGAGGGCCATGAAGATGATCAGAGGGACAGAGCACCTCTCCTGTAAAGACAGGCCAAGACAGTTGGGGTTGTTCAGCCTGATGAACAGAAAACTCTCCAGGAAGACCTTAGAGTATCTTCATGCACTACAAGGGCTACAAGAGAGCTAGAGAGAGCTTTTCACACAGGCATGTTGGAGTAGGATGAGGGGGAATGGCTTTAAACTGAAAGACAGCAGGTTTAGATCAGATGCAAGGAAGAAATTCTTTACTGTGAGGGTGGTGAGACACTAGCACAGGTTGCCTAGAGAAACTGTGGATGCCTCACCCCTGGAAGTATTCAAGGGCAGGGTGGATGGGGCTTTGATGAACCTGATCTAGTGAAAGGTATCCCTTTCCACTGCAAATCATTCCATGATTCTGTGATTCTATGAAAAGTGGCTCTCAGGGATACTGAAGTTCCTTTCTCGCTTCTGTCACTTTTTTTCTGTGAAAGCAGGTTGGAAGGAATGTGAATGTGGTGTACAACCCCCAGGACTGCAGTAGCAGGCTTGTGGCTGAATCAGAGGTGGCCCATCATCCTTCAGGTGGTTGCGGGGGAGCCTGAGTGCTCTGACAAGCTAATCTGCCTTGTACACTGTGTGGGTTAAGCACACAGCTGCATATGTATAAGGTTGAATGTTATTCCTCACCAGAAATGACAGGATGACTCCTGTAAACGTGTGCAGTATAAATACTTGGGGAAAATGCTTTGGGATGAAAGGCTGCACATAATGATCAGATATTATTAAAATGTCAGGTAGCTCTGGGCATTGAAGAACGGTGTCCCTGTGGAGCTCATATGAAATTTAAAGTAAAAAAACTTTTGTGATTTGCTGAGTGGGTGGCTGAATGAGTTTTATCATTGTATCTCAGAGTTCTCTTTCTCCTCCCTCAGATGATGGGAATTCACTGCAATCAAAAGTCAAGTTACTCTGACATTCTTAATTAGAGACAAGGGAAGTGGTGCAATTTCTTGCTGCACATTAACAAAAGGGTTATTGCTGCTGCCCGAATCTGCTTCAGGTGGCACATTCTGTGTCAGAATGTACCTTGGTCTACTCCCTGTTTGCTCCCTTTAGGGTTCAATAATGGCTGAAACCTCAGAGACTGTGACTTAGCCAGAAGAGACATCTGCAACATGCTAATGAAACTCTTTTTGTCTTCTAACCTGCTGAACCAGAGCTGGGGTGGTGAACTCAGGGAGACTTGATCTACCAGTGCATAAGGATTTCTGAAGGCTGAACAGGCTCTTTGATAACATCCTAAACAGCCTGTTAAACTCCTGTTACTTTTCAGGCCTTGTGGTACTGAATTCAGGAGGTGGTCATTCCTCATGCCTGCTGCACTAAGTAGGAAAGCTGCTGATCTGTGAATGGTCATAGCTGCTTGAATCTATCATATTCCATGTGCCTTAAATCGAAGGAAATGAGAAGAAATGAGTGATGGAAGGGCTACAAATAAATGCCTGGAATGCAAAGGGCAGGAAATAGAAAGATGCACAGCCACTCCTCACCCCCTGGTCCTGGCCCCACCAGGACAGAGGAATCTGAATACAGACAGTAAATGGGTCTCTCTAATCCCTGAGGGCTTTACAACCCACTCCAGTCAGGGTACAGAGTCCTTGCACCTTCTCCTAATGCCATAACACACCCATGATGAAAAATCAAACCCCCCATCTCTCTCTCTTTAAGGACGTATCCTCATCACTGCACTGCACCATTATTCCTTCTTGTCCTTTTGAGACAATCCACTTGAAAAGGGGAGCAGTTACCAAAAAACCAGGCTGGGCGGTGCATATAAGACCATGCTCCTCTCTAGAAATGCAGATTTGAAGCTTCTCAGGACAGAGAAACCAACCCCAACTTCTGGCACCCCCTGCAGGGGGAATCTTTGCCTGGCTTGTTGCAGAAGTGAATCTCACTTAAGAACTGTCTTGTCTGTGATGAAGATTATCAGCGATCAAAACCACAGTCAGTAAAAAGAGAAGGCTAGGATGTAGTTAGGAATAACGTCACTTTCAATGTAGCATGAAGTGAACAATTTAGTGAAATGCTTAAAATATTTCAACCTGGATTTCAATCCCTGCTCAGTCGGGGATCATCTGGTCATCTGGTAGCTGCTTCGAAAGCAGATACAGAGAGAAAAATTAAAATAAGGATCAACATTAAATGTAAGATGCTTGGTTGAACTCAAGAAATGCTCTGATAACACCTTCAAACATTCAAATGGAGAAGTGAATCCCTACTTAACGTTATTGATTTCACACGTGGAGAAAAACCCATAGAATACTGTGTCCAAGCTGTGGAAAACGCTAACTGAAGGCAGACAGACAAATGAGGTCAAAGTCAGTGCTTTGTTCAAACAATGAAACTCAAACAGAACAAAAAGCTGGTAAAAAGCTTGTCGTGAAATCAGTTTCACCCTCTGAGATATATTCATTTCATTACGTGTTGGTGATAATGAAGTAATCCTAAAAGTCTTCTGGCAAAATCCTGGCTTTTTAACCTGATGGGAATTTGATTATTGACCTAAAACAGTGTCAGGACTTTACCATGCAATTGCAATCTGGGCATTCAAAATGCTCCTGTGACCATGATCCATCTCGCTTTGGTCTGAACTTGGAGCACTAATACTCTTGATTACCATTTTACAGCACTTTTGCAAAGGGTAGGAGTTATTCAAAGCAGCTATCTTAGGAAGGCAGGTAGATGTCAAGGGAGAGCAACAAACTCCTAGAAGATTACTGAGTACTTCTAAAATGAGACTTATATAAAGAAACCTCCCTTTCTCCATTAACAATAGAGCAATACCATGGATGTTAACCCTCCCACCCAAAAACCAGGGATATATTCACTGAGGCTACATAACTGCATTTGCATGCAGTACCCTATCTATACTGAGCTCAGCAGTGAGCAAAAGGAGATCTTTGATCAAAACACAGAAAGCCACTGAACTTGCAGAAATGGTAGAAGAATAAATTGTCTTTGTAGAGTTAGTCACAAAACACAGGATCAGCATTTTCAATTTGCAAAATGACCCCTACTGGAACATGCCACCCAAGCAAGATTATTTTTTCATGTTGGGACTATTCAGGTGCCTAGAGTCTGGGAACATCCTGGAAGAGGATTAAATGTGAAATTATGATTATCCATTGGTCATTATTTTCTCTTCACTTAAGACAGAGATGTGAAAGAAATATCATATGCAGCAATGAAAAGGAAATTAAAAGGGTGGCAGATTAGAAGCAAGAAGCAATCTCTTTCTAACCACAGGGCTGAAGGAAATAAGCACTCAGTGACAGCACCTCTGGCAGTCCTGGGTGTTGAAGTCTCTGTAAACACCAGGCCAGTATCTTGGACTCTATGTACTGCTTGAGCCCAATATTTGGCCTTTCCTGACACAGAGTATAGCTTGGAAATGTCAACAGCCATAACAAATATTACTGCATGTACCTGGCAAGTCACTCATGAAACACCCTTATGACTCTGTACAGAGCCTTGTAAGATGGTTTTGCTTTCTGGAAATAACAGATGTACTGGCAACACACTGAAATTCTGGTGCCCCCCGCCCCCGCAGATTTGACTGTGAACAGCCATGCAGGGAATGTGACATTGCAATTGCTCCAGCCTCTTAGTGAACCTAGTTAATTCTCCTGAAAAAAACATGAGAAAAAAAATGAAGGTCAATTTATAGAATGGGAACCTATAAATTACTTCAGGAGGGATGTTTTCCTTCTTTGCAAATTTGTCAAGATCCTTGTTTCCCTTTCAGGATGGTCTCACACAATGGACTTGTAAAAGGCACAACAAGATAGGTTGGAGTATATATTTTCTGCTTTTTGCTAGGAAAAGTATTTTCAGTAACATTTTCTAATGTAAAATATGATGCAGGCTAGTGCCATCAGGAGAAATCCTGAGGACTCCAGAAACTAATCTTTTTAAGATTACAACATGGGCTTTCTTGATACTTACGCAGTGTGCCTAAAGTTTCTCCTCTCCTTTCTAGGAGCCTGATTTTCTTCAGAGTAAGTAATCTAAATATTCCATAGTGTGAAGATTAGACTGTGTGTTCAGTATACAGACACACATTGCCATTTTTCCTTAGTGCCACCTCCCACTATTGCTTGGCCTGTAGAGGTGTTTCAATTGCTGAATTCAACCCGTCAACTGTAACAAATATGTCCTAATCCCATTATATGCATCACAGTTCACTAACAACCACGTAGGAGCCACCAAGCCTTCTTCTCTTTGATCATCCCTGATTTGCA
Source organism: Pseudotriccus pelzelni (assembly GCA_035584735.1). NCBI lineage: Eukaryota > Metazoa > Chordata > Aves > Passeriformes > Tyrannidae > Pseudotriccus > Pseudotriccus pelzelni. The sequence goes on along the minus strand of JAWMRA010000001.1, from coordinate 55,510,524 downwards.
CAGTGGCCAGGGGCAAGAATCATGGAGTTTGCTGAGAATATAGGTGGTGAGACAACCTGCAAGGCACTGCACCTAAGCGCTACATATTTTATATAAATGACAATTGTTTAAAAGGTATCTCAGCTTCCATTTTACAAAGTTCATTGTTGTAGCAAATGCTTTAACATCAGTTCTTTCCCTCTATTTCTCTATTTCCATTTGTACTGCTATGCTTTCTCTGCTTTCATGGTGGCATTATTGTTGAATACAGAGCTGCGACTGTGACTCAATAATTGTAACTGTCTGGACTCCTTCTTTGCCCTTAATTTAGGTATTGACTTTTTCCTTAAGAGTCATATATTGCTATGAGATCAGCATGGGAAAAGCTCATGAAAAAGAGGGCCATAAAATAGAGTTTTTATCCTATGGAAAATCCAGACATTTGAAGAACTCCTACAATTACAAACTGGATCAAAATACTACATTTTGAAAAATTACCTCTAACCAAAGATTCTGAAATATATTTTTTTAGATATCTGGGAACAATGCACTGAAGCGCTCTTCTCACACAATCAAAATGCTTCCTTTTAAGCCTACTTCAACCTTTATAGTATATAAAAATAAAACTTTCAAGCTCTTCCGTTTATTCAGTTACATATGAGCCAGAATGATAGAAGTTGAAGCATTCAGGTAATTTTCCTTTAAAACATTTCAATACTGCAGAGCATTATTTCATCCTCATTTTTGGTGAAGAAGCAAGTTCCTTTAGAGAATTTCTAAGCCATACATTTATATATTCCTTTAGGAAACCTGCAATCAGCTATTGTACAATGACCAGTTTTTAGGCAGGGTATTTCAAGATCATCATTGGATTAATGTATTTTTGGTTTGCCAACAGAATCTTTGAAAGAGGCAATGGGATGCTGTGCAGACAGACTGTAGTTGCAGATCTGTTGGAGCTATCAGACAATATTGAATGTCTCCTGTCCAAATGCTGAGAGCTATGAGGCTCTATTGACTTCACTGCAGAAATGGACCACAGTGAATGAGTTTCAGGAAAGGATTAAAAAAAGGAGGACAACATTTCCTTGTCACAAAGCAGTTCACAAAATTTGAGCCTTTCATTCAGGTTTAAAATAAAACTGTTTTCCTGGCTGGGCCATTAGACAACGCATGGACTAAAATAGATGTTAAAATATATTAGTGTTCAAACTGTTGCTAGTTCTCTTGCCTAGGAGGAAAATATTGTATATAATCAGTTTTAATTTTCATATATTTATGACAAAGCACAAGACTGCATGGTTTGGATGACAAATACAGCAGGAAAGTTTTCCTTTTTTTCTCTCTCCCCTTATAGAAATTGCTATTTTGACTGCAATCATTAAGGGAACAACAGAAGCTCTTTTTTTTTTGGCAGCAGGTTTTGAAAACATGACCTTAACAGTCCTTTCATGTTGTTGGACAAAATAATGATTCAATGAATTAATTTACTCCTCTTGTGCAAATTAACTGTTTCCAAATTATACACCTATATAATTCACTTCACCCAGAACTGAAATATTGCCAGACTTGCCCAGCTGCAAGGTGGCAGCCACAGAAACAAATGGTATAACTTTGTAGCTTGAGTAATCCTGGACAGGACACTAAGGAAAAGCATTTCTTTTGCAGTCGTTTCCATGGTATCTTTAACACCCACATATAGCAAGTAGGACACTGGTTGTTAAAGTCTCATCCAAATAAATCCTACAAAGTAAATTGCACGGAACCCAATTTATCTACCTCGAAATGAAGTTTGCTGGGATTTGAACCTGTGGCTTCAAGAAAAAACCAGGCACTTCAAACCTGATGTGCAAATCATTCAGCCATTCTATCAGCTTTAAGACATAAATAGTAAATTTCAGACCATACACATGCATATATCTAAATCTGTACATAGACAGCTGTACCTACATTTGCTGGAGATTCATCATGGCCATTGATTTCTGCTAATTCCTTGGCGCTTTTTAACTGCAAAGAGCGAACAAAAAACAGAACAAAACAAGCACGTTACTTGAGTATTTCACACAGTTATCTTTGATTTATTTGAAAGAACATTTTATAAAGCTTTCAATGAGAGAAACAGATGGAGCATACAATTCTAATGAGTTTTTGCTCAAACCATTTTGAAACCAACATACTTAGGGCTTGATAGGTTGGCAAAAAATAATAAAAGATTGGGTCATTATTTTTTAAATAATAAGATTAGAAAGTAGTTTCAAGGCATAAAAAGGGTACAGAATTTGCTCTCAAGAATAATAAACAATTTAATTTTCCCCTGTTGTTGCTATTAATTTAAACTTTACAATGTTTGCAAGTTGCTACTAGCTAAATAGTGTTTTGCTAACAATTACTTTTGAATGATATATTTTGAGCTGTTTAAGGTGCCAAAGTGCTACTATATGCTGTCTTTCTGAGGAAGCATCTAAATAACTCATGGATATGATGGAAAAGGAGGTGAAGAGAAGGACAGATCTTTTATTTAACCAGTGGCAGGAAGAACTGGGGAGACACTGCAAATATATGACGTGAACCAAAATTTTCTTCCCTCCTGAATTAGCTTTTTGGGGAAAATCCAAGATTACACTGGGGATTGTAAAGATTGCTCTCAAGAGATTTTAGGAAAGTCCTAGCTCACATCTCGAGCCACAGTGAAATATGCTGTCGTTCATCCTGTGACTGAGCAAACAGAGTAAGGAGGCTCTTCTGAGCCTATAAGCCATGGAGGTTTGTACACTTAAATGAAGCTCCCAGAACCATTTGCTCTTTAGGTAATACTCTGAAGAGTCGTGCTTTTATTCTAACTTAATTCACAATAGATAGCTGGTGGCTGAGGGGAGGGGGCGATGGGGAACAATAAACAGAAGTTTCCTCAGAATTCCTTGTTTTTTCCCAAATAAGCTCAGTTTGATGTAACTGTTGATGCTACAGCTGTGGCTCTGTCTGACAACAGTCCTAAAATCTGGGTGAAATGGGACTCTGTTATGTCTGTCTCAGAAGCATTGGGGAGCTACCATCCTAGGGCAGCTAGGTTACTTCCATCATAATTTTGCTATGTGGCAGCAACAGCTGAACTGAATGCGATTCAGTTTCCATCTTGTCACAGTTTCCAGTTTGACTCTTAAGGTAAGCAGGCCATGATCTGTTCATACCTTATTGTGCAGGGCTATAAACTGCACCAGTTCAGGAACTGCCATTCAAGCCACTAAACCAGTCCTGATCGAGAGGGAAGGGGACAACACAATTCCTGATAAAGTAGTACAAAGGATAGTTGGGGACTGCAAGTTCACTAGGTGTCCTGGTTCAATTCACTGAAGCTCATCTTTCAATACCCTTGAAAAGTCTGCAATTTATACTGACAGCAGGGTGGTGCATTTCCAGTAAAGGCTACATGGTTTCCCTACACTGAAAAAATAACCATCCTGTGAAACCACCTCTCTGTGAGGATGTCTGGTAGGAATGAGCTGAGATAGCTACTTCCAGCCAGGCACCACAATTAGGTATTTCTGCATCACAGTGTGACGGAAAGAGCTGTTTCCTGATTCTGCCAATTCTTCATTATAGAAATTCACCTCACATGAGCATTCCTGTTGGGTTCAGCTGAATTACTCAGCTGAATATGAATTACTCATCTGCATGCCAGTGCCACATCCTGAGTGCTCAAGGAATGCTGCTCATCACTTACGTTTCGCCTTTCCTTTTCCAGGTTGATAAAGTGCCATCACCCCTTGGTGACTGCTGGCTCCTTATCAATGCTTCACATGTGTTCTTCTGGTGACACATCACTCTCCCATCAGCCACATGTGTATTTGACAGGAGAGTGGGATCAGCCTCTAGCCTACACTGGTCTGGCAGGCTTTCACCTCACCATGGTTTCCCACCATCATCGCCCTGGCACTGCTTCACCAGTTAATATAATGCAGAGAGGACGCTTCAGCCTTTCCATCTCTTTTATTGCATGCTACTCTCTGAAAAGGATGCCAGAGCTCAGGCAAGCAGGTGCTAGCATCCACGTCTAGACTAGGACCACTGAAGTAAGAGATGGAGGTGAACTAGTGGAGATAATGGTGGAAAACTTAAAGGTAGAAAGTGAGCAGCTGCATTACAAAAGGCTAAAGGGATGAAGTCTCTTTTTTTCCAATATTGTTTTTTTTTTCTAAATTAATATTTAAATTATATTCCTCTCTCACATGCTAAATAGAGAAACGTTGGAATAGGAAGCTCAGAAAAAATATACAATATTGGAAAAACAGGACTTGCCTTACCCTCTAGGCTGACTCCATCGCAGGTCGGGTGGCAAGTGTGATGTTACCAGCAGAGAGTTTGCTAAGGCAACACACTGAGCCAGTGCCAGTAACAAACAAGGGCCTACCTAGAAGGAGAAGGGATGAGGAGTCAGAAGTCTCTGATAAATCTAATGCTATAGTGCGGTAGATCTGAGTCAAATAAGTGGACATGAATCCCTCAGACAACTAGAGTTGATGGTCATGTGCTGGATCTGATCCAGAAGCCTTTTGACTACAGCAGTGCAAAGCGGTGCACAAGCAAACAGGACCTGTCCCAGGACATCCCAGGCTGGGGGTAGCTGGGCTGGTGAATGGAGCAACCATGCTGGGACACAGCTGCACCTCTCTGTGCAAACATGTCCTCAGTAAGGCAAGGTGGGATCCCGCTGCCAACTTGGGATGAAAAGGCAGTTTTTAGCAAACCTATCACAAAAACAAGCCACACAGTCAAGGTTGGAGTCCTGCACTATTTATTTTTGAAATAAAATAAATACCTGGCTGAGCCGAATGACTTTCAATACCCATTGTGGATAAAACACACAAATAAACAGTAGTGCTTGTAAAGGAAAGCTGTGAGCCTTGGCAAGTGGGGCGTCATTACTGCTACAGCTTCTGCTGTTCTGGAAAGTTTTTGAACTTGTTCAGGGTTCTTGGAGAAGCACACCGGCTGCCTAGCACTCTTTAGGAATTCTGGTTACTTAGAGTCTTGGCCTTAGGCGTGTTTCAGAGCTAATTCTCAAGAGAAATAGAGATCCATCCTGCCTTTTTTCCAGCTACTGTTTCGCCTGTCTGCCTAGCATGAGCGCACATTTGATTTGCAATTAGTAGGAGTCTGCAGAGATTCAGAAGTCTGCCCTGGTGGTCCCTGCTGGGCCTCACATTGCAAGATCTTCCTATATGTTTTTGCAGCATTTAATTGCTACAAAGACATAAAATAACTTCATGCAATTTTTTTTTTAAAGTTCTTTATAATGCTATACCTTGAATGCCATGTGAAAATGGAAATGAGATGCAATTAACTCAAGAGACCTGGTGGATTCTGTGTCTATAAAGATTCTGTCATTACCAAATCCATTCTTCTTCATTGCATTTTCTGTATTACACTGTTGCATCAGCTCTCATTTAAGTTACTTCTCTAACCACAAATGCTAGGAATATGTATCTGAACATAAAAGCTTCCAGAATCTAAATTATTAGTTTGTAGAATCTATTTGTCACTAAATATGTTCAAAGACAAATGTTAAATTTGAAAAAATGTTACAGCTTTTGTAATGAGCATTAAAAAAGTCTGAAATAAGCATATTTTAGTTTTTCCAATATGGACATTAAGTGTATACATTTGTCTGACGACATATTCAGACATACATACTGAAAAATCTTGAACAAAAGAACCATCAGCAGGTTGAATCTCTGCCATCTAACCAATTCAGATCCGACCGACTTTTTAACTGCAAATATTTAACTAAGTCATCAAATATTTTAGCTCAAAGTTTATGCCAAAAGGGTTAAAATAAGGTCTGAAAGCAGAGGCTGTGGCTGTGCCGCACAGGTGGGGATTTGCAATTTCAGTGTGTTCAAGCCATGTGGTCTATCAAGACAATATGTATTTGCACACACTGTGCTTGCACATAATGCACTGTTTCTTCTCTACACTTACAGATTTAGGACCAGACTTTCTTTTTGCTGTGTAAGTATCCATCTCAGCATGCTTAAAAAACAATACTATCACATATGCTTCTCAATGTCATAGAACACCTTAGCATTAAAGAAGGTGTGATAATCAGATTTAGAGAGATTTGCTTCTCACTGCTAAAATAAGTGCATTAACTACTTTTTAAATGCCATTATGATAATGCCATTATTTTATATACTCATATAAAAATGAATTGCACAGGAGAGGCCAATACCTTTTTTTTTCTGAATACTAATCTTAGAAGGAAGAAGTGTTTTGTTTCAGGTATATTTAACTCACCCAACATTTTTTGTAAAGCCAGAGTAAAAACACACATCACTGGTATCTATGTAGAATACATAAGAGGAAATGTTATTCAAGACATGAATTTCAATACTGGGTAGTATAAAATAAGGGTCCCTTTTCACTCTGTTTTCTCAAACTCTCTGTTAGCCTAATCAGAACAGACATACAGGTCACATAAGGTTATGTCTTGCTCACAGCATATTACATGGTCAGAATCCTGTGTATTTTGGAGGTGAAGCCATGAGACTTCCACCCTCTTAGCATGCCTAAGCCAGCATTTTTCTCCTGCCAAACCACTCACCTGTTCCTGGAGGACTTTAAGCATTGCTTGAGTATGTGTTTGTTCTTCCTTTGCTTGCTCCAGTTCGGATTTTTTGTTATTTAATTCTTCCTGTATGCTCAACAATTGCTGCACAAAGAAAAGAAGTTTTTGGTTAGCATAGTCTGGATCCAAAGCAGTTTTAAATCCTCAGTTTGATAAATCCTCATTTCAAACAATGTTTTGCAGTCTGCTCCTACATTTATTATTGTTGCATAATCTGCTGTGTCTAAATGGACCAGAGGTAAATTATTTTCATCTGCATCTCCTTCTGCAGCAGTGCTCCACAAGTAATACATCCGTTAATGTGCATTAAGCTATTTATTACGTTAAAGTAGAAACTCCTGCTACATCACCCACAGAGAGACTGTCACATTCATCTGAACCAAAATCTTATTTGTAGAAGTATACGCAGTGTTTTTAATAATACTGGGGTAAACACTATGGTACATAAATAATTTAAAAGCACAGCCCTTTAATATAATTAGTCATTGGCCCACAGCCATTTTCATTCTACGCAAAGCAATATTCTGGAAAGCTTTCAGACCGACTTGCCAAGAAGACAAAAGCTTTCCTTTTTTTCCCCTCTTGTGCTGTGGTATTTTATTAGATCAGGAAGACTGATGCCCGGCAATCAATATATCAGCCAGGAAGGCTGCTGATCTACTGTCAAAACAAAAAGCTATGACCAAAATCTATTTTTATGAAGAGAATTCTGGGATGCAGGAGCATATTTAAAAGCCCACGTCTCCTCATCTTGGCTAGCTTTAGGTTCTGCATAGATTTACTGTGACTGTCAAGAACAGGTCAGTAGATTTAATTAATTCTGAAGCAGTTATGTATTTGTATATTGAAGTGCAGAATGTTAGACACTGCTGAAGAACAAGAGCAGACAAACACGAGGTTAAGAAAGAAGTTTATGGTGTATTCCCTTAGTGATCAAGAAAGAAAACTATGTTCTGCTGGGGCAACACATTGCTTGTAAGCACAATCCTTCTTTTTAAGGATTAATTGAATGACTAATTGCTTTACTAACATGCGTTACTGATCTAACCATGTACCTACATCTAAAGCTTGGTTTATGGCTGTGCTTAGGGCTGGTAACGGACTCAAACTGATGTTGCAGGTATTCAGCATCTTTGTAAGTTACAGATAGCAACCTAGAAAAAGTCCTTCTTCCACTGCACTGGAAGTCCCAGGCATCAAAGGATGTGGTATCAGTATTGTTTTCAGAGCCGCTTGGAAACAGGTGACATTTCAGGGACTTGTGGAGTTATTGGTAGTGTATTTCTGTGTAAGTGAACATCAGTATGATGGATTAATTCATCCACTGAAGTAAAAATACATGTGGGTATATGTCTGATTATATGTCACACACACGGCAGTCCAGCTGGGTTAGTTAGCTTTTTGATGGATCTTGCCGCCTGGACTGCTCCCTGGGAGCCTTCGAGAGACATTGTGTATATGTATTCACTGTACCACAGCACAAGAGCATTTCAAATTTCAAGACTTTTCCACGAAATAACTAGGTCTCTTTCACTGAGGCTCATGCCCAACCAACTTTTGTGTAGGCAGCTCTGCTTTGGCATTTCTTAACCAGGGTTGTGTTTGTCTTGCCTGTTGGGTACTACTTCCTACATTTTCAAATGATATACTGAATTCGTGCATATTGTCATAGGTTACACACTGATACCTATGTAGGTTCCCAGAAGGGACCATTACAGAATCACAGAATACACCAAGTTGGAAGGGACCCACAAGAATCATTGAATCCAAATCTTGACCCTGCATAGAGTCATCCCCAAGAGTCACACCATGTGCTTGAGAGTATCATCCAGATGCTTTTTAAACTCTGTCAGGTTTGCTGCTGCTGTGACCACTTTCCTGAGGAGCCTGTTCCAGTGCCCAACCACCCTTGGTGTGAAGAACCTTTTTCTAGTATCCAGCCTAAACCTTCCCTGATACAACCCTTGGGTCCTGTCACTGGTCACCACAGAGAAGAGATCAGTGCCTGCCCCTCCTCTTCCACACAGGAGGAAGCTGTAGACTGCAGTAAGGTATCCCCTCAGTCTCCTCTTCTCCAGGCTGAACAGACTAAGTGACCTCAGCTGCTCCTCACATGGCTTCCCCTCAAGGCCTTCATCATCTTCATTGCCCTCCTTTGGACACCCTCTAACAGCTTAATATCTTTCTTATATTGCAGTGCCCAAAACTGAACACAGTAATCAAGGTGAGGCCACACCACTGCAGAGCATAGCAGGACAATTCCCTCCCTCAACCAGCTGGTGATGCTTTGCCTGATGCCCCCCAGGACACAGTTGGCCCTCCTGGCTGCCAGGGCACTGCTCACTCACATTCAAGTTGCTGTCGACCAGGACCCCCAGGTCTCTTTCCGTGGCACTGCTTTCCAGCATCTAATTCTCCAGTCTGTAGGTACATCTGGGGTTGATCCATCCCAGGCACAGAATCCGACACTTTCCCTTGTTGAACTTCGTATGGCTGGTGATTGCCCAGCCCTCTAATTTGTCAAGGCCTCTCTGCAGGTCCTCCCTGCCATCAAGGGAGTCAACAGCTCCTCCAAGTTTTGTATTGTCTGCAAACTTGCTTAGTAACCCTGTTTAGTTACCCCACGTAAACTCATGTTACAACAGACCATTAAGTTTCACCTAGGATAGCTCTAGCTGATGTCTGCAATTGAGAAATAATGGGCTCCAGGACTCAGAAGAGGAGCAGAGAACACAAGATACCAGATATATGGCATAAACCCTTTCAAGGGTTTCACTAGCTGAAACACCTGAGGTTTGAGAAGCAGATGTGTCACCTAGCAACAGGTGGTGAAATGTCCTCTTTTGCAGCTGCAACCTGTTTGACCTCACACACCTGAACATGGCAAAGAGTTGTTATTAGAAAGGAGCCTTTGCCCCCATATCAGAGTCTTCTCCGAGCAGTTATGTCTCACTAGTGTGGCCAGACTACCTTTATCCTGGTTCAGAGATTTTACTCCAGCTTCTGGGAGAAACCCTAGAGGCCATCATTCTGAACAACACAAATTCCTATCTGGAAGATCCGAAGAGAGTTTTCAGTCTATCATGACCCTGAATAGCCTTCTCAATACTGAATTCCTGTTAAAAAGTGGAAACCAAGTTTGACTCATCAGTTGAACTTGTTACACAATCAAACTGCTATTTCCTTCCCCATCCTACCCACCCCTTCCCCATGGTTCTTCCATGGCCACGTTGGACATATCACAGATCAGCTCACAAACTTCCACTGTTTTATTTTCGCATCTCCCACTATGATCTACCACTGTAATTTAGTCTAATTATATACCTCTCCCTTTGATCTTGACTTTTCCTGTTTCGTGTTTAAGGCAATTTTTTCAAAACTGTCTGAGCATGGGAGGAATTGGTGTGGAAGACACTGAAAGCATGAGAGAGAGATGTGATGCTCTGCATCTTTGTTCTTGGCTCTGGACCAGCGAGGAACAGGAATCCCAGGAAAATATCCAACATGCTCATTTTCCCTGGGGTAAGAGAGTGTGCAGTCTCATCGCAGTATGAGCTATAAAGCGCTTGATACGAGACAAAATCTTCCTGCAGTCTTAGTGGTTAAACTGTCAGCTACTGAAGGCTTACTGCGTGTTCAAAAGCTCATACTTTCAAAAGGTCCTATTTTCACAGGGGTGGAAAGCAGAGTATCTTTAACCAAGGTGCCATATTCCCAGTCAAACATAAGGTTTTTCATTCACAGAACTGGGACCTTCCCATCCAAACCTCAAAGATGATAAAATTATTTAAAATTTGTAGCCATCCCTTGGGGGTTTAACTTTCTTTTTCTCTCCCTCATATTTATCTCTAAAAGCTGCAGAACCTGCTAATTTTGCATGGGTAAGGTTTGGATATTTCTTTTTCCTGAGTGGTTGATGCTGCCACCAAGAAGTTGTAACAAGGAGTTATACGTGCCAAACGGCATATTTTTCTCTTCTAGTCTTGTTTTGGAAAATGAAGAAATAGACTCAAATGGAAAAAAAATATCAGCCTAAGACAGATGAACAGCCTGAAAAATTTCAGCACAAATACCTGATATTTGGCAAAGTTGGAAGCAAATGGGAAGAGGATCTTACACTAGCAGGAACGAGACGAGTTTCATAACAGGGACTGCTGTCATGCCTGCTTATAAACAGACAGCCTCTCCATAAAGATTATAATGAATGATGCCAAAATGATGGTATTAATTATTCAGAATTACTTTGTTTTTCATATATATATATGTGCTTATTAAAAATCGATCCTATAGGTATCTCTTCTGCCCTTCAGATCGCTTGCAAGTATATACCACAATCAATCAAAATAAAAATTGATTCTTAGTTTTAATGTTTGTGCAGTCTGATACTGTTCTACCTGCTTGCCATCTCACTCAGCCTTTCTGCCAGAATTTCTCCCTGTGTCCACTTAGTCACACAGCTACGGCCACCACAGCCATACAAGTGCCCCTTTTTTCCATCTTGTCTCAAGTCTCTGGCCCTTTCCTTTAAGCCCTGATATCTTTGTGACACAGCCATGGCATTCAGACAGCAGTTCCCTAGCGTCATCAGGCAAAGGAGTGATTTCATGGTAACATAGCCAGGAAATACCTGGCTCATTCTGGTGTCTTCCATGTCCTTAGTGTGCAATTCTTTGTGTCTTTGAGGGTGCCCTGCAAGTTGTGCAAGTGTCTTTTCCCTGAGCCAAAATCCAAGTGTCAGGAAGCAGAAAACTATGTCACAGCATCATCGCAGCTACAATGATCCTGGAGAGAGACACCTGCAGAGCCTAGAGCTCCACCAGTACTAGTCTGGAAGCTCAGCTGGTCTACAGGCAACCAAAAGCATTTGTCGTCATGGCTGCCAGGTTGACCCTAAGAGATGAAGCTGTGCAGTAGGACCAGATCAGACTAGCAGACATCACTAATATCTTACTGGTATTTCCAGTGAGGAGATGGGAAAGCAGAAAAGAATTAACCTCTTGTTTGTCTATCCAGATCAATCAATGCATTTTAGATCACCCCCAAAAATGCAAGACATTGTTTCTAATGGCAACTCTGGAACTGCTCTGTGTAGAAATGGTAAATATCACTCTCCTGTGTTAAGCTTCCTTCATTCATGAGGACCAAATCCTCCCTGTACATAATAAGTGGTTAGCTAATTTAATTTGTGGGGGAGAAGAGGGTGTGTGTTTTTGTTGTTTTGGTTTTTTTTTTTCACACTCCCACTTCCCACCTCTGGCTGAATCTCTGCCAGAGACAGTTCAGTGCCACCCATATTGCATAGATCTCAAAAGTGCAGACAGAAAATTACCATTTTAAACCAATCTTCGCAGCTTCTGAAACATTAAATATAGATGGCATTATTGAAGCCAGCTGAATTACTCAGGCTGTGTACAATGCAGTACCAGTGTGGCCAAGAATGCTAACAACTGAACAACACATACTGCCTTAGAATATATGAGAAGCCCTAAAGGGAAAGTAATAGCTTGCTGTTGTGTACCACTGTGCAAGCCATGAAATACTCCTCCTCTTTCCTCTCCTCCTCCCTGTCCACAGTTCTTCATTGCTCCTCAAAAGGCAGTGTACATTTGAATATAAATTACGGACATATCTAGAAGTGGTCACACCCCAAGCCTAGTAGGACAGACAAGGATCTCAGAAGGAATACATGATTTCCAGCATGAAACCATTAACTTTGCACGCAAACTAAAATGAGGCAGATCAGAAGCAACAACAGGGCCTGAGGCTGTACTTAGGATACTGTAAGGCTGACAGAATAATGAAAAAAGAAAATCAGCGTTTGCCACAAGTTTAGCAGTTTATTGCTGAATGGTCCAGCCCCTGCTATTTTGTTTATGATTTTCTCTACAGCTGCTTGAAATGAAGCATGAAAAGGTTACAAAGACCTTAAAGAAAGGGCAGTAAAGAAGAGCAGACAAAAGAACACCTCTGAGGTGCGAGTACTGACTTTGATCACAGGTTGTGCTGGCAGTTTCAGCAAACCCATCCTGTTCAGCCATGGGAAGGAGGCAAAGGCTCTCCAATTTGTGGAGTAGTTGCAGAGTGTCCAGAAATGATCTGCAGCAAACTCTTCTGAAATTAATTTATCAGTCAAAGAGGGATGGTCTTACACAGCCCAAAAGAACCAACTCAGTTGAATGGTTGTCTTAGACACCCAGTGAACTCAGGCAAACTGAGTTCCTATCCATATAATGTGTGGGAGCAGCATACTCCTATTACTCTCCACTTACTACTTATATGAAAGATATCCCTACACAGGAAAAATGGGGACATTTGATTCACTAGGTGCCTAAAAGAAAGGTGAAACTTACATGTCTCATATAGACAGGCTGTATCCCAATCAAGGATACTTTTTTCAGTCCCAATGAAACCAAGGCACTCATATAAAGCAGTGACCCTGGGAAGCAGTTCTCGTGTGTGCAAAAGTGAAGCCCTTTCCCCTAAACTACACTAGAATCAGAGATCACAGGCATTGAAATGCCTGCAGAGTCATCTAAAAATTAAAGCACTCACTTATGATAGCGTCTTCTGAGGGTTTATTATATTTTTTGCTATTTCCTCAAGTAAAACCTTGCTCTGTCTTTTCTAACTTTATTTTATACAAAGCAAAAAGAATTTAGAGTTGGAAGAGGAAAAAAATCAGCAAGGAAACTGAGTGTTTCAAAATTCTTAGAACCTGTTCACAAATATGAAGAAGGATGGTAAATACTTCCTTTCAGAATCTTTCTTAGCTAGAATGAAAAGAAATAATTAAAATGAAATCAACCAGTTGCAAAATAAAAATACAAATCCCCCTCCTAGTACTCCCATGGATTGTCTGGAAGAGTGTTTTCTCTTTTTGTAAGAGAGACAAGATTTCATATCACAAATGGCCAGCACATGGCAGGCTTGAATAATGAGAAAGTGACTTCCCAGCTGAGCAAATATGCATTAGTAACAAGATGCTGATGAGGCCCGACAAATCACCAAGGAAACAGGAGAATGTGAAAGACAAGTCAAAGAAGCTTTAGAAATGAGCCCTCAAGGAAGCTAGCCATGTTGCAGCAAGGCATTATTAAAATAAAGAGTATGATTGTGGATTTTTTTAAAGGGATTAAAAAGAAACACAATGTAATAGTGCAGTGTTTCTCATCCCTCCCACCTCTCAGGGATTGGCTGTGTCTGTGGCTGTGTGGGAAGCATTATTTGGATGGATCCTGGGGTTTGCAGTGATGAAAGAGGGCTGATGAAGAGCTGCGTGTAGACCAACAGCCCAGCTCCTGTTTGATGGGCATTCACCTGCAAAGTGAGTCTTCCTGGCTCTCTGGCCAGAGGCAAAGATCACGCTGAACATGTTAGCTCCAAAGCTGAACTGCCTTGGAGGGCGCCAGGGAGTGGACGCACACCTGACGGGTGAGTGCGCATGGTAGCACTAAAGATGAACTCTGTCCAGCTGCTTCTTAGGGAGATGTTTGCCATGCTTCCCTTCCCCTGCTATTAGATTAATTGCAGAGTTCCTACAGATTTACAGCACTCAGAGTAGTTTCAAGGAGGCCTGTATCCTAAGAAATATGCCAAATGAGAAAACAGACATATGGACACAGACACACTGAAACTACCTAAAGGGATGTTACAGAGAAGGTGGAGTCAGCCTTGTCCTGAATGGGGGTTGAGGACAAATAGAAACATTTGTATTACATATAGGGAAAATATTCCAAAGTGAGGATGGCCAACCACGTGAACAAGGGCTCAGAGAAGCTATAGACTCTCCATCGTTGGTGGTACAGAGACCATAGTTAGACAAGGTCCTGAGCTGAACTGAGACAACTCCGGGGATGTCCCTGTTTTGAGCAGAGGTGTACATGACCTCTAGATGTACCTTCTGACTTCAGTTTTTCTAGGGTTCTAGTCCTAATAGATATCAGAAAATTAGTTCTCAGGTTTTTTCGTTTCTATGAGGCACAGCAATTAAGGCACACCAGCTTTAGGGGGCAGTCTTCAGGGGTGGGCAGCAGACGAAAGGAGAACACGGATGGTGAAGTGAATGGCTTAAGAGTCACTCTATAGCTTCCCTCTGCTAAGTAATTGTCAAGTATATCTCTTACTCCTCAAGAAAGACAAGCTTTCTTCAGTCATCTGTGAACTTTACAGCAAATTAGAAAAAGACCCAAATCCTTAGGAACCTTACAGAATCAATCCCTCCTCTCAGAATTTAAATTCTCCCAATTTACTAATACACACTTAGGGCTAGCATCAGGAATCCATCTGTGCAATCTGTCTTTCAAAGCAAATTACACAAGGTCTTTAATTTTGATTGTGGCCCGTGTAGGGGAGAAGTCTGACCAAAGCCCATTGCACCTCATCAGTAAAGCTCCCTCCTACCTTTGCTAAATGAGATGATTGGAATATTACATAGCTCTTGGCTTTACTGGCAGTAGGTGAGTGGATACCTCCTCATCAGTTAATGGTCCTTGGACTGTATGATCCCATCTCTTCTTTCATGGGACTGCAAATGAGCATGATACAGCATGCCCTTTTCTCAACAAACAAAATTAAGATCTTTTAAATTTTGATTTTCTAGTCAAGAAATATATTTTGTTTTGAAGGAGAATAAAAATTTAATTAGAAAAATGACATTACGGAAGAGAATCAATTTACCCAGTGTAATTTCTAATGAAATACAATTCCTAAAATGGAAACAGAGTTCTTAGTAGTGATAGCATCAAACACATTTGGAAACTCTAATCAGCAAGCCAATTCTAGTATTTAGGATCTTTTTAAAAATTCATGTAAGATCACTGGACTGTAAAACTTATGAGATTTTTCCTTCACCACCACTAGACTATACAAGCATGTTAATGAAGATATTAGTTGATTTCTTTCATATTTTAAGTAAAGTGTGTACACCCAATTATTTTTCTATGAAGGGTTTATTCTTGCTGCCAATCTCAGTTTAGCTTCACCAGCACTGGCAGGAAAAAAGATGCTACCTTCTTCCCTCCTACCACTAGAACAGCTGTCTGGAATAAGGTGCTTAAAGTACCTGTGGGCCCTTATTTACACTTCCCTAATAATATTGAAGTGGTGGTCACAGATGTGGGACATCAAACACTACTTTCAATAAAGAAAGGTTGTTAAACAGAGAAGAGAACCCATTTGGCATGTCTGAGATCAGGTAAATAAATAGCACTTAATTGCCAGCTGCTCTTGGGTTTTTTTAATATAACCAGAAAGAGTAACTGTTTTCTGGAAGTTTAAACATGGACAGTACTGTACAGAGCCCTGAAAAGCATAAGAACAGTGATAACACGGAAGTATTTCTCTCTCTCCTGAGACAGATGAGATATTTCTTCAACAGTTTTCAAGTATCAGCCACTGGTGAGACAAGAGACAGGCCTGGAAGTGAACATCTGAACATTGGGCGCAGTCCCTCGCACTTCACTTCTATCTCTTCCCTGTAAGGTTATCGGTATTGCCATTACTACTCCAGTGTCACTTTTACAGGAAAAAAGAACAATCTAACTGGAATTCATACTGCAAGAGTAGTAAGTAAAAACATTTCCCACTAATTATTCTGCCCTGTTTATTCAGCAGGTAAAACACAAATACAAGGGATAATTTTTTTTGTCTCTTATATTTATTCTTCTTTAATACTGCATTTGGAGAAGAGTCAGTTTATAGTTGTGTGTAAGTACATTGGGTGGGTTATATCCTGAACAGGTGTTTGGTGAGCAAGACATAGATGGAATTAAAAAAAAGACTATAAATGTCCACTGCACTTAGGCTAAATTAATATTAATATATTAATAAATATAGCCATAACATGCTCAATCTATTCAACAATGATATTAATTTCAGCACTAAACTGCTACTAGAACCTCTATATTTAAAAGTAAATGGTTGTTATAATGGTCATGGCACTCAAAAACACCACATTCAGCAATTTTTAGCCAACAGCACCTGTGTCTGTGACTTCTGACAGTTCAGGAAGTTTGTATGTGATAGAAAGGAATGGCTGTGACTGCTAGCAACATGTGTGAAGGATCTGAGAGTTGCAGACCTCAATACCAGCTGAGGCTTATTGGAACTTAATAGCTAGTATATTGGTTAAAAGACTGATGAGGAAAAAAGTCCTCATGATGCCCTACCCTACTATCTCTTGCAACCTCCTGCACAGAAACACGCATTTTGTCTCTGCTCCCACTGAATGAGTGTGGATCATGAGAATAGTAAGTTCGTCTATTACACGTATGAGAAAAAGCTGTGAAAAAAAGGGGAGGGAAGACCTGAGCAATGTCATCTTTTCTTGCAGAAAAAAAACTTCTGCAAGCTCATGAGGACATCTGAAAATGGACTGGCTCTGCGCCAGTGTCTGGGAATGGTAGAAATCCAATTCATTTCAAAGGCACCATGGTGAGGTCAGCACTAGCTACCTCTGGCTTTTCTACTCAGAGCAGTTACTGTATTTTAGGGGTACATGATTTTGCTTAAAAAGCTGGTAGGTCACTCTTGTGCCATCTCACTTACACAAAACAGTCTTAATCCATCTCCCAGTAATGGCACTGTGGAAACTGTGTGCACCTCACAGTCCTCCTCATCAAATTTGTACCATAACCATCCTCCTTTGAGGGAGCAGTGAGTGTAAGGAGGGTGCTACAATGCACTCCAGCAGCTCTTACCCTCCCAGCCACAACAGTAAGGCGTATCACAGACCAAACTGTCCTACTCTGGATGAACACTGAAAGCCTGAAATGAGGTTTACGTTGGATATTAGGAAGAATTTTTCCACCGAAAGGGTGGTCAAGCATTGGAACACGCTGTCCAGGGAAGTGATGGAGTCATCATCCCTGGAGATATTCAAAAGATGTGTAGATGAGGTGCTTAGGGTGGACTGGGCAGTATTGGGTTAATGGCTGGACTTGATCTTAAAGGTTCTTTCCAACCTAAATGACTCTGTGGTTTTATGATCACTAGTCATTGGGCATTTATCAAGGCCTTTTAAAAAAGGTGTATAAGTCTCAGGTGCATGTGCTATTTATTTTACATGCCAAATGCTTAGTAAACTGCAAAAGCTAGTCCTCAGTAGGTAGGAAATGTCAGGAGCAATGTGGCCTTTGCAGAAAGACCTTGTGTTGCATACTGAACAGCTAGGACAGGAAGGTATTGAATAGGTGATGATTAACTGTGTACTCTCTGCCTGTGGCACTGAACAGGGAAGGGTCTCTGAGGTATACAAAGTAAAAGGCACAGGCAGTGGTTCTGGCAGTTCCTGGCTTCTGAGTGTTCAGGTTCACAATCTGCATCAAGATTCAAGTGAAATTGGAATTGTTTGGGGAGGAAAAAGAAGACAAAACAAAAGTGGATTTTCATCACGCTTCATGAGAGTGACACCCATGTGGGTCATCAGCACGGCCAGAATATGCTCAGTCTCCTGCTGGGATATGCCAAGCTAAACGAGCCGACAGCACCCGCAGCAGTGTACCAGCCTTTCTGTCAGCTCTATCCCCCACTACTCTTCCATAGGCTCTTTGCTTCCACCTCGAGCACTGATTTTAAGAGAGGCACTGCTGTGCGTCCCCTGCTTACGCAGTAACCCCATGGCGAGGCTTTAATGCATCACCACCAACGAAGGGGAGCTTGACAATGCGTGTTAGGAGTACGAGCCTAAGCTCAGCCAATGAATCAGGCCCTTAGGTGATGGGGGCAACGAGGTGCCTCTTAAATGTCCCTGATACACGCCAGCATATGCAATAGCAGAGCTGCAGGCACTTGTGCACATTTCCTGAAGACAGAGTAGATGGAAGCATGATTTAAGTGGGGATTTCTGGATGACACTCTTGCCTGCAGGAGCTTAAATTCAGCCCCTCATGCTCAGGGAGTTATGAGAGGAAAGAATGTTATGATACATTTCCATAATGCAATGAAGTATCATGAAGATACTTCATTGGCAAAAGTACCATTGCAGGAATCAGTACAGCTATGCAAGCACGGCCCCATATCTTGGCCAGTTAAGCCTGACAAAATTTGAGAGCCATGCTAAACGAGGTGTGCTCTGTAGACTTAGGACTAACTTGAAGCTTAAAACATTGCACTGATGGCTGTGCTATGGAAGTGGTTCATGAACAACCCTGGTGACCACTAAAAATCTAAAATTTACTTGGACATATGCTAATGAGTGTCATCTCCTATGTGGCAAACCAACATTTTTCAAAGGCTTGCTAACATTATTCATTTCAGATAGATTTTATAGAGGATCTGGAAACCACATGATTAATTCAATAGAGATTCACTGTCAAATTCTGAGCCCTTGTTTCAAAGCATAAAGGTGACAAGGGCATTTCCTCAAGAATCATATTTGATGGACAATACACAATAAAAGTATATTTTCCTGCTTTTTTCTTGGAATGGCTGAAAGATTTTGTTGGCAATTTTTTTGGAAAGAATTCTGCTTGCTATTCCACATGGAATGTGCTAAACTCAATGGTTACAATTTGGAGAAATTATATACCCACTGAAAATTGAGCTTTATAATTGAAAGAATTACGCAATACTACTAGGTGATATTTTCTGTGTTATCTGTAGTCATGTAGCTGGTAAAACATTTCAGACAGAGACAAGATTAAAAAAAATTCTTACAGTTGTGCTGTGAAGTGTTGTAAAAATAGTTACAACTAAAACATCCTTTCTTGTGTTTCCTTTCTCTAATACTGACTTTGTCAGAGAATACCAAACACTGCTTGAAAAAGAACCATTCAAAAAGTGATCATCTTGGTATGCGTGTTCTCATATAGAAATAAATTGAAGGCAATACCACCTATGCAGCAATGACAAGTTAATTCAATTTCCATCTCAAAATCAGGTAAAGTGTATCTCATTTGTTACCATGGATACAAGACATTATTTCCATTTGTTTGAGATCTCACAGTGGGTATGAAATTAAACTGTGACACAGTTTTATGGATGAAGTTGACTAAAACCCCCATAAGTTCAATGTCATTAGTCCAAAGGATTTTCTTTTTTTAGACACAGTAAATAAGGAGGTTGCTTCTACTGCCCATAAGGTATACTTCATCAGCGAACATCTGTGTGATTTTGCTGATGCTACTTTGGATCAGTGGGAGTGATGGAAGAGAAAATAGACATTCATTTCATCAGTCCTGCAAATGTAGGAAAGAATCCTGAAAAACATCCAGATGGTAGAAGTACATTAAAAATACATCGGTGTTGTGTTATTTGCTATTGTTTGTCATAGAATATCTTTACAAAAAAAGTCTTGATTCTGAAAATGCTTCCACTTTTTCTCAGATAAATTTGCTTTTCAGGCTGCAGCTCAAATCACTTATTCTCTAGTTTTCAGAGTTAGAAGAAGTGTAAGAAAAAGTGGGGGAAAATGAAAAGAAGGAGAAATATATTTTTTAATGCTGACATATATGAAGGGTTCAGGAATTCAATGGCATTCAGTTTACCTTTTCTGAAATTAATTTTAATATATACAAAAGGATAAAAGGGAATACAGGTCTTCTTGTTAAATTATTTATATTCAAGTCCCGGATATATATTTAATATTTAATAGTGAGACTGATTTCCATAGATGCTGAGCACCTGCTATACTGATAGATTTCAGCTAAGGTTGTCATCTCTCAACATTTATAAAACCAAGCTGAGATAAAACTGAGTCTACCTAAATCAAAGGTTTATTTCTAAATATTCATGTGTGAACTGCATGAAAATCACAAAGGTTACGGGATGTCATGACTATAGCTAATTATTGAAATCCAAAACCATCACCCAGCTGCTTAACTGACTGATAATTTCCCACCAAATATTCTGAACTCCACCTCCCGTGCTTCTGTGTTACTGCTCTCCTCAGCGTATTGTCAGACTGGATTATCTGCAGTGTCTTCTCCAGCTCCTTGGGCCATCTCTAATTATATCCCATTGGGAGTAAGTAGGTCTGACCCTGAGATGGCAAACTACAAAAATTGAGAACCTCACAGCAGAATTGTCACGAACATAGAAACTCTCAGAGGAACAGGGACTACAGTGTCCATGGCTAGCTGAACAGAGTCACTGTTATTGATTTGCATTATTAACATTTGCTTGAGGTTCAATACAAATCTATTTATATTCTACAGACTTGATTAGTCTTCATCCAAGACCCCAGGTAGGAAACTATAATAATGCAAAATGGGTGCTAGGGCTCTAGCCATTCAGTAGTATTTTATGTCCACTTTTCACTAATTTTAATAGAGAATTAGCACCAGGATGAAATATAGCACAACCTTTATATATGCTATGTTAAATTTAATAAAACCACTGATATATAAGTATCCATTTATATACGGATAAGACTACGAACAGACCTCAAACTTACCTATGGAAACCTCAAGTATTTCTGACTTAATTCTGAAATTTGGAAACGATTTTATTCCTGAATTATCAATTACTTATTTTCTATTTTTTTTAGTATTTTGTTCAGAATTATTCCACCCTACAATAAATCACCCTAATTTTGTAAAACTATGCAGGCTTAGAAGGGCTTGTGTTCACAGAAATGTATGTGTAGGGTTGTCTTGGGCCCTGCTGTTTGGTGTTAGTTGGGATTTGCAGACTTGCTGGATTCAATGAGTACCATGACAGCCATGCAATTCCTAACCCAGCTGGCAGCTTGTATGCCAATGAATATCTCCTGGGTTTTGTCATACAGAAGCAGCTTAGTACAGTCGAGTAGTGGGTACAGCTTGTCCCCTTCTGGAATCTAATAACTGGGGGCAACAAGGAGGGCGTGCGCAGCTTCAGGGGACAGATGAAGGAAGCAAAATTAATTTCTGCAGTGCCATCTCAGGAAGCTCCATGCTAGATGGGAGCACAATCCAGTGTTTCGGTGAGCCACTGCCCTTGCATTTTGCCATGTACCACCTGAACAAGTGCCTGGGCAGGAAAGATGCTATACACATGCATCTTGAATCAGGGCTGCTCATGTGGACGTCAGACAAAGCAGTGGGAGCAGTCGGGATGTACTTGCCAAGATACTCGCCCAGCACAATGTCAGGAGCGCGCTAAAAAATAGGGGATAATACTTATGATAAACTGACACCTCTTGCCCCTGCAGGGACACACTACAGTTTCTCATTGACTGGTGTCAGAGAAAAAGCTTTGCTGCTGCACTAAGCCACTTAAAAAACTGGCTGAATAAAAAGGTTACGTCCATGGGTCAGCATAAATGATAGGAGCTCAGAAGGTAGCACCGATGCTGCTAACCATTTGCAAGTCAGCAGCAGAGTAGTCTGGACAAGCTGGAGATGTCTCAGTCATTCTCAAACAAGAGCAGAAAGAAAGATGCAGATGAATGCAAATGCAGGCGCCACAGAACGTTGACTATGACACACTGGACAAAATTTTTAACTTTTATGCAAAACCACGGCCAATTGGATTAAGTGAGGAGAGCAATAGAGTAATTTTCTCCTAACTAGCAAATGCATAAGAAGGTTTCTTGAATGATCAGTGGGTTTACAGTTTATGAATTCCCCAAATGACCATTCCTAAATATATCCCCAAATCCTCCTCCCCTTTCCCCCATCTAAAGTCCCTAAGATTTTTGACTCTGAAAAGAAATCAGGACCCTAATGTCTTGAGTACAGCACACCCCCATGGTACCACTTTCCTAAAACAGAAGACCTGTTCTTATCTTCCTGAGCAATACCTGCTGCATGCCTTGCATTGTCTGCTGTAGGAACTGCAGCTGCTGGTCCTTCGTAAGGCTTTCTTCTGTTCGGAAGAGCTGTCCCTTCTCCTGTTTCAGGAGCTCCACTTCATTCCTATAAGCATCCAGCTGCCATCGAAGACTGTCGTTCTCTTCCTTTAGCGCATACGCTTGGGCAGCTAGAGCTAAGAGAAAATGAAAATGTGAAGAAATCAGTAAAACGGATTGTTTCCTTACAAATAATATAGAGGACATTGTCTGGGGAGACGACAATACAGCTGAAAGCCAGTGAGACATTTCAGAGCTGAGACAAGACCCAGCAGAGCTGAAAATCATTAGGTTCTGGCAAAGACTGTTGCTGGGAAGTTATTTTCTGGGATGGAAGAACCCATAAAGTGACCCTGGATAATTCAAATGCTACTTGCAATCTGCCTGCTAAATTTAGGCTTACATTTTAGGAAGAAACTGGCATGTGGTTCAAGGGCAAGACACCAACCAACTTTACAACATTTTCCCAGTGATGTTATAGGAATTGATACAGCCATTTAGTATTTATACTAGAATAGTGGCCAGATGTTCCAATCAGGCCTGTGCTAAGGAATTTTCCAATGTAAAGTTGCTGGATTTAGTCCCACAAGAGAGGAAATACAGATATTTCTCTCCAGCCTTGCGATGAACTACTCCGTAGCAACAGTTATGAGGAACCATTTAGACAGGAAAATGATGTAATAGAGTAAAATTATATAAAATGCAAATGCTGAAAAAAACGTGTTGGCACTACAAGAACATTACTACATTAAAGGCATTGAAAGACACTTAAGTCATTTCCTTAGGAAGCTCCATTTGGCCCCTTTTCAATTTAGAATGGCATTTTTATTATCATAACTGATAGCAGGTGTTTGTGAAGAAATCGATTAGTATGCAGGGATGGAAATTACATTTGCCAAATGACTTGCACAGTCTGCAATATAAGCTAAAATTTGTGTAGCAAAAGGCAGAAGGCTATAAAGCATGTAGTAGGAACATTATTTAAATAAATTATCTGAACATAAATACATATAGGGAAGGGTGGCATTCATTAATTAGGGATGTGGTTATCATCCCACAGAAGAACCACTCCTGGTAGTATTTACACTTGGCAATAGCAGTGGTCATTTGGCATAGCAAACTGCCATACCGTACTATTTTCCTTCTTGGAACCTGGTAACACAACAACATTACAGAGCAGCTGTAATTAAAAAACAACAATCTACTATAGCCAATTCTATCAACATCTGGTAAGTGAAGCACAGAACTGATTTACATTCCTGATTAAATTATTTCAGACTTGGTATCACAGAATTCTTTCTTGCCCACCTACAACAGCAATATGGTTAAACTCCAAATTAACTCCATTTAATGTTAGGCACCTCTTGACTAGACCTTCCACAGACAGAGACCCCTGTTCCCTGTGATAACATGACTCAGCACATTTGTGAAATTATACCAGCATTTAAATAGAATGTCACAATATTTCAGTAGCAGTAAAAATGTTTTATCTTTGGTAGGACCAATCTACCTTGATCTCACATAATTTTTACTAATTTTAAAATAGTACAACTGCATTATTCAAAATAAAGTACAGTTAGCTACTAGTCAAATATAGACATGGATCGGTTACTGTGCTTAATTTGGATATTTCACAGAATCTCTCTGGAAGATTTAGCAACAGTAACAGTATTGCTACATCAAATTAAATTGTTCTGAAAAGCATGCAATCATCCTTCCATGACAAAATTTACCCTCAAGAAATTGCACCGATGATTCCAATGGGCAAATAAGAGAATGAATTTTTTTTTTTTTAAATCTTTGTAAGAGCAAATAAGCTATAATGAAAGGAGAAAAAACAAAACAAAGCAAGAAAAAGGAGGCAAAGAATATAGAAACCTCAGTCTAACAAAAAGTCAAGTAAAAATTAAATAGTTTGTGTTGGAATGGACCTCCAAGGATGACCTAGTACAATTCCCCTGCTATGGGCACCTTTGACCAGATCAAGTTGTTCAAAGTCCCATCCAAGCTGACCTTGAACACTTTCAGGGATGGGTCACCCCCACTTCTCCAGGCAACCTGTGCCAGTGTCTCACCACCCTCATCCTAAAATATCCTACAACATTTCTTCCTTATGTCCAATCTAAACCTGTCCTCTTTCAGTTTATAAGTGTTTCCCCTTTTCCTGTCACAACAGGTGACAGATGCAGTCTCTGTCATTTCTATTCTCTTCTACCAATTCGACTCTCACAGAATTTAAACCTTTTTTTTTAAATTTTTTTTTATTTAATGCTAAATTGCAACCAGAAACTGCCTACCTTTCTGCTGTCTGAGAACAGTAAAATAGAGACCATCATGCATATACTCAAGTTTTTACAGTAGCTTGGGAGCAGTAACTCACCATCATCTATTCCAGTTCTTAAAAAGTTTCTGAGAGCAGCTGTACAGGTGAAGGGCATAAGGCTTCTGTATTTCCCCAGTGAAATGTGGGTTGTGACCCAGATTCAGCTGAGGTTCAGACTGCCCTACCTGTAAAGGCTGCTTGACTATTTTCTGGGTCACAGCATAGCCCAACTGGAAAACTCCTCCTCCTTTTCGTTCTCCTGGGTGAGTTCAGGCTATTAAGTGGAGCTACAGACTGAAAGAGATGCCTGGTATGGGGGCAGCAAAAGAGGGGAAATGAAAAGGACTACAGTGTCTCATGAAAGCAAGTAATCCGTAAGTAATGAACCTATTAGAGTTTAAAAAATAACTACTACAAAAGGAACAACTCACAATACATAGAAGCAATGAAGGTCACTGTCCATTTTCCCTGTAGGAATACAATACAGCTCTTTTACTGCTACACCCCCCAGAGATGCACCTCTGAATGCCATTATTTTATGTTGCTATTTAAAAATGATATTTAGTATATCATAATAAAGCCTATATGACAACAACTACATTGCAGTGCTACCAAGAAGTTCCATCTAAGAATGGTGCCCTGCTATTTTTTGCAGAGACCGGAAGGCAAAGGCTGTGCTACAATCTATTTTAATGCAAAATGGAAACATCCCAAACAACCTAAAGTGGGAGAATAAGAATACAGGAGAGGTAAGTTTGTGATATTAGGCAGGATTCTCTGAGGTGTACAGTGCCTTATCAACATTATTACACACTTAGGTGATCCTCCTAACCATTCACAGTAAGCAACAAACAACGGAGTCCAAGGTAGAAGTATATCATTAAATAAGGAAGATGCAACACATATAGCAACAGTGTAACAGAATATTAAATCGTCACAAGATTTAAACGAATTAATTATAGGTAGGAGTCCACAAATGGTATGACATTAAATATATGTAATTTAAAAGTACAAATAGTTGGTTCCTAACATTTGCAGACAGAATGGTTAGCAGAAAAAGGAGAATAAGTCAAAGAAAGACATCTGATGGACCTGAGGCTGTCCAGCTTATTCAACACTGAGTAATTGTTTCAAACAAAATCAGAAACATTCTTTGTGTTGACCTAACATAACTATAAGATATTCACATTTGAGCTCAATAAGATTTAAATAACTCTGAATTCAGATCAACTTCTCTTTTGATTCCAAGCAAATATCTATTATATAAAAACCTACTATAATTTACTTTAATTACATTGCATTTATATTTATTATATAATATATAAAGAAAGGCACTTCATTTAATATTGAAATAAAAATAGCTGAAAATTTGGAGGAGAGGGAATCTGCATTTTAAAAAGTAAATTTTTTCAAATTTTGCACATATTTTTTCTAAGAGCACATTGACAAAGCTGATTAATGTAGTTTTAGTTGAAAAAGAGAACAAGTTTGCTCATCTCAAGCCATTTTAAATTTAGTAGTTCAGATATTCATCTATAAAATCCCTCTGTGAGACAGGCTAAAAAGCATCTTCGGATAAAAAGACAATGAATGCTGAAAACATTTACAGAAGAACTATATACAAGGAAACTGTATCAAAAGAAAACTCTGACAACAATCCCAAATAGCTGCCTGTGCTGCAAGTAGAAGAAAATACTCCTATCTAAACAAACACAGCTGGAAATCAGCTCAATATTTGCTTTACAGCACTTTCACTGAGGGATGCAAAATGATACCTGCCAGCCTCAGAGAAGCAGCTGAAGGAAGATGAGACGTATATAAGTGGGTAAAACCTTCCCATTGATATTTCAAAGACTTCCAGGAAGTTAGTGTGAATTCTCTGTGCTGAGGTAGAAGTGTTACATACAATTTGGCAACAGCCTCAGTGGCAAGATACACTCCATTCAGTGGTCCCAGGCTAGATCCAAATCAAAATGACACTGTTTTTAAAACAAGAAGTGGCTGGGTGATGAGAAATCCACTGAAGTCTAAGGGCATACTCATTGAAGGATGTCTCAGAAGAAACAAGCAATTAACTTTATTTTTCTAGGGCATCTGCCCTGGATACTTAGGAGAGTCCTTTCTTTTTGACTAGTACTGATCTGTACCTTTTACTTCTAGCTGGTACTTAGTGACTACACTTAACCTAATACATAATAAAGTCCACTGGAGCCAAAGCAGAATAAGTTTTCACAGATGATTCAAGGTGATACATACTCTTTTATGACCCACACCATGCCACAGTGTCCAGGAGATAAAGTTAACACCCCACATCTCTGAAGGTATGTATTTAATGAGGACATTAGGGAGAATTCAAAATTTTCTACCAGCTCTAGTAATGCACACGTGCACTGTGCATTTATCATTAGATGATGCCCTAATAACATTACAGTTAACATAAATGACAGTCTACTAATTCACATACTGGGGACACACTCAGTTTAAAAGCATAGGCTGAAGGTTATATCAAGAGTCTGAACAAATCTGAAAGTAGTATCTGAGAAACAAATGAGCAAACACTAAAAACTGTAACAGAAAACCTGCCTGTAAATTCAGACTACAAGCTTTCCGTAGGTCCTCCTAGCAGAAATTTTTCTATAGTTTTTATTTCCTATAGGTTCTCCTATATTTGTATAGAAATAGATCATAAAAATGAGAACTTCTCTAATGTTTGTCTACCCTCAGACTTCTGGTCTAACCTCTTCAGCAGAATTTTTCAGAGTTTTTGAACTTTAGCTGGTGTACTGATATAGTGAGGTGGATGAAAGCAAAAAAAGAGCACACTTCCAAACCTTTCTGACATGTGAGTTCTACTAAACCCATTATCCTGATCTCCTGACTTGTAAATAATGCTCCTTTTGATAACAGCAACAAGAAAAGCATCAAAACGTGTCAAAATAATGGATATTATGGTAATTTTTTTTCATCACTCCCATTGCAGAGCATTTTCAATATCAAAAAAAGCCATCTTGCGAGACCCAACTACTTCTTCAAAGAGTTTTCAGTTTGAGGGACTGAACAAATGTGAATGAAAAGAAATAAGGACACAAAGTTCACAACTATAAATACAAACAATAAAACTTATCCCTGGCCTCTAGCTAGCCTGCTTGTTTTTCAAATAGGTGAACTGTGAAGCTGTACAACCAGGGGAAAATCAGCAGGGAAAATTGTTTCTGGAGGACCTGAAAGGGCATGAATTGTGTTTTAATGCTGCAGAAAACAGGGTAAGTTATGTGATAATGGCATTTGTCATTGTTAGGGAAGATGGTCTTTGCAGAAATATAGTGTGGATGGTCTCAGGAGATACAGTGAGTGGCATCCCTGCCTATGGCAGGGGGTTTGGAACTAGATGATCTTTAAGGTCCCTTCCATCACAAACCATTCTATAATTCTATGATTATAAGTAGATGGGACCACTGGACCCTCATTCATTTTTACTCTATAAAGCTCTACTTAGTGCTCCAGCCCACAGCAAATTTGATTTTGTGCTTGAGTCGGAGGATCCCATTATGGTCATGCAGTGGTAGGGTGTGTGTGAGGGGATGGCACACACCTCTTGAGGTGTGTGGGAAGGATGGGTTTGCAGGAGGTCTGCGAGGTGGTGGGAGGGAAGGCACAGCCCTCCTTGCAGATGGCAAACTGGATGGCCTCTGAGTGGAGGGACACATCGAGCACCTTTGAGAAATGTTAACCTGTATCTCCAGTGCAAACTGTCACAGCTGGCTCTCTGTATTCTCTAGCAGTTGTTGGCTCCTGGCAGAATGAGTCAAGGCCATTATTATCTGCAACTGCCCAGCTATAGATCTATGTATCTCACACACAACTTTGTAAACGCTACCATAAAAACTAAACTCTCAGAATAGGTTTTAGTTAGATGTGCTCTGTGCGCAGTTCAAAGGCATTTGGGAAAGCAATTAAAAGAAGCTTTCTGGAAGAGTAAGACTAAGGTACGCTTTAGTCACTTTGAAGCATCTTCTCAGCCCACTTTACAAGAACGTCAGGATCTTGAGTCAGCCAATATCTGAAGTAGTTTTAATCTACTGCCTTGAGTTCCAAGAGGACACTTTATTTTCTTTATGGACAGTTACTAAATAAATACCTGATCGCCACCATAAACAGTGCTCACATGCCAGTGATGAGTGCATAGAACTATGTCTCATATTAGCCGATAAAAGCAAGATTGTTCCTACATTGCATTCTTTAACAAACTGTTTTCTCTTGTTCTGACAAAAATAGACTATGCCACTTGACTTTTTTTTTTTTTCCCTAACCTTTTGGTTAAAGCTTGAAACCAGCAGGCTAACTATCCTGAATAAACTCTAAAACCAGAATTAGAATGGTGTAAAAATAAATAATTTGGGGCAATTACAAGCTAACCTAGCCATGAACAGTTTTTTCTCTCCCCCTTTAGATGTAATGTAACCAAACAATGAAGCAATTTCCACTTTATTTTCAAATGCTAAGCACACTTCACTCGAATGTCTCAGTACCCGCAAATTTAAGCTCTGAGGGCACTAATTATCCTATATGAGAAGGGTTTATTGTCATTAACGTTAGTGGGAGTTAGGCCCCACACACTGGGAGGGAGATTTACTCTATTGTAAAACCCATTTTATTCAGGTGCAGTTGCTTCAAAGTCCTTCCCTTACCATGCAGCCTATGTTCAAAGCAGAGAAGCTCATTATACCAGTTACACTCATGATGATACCAGATGTTCAAATTGAATACTTATGAGAATTATTTTCAGGCTTCCTATTCACATAAAACTTGCTGGCCAATTAGTAAATGGAAGTTTGCTGCTATTAAAAAAAAAAAGAAAAAAAAAAAAGGAAGAAAAAAAAGGAAGGAAGCCTATAAGAAAGATGGAGAGTAACTATTTAAAGCGGCGTGTAGTGACAAGACAAGGGAGGATGGCCTCAAATTGAGAGAAGGTCTAGATCAGATATTAGGAAGAAATTCTTTACTGCGAGGCTGCTGAGGTACTGCAACAAGTTGCCTAGAGAAGTTGTGGATGCCCCATTCCTGGAAGTGTTGAAGGTCAGGTTGGATGGGGCTTTGAGTAGCCTGATTGTGACAGATGTTCCTGCCCATGGCAGGGGGTTTGGAATTAGATGATCTTTAAGATCCCTTCCAACATAAGCCGTTCTATGACTCTGTGACTCTATGATTCTATGAAAAGTTGCATCACTTTTTAACTGCAATTTTATCCATCCCATCCAGTACAGATCTCTGTCACATTTGAGAAACCATAGTGTTTATCTGAAGAGAGATTTTCTAAGTTTATAAAACTTTTTCCTGCTTAGAGGACTTCAGCAATATCACTGCTCTTTCCTAGGTTTACTACACATGTGGCTCACTGGTAATTTATGAAGGCTTATTATTTCTTGTGTAATGAAGCATATCTCATTGCAAATAGCAGAGAAGGTGTAAGGAAAAGGAGGGCCGATTATTGTCCAGCTGGGACTAGTAACAAAAAGTTGTAGGCAAATGCTCATTCTGCAGTGGACTAAAAATTCCCCAGAGAGCACTGCCACCAACTCCTGTGGTGTAATGATGAGTCCCATGATATCTGACATTTTATTTAAAGCCCTAGAGAGATCATTAACCAAAAGCCTCTGCTTTCAGTTTCTGGAATAGTGGCTTGCAAACTTTCTAGACTGTGGATCAGTATCGGCTCTTGCTATTTCACCAGGCTCTCACAAACTGACTTTTAATTAAAAACACTAGCAAGGCAATTTAATCTTGCCGTTTCAGCCCATCCAAGGAATAAAGATGCAGATTACTTACTACAGTCTTGCAAGTGATTATTGACTCCAGTGATCAGTTTGGGAATATTGATCTAGATCTCATGGCTGCAGAAAACAATGATCCAGCTTTCTCCAAATGGCTGCAAAGATGGAAAGTTAATTTTCTGCTTTAAGCCAATCTTTCTACCCATCTTTTTATCTTCCTCTCTTTTACCTCTGTACTGGTTCTGTTCAGTCCATCTCCTCCTTCAGATCTAAATGTATGAGTCCATCTAGTTGTTCATTTGTAATTCCCACTTACCTGACATTTCCAGATTTTTCCCTCACTCATATTCATTTTGCAGTGCATTCTCCAGTCCCCTGTTACCCAGTCCCAGGTAAATTGCAGCACTGTTTTGGACTTTTCCTATGAAGATGTCACATCACATTACTGAGCGGAATATTTAGAATTTGGAAGAGACCACCTTGTTACAATAATATCAAAGCCTGACACATTTTAGGTCTATTTTACTTGACAGTATCTCTTTGGAGAACAGGAATCTACACAGCTTGTAAATGATATTTTGGCAGTTGCTAGCTAAGCTGCCCCATTCAGACCAGTTTCTCCACGTTACCTCTTTAAAGCAAAGGTCCCTTTTAAGCTCTACATTTTGGGCTGCACTTCTTCTACTGCCACCCATGATATGTCCTAAGCCCAGCTGACTTGGCATGTGTATAAGGTGAGACAGGAAAGAGAAGAGTTGGCTCTGCACAGATAGCTGTGATGGATGGACTTTAGTTGACTTGGTTAGGAAGCAAGCCATCACAGGAACATATAGGCATATAACTTTGATCAAAAATAGAAGCAATTCTCAGATATTTTCAAAATTCAGTGAAAACACTTCTTTTCTCTGTTTATTAGTGTATTTGGTTTGTGATGAGGTGAATTTTTCTGACACTTTATGTTTACTGATAACTGCTGCTCAATTAAATATAATTAATCAAGTATTGAAACTCTTTCAGTGGCTCTACTTTTTTTCCTAATTGAGAAATAGGACTATTACAGCACTTCTACAGAGTCTGTGCTTTAAAGATTCTAACAAAGAAGTTGCTTTTTCCTCTAATCAATATTAAAAAAATTACTGTGTTCCTGCAACACTAAAAATGAACAGAGGAAATCTTAGTCTTGAGGGTGAAGGAGTATGTTCACTCAAATGAGAAAAGCGCTGGTTACTAGGGAGATGTCACGTGGCATTGATGACCATCTCCCACATCAGGAATGAAAAATGCTGCTAGTATTAATGGTGCGTTGCAACTGAGGGTACAGACATTTGAACTCTGCATAGCAGAAGAGATGCTGATGAACGCTGTTTCGTATGCTACGTTCATCTTAGATATATTGCATAAATTGATTGTATGTATGTGCGTACATATGATACATAAATCACTTGGGCTAGTCAAGCATTATTTTACATAGGTGGCCCACTGATGGTCACTTCTTAGGAGTCAAAATGCTTCGTATATTTTTATTCAGACTTAAATAAAAAATACTGGCATTTACAAGACGCATGTCTGCATCACTGCTGTTGGCATTTGAACTAGGAATTGCATTCAGGCTCAGCACCTCTGCAACAACTCGACAAAAATAAAATGTAAGATTTATGAAGAAAATGTCCTTGCTACTAGGAAACAAACTTAAGAGTGTGCACGTGAATCCCTCAATTTGTCACATTCATTAGGGAAGAAAGGGCTGATGGGAGTGGATTAAATGACTGTGGTGGTTTGAATTGTTCTGATTTATAATAGGCAAATTTTGTTCATAAATGTAAAGTGCTTTCTATAAATGTGACAATAAACCACTTTTGTACAAAATTCTACTGTACCTTAAATTGAAGGAGAGCATTTATCCAGCTATCCTTCTGACCTTGTACTGGATTGGAGGGCTGAGTTAATTTTTCCTTTAAAATTGTGCATAATACTGAAATGCTTGCTCAGTTACTTCCACCTTAGATAAAAACGGATCTTAAATACCAGAATACATTTTTACCCCTTTATGCTTTAGAAGGCATAAGCAAATGATGGTATGAAGCTTCTAATTTTTTGACTCTTACATTCAGGGACAGAATTTCTTGAGCTATTTATGCCTTACGTGAATGGAAGGGTGTTCAGAAGAGCTGTATCTGCAAGCCAAAACCTCCTTTTCTCCCCTCCATTCTGCCTTCAGAATATTCAGTATATGCAAGTAGAGACCACTGTGCTTTTCTACAACTTCTCGTGTTTAGTAGTAATTTTCTCAGCTTCTGACAAATAAAACGTGCTGCAAACTTGCAGATAAGAGGGTTCTACAGAGCTTGGTTAGGTACTTCTGGGCCTTTTAGAAACATAAATTTTATTGAAATTTGCAAAAAGTGTGTAACTTCAAAGAGATTAGTGTGAAATACTCCTTGTACCGGACGTTCTGAGTAAGCCACAACTTAGGAATACTTATCTGTGGGTGTTGAGCAGAACATGAGTGCAAACACTGACCAGCAGGGAGTAGCTTGTGGGATCAAGGTCTAACAGCACAGACATCTCAAAATCTTTCAACAAAACATGATGAGACAGATGACTATCTCATAATAGAACAACATAAGGAGAGTTATTGCTTCTTATCATGTTCTTCCTTGACAGTTACAAATGCTCACGTCTCCAGAGCTCAGACAAATTTAAGAGGGAAGACAGTCTGTATCTGACACATGACAAAGAAGCAATGAAGAAACTGGTGGTGTGAACTAGCAACCACCCAAGTGTCTTCAGAGAGATATGTGGATGATACGTGAGGTGGGCACTCGGCACCTGTAGAAGCAGCTCAGCAATCACCAGATACACATGCTGTAAAGACATGCTCGCGCAATTGTTGCACTTTATGAAATATGCAGCGTGTCAAATATTTGGAAGGATGAATAAATAAACAAAAAAAGCTGCAAACTATTTTGCCCATTGAAGGGCAAACAACAAAAAAAGGCAATTAGAATTCCTAATTAAAAAAACCCCCAAACACCAAAACCAAACCAAACCAAAAAACACCACCAACAAAACGAACCACCTTTCTGTATGCTGGTGTTCAAGGAGTCACACGCTCAAATTAACCACAGAACTGGAAGAAAATGGTATGTTATCTAGCTCTTCAGTCTGTCATTTCAAATCCTACAGGACAGTTCTTTATTTTCTCTTCTCTCTGCCATGAATCTAAACCCAAGTAAGACTAAAAGAAGATCACTCACCTCCAAGCACCTTTGAATCCACTTGGCTTTCAACTTTACCAAATCCTACAACATATTTGTCACAAAAATGCTATGCTATGGATATGTGTCATTAGCAAGAAGCTTATTTTCTTGAGATGGCCTTTAAACCTAAACAAAAGAGCAAGATATCCTGAAGCTCCTCTGAATCTAAGACTCATTCACCGAAGTAAAACGGCATCACTAACTAGTAGTAGTTTGGGGATTTCTGTGGCCACCCAACTTCAAGAAAAAACTCTGATGAGTGTGTTTTTAACTCCTGGCATGCAACCATGTCACAGACTGCCAGTCAGCTAGACACACAAGGAAGAAGCTTCATGCTTTCAAAGGAAGCTTTAAATGCTTTGGAAGCTTCAGCCAGTCTTACATGTCTCATGACATAATGACACTCCCTAAACCTGCAATTATGAGCTTAGATGCTTGTAGTGATATCGGAAAAGACTCTGCTTCCTGATGATTATCTCCTCTGACATGTTAGCAATGGCTGATGATTCTTGGATACAATGATGGATAAGAAGGCTCCTAAATCTCCACCTCAAGTGGTATCTGCAACCTTCTCTAATGTGCTGGGGTGAAAATGGCTTCTAAAAACAACAGGGCGTAAAGGGCAGCACAGTTGAGAAAATCTAAAATCAAGATCTTAGTTTAAACACTAATAGAAATGATCTTTCAGAGAATTTTTCAGAGAGTTCTTGGAGGTCAGAAATAGTGTTAGGCTAAAGCCACTCTTGAAGGAATCTGTTCGTTGTGCTCTGTTCAGAATCAACCACCTTCACTGTTACAAAGAGGGCTCATTCTCTTGAAGACTAAATATGAAAGAAAAAGCACAAAAGTTTTATATTGGAGAGGCCACTATAAGGAAGGTCACTTTATAGAAAGCATGAAAGGTAATTTGGAGAAGAATGCTAATACCAGCTATATCAGATTGTGAGGAAGCTGAAAACAGCATATGTTCTAATATTGTCTTTTATTGATTTTGCTGCCAACATCCCACTTCAACAATGTTACAGCCGCACGTCAGGATTCTTAATGGAGGGGGATGGAGAAAATCAATATACAGAGCTTGCTTCTGCTCCCATTGAAGTCAATACGAATTTCATTATTAACTGCAATGAGCAGAGGACAGAGTTCAGACTGTTTCATCACTTTGTGTTTGTTTATTCTTTCCCTTTTTATTTAACCTCCTAAGGGGCAACGTGTATTTTTATCCTACATTTTACAAAAGTCCCATTTAAGTAGGGCAATCCTCTATCAAACTGTGAGTTTACACGTTCAGAAATTATGCCCTGCTTCATGAAACCCAATGAAAAATTATAGCCTGTATCCTGAACTGAGAAAGTTATAATACAAGATATAGGATTTGAAATAAATTCTAACAACAAAATAATTTCTTTCTTAAAAATATTTTCATTCCGATATAAAGCAAATAAAAGCAGTTTAGCTTTCACTGACTTGTAAAATATTACTTTCAAAATGCATTGTTTTCTCTATTACAAACAGATGGGATGCACCTGAATATTTTCACTATTATTTTAATGCTATTTACACAAAATGAAATATGCTTAAATTACCTCCAAAAATTATAAGCATCATCTTCATTCCAACAACATGCTGTTAATTTTGTTCTAGCATGAATGCAAAACATATTTTAACATGCTGTCAAAACGAGACACTAAGAATGTCAATAAAATAACACTAAAATAAATGTAAATTTAGATTGCTGTCACAAGTGCCTGCTTGGTTTTGTGAAGATGTTAGGTTGCTATAGCATTTTCCATAGCAACTTTGCATCTTATTACATAAATAATCCCTCAGTGTCCTTAAAGCTTACTAAAAACAGGATTAAATCTATTCTCATATGTAATGATCCTGCATAAAACCTTATCAGTATGAAATACCCAGAAAACATGATAAAATGTAATCTAGATAATAGTATTTCTGGCAGTTGAAAAGCATCAAAGTGCAACAGACTTTTTTTGTAGTAAACAGGACAACCTCCTAAACCCCATATTAGGAAAATGCCTTTGAAGTATCTGTTTCCCCTAAAATTTGGAAGTTAGATTAACTCCTTCACTGCTGCATCCACAGGACCGCACAGATCTTCATCCTACAGTCTGTGTGTTGTACCTGATCCAGAGGAACCGGCCCAGTACCTGGGGGAGGACAAGGAAGACAGGCTGGGCAACTACATTCAGCCCTGATTCATCAGGATTTTTCTGTTAAACTCAGCTGCACAAGAAGCACTGTTAGAGCCAAATGGACTTAAAACCAGGGTCATAAAACTAGACCCCTGCCTACATGCTTCCTGAACTTCAGGCTGTTTTTGTAAAAGCTGTGGGGAAAATGGAATGCATTTTATGGCAAAAAATTGGAGCCTGCCTGATGATAACAGCTCTGAACTGGCACAATGTGGAAGATCCTAGAGCAGACTTTCCCAGGCATAGAGGGAGTAATCATCTTGTGCTGCTTTCTAGTGATCATCCCTGATGGTCCCAGGGAGCAAAGCTGATTGTCTGCTATGTCCAGAGCATTTCCTTTCGAAGGGAAGTTACTCTGCTCACAGAGCTCTAAGGGGTTGTTCAGCTGTCTCCTCTGAACAGAGGGGGGACTGTGTCAGTGCAGTGACAATTCAGAGCTTCACATTTCAAATACCTTCTTTTCTCTGAGACTGCTTCTAAAACCTGGTTGATAGTGTCTGTTAATAGGGTTTATTTTCCTCTTCATATGTCTTTCTGTGCTTATCAGGGCTGATTATGACATCAGCAGCTGATGGCTTTGAAATGGTACCAATTTATTTGAGGGGAAAAAAGCTATGCTAGCCCATTAATTTTTAAAGCAAACACATTTTGTTATTTTATGTTATCTTTATCAATAAGTGTTTAAAATTAAAATGGGCAAATTATGGGTTTGTTAAATATCAATATCACTTTCATAAAATCTGACACCAAAAAGCTATGAGATGGAGAGGTAATAACAGAAAAACAAATCAGGCTTTTGTTTAAAACAAGATCTCCCATAAACCCAAAAGGTTAGACTTACAAGAAGGGAAGGGAGAAATATCTGATGCCTGTGATCAGGAGGAAGAAGAAGATCTGACACAAGATCTGCCTTCATGCTTATCAAGTTGAAAAAAGAGAAAAAGAAAGCTCAGCTCCACACAGCTGGGGCTCAGCAATTTCTATTCAAAGTTTTAACAATCCATATAAAGCTTTCCTACCAGTTTAATCCACCTATAAGACAGTTTCTATTCCACATGTGCATCACTGCATTCACAAAAGCCTTAGAGAAAGCAAAACGAGGATTAAATTGAAGAGAAAAGATGAATAAGCATCACACAGATCACTTTGCTGTTGTTTCAGGCTTTCCTTGAAAACTTGCCAGGCTTGCAACTTTCAAGATAGGCTTACAAACAGTATCCCGAAGTCTGTTTTATGCTGTGTGGACCAAGTACTTTTCAAGTACAGATTTTCAAGTACTGACTTTCACAAGGCCTTATACTTTTCGTGAGATGGACTACCCACTATTCAGCCTGTCTCTTATGACAAGTGCCTTAGCTGATGCTGCCAACAGGACAGATCAGTTCAGGAGAGCAGTAAAGATCCAGGCTACCAGATCTTTAATTCAAGAGAGAAAAGCTTCAATGTTTGACACCTATTTTAGGTGTATTTGAAAATCCTGTCATAGAGCATGTCCTTCCTAACTTGCAAAGCAGCACCTATCTTACATGTTCAAACTGGGTTTGTACTACATAACTTGCAATTTATTATTTGTGCACAGTTCCTGTGATGTTATAAAGCTACTTCATAATAGGTAATGAATGCTCCAGGGGCCCAATGAGTAGACTACTGCAAGTCTGTTTTGCTGGAGAGAGCCCTGTACCAAGAAAGTTATTCACCTGGACAGACCAGTCAGTGGCTGAATGAAAGGAAGAATCATCACCTCTACCTGATAGCAGAGAACTGAGATAACACAAGATCATTGATTAGTCCAGGCAGCAGGCATGTAGTGGAGCTGGGATTTGGCCTAGAGCTTTGGGATCCCAGTCAAAAGCCTTAATCAGACAACCATCCTTCCTGCATCCTTCTGCAAGAACAGTGCGTTTCATTCTTTTCTGCAGTGCCAGCCTCAGTCTCTCCCTGAAGTTGGAGTTGCTAGAATTAATGGCACATCGTTGTGAACTGCAAAAGGAAGAGAT
Organism: Pseudotriccus pelzelni; assembly: GCA_035584735.1. Classification (NCBI taxonomy): domain Eukaryota; kingdom Metazoa; phylum Chordata; class Aves; order Passeriformes; family Tyrannidae; genus Pseudotriccus; species Pseudotriccus pelzelni. The sequence continues at coordinate 55,472,587 of JAWMRA010000001.1, read as the reverse complement.
TAACCCACCTTCCCTTACAGTAGAATTACAGCTGTCTTCTAGGCATAAACCAAACTTCAGCTCTTCTCTACAACACACATCTTCACTAATTCTTAAAATTACTTTGGAGGCTTTTACAGCCTTTCTCCCAGTTCCTTTCTCCTAGTACCAGCAGGTGGGAGAAGAAGCATCCATAAATCCTGATCATTCTGAAGATTTTTGCATATCCTCTAGACTCTAGCACTTAATCTCTTTTTTGTCCCTTGCGCTAACGCTTCAGTAGCTATGCCTTGACTTTAAAATATATTAACTGAGTTGCCAATCATCATTATTTTTTTTTTCTTAGCAATCTCCCAGCTTTACTTCAGCAATCCTCTTGTCTCTTTCAAACTCCAAAATCCACATTGTAGAAAAATCACTATTTAAAGACTGAATTCTGGGAAAAAAAAATTATAATTAAAGGAGATTGTAAAGTAATAGCTGATCCCACAGGTAAGATTCACCCAGTCTCAGGTCAGCCTTGTGACAGCGTTCTTGCAATGCCAAGGACCTTTAGTCTGTGAAACCATGAGGATTTCCTATAAACTGGGCACACAGGACAGTTCAACCAACTTATTGGATTCCCTAGGGGGTTCCTTGGGGTGTCCTTGCAGCAGTTTGAGAGGCTCTCCAACATAACCAACAAGTAGTGCAGCCTTCCTTTTCCTTGAAGATTCAACCTGCACACAATAAAGTCGAGTACTGATTAAACCTGGGGAGAATAACCTGTTAAATATCTGGATTAGCAGAAGGTCTTTGTGGAGGAGGCAGTGACAAAGCCCTGCAATGTGGACTAGAGCGTAGGAGAGAGGTTTAAGAGACTGGAGGTCCCAGTTCTCATTCCAACTCTATCTCAGAGTCACTGATAAGTAAATCAAGTTAATAAATGGCTAGGAGAAGAACAATTTCCAGGCTAAAGAAGAGGATTTGAGTCTAGAATGGAGTGACACACTTTAAAACAAGTCCCTATTGAGCTGCCCTGCATTGTTGCAAGACCAAATCTTCCCAAAAAACTGTAATTAACAAATTTCTAATAGGTGCCATGACTTGATCTCTTGCATGACTTAATATCTAGCAGGACTTGAAAAATGCAAACTATTCTTAGTAATAGCTCTTTCATCTTCTACCCCAAATCCTCAGATCTTATTGTGTAGTAAAGCCTCAGCTACCTGTAACATTCCTCTGTGTCCTGGTTTCAGCTGGGATAAAGTTAATTTTCTTCCAAGTAGCTGGAACAGTGCTGTGTTTTTGATTTGGTATGAGAATAATGCTGATAACACACTGATGTTTTAGTTGCTGCTAAATAGTGCTTACTCTAAACCAAAGACTTCTCAGTTTCTGATTCTCTGCCAGTGAGGAGGTGCACAAGAAACTGTGAAGGAGCGTGGCAGGGACAAGTGACCCAAATTAGTCATGAGAATATTCCATATCACAGAGTTGCTGGTCTTCTCAGTATATAAATTGGGGGTAGTTCATCAGGAGGGGCAGATTGCTGCTGGGCATTGGTCAGCAGGTGGTGAGCAATTGTATTTTGCATCACTTCTTTCTCTTGGGTTTTATATCCATCTCTCTCCTTTTCATTCCTACTACTACTGTCGCTATTGTTGTTATTACATTTTGTTCCATTATGAAACTGTTCTTAACCCACAAGTTATTATCTTTTTCTGACTCTCCTCCCCATTCCATTGGGCTGGGGGATTGAATGAGCACCTGAGTCATACTTAGTTGCCAGCTAGGTTAAACCACAGCACTCTGAAATCCAAAGTCCAGTAACTCTGGATAAGCATTCAGACACTGCAGTACTTTTTCACAGCCTCAGGGCTTAGAGGTGTTGCACTGTGTTTTGAAATGTTGAATCCACCCTCTTTTTCTCAGGGTGATGAATAGGTTTCTCTTCAGATATCCTAGAGGAGAGTTTTCATTCTAACCAGTGTAGCTATGAGAAGATGTGACACACTCAGAAGAAATTACGCTGAGAGACTCCTGAAACTACATTTTAGCAAGACAGAACGAGTCCTTAGAACCCATTCTAAATTGTTGAATTAATTAAGCCTTCTTGTACTAGGGGTGACTTAACCAGGGGAACCAGTGAAAAAAGACCTGACACAGGTGTTGAAGCCTGGGGGAATCTCTGTCACTTGTTATAGCTTTAGGGATGATAACTTTCCTGAAGTCTTGTTCTCCCTGTCAAGAAGGGTAGGCTGAAAAATAACGTCCTCAAGAAAATTGTTGGAATGGCAGAAAGGGCAGTCCAGAGCTCTGGAACCATCCAAATCAATTCATCATGTCTCATTGCTTCAGTCACTTTTAGATTTAGACTTTCAAACCTTTATGTGTGCATGCTGTACTTGAATTAAGAGGCACAATACCTTCTTTACGTTATTCAAGCCTTGCCCTTCCCATGATTAAGTGTTTAGACTAACACTTAAAGGAAAGGGGTTAAAAATAAAGAAAGTGACAATGTTTTCTTACTGTGCAGAATTGTTTCTTTGTGATAAAAGACTCTTTAAAAGGCATTCTTTGTAGAACAGAGATTACCGTCATTACAGATAGGCACTCCAGTGAGAAAAAGTGGTAGTTCTGAAATGACATACTCAAAAAGAGAGAGAAAAAAAAAAGAAAAAGAGAAGGCAGCTAACACAAACAGTAACTTTAAAAAAATGCTAAGAGAAAGAAGGAAAAATCACTTTTCTGTACATAAAAATAATCGTAAGAAAAAGTCCTTATCTCAGTTTAATTTCATTTACCAATGTTTTCTACCCAATAACTCTTGTGATTTAACTCCAAGTTCCGTCTATTGTCATTGACAGAAGAACCAAATGCACTTGCTTTAGTTGAGAGTGTAGTGTTGAAAGAAGAAAGCTATGATATTAATTTTAGAACTGGATGACTACATATGCAGCAGGATGGATCAACTCCATGGAGATCAAGAGGATGATGAATGGTACAATGAACAACGATGGACAAGTACTCAAATAGATTCATATTGCTAAATTTTGATTTAGAATGCTACAAGGTACTGGGTTTGCTACTGTTATCACTGAGGGAACTCAAGTGCTCACATTGTAACAGTAAAAATACTGAAATTACTTTGGATGAAATGCTGTAGAAATCTCAGATATTAAAACTTTCGATAGAAATGTCTTTTTTCATGAAACAAAACCAAACACTTTTTCCAATTTGTGATGTTACAAAAGGAATGACCAGCATAGCGCTAAGCATGCATATGTTAAACCCAGCTGTATTGATAGGTGTGGCAGTTCAAACCATTGTTGCTCCTCTTCTGGCATGCAGGCTATATATACTTCTGGCTCTACTCTCCTGTTGTTAATTCTAATGACTTTCCTCCATAAGTGTGGACACAGTTAAGGTGATTATATAGTCATAAAAATTGATGATTGCAGTGGTATACTGTCTCGGCTCCAAACACTCTCCTAGTGTTGTTTGGAAAATCCAAATCCACACAATTAGCCAAGCAAAAATTACGGCCACCCATTTTTATTTTATTGTTGCATTTTTCTTCCAGGAAAAATATAAAATCTCTCCTCAAGAGAGATGTCACAGTAAAAAATTCTTTGCTAGAATGATACTCCTTCCTTTGGTCTTTACTTCTGGAGTCATTTGACCTCACCCAGCATCTTGTCCCAGGAGGAGCCAAAGAGTTCCTCTCTATGTAAGCTTGAATTCACACTTTTTGACTGGCACAATAGGACTTGAAACAATTTAATGGATGAAATTCTTTCCTTTCTTAATATAGTGCCTGTATGCAAAGGATTAGATTAGAATTACCCTAATGGAGACCCTCAGTTTCTTTCCATATTACTCCTTCCTTCTTTATCTTCCTTAAAGTTCACTGCTGGCTGGCAGTTTCCAGTCAAGCTTTGGCTTCAGCTCCTGTAAATTTTTTTCCCGAAGATGAGTGTTTAAACAAGTAAACCCTTGTTAGCTACTCACAAATTTATTAGCCATTGACAAGAAATACAGCAAAGCATCCATCCAGATCATGTTACAACTCAGGCAGCTTCTGAGCTATCCCTTGGTCTCCACCCTGGATAGCAGTGTATTTGCAGAAGGCTGACAAACTTCCTTTTCTTTATTCACATTACATACCCCCTTGTTCTTTCATCCCTGATACCTATCTAATGAGTGTCAACTCATGCAGAATGCAGTACCATATTGTGAAATAGGTACCCTTAGAAGTGCAGTATGTAACCAAAAGAACCTCATTTAAAATGGTAAGGTGTATTTGTTATAGAGATTAGAGATTATTATGTCCTTGTTGAAAAGAAGGGTAAGGCCTAGAGAATACTGACCAAAGCATAAATTCAACTGGTCTCAAAATATGACATTGTTACAATGATGGAATGAAATAATGTCATGCAAGACTGCAGAGAGCGCATTAAATAAAAAATGCTTCCAGCCAAGGGCAGAACTGGAGAATTTTCATCATTATAGAACACAGCAGGTGACAGACACTTTGTAGAGACAGCTTGCACCATTCAAATAAGTAATTTGGGAGGGTTTAAAATAAGATACTGTCTTATCTAATCAGATAGTAACATGTCACTTCTCATATATGAGTATTTGTTTGCTTTTGCTAAAACAACATGTGTATATACATGATATTATAGAAGGGTTTGGCTTTACCTGAATCATCTACTCTCAGCTTTTTACTGGGATTGTCACCACTGTCATCATCAGACATTTCCATCTCCTCTTCCCGGCGGATTCCCATGAGCTGTTCACTGTGTGCATTTCGGAGCTCCTAAAACCCAAAATTATCTTTTGTCAGTATTAACTTCCAAAAGTCATTATATATTATTTAGTATCTGTTTTTAATACTGCACTGATTTTAATTATACATCATTTATCATTGTAATCATATTTATTTGTGTATGAATATTTAAAACAACAGAAGCACAGGGAATTCTTCCTGTGAAAGAACTGACTTTATCAAAGCTAACACTCAGGAAAAACAAGAGAGAAAGTGACTTTCAGTGTCAAGTGATCTTTAGGTCTGCTAAACATAGCAGAATGCTTTAACAGCAGGGATAGTAGTATTTAAAATTGTGTATAAAGTAGACTGAAAGAGAGAGTGTGAGCCTGCTTAAGGTGTATCTAATTCTTGCTTCCCTCTGCCACTTGGGTATGATTCATTTGGCCAAATGTAGGTGTCTCCATTAAACAAAATCGTATTAACTGCATCCTAAAAGTGCCTCTGCTTATGGCAAAGGGATCTGAGAGCAGTCAGTGCAGGTGGAGTGCTCTGTATTGTAGATGCCTAATGCTGGCCACAGGATTCTTACCCTCTGTCCCTATTGCCCAGATTGCCTTGGCTTTAAAAGACCTAGTCCCATAACACTGTCCTGAAAATCTTTGCATCTTGATCCAAAATGAGTGGCAGCATGGACAGCTCGGTCTCCGGGTGACCACTGCAAGGGCAGGCAGGCGGGTGGGCAGGCGGGCGGGCAGCCCCTGCGCACGTCACCGGGAAAACGATCAGCAGGCACGCAGGCTTTGTAGGAGTCTAGACAGTCTTTGTTCTGGGTAGAAAAGCTGGCGCGGGTGTAGTGACTGGCTTTTTCATTGCAGCACTGAGAAGATTGAGAGGACTCTATTTTGTCCTAATAATCCTGTCAGGTGTAACATGGGGATGCCGCACTGTGATTAGTGTAGGCTTTGTCCATCCGCAGACAGCTAATTTTTCTGCCAACAAAGAGCTTAATTCCCAAAGAGGTGGTTTGAAATCTTTGAAACAAGGAAGAGTCGCGTGGAAGGAGGAGACGGCATTGAGGACTCCGACAACTGCTCCGTGCAATTAACAATAAGCTGTCAGAGAGGGACTGCGAGAAAAAAGGGAAGGCGTTTCTGTTGAGCTGTCCCCTTGGTTCATTGGCGGATCTCAAAGATCCTGAAAAATCTGTCTGTGTTCATTAATTCCACCAAAGGCAAGGAACCTAATTAGTGGGTGTTTTACAGGAGAATAATTTCAAATTAAAAAAAAAAATTTATTAAAAAGGTAAATTGTCAACCAGTGTCTCATGAAATCAGAAGCATCTCTGGAAGAAACTGGCAAGTCATTTCTGAATTCCTTATTTGGAAAAGGCCACCTGCACCTTTTTCTGGGGAAGTATTACTGCATATATGAGCAGACACCCACTTATATTTACTCCCTCATTAGGGGACAAATGTCCTTGATGCATCAATGCCTACATTGTCAGCAAAGTCAATAATTTTCCATGGAGAATGTCTGTGTGTATGAGTGTTTGCTTTGGGTTTGGGTTTATAGCAAAGCTTTCCTAAACTAAGAAAAAAAGGGAAGGTGATCAAGTAATTAAACAAATCAGCAGAAAATATCATGGTGAGGAAATATGATTTAAATCAAAGACACCATTTGGTATATTTTCAACATATTTCATATCTGAAAAATGGGCATTTCCAAAATATATTCACGTGGTTTTGAATTGTTTTAGTTATCCTCTTCTTAGAAACGCAAAGGGCAATAATATTTGAAAAAATTAGTAAAGAATTGACATTTCTGGAAAGTCCAACTCTTACACATTTCAGTTTATTAAATATTTAGAAACGAGCAAATGAATGTCACACCATATCCCTTTACAGAAAGTTATTTTAAGAAGGGATGGTCAATATAATTAATGAACTAGTAAATCATATTTTCAGATTTCTCTAAAAGATAAGACAAACATCAACCCCCAATTTCCCAACTTTGAATTGAACAAAGGCTTTATCCACTACAAATACGAAATATTTGAGAATAAAATGCAAAATACAGTTTGTAACAATAAATTATGCTAACATGTTATTTTAAGTGTCCCATTATTGAAGTCATTTGGTATTCGCCATAATAGCACTGATAATAAAGTATTCATTTGGTATTCATGTGGATGTTACATTTAGTGTCATTGGTATTCAGCTGTAATTTAGCATTAGTTAATGGACACTTAAAACATTATCCAAATGATTTATATCACAGCACTTTAGTGTTTCTCAAACTAAGTGTACAACACTTATTTTACAAGTGTACTACAAAATAATTAAATAAGTGCACCTTACCTTCTAAAGTTTTTATTCTGAGACAGAGAAAAATCATTTAGAGGACTGTGATAGTAATAATCTGTACTGCATGAAGGTAAACCAAGTGTATGTAAATGCTTATATTAAAAAAAAAAAGAAAAGGAAGTAGAAAGAAAGAAAGCAAAGACAGTGGTACTTACTTTTTAAAATACAGGCTCATAGCGTATATACTGAATTAAAAACGAAAGCTGGATGACCAAAACAGAGGATGTGGTCTAGTGCTTCCTCTGCTCCCACTTGCAGCAAGGGGAGTTAGAATCCAATTTCCTCCATTTATGCTTATGACAGTCACACATGCACTCTGTGTGGTAGTATGATTACATTTATACTGGCTTCTTTGCAAGCATATTACTTAGAGTAAGTTATGTATCTACTTTTTTAAAGATAAACATAAAACAAATGGGAAGGACTATGTTGTAATTCTGGACTTAATACACTGAAATAATTATTTAGGAGAGAAATTTTCTATTTTATTTTCACTCGAAGTCATCTTATAATGACCATATGATGGCACAATGAAACAAAAATCCGTGCTATAGAATACTTTTAAGAACAGATCATGATGACTCTTAAAAAGATATTTTTTCAGGAGTAATTCTTAATTCTATCCTTAGTTGAAAACGTTGTTCCTAATTTCACTACTTGAGTTCATTATTTTAGATAGTAAACATAATCTTCCAGTGATTTCACAAATTTTGCATGAAAAATAAAAACACATTGCTCTCTGTCTTAATGTTAATGACTATTATCATGAGAGCAATGGGAGCAATTCATACTGTAGATGAGACTGTAAACGGCCAATTGATTAACAGCTAAAATGGTAGCTGTAAATATTGCCGAATACACTCTGTCCAGCTATAATCACACTCGTTCTGTGTCAATCCAGCTGTGAGATGATGGATAGAAAGTAAAAATAAAATCACCAACCTCAGAATGCTTTCGCCAAATGTCTATGTTCTTTCGCTGGGCTTTCGAGAAATGGTCCCAAGCTTTTTGTCTGGTAGAAGCGTTGAAAACGGCGACAATCTGCTCAACTTTGGTGAACAAGGAAGTCAAACAAGACAAGCAATTTATGTTGTGATCACTATAGAGAAGCAAAGCAAAGACACTAGGAGTCTATGGATGATGTCATTACTGAAATAACATCATCAATATCCATCCAATGATGTGTCTTTTGTACTTACATTGTATCAATGTTGGAGATGTCTCCCTTCAAGTCTGTCTCCATAACTTTAGTCTACACAGCTTATAACTCTGTGCCAAAAACCGTGCATGCAGCTGCTTCCCCCTGATGTCTGCTACAACTACTTGTGCTGGCACATGCCCTTGCGTGCGTGGCTATAGTGGTGTGACTACAGAAATAGCACTTGACACATAAATCTGACACATGTTCCCCTGCAGCAGCTGTGTACAGATGAGCAGGTTGTACGAACCAAAGTGTGAAAGACGAGCAGGCTCTGCTTTGAAGGCTGACTACCTGAGAGTGGGAATTTTTTAGCACACAGGAAGGGCAAAAGCATACATTAACACTGCATTCTGTGGCTGCAGCTGCTGCTTCTCTGCTATTTGACATAAATGGGCTCACCTGTGGTAGATCATTCTGTCCTGTGTCCATGGCCTATGTATGGTTATGTATGTGAACAGACACTTCGGTTTGTTTTTTTTATAAGATGAAGAAGAGATGTGAAATGGGCTTCCTTCATTCAACTCTAATGCATTTATTCTGAACCCAAACATCTATATTTAGGTCAGTTACCTAGGACAATTAAGATCCTTAAGTTTTTAGCTATTTGTTCATCTCAACTGAAAGAGGTTTTCTGTCAACACTCTTTTCTTTCTCTTCACGTCATTTAGAAGCAACACTGTCTTTCCACAACAGTGACTTGACTAAAAATGGCCAAGATGTAAGTTGCTTTGATCTTGGCACAATTAACTGAAGGACCACCAAGAAATTCAGATTTTCTACAAGTGACCTGGCCTGTGCTCCTGAATGAGCAGCTGAGACAAACTATGAAAAACTGAAAAATACTTCAACTCTTTAACAAGGTTCTTGGCTATTTATCTCTTTAGATTCCTGGCTTGAAAAGATGTCCTCTGCTTTATAAAGTTGCAGCTTGCAGCACCCTCCACCCCTCTCACTGAAAAGTAGAGGCAGGCATGCTTTAGTGCCCTCTGATCTGGTCCCTCACTGAGTTGATCTGTATCTGCTCTCTTCCTGTAAGTTAGAGATGCAGAGAATCTTATTATACATAACAACCTACCCTTCCTAAACTTTGAGCTCACCTACTAAAGCAGTTATGTATCTTTTACCTGTAGATCTGAAAATTAACCTCACTCATTTGAATAGGAGCACATTTATTCTACACTCTGATTTTTTACCACTTGTGCTGAGTCCTGTAATATTAAGGAAGATTACAGTGTTTTGAATCACATGTGGAAGCTTTTCTTTCAGGGATGATTTACCTTCTAAAGTCATAGAAAATAAATGCAGTTAATTTTCTTTTAAATTAATACGTATATGTAGTTTTACTAAAGAACGTGCCTCAAAACTACTGTGGTGAGCTGATCCATTTGTAATTCATTCAAGTTTTAAAGGTAGATGTGATAATGTCAGCCCATTAGAACTTGCTTGGACTGAAGAGTGGATGTATCAAGGAAGTTACGCTGTGTATATTTATTCAATTAATTTGAAAAGAATGAAAATGGTAAAGCACTCTATTATTATGTGTATAGAAACTACGGCTAGAATTTAATTACTATCATTGTGTTGATGACCCAGGTGCTCAGAAAATTTTGCTTAATTAACAATCTGTTTTCAGTTTGCAAGTGGAAATTCAAGTAGAAAAGATTCACGAAGACATAAGGAAGAGATGGTTTGCCATTTTCCACTAATAAGTATTAATAAGATCATCTGAATTTTGAAAGACATTTGAACTTTAAAGTGTTTAATTTCCATTACGTGAACAGGTGCTAAGATTTATCAAAAGTCATTATCTGATTATTTCAGAAACTCTCCTCAATGGAAACACAAGCTAGGAAGATGTCAAAGAGTTTTTCTTGCACAACTGCAGGAGACAAAGTGAACAGAAGAAGCATCTCGTTCACTTACTTAACTGTTAGGAATAAAAAAACTATAGGAAGTAGGATAGTATGAGTAGGACGTGCTAAAAATCAAGGTATTTAAAGAAACCTTATGAAACAGGCAGCTAGGGATGTAGAGGAGCATACTAAATTAGTATGCATCAAAGACCAATATCCCAGTATGTTATTCAAAGAAAGTGTCAGTGTATGTACAGCCATTTCAATATTCACAGCTATCTAGGCTATGAAGTATTGCAAACACCCACAGGTAACATCCAACGTAAAAGGTCTCCCACCATTACATTAGAGCTAAAGAGCAGCCAAGGCCATGGTTTGACAGTACAGGAATGTGCCTTCATGTCTTTTTGTACTGCATCAAAATCTGGATTCACGTGTTACGAGATGCCAGTTCAATAGAAACCCGTTCTGCCAGTTCACATTTGCTCATGTTGCACTAAGATTCGTTTGTTTTGCCATGGACACCCAGGAAACCTAAAGCTGGCGTAACACTTGTGCTCTGTGTAATTGGAAGACAAGATACAATATACCCACTCCTGATCAGTATCAAATTTGTATGGGTAAGTGATCCATCAGCACACAGCCTGGAGGGATGGCAGATTCACCCCTAAGAAGAAGCCATGACAGGTTTATAGCATCTGAGAAATTCTCCAGTTAACTAATTTTTTGTTTATATCTGGGTAAGACTTGGCCAAAGAGAGGGCCCCAGATTTTTGACTGTTATCTGTAGAATCTGAGTGAACCAGTTGTTCCCGGTCTTGCTGCTGACCATAGTTTTCAGATTATTTCCTGATCTCTAGAAAGAAATTTCCAAAACTAAAACAGGTCATATCAATCTCTCTAAGGCACCTTGAACTCCAGGATGCACTGTACTGTCAACTGTGACTGATAAGTAGAATTATTAAGTAACATGATTTTTCATTGTCAAACAACTGAATTCTATGCTATATCAAATTTTCACTGACCATATGCAAAGCTGTTTCCTTACTAAATTAGGACTTAAAAAAAAGCGTTGTTCTGGAAGGGTCCATAACATGTCAGTTTTTCCTATCAATATAACTTGCAGGATGTAAGTAATTGCAGCTTTCTTAATAACTAATTCTGTGGCTGGTAATTTCTGTGGCATGTTTCAGACAAAGGATTGTTATTGAATTGCTTTTCTGCTCTGTTAAAAATAACTAGAAGGACCCAAACAACTAAGTCTAGAATGAGATGCAGTGTCAATGCAATGTAACTACAATACACTTTATTAGAGGTGCCAGCTCATAGTAAGTACATCAAAAGAAAGTTTAAACCTCAGTTTCTGCTGCCCTAAAAGATGCTACTAGGATAAGGTGTTGTTATCAAGAATAAATGTAAAAACAACCAGAAAAACTAGGAATATCAACAAAAGTGCCTTAGACAGTGCCTGCCAAAGTTGCATAGAAGATTGTACTAAAGGGAAAAGTTGCATATCTCCAGGGTCAGAGAATATTTGATATAGACTATTTGAAAATTACACTACCAAAGAAGAATAGAAATAAATGAGAACCAAAGCATAGATTCATCTGTAGATTAAGAGGTAGAGAGAAAACTTTTTTTAGAGATTTTTTTAGAATTTTAGAGATAATGCTTTTAGCCTGCATTATATTTACCAAGCAGGATATTTTAAATACATGATTGAGGGAAGGCTGAAATTTATCCTTGGGTTCAGGAGATAAGAAGTAATGAATTTTTCCTTTGCTTATGAGATTATAAGATGCCATACATGCTATTTTATAGTATACATAATATATATAATTTATAATTAAAAAAAATTAGAAGCTGAAAAATAATATGTTAAAATAAAACCAAAAGTCTTTTCTGGCAGATAAAATAATTGAATTCCATGTATAATTTCTGTCCAAATTCCATCAATTAGGGATACAGGATGAAAAGGGCTTTGCACTAAATTACTGTAAGTGTAAGAGTAGAATATGGCAATTTAGCTCAGAAAAATTCTGTAAGAGTGCGACAGTTGACATGAAAGGTAAAAGAAAAATTCCACCCATAAAATTACAGTGTAAAGGAAACTGCTACAGTAAATGCATAACATGCTTTTCAAATATAGATTCACAGCACAGGGAGGATATAGAGTTGGCATGGTTTGGGTCAGGAGCCTTGTTGTTGAATTCTGACTAAGCTGCAGTCTGCCAATCGATTTGGCTTCAAGCCCAGCAAACCAAGGAATTACAGTAGTCAAGGCTAGGTGCTGCAGTGAATGGAGTATCCAGGTCAGTTAGGATAGGGAAGAGAATATTTTTGGCAACAGTTCTAAAAGGCATTTGGTAATGAACTGAACAGAACTCAGCAATAAGTCCAAGGCTAAAATTGCACATAGGTAAATGACGTGACACGAGTAAGAGAAACGTTAGACAGTTTGCAGAGTAATGAAACATATTATTTTAATTAATTTGTGCCAAACCCTCAGTCTTTTGGTTATGCTACTGTTTACTGTCAAAAAAGGCTTTGCCTTTCTCACATTTACAGTTGAAAATATGCAATCCCCTCCCTTTGACTCAATTCACATGCCACAGAGGGAGAAACAGATGTGATTGCCTTTGACTAGCAGAGAAAAACATAAAAGTTGGAAATACCACCCTGGAGAAGGCTGCAGATAATGCAAGGGATGGGTTCTAAAGTAAAGCATACTGCAGGTCATCAGCAGCATAAATAAGCAAATGCCATTATAGAGTAGTATAATGAAGATATAAATTTTGACAGCAAAGCAAAATAACTTATCTGCCACAAATAAATGGCAGACTTGTTTACTTTGGTTTTGGTTTTTGTTGAGATTTTTTAAAAAAAAAAAAAAATTAAAAAATCCAGAGATATAAAAAAGAAGGTGAACCACACCTGCACCTCCATCAGAGTAAAGAAGGCTACTGTTTGGTCTGCATGCTGCCTAGATGCCAAAAGATTCCTTAAGACATAGCGTTAAGACATAGCATGATAAAGGAGCAAAGCACAGGACTTCACTATTCTATCCCCAAATTCCACCTTTTTGGACAGACCAAAAGAATGTTACCTCCAGTGATTTATCTCCCAAATCATTTTGCTGTGTGGGCGGTCAGCTTGCAAGGATGCCATTCCTCAACCTGCCCTGCTCCTAACAACTACATCCGTACTAGCAATCAAAACCAGCCAGAGACCATTCTTGTTCCCTGAAACCACCTGGCACAATATGCCAAGTGTCCCTGCAGCAGCAACCCTTCTCTCTCCAGCTTTTCTGGGAAACTACTTGTCCTGCATCAAACTCTAAACTATACCTACAGTGTGTCGGAAAATCCTACCTGGCCCAGAGCAACAACTTGCTTACACTTGAACAGTATAGGCAAGCCTGCCCTAGCTCAACTTAATTTAATCCTGCAGGCAGAGTCAGTGGGATCACCCCTTCCTAGAGTCTCACCTTTTTTGCTCTCACTCTGATGCAGAGTTGTCACTGTTGCAGAGAGCAATTACAAAACCTACCAGAGAAACAAGGATGTTTTCCTCTTCTACCTACCCTGTCTCACCTACCTGAGTATGAGAAAGTGTGTCCCCTCCCTAAATTATTTCTACATTTCCCTTTGACCAGGCCTACAGTGTTTGAGACCACAAGGAGGTATGCCTGGGTCAGTGGTTGATACCCCTTCCTATTCCATCTGACTCAGACCAGTCCTAGTCCATGTGCTTGCATGGGTTATTAAGAGGCTGAGCAAATGTCAGTGGTCTACACCTGAGTGATGCAGGAAGAAATACTTTTTCATAACACAATAAGCAGATTCTTCCACATAGAGAAAGAAGAAAAAGAAGTCCTTATACTACAACACATATTATAATCCCTGGTCTCGTAAGAGTATCAAACCTCAGTATCAGCAGCCATTCTTTTTCTTTCTTCTTCTTTCGGCTAAAAAACCCAGTGAGGAACAGTGAAAGAAGGAGCATGATGGGGATACAAAAAATGACATGTTTTCAGGATTTATGCTGAAACGTGCACAGTAAATTCTCTGAGGTATGTATGTCAACAATTAGTAGTTCTAGAAATAGAAGAACACTCCCTGTTAAACTTTGAAATAAAAGAAAATGCAATTTGATTAAAGAGAGCCCAGTTTGCCCTGCAAGGTTTTGCTAAAAAGTCTGCCTCCAATTTAAGCTTTGAAAATCTTTTAGGTTGTGGAACATGGTTTAATTTACAACAAAGAAACTGACAGCTGGGTGTAACTGCAAGAGCTGGTGCCGTGCCATGTGATAAATCACTTGAAATCAACAAGACCACCTCACCTTTATGTCATTTCTCAACAAACAGAAGCCTGACATCAGACCAGCACAACATAGTAGGGCAGGTACAAATCTACAGTACCTGCTCTTTCAGTGCCACCATCTCACATTACAGAATGGACTTTATGGGCCTTGTGTTGACAATCAGAAAAAAAAATAAGAGAAAGCCCAACCCACACTATCTCCCCACCCCAACTCAAAGGCAGATTAAGGGAATGCTACTTTCCTCATCAGCTTGGCAAGATTATAATGTACTTCATTTAATTAGATGTTCTTTTTGTTATTTATGGTTAGGCAGACTTTTATTTTCAGTTCTCAGGTTTAAAAATAGCAAAAGCAGGAACAACTATTTTTGGTAAGTCTGTCCAAAAAGAGAACTCTGTAATGAAGGAACATCATAAATGTGACCAAGGCCTGGCAGGTCCCATTAAGAGAAGGGATTCTCTAAGTTAATAATTACACAGGCATCTTGCAGATTAGAATGATCCTAGGAGATCTGGAGGGTTATGTTTGTTTTGGGCATGGTATAGTTTCTTTTGCTGAAGAAAAAGAATAGGGAGGTGGATGAGGACCTTCCAACAGCCATAGCCTCTTCTGACACACAAAACAAAAAATCGTCTCAGACTTCATATGTGGGGACATTTACTTCTCCATACCTTATGTTACCTTGTCTGCCATGACTTGTCCTCTTCTTCTCTCTTTTTTTACTACCTCCAGTCTCATCTTCCTTCTGTGCTTTTGTTCCCTCATTCTGTGTGTGTCCATCTTTCTCTCCCACATAATCTATCCCTTTCCAAATCTCTTTTCCCATCCCCATAACATCTCTGTCATCATCATGAACTACACCATTTGGGACAAATCCAGTGATTTGACATGAAGCATGACTAGTGCATAATGAAGGGAGTAAGTATTTCAATCGGTCATAGTTGCATAGGATTATTAATATTTATAAGGTTTATTCAATCACTTAGCAGCAGCCTGAACAGTTTTAGATGTGCAGACCACATGATATGCACAGCCAACTCAGGAACCGTTTTGGGTGGAACCTCTATATTTCCTTCATTGCCCCAATGTCACACTCTCTTCCTTTATTTCCATAAAACATTCACAGCTCTGTTTTGTAAAGCATCAAGCCCTTACCTCCATCTCTACTCATCAATGCATGTCAAAACCAAGCACAGATTTCCATGTGACTAAAGCATCCTGGAATCCTGTATCATCATCTAGAAAACTGCAGATTCCAGGCAAGTGGCATGAGTTGTCAAAAGAAGGCCTTAGACTGAAATCTCTTGGAAGGCAGTGCTTTTATTTTGCTATAAAACACCATGCATATTTAATGGCCCACATTAAAAAAAAAAAAAAAAGTCTTAAAAATAACAGAAGAAGAGCTTCTGTTGAAATTCTGGCCACGTTTAAATCAATACCGAGATTTGTATTAACTTTAGGTGGAGTGAAAGCTACAGACAACGGAAGGAATGCAGAAATTCAAAGAAAATGAAACACAGAGGAATAAGTTATGTGAAACACTTCAAGTTGCATCCACAAAAGGTTATACTACCAGAAAATGGGTAGGAACTATAAGAATGCAAGGTAAAATATAAATGGAGTCTTTCATCTCTATTCTCTGCCACTGCCACAGCACCCTGGATAGAAATGCTTCTGATAACATGTGTACATGAGACAGAAAATGTAAGGACAACTGAGAAAGAATAGAGATACCCAGCTGAGCTTTACTGGACAAATTACCAGTACAGAAACAAGCCAAGAGCGCACTGACTAAATGAACTAATCAAAAGCTCATGGATGGATTGTGGATGTTATTTTGTATGTAATTTTTTTTCTTAGAAATGCATCAAGGTAGAAAGTAATAGTGGCAAGTAATGACATGAATGATTAATATTTTTATTTGTATTATAGTGGCATTCTATAACACCAACTGAGATTTGGGCTGCAATGTAAAAACACATTATATGACTCAATCTCTTTCACAAAGAGCTTAATGATGACCTAAAAATTGCACATAAAGTAAGCTCATATTTTTGAATTAGTCACTGGCAAATGAAAGAAAGACTGTACGACTGGACAATCAAAGAACAGGAAAATCCTTTTAAAAGTTGTTATTAATGCAGAGCAATTCAAAGAATACTCAGAAAGCATGATTGTATATAAAATGCCTGACTGCTAAGAGAATTTTAACCAGCATGTTTTCAATAGCTGTAATGAAAACTGGCATCATTTTTAGTACTGTGAGAGCATACTAAAAAGTGGAAAGATTCTTGGGAGAAAGGACTACAGTATGGAATATAAAGCAAATCAGATACGACCGTGATTTTAGTAATCATCGTCATATCAGTGTAAATTTTATCTTTTCTAAAGCAAGAGAGCAACATCTGAAGTGAATCTGTAATGGGAAAAACAAAATGGCTGCCAATCATTTTTTGAAGAAAGCTCAAAAAGGATTTTGAACATTTTCTTACGTTTTTAATATTAAAAATGCAGATTCTATCTGTGAAGACACTGATAATGTTAAAGCAGATTAAATCATACCCAGAGAGATCAGACAATGAAAATGAAGAAACCTGAAAGGAGGAGAATTTTATTCAGTCTGTTGAGAACGCTTTTCCCTTCAGAATTATTTAACTTCAATTTATTTTTTGGGGGGGGAGTGGTGGTCAGGTGAGAATTTGTATCAGATACCTACCAGCTATTTGATAAAAAGTCAGTGTAGTCTAACACACCACTGAAGTCCTTCAGTAAAAAGAGAGGGAAAACTCGAGATGACAATTCAGAGGTTCCCAAAGAGGGACAATGACACACAATCTTCTCCCCAGTCCTTTGATTCTTCTTAATGGACAGGCCTACTGAATGAGCTCAAAGTTGTATCTAGCTTCATATCTTGTTTCACAAATAAGGGCTGAAGATACTTAGCAACAAACTAAGCAGGTAAACTGCATAATCTCATAATCCATAGAATCACAGAATGGTTTGGTTTGGAAGGGAGCTTAAAGATCATCTAGTTTCAACCCTCTGCAGGTTAAACCCTCCACTAGACCCTGCTGCTCAAAGCCCTATTCAAACTGGTCTTGAATGCTTCCAGGGATGGGGCATCCACAGCTCCTCTGAGCCATCTGTGTCAGTGTCTCACCACCCTCACTGTAAAGGATTTCTTCCTAATATCTAATCAAAACCTGCTCTCTTTCACTTTAAAGCCATTCCCCCTTGTTCACGGTTAAGCTGGACATCAGGAAGAATTTTTTCACTGAAAGGGTAGTTAAGCATTGGAACAGGCTGCCCCCCATAGGGAGTCAGAATGCCTGAAGTGTTCAAGGAACAACTGGACATGGCAGTTAGTGCTATGGTTTAGTTGGCATGGTGGTGTTCATTCAAAGGTTAGACTCGGTGATCTTGGACGGTTTTTCCAACCTTACTGACTCCATGATTCTATGACAAGGATGTAATCTGGTCAGGGGGCTCCATGATAAAAACCACCCTTCCACTGCTCCCCCATGAACACGAGAAACCGATTCATAGACCCTGATTCCTATTTCCAAAGTCCATTGAAGAGTCATTCATTAGTAAAATGGACAAAAAATGACCAAATAAGTAGGTGTCATAATCTGCTTAGTATCCAGCCATGGGGTACTTCTCTTCACTACAATGTCTGTGTAATCTATCCACTTGTGTACTGGGACACTTCCACCACCTTATGTGTCTGACTCTTGAGATACACAATTAATTTTCGAATACGGGATTTTAGATTTTCACTCACCTATAGGTACTTTTGACAATGTTGTCAAGGGAGATTGCACTAAATAGCCTGAAACCTCAATAAGACACAGACAAAGTTTACAGTGCATGGAGAAGAAAGTCAGAGGAGAGAATTGTAGGTTTGGTGTAGTCTAAAAACCACCCAGAGACCAACACAAATGTACCTAGGACTCTCATTTTCCTTAAGCATGAGGATCAACACCAGTAAATCTTAGGCTGAAAAGGTGGTTTGGGAAGAAATGAAATGGAGATTAACGAAAAGTCAGGGAGCAGCGTCAACATGTTACTAACATGTGGAAGCACAGTGGAAAAATTTAGAAATCAAACCACAGACCTATCCAAGATTCTGCAAAATAATCTGAATTTTAGGCACAGATTCAAATATTGAAGAACTAAATAATTTAGTAAAATTAAGGAAGTGGACATTTCTCTATCCCTTAAATAACTGAAGCAGCACCAGAACAAGAGTAAGATTACCTGCAGAACTTAAATCAGGTGCTATAAATTTGTGGTGTGACAGCAGTAATACACTTTATTTCACAGCTCATTCTGGCACAAGTATCTTGGTCAGATAATTAACTCACGTGCTGAACACTTACCACAAATTTTTAGGCGTAATCTGCTTGGTAAGCTTCTAAATACCTCCAGGCACAAATCTGTAGCAGGGATTTCAGTACCTCTACCTCTTTAGTAGCTGGGCCATAACCTGAAATGTTCTGGCCACAGTAATCCTCACTAATAAGAAAGCACTTTCTACTGAGACACACACACACAGTATGTGTGTGTGTATGCGCGCGCATGTGTGTGTGTTCCAGGTGAGACTACTTGAAGCCCGTTTTATTTCTTTTTCACTCTCTATAACATTTGTTGCTACAATGCTGGCATTTTCATCTAACTCCAAGTTCTTCCCTTACGCTACAACCTTCAGTATCAAGGCTATACACAGTAAGTGGGATTAATCTACTCTAAACAAGGCATGTAAAAAGTTGAACATCTGGTTCAGAGCTAGGACCCCTGTGAATCCTCTATGTGCAGAAGAGAAAAAATGGCATATCCAAGGGATGATTCATCTCACTGGAAGAGCACCATGAGGTCAGTTTAATGACTCATTCCCCAGAGATTCTTATTTTTCTTTTCTAACTGCAAAGAAATCTCAGAATGGTCAGCTCCAAGTTGGACATCTGACCTAGTTCACAGCAGAGTAATGCCACATTATATTTTAAAAATACTGTAATATTTATATCAAATGGCCACACAGCTGCAGCATTAGCCTAGACTTTTGGATCCTTACTGCAGAACAGCAGAAGTGAGTTTTTGTCGTGCTGCAAAATTTAATAGACCACACACACCTAATTTGGACAACTAGCATTTTCAAATTCTTCTTCATAAAGCAACTGACACATTGTAACCAATTATGCAGGACTGTGGAAAAACAACGGAAAAGGATGCATGAAAAACATTCCTCAGATCAATTAAAATACAGATTAATTCAAATTCCCTTGAAAAAGGGAAGCTCATTTCACAGCCTCTATGCTTAGCAATCTTAAGCATATACATGCGTAAAGCAAAAATATCATCCATCTGTTTGCATCAAGTTTGAAAAGAATTTTAATAAGACATATTAATGTTAATAATGGCCAATGTTTATGATGTTTATAAAATAACCAATGGAGAGCATCTGGAAAGCTTGTAATATTTGTTCTTATAATCCACAGAGTGTAACACGTTTCCCTGAGGATGTTTGTTTGCTGACCTTGTCCTCCTAGGCCAGATCTATCAGAAACTTTCTTCTTCCAGGCATTGCTGGGACTCCGAAATGCTTGTTTTGAAGCCAGACTTATTTCTGGTTTTGTAAGTTCAGCATTCAGTACATGACAGGAGCAAAACAAGATAGCCAAAACCACAAGTTTCCACCTGAAACTACAGGGATCTCTATTTCCAAAGTGACAGATGTTCTACAACAGTTGGTGACAAATGGGCTAATTTAGACTGATTTAACTAAAGTTCAGCCTGCTGACAATGGGGGATTTTTTTTTAATGCAGCTGAAGAAGGCATTTCTGAATGCTAGAGCTGGCTGCGGCACACAAAACTTTAGAGGCCCTGGTGTGAACTGAACAGCATGGCATGCGTGGTGCCTGTGTCTCTGTGCCTCACACTGCCTTTTAGATGCTGAGATGGAAGGCAATATTGCCTAGCAAATTACCAAGGGAATTAGCTGTCTTTAAAATTTACTCATGGAACAGATGTCCGCAGAAATCAAATGTCTTTGGCCCAGAATCTTTCTTCCTAAATTCAGGCATCTAAGCTCTTAAGTTAGAAGGACATATGCCCTGGGGTGAACTGGCCTTCTGAGATGCTGAGCTTACCACAACACAGGCAGGAAGCTTCACGGGCTTCTCTCCTAAGCAAGGCAAGTCCATCCAAGCATATGCCTTCAGCCCTAACTTTTGAAGGATGTCCACTGAGGAACTAGAAATATATTGCAGAAAAGTCTCTAGGGCTTATTTTTTTATGTAAAGATTAGGGATATGATTCAGAAATTACAATGCAACAACTGCATTGTCCTCCATCTGGTAAATTGTCTTGGCTTTTTTCTAAACTTCAGGCTTCACCTTTCTGAGTGTCATAAAGCCTCTTGCTTGAGCAACCATGAGTAGGCACATTAAAGACCAGCAAAAACTAAATCAGCTTTCTTTCTCATTTTTTTCATGCCTTTTCCTTTCTTTTCCCCTTTCTTCTCACATTTTCACCTCTCTTCTCTTTTCTTCTCTTCTCTTTGCCTCCCTTGCCTTTGAAGAAAACTTCCTGTCAAGTATCCCAATTATTGTTTTATGAGGGAACCTCATTAAGGTAACTTCATCGATTTTAGTTCTGTACCAAGAAAATTGCTGCCAGCTGTAGATATTTAATACAGTTTATCTGCCAAATTATTACTGGCATTGTATCAGTCAAGTAGTCCTGATGCCAGCAGCAGAACAGCATATTCTTCTACTATGGAGGTGGCCTGCATGCTGGCTCCTACTGTCTTTTACCTAAGCCGGGTTAAAAATATTACCTAATTGTGCTCTGTTCTTTAATTGACCTAGTTAACTAGCTGCAGTGCACAAGCTACATATCCCTTCTGTCAAAAAGCCCATGATCTTTTTTCATAGCAGTGAGGCTTCTGTCTGGTCCATTCTTGAAGTGTCTACAACAGTAGACATTATGCACAGAGCACGTCTTCGTCTAATAATAAAAAAACTACTGAAACTTTGCTCACCTTGAATAATTAGCTCTTAGGAATGGTCCTTGATCCTCCAAATTGCCATAGAGTATGGAATAGGATATGAAGTAGAATGTGACTGCATTGCAAACTACTTACCCCCAAACATACAAAATGATAAAAAAAACCACTACCACCACCACCACCATCACTACAACCACACTGGACAAAAAGGGAGTTACTTACATTGAGTGAGGATCCCTGTTAAGGCATTTTTGAAACTCTCCTTGGCTTGCTCCATTTCTTGCTCATGAGCCGCCTTTTCGTTCATGAGCCGGCGGACATGGCTGTTGGCCGACTGCACCATCGAATAAAACTGGTTTGCAGAGCGACGATTCACCTCGCCTCGCTCAATCCAGGTAAGCAGCACTGTGATGGCCTCTGAAAATTTGCTATCATCTAGAACAATCAAAGCACAGGTTTCAAATTGCAGGCATAAATATCCTGCTGAGAACACATTTTCTGCTCCATGTCACATTAAAATCATCATAAATCCGGCCTGCATTATATCATTTCGGGCAACTTTTGTGTCCTTTGTTCTATCACGTGTAAGAAGCCAATGTGAAACTACATAAATCTTCCTTCAACTCTTGTCTTCTCCTTATTTTAATAACTTTCTCACAACAAAAAGCATCCTCCCCTTCCCGGTGGCTTGAGTCCTTGCTTTCACAATGTCTCTCTTAAGCCATTCAGTGACATGGAATGACCTTACAGCGGGACTGGAGAGATCTCTGTGGTAGTGGACTCACTGGTGAAATGAAATGTGTCTGCGTTAATCTGGTCGGCTGAAAGCTCAGTCTTGGAGCTTGGGCGTACTCTTGTCGACAGGGTTTACTAACATTGCGCTCTTAATTAATGAACAATGTTGAGGTTGAACAATTCCTCCTCAAAACACTGATTAATTACAAGGAACTGCTTTGAACAGATGATGTGCCTGTGTTTGTTTTGTATTATTTGTTTTGTATTATTTGTCTATGTTTCGCTTTATATATTTTTTTTTCCTAAAGGATTCCAGATGAATCCAGGAAAACACCTGCATCAGAGCTTCATGTTTACCATTCAGGTAACAAAAGCTGTATTTCTCTGCAGAAAGATTGCTAAAACTGAAGGCTAGATTTTGTGCACTCCCTCTCCAAGTAATCTTCTTTCCTTTGACAGTGCTCTCAGCTTCCTCAGAAAACTCTTAGCACAGCATCCATTACACTTCAGGTTTCATCAGAATTAAGAGGAAACATTTTCTTTTAAGTTCCATTTAGGCTGAGCTTCAAGAAAATGTTATTTCAACAGTATCTTCCTGTGGAACCATTTTTGTGCAGTTCATTCTCATTTTTTTCACCAGGATTCTATTCTATAAAACTTTAATTTCCCAACAACTCATTTTAAACATCTCATCTTGTCTTTTTGGTTATATTTCTTTATATATATTTTAAACGGAATGTATACCTTTCTCTAGGAGAAGGTATACGGTTATGGTGGGAAGAAGTAGTACAGCTATAACCAACATACACTTAAAACAAAAATTGGGAAATATTAAAACCAGTCAACTGTGTAACAGAATACAGAGTATTTAGGACATGGTTTGTAAGACTCTGCTTTCTGTGTACAAAAAATAATGAAATACTAATTCTTAAGTGATGATTTTGGCTTTTATTCTAAATCAGTAATCACTTCCCTAAAAGGTGAGGAGCCTAAAGTATAGAGAAGACTAATGACACGCTCTGCCCACAGCCTCTGAAGAAGAGATTTTTAACATCTTATTAACTGAAACATGCTTTCAGTTACAACACTAAGATTTGCTCTCCACAGCTGAATAGGCATTTTCACCCAAGATCCCTTAAAAAAATTTGCAAAATAAGAGCATCATAACACTCTCCCTGTGTACAATGATGTATCTGTTGTATCTTAATATTAACATGTGGTTCATTATCATCATTCATTAAGTAATTGTCCGTGGGGAGGAAGAGTCAGATGTGTATCTTTTCATTCAATACTGTCCCCTTGGATTAGACTCCACTTCAGAACTTTTCTGGATATGTATGGAGGAGGGATGCATTAGGTGGCTCTGACGGGTGAGACTGTATGATTATAGGCCTCAGAAAAGCCAAATTTAAACAAGACTCATGCAAAGTCTCCTCATTGCAAGAAAACACAAGGATAAGGCTCTCCAAAAAACTGCAGCTTGCTGAAATGCATGGGAACTGGATGTCAAATATCCAGTACAGACAAGAACTCATCCCTGGAACACAGTGTTTATTATAATTACAGTAGTAAATAAGAATAACCTGTAATGGCTTCTGTCAATGTTGGTATGTAATTTCCAACAGTCTGTAGTCAGATCACCCCGCGGATGGCGCCAGTCTGTTAACAGCAAGCATTGGGCTGATCGTGAGTAGAGAATAAATATAGCAAAATGTTCCTCTTTTTATCTTGTAGACATTATTATCTACTTAATCACACATAATTTATCACCCAATACTAGAGTACCATTTAGAGTAAATTATCCCATTCAGTCTAGGTCCAGACATGAACAGCAAAGTTGAGAGAAATGATGCAAAGAAGCACCTCCAAAGAGGTACCTCGCAATCTGTGAAGAAACAGTGGGCAGATCTAAGCAAAAATGTTTCAGAGATGCATTAGGGAAATCAGTTGCACAGAAACATTAGCTGTTTTTCTTGCTTTAATCTCTCCCCAGTACACATTTGTGTGTTGTTTTGCTACAGAGTTTCTACTAAATAAAAACACCCCTTGTTTTGTTGTATTTTTATCAGGCACAGTAGGTGTCTTGTAAGGGATGTTCATAAACATGCCATCCTTCTGCCACGTAGATTCTACCCATTTAAAAGGGCATGTTGAAATCCTTTTTTTCCATATACTGTACTTCCAGGGAGCTGCAGATGTCTATGGGACTGTTATAGTTAACTCACAGCTCTGTACTAGCAGGAAAAAATCCTTTCATTGGTAAACATCAGCATCTTCATTGATTATATAATTAGAAGACACATTCAAAAATGCTAGAGGGTAATGTATGCACAACAGGAGCATATTAGTTAATAAAACCTTTTCTCTACAGTTTTAAAATTTCCTTATTTCACCTTAATTTCTAACTTCTGTATTATTGAGTTCACTGCTCAGTGACTGGCATTAGGTAACTCAGTGTGAATTCATTTTCTTCACCCAGAATACAGTGACTCTTTCTGAGCAATCAGAGGTTCCCTTAGAAAATCAGATTTTTATACCAGATTGTTCATTTATTTTTTAGTTAGTAGATAAATAGTAGAAGAAATGCAGCAACAGAATCTAATTTAAATAGAGCACGAACTGCCTTATGATTGCAGCCATTCATTAAAAAAATAAAACAAAACAAAACTCCTAATTCTGTTCAAAATTATTCCCTTGTGGTAGGAGGCACATAATTATACACTGTTTAAAAACACACTCTTCAAATAAATTCCTTTATATAAGACATGTTCCCATATGTAATTGTTCTTTTAAAATGAAGACACAGCAAATTATTTCTTACATTTAGAGCTTTTTTCTCCTCCAAGTTACAGCATATTTTAAGCAAATAAGGCAGGCTTTATCATTTCTGTTTTAGTTGTCTATTTAATGGTGAGGTCAGCTGTGGCCTAGAAGTGCCTGCTTCCCTCAGCTGGCTGCAAAAGAAGCCTGGGGTGGCCTGCTCATATATAGACATCTCTGCAACAGATGTCTATGCTTGGTCAGACTACTCCTAATCATTACACAAGTGCACCTGTTCCAGAACACCTACTCAGCATTTGTGCGCCTCTGTGTTCTTGTACTTGGGTGTTCAGTTCTAACACCAGCTGAGATGACGCTATATCATTTTAAGATTACTCATCTATCGAGGATGGTTGGCTGGGTGTCTGTCGATAGAGATTTCCAGGTGCTGCTAGACCCATTCACAGGGCTCTAGAGGTAAGATATTTCAAAGTCCTCTTACATCAGCCAAAGATATTCAACTTTTAAATCCTAGCTAACAACTTAGACAACATGAAATATAATGAAAAGAAAAGGCATCCCCAGAGCTGCCCAGGAAATTGTTAACAGGGATATTTCTATGAAAAAAGGGAATAATTGTTGACAAATGTTTTGCATTTTTCTGCTTGTAGTTTGACCACCTCTAAGCAACCCCAAATGGAATAAACATTTTAACTGAAAAAGCTATGACAAGAACTGCTGCAAGATAGTTTACTAGGAAAAGGTGTTGAAAACAGAGGTTTTACTTTCAGCTTACAGAGTTTCCCTGGTGTAACACAGGGCAGAATTCAGCTCTAAGTAACCTGAAATGTGACTATTTATCTCTCATTTTTAAGCACATCCATAAGGTGCTTTCACAACTTGGATGACAGTGTCTAAGGCCTTAGCCATTAGAAAGGAGATAGATTAATCCATCACTCTGAAGCCAGGCATTCAAGTCATCTTATTACTATAATTTTTACATTTATAGATAAATTGCAAATATAGCTAACTTTACATTTCCGTATTTCAAAAGTAACACTGTATGCTGGACTTCTAGCTAGGAGAAGATCAGACACTGGGCTCCAGTTGCTTTTAGCTTTGGTAATAGATTCTCAACCCTGGGCTTTCTCAGATGTTTGAAAATTATCTGAGATAATTCACATAACACTTGGGACCTGTCTAAATCACAGGAACCCTTCTATATTGTTCTATGGGTCATGGTGTTGTCCAGAGTCAGCGCTGTCTCTTGTCCCTAATCTTGCTCCCCTAATGCACTCTCTTACATTTGAGACAGAGCTGTTCCTCTTTACCCTAACGACTACATCTAGAAAGCTCCCATGCTGTCTGTGTATGCTTTGGATTGCATTAATGATCTCCTTTTTCTCTGGCCCTTCTGTAAGATGCTAAGTTCTGCCCTGACCAGTAGAAATCCAGTTAACAAACACCCCTTGAAGGTATTCCTGTGAGCACTGAGAATGACTGGGCTGCGGGGCATGCAGCGAGGCAAAAAGAGTGGTGGGATGTGTCCCATCTATTTTGCCTCTGATTGACAGCCCGTCCTCTGTCAGTTGTAGCAGTGCCATGTTTCCTGTCTCAACACCACCTGCTCAGCACTACCCCTTGCTCGGTTATATTGCCTGGAGCTGCTCAGCTGATCGTACTCCAGTTCCAGTTTGTCAGACTGGGCCCAGTTCAGCTCTTACAGGAAGGTGGCATAGTCCAGTTCAGGATGCAAACTTCTCCATTCCATTTAACTGCAGCCAGGTGAGGATGTATGGCCGAAGTTATTGTTAATCTGACTTCTGATTTAGTAATTTATTATAACTATAACTAAGGTTTCTAAAACTGCAGAGACAGAATTCAATACAAAAAAGAATAAAGCACGGCAGGTGACTGCTGTGGGTGAATCAGGTCAGGATAAAGGTTCACTAACCTCTCTCATCAGAAGACTCAGCCCAACTCCCCTGTGCATCAGGAACAATTTGCTTCCCAGCACACACCACTTCTGGTGCCAAAATGACAACCTATTTTTCTCTCGGCTTAAGAGCTTCCTCTGTACAGACTGCCTGTCACTGACCTAGAAATGTAACTCTTCAGTCTACTACCCTCACCTTCTTTTTTTCTCTTCTCAAATTCCTTATACAACACACATATCAGTCTGTTACTTTTGGGATTAATAACATTTTTAACCCAGTGGCATTGCATAATAAGTGAGAATCAAGAAATACAAATTCTTACTACCTAAGGGTTCTTTTAAAGAATGATTAGTATCTACCTTACTATTTCTGAAATAGCCTTAACTGTGTGCTATAACCAAGAAACTTTTTCAGTTATGCAATAAATGACTAGCTGACACCAGATTTGACTAAAAAATACATATACATTCACTAAAAGATATATTAAAAGGTACTCTCTCCCTCCTGTATCATCAAACTCATTCTTTCTTTCAAATTAAATCACACACAGTTCTTCCAGGGGTAGGTGTTTCATGTGAGACACTGAAATCCATTATCTTCTCCTGCTGATGCCACTATTTCCAATAAAAAGTAATTATGAGGGTATTGAGTTTCCTCCCTATTTCTCAAAATCACAGCACAAACTTTAAGACCAGTGAGCTGCCATTTCCCAGTTCATAGTAATTAACTTGAGTCATTTTGCAGTGTGGTATATTTAACCTAGTGGGTTTACATTAAAACCTTAAAATCTGCATCAATACAATACAGCTTAGGTGAGGGAGGACAGTTTTAGCAAAGCACTTAACAATGGGTGTATTTCTTGTAGGCTTTGTGAGGAAGATGCCCAGGGAATTGGGTAACCAGGCTGCTGATAGCTGAACCCAACCTTATGCTCTTCTGCCAGCAGACAAAAGTGCCCTTGCACTGTACCTGATCACAGCCCCTGTGCCATGCTCTCGGAGCCAGATGTATTGTGTCACAGCAGATGTCAGCAACATATGGAAGAAGGAAGGAGAAAATGATGATCTAAAACCAGGAAGGGTGAATGAACAGATTTGATGCTAAAGCGTCTAAATATGTCTGTTGCAGGGCTCTGTCCTGATATACCACCAATAAAAAAAGATTGGGGTAAAAAAAAAAAGGTCTGGAGTCTTTCAGCAGCAATTAAACCTGGCATTCACTGGATTTGTTCAGAGGATCTCACTTTGCCTCCCCTTCTGACGTAGCCCTGCACTGAATTTGATCCTCTCTGGGTGAGACTTGCCTCTCTGGATAACCGCACCTTTCCTGCAATGCTCCTCAAGTCTGGCTCTGAAGTGCAGGGTGACAATGAAAGCAGCCTGGTTTTCTTCTCAGTGAAATATCATATTTCTCAAGCAATTAAATGTTGTTTATATTTCAAATTCTGTGCAAGAGTTGAGATTCTCAGGCTTGATGTTACCTGAATCTTGCACAAGATGCATCCCTGGTTAGTTCATTCTACTGTAACTGCCATCTATTTATTTAAATTTCCAATCTGTGCTCTCTTCAGGGGATAATACAGTGCCTGGCAAAGAAGCAGCTTCCCAATTTCTCAAATTATGTTTTTTAAAATGGAAAACCACACGAATAACTTTCTTGTGCTCATAAAGAAACACTGTATTTAAAAAGGAGGTAAATTCCAGCATATGGTATATAACTTTCAGATATATATGTCTCCTTTGCTCAAAATACTTTCAAAACCAATATTCAGATATAAAGAGATGTCTTTGTTAGATGATGGAAATATCTAGCTACCCAGAGCAAATAACATAGATTTAGTATTTTAAAGGATCTTATTTATAAGAAGTGATTTCAGAAGATGATACCATTAGATACAGATATGCTTGAACTAAGAAAACCATAATATTTGAAATTCTGCTTTGAAACGTACATGTCATAAGCACATAAATTAATATGTTTTGTTCCAACGCAGAGCAGCATTCCACCTGACAGAGCAGCATTACACTTAAAGGATTCAGCCTATCTCCAGTTGTGTTATGTTCTGGGCACCACAATATTCAACTGTTTATAAAGCACCCAGGAAAACAGATGTCAGAGCATGCAAATTTGAACCTAAATATCTACTGAGACATTTTACTGTGCAGTAATAACGCATCTGATTTAACACTGAGGAATTAAAATCTCAAAGACACACACAAATGCTGCAGTAAACGACAAGAAAAGAAGGTCACCTTTTTGTAATATAATAGCAGAAGACAAAATATTATGCTGGTTTTGTCAAAACATGTACTCAGGATCTATTCTCAAAGGCTATTTAAGGAGGCAAATAATATCTACACTTCACTGTGAATGACCTTGGATTCCCAGAATTCACATCTATGAATTTATTGAGGCATTTCCTCAAGAAAACACAAATGAGAAGGAGCTCATGTTGTTCTCCATGTTACCTGTCTAGCTGGAATGCTGAAGCTCATTTCATTCTGATAATTGAGGTTCAGGCTAATGACATGAAAGGTGCAGAAAAAAATATCCACACTGTCAACAAGGAGTGAGTTATGAAGGAGTTAATTTGAAGGACCCTGAAGATCTTAATAGATTAAAAAAAGAAAAAAAAAGGAAAAAGGAAAAAAAAAGAAGGAAGAAGGGAAAGGGACATACACATAAACCAACCAACACTGTCTGCCACACTCTAAAATGGAAAGTGGTGAAAAATTGCACTGGCCCATAGTTTTATGGGTTTTCCTAATTTCTGAATAAATCAAGCATTCAAACCAAGTTCTTTGCAGATATGGAGGGCTTTCTGGTACTCCACAGGGAGGAGGAAATGGAGAGCATGTCATAAACCCTCATGCTTTTGCAAGTATACAAGGCCTCATATGCAGTGGGTTTCCAGTCCCAGTCACTAGGCTGTGCATTCTGAGGAATGGATTATTTTTTTCTGAAGCTCCACACCAGTAGAGAACCTGGTTGAAATTTTATAATAAACTTCTGTTTCCCACTGGCACAAAAGTTCCTCTATATTCTCTCACTCGCAGTTAATGCTGTAGCAGGTGTAGCACGTGAGAGGAATAGGAATATGCTGACAACACTAGGGCAAGAGTTTCCAGCCAAGTCCGGTACACAAAAAAAAAGACTTCTTACTCTTATGCTGCAGTTTGCAGAAGGTGAAAACAGATATTTCCACCTCTGTTATAGACTCAGTGAATATATAGACCACATTAGGGGAGCGGCTGATGAACCTACTTCATCCCTGCTCACCATCAGATATCCTTGCTGTCAGGAATTTCCAAGGTTATTTTGACAACAAAAGTTGCTTGGATTCAGACCAAATTTTCTACATCTGTGATTGCAAAGCAGTATCTGGGGATGAGAGATACTTAGCTATTTTGGCCTGCTTTTCAGCTAGTGCTGCTCTGTGAACTTCTGGAGGCACTGCAGGAGCTGAAACCTGCATGTTGGGCACCTGCAGCTCTGTTTCATGAGCTCAGGTGTCTTTTGAAGTGGGTACCGTGGCAAGGTCATGACTTTCCTTAAGAAAACAACTGCAAAGCATCTGCTCAAAAATCACTCTTTCAAGGTAAATTCTGCCAAGAGCAGATATATTCTGAGCCTTCTTTACTTTAGGATGAATTGTCCAAGCTTTTGGAGTAGTGGAAATCTGGTGATATACAGAAACCTGAGATTTTGACTCCATACACACACATTCTGTGTGTGTGCATGTGTACACATATATATGCGTATATACATGTGTTTATATATGTATGTGCACACACACACACACAAATATATATATGTTAACTTCATTAAGGTTCATATTTAAACTGTGAATGTATGATGATGGTTGGACTCGATTTTAGAGGCCTTTTCCAATCTTAATTATTCTATCATTCTCCCACATGAATTCAACCACTCTACCCTTTGCTAGAGCTAAAGAATTTTCTCCAGTGTTGCTTTGCTTCTTTTTTCGGATGTCACAAAGATCTCATGTGGTGAATCTATGTTGCCCAAGGGAGGCCATAATGTTTGACACCACTATCTTATAGATATTGGCTAAGATGTCTTAGGAAACCTAGCACAAGAGACAACCTAAGCCCAGTGGGAGGAGAGGGGTCTTTTCTGCATTCTCCATCCCTAAATACCTGTAGATCCAGGGTCCACTCCATAAATCTCGTCTCAAGGCAACTGTTAATTACCAAAGCTTTGAAAATTGCAATGTATTCTTTCGCTGGATTTTAATGATTTTTAACCAGTAAAAAATAATATTTTGTTTTCTTATTTCTTTTTAATATTCAATTATGTATGTTTCTGAAAGTTTATTTCCAGAGAAAAACTCATATACATGGTGTTGGTCTACATTGTGCTCAAAATATTTCTATATTAAACTTGTGCATATATGTCAAGCTCTGGTCAAATTTCCCTCAGGAGAACCAAAGATATAAATGCTTAGAATAGATTTTAATTAAGTATGAAAACTTCCCAGAATGAAAAGGAAAACCCTTCTAAATATAGATATCTTAAACATCTTGCAAAAACTCACAATTAGTTGCCCCAGGCAGTGAATGACTAGCCATATGGAAGAAATTGTCCAGATTAACTCCTAAAATATTCAACTGAAAATTTTGAAAAAAAAATTGGAAGCTAGGTAAAAATTAAAAAGAATTACATTAGGGCCTCTTTGCTCCTTTTCTCCTGGTCTATCAATGCACCTGGGTTATTATACCAATCTGCCAGTTACTTAATGAATTGTTTAATAGAGGAGTGTATATGGTGAGAATGACAATCAGCCAAACTAATAATACACCAAGGTAGCAGAGACAACTAACAGCAATCAATGCAGTACTCAAAGAGACAGTAGGGTGCATCTCTGCTCCATGCTCCAAGGAGGAAACATTTGCACTGTCCTTCTTCAGCTTCCCAAACATGTTTCATAGTTAGAACAGAGACCAGTGTGATGACAGATAGATAGCCTAAGTCTAATCTGGGTAGTTCTGAAACAGTGGCAAGAATCACAGCTTCTTATGACCTGGCACACAGTAATGTGTTTGGCCATCATGGGGGAAAGAATGCCAAACATAATTGTTAAACACCTAATGAAAACAAATACAGTGCTAAGGGGTGTGAAGAGTTGTTTACTTATTTTTTTGGTTTTTTTTTTTTTTTTTTTTAGTTTCCAAGAATAACTTGATTTCTTTGCTTCTTATTTTCTATATTCACTATTAAAGATGAATCCTCAAAGTGCAGCCTTGAAAAATACTAACTCAGTAAGTGTACCTAGAAAAAACCAAACAAGAAAGCAAACACATACCAAAACACAACGCTATCTTGCACAAGTAATTCTAACCCTAAAGAGGGAATGAAGGAATGGATGGTGTGTGTCAGAGATAAGTTGGACCACTGCACCTGAGGGGCACTTTAAAATGCAGCCTTTGAGGGCAATTTAAATGCCAGGGACAGTCACATGCATGTGATTTAGTAACCTATATGTCAAGGACTAAAGATATTTTAAGAATCAGGCCTTTAATATGAAGAAAGATGCTTGCAACAGGTTGTCTTCTTATGTGAGAGCATTTCCAAGGTAGTATTCTGAAGGCTTTGTTTTAGCTGTTAAAGCAAAGGTAGACAGACAGACGTCATACATTTCTAGCAGGTGGGTGAGTATCATTACCACTGGCACAGAAATGCCAGAGAAAGCCATTTCAGTGAGGGAAAGCTAACAGAGCAAGTAATGAAACACACTGGAGAGAAACCAGCTCCTCTGCTCCGACTTCTGGATGGCTCCTGCATTTAAGGAATAATAAAAAGAGAAGTAGGAAATGCTGTTTACCTTTCAATTTTTCAGCCAGCAAAGCAGCTTCGTGTTCAGAATAATGCATTATTGCTGGAGGTGAAGGAGGGCGCAGTCTGTCTTCTTCCATTTTGCGTCTGTGGCGTTCTTCTCTGGCCAGCATTCTTTGTTTGCATTCCCATTCATAAAAGTCATCTCTTGCCTGAGCAAAATCAACATGAAGGCGACCAGAATCCTTTTTGTCTGTGCTAGATCCTAATCTCATGCGGTAACCTGAAATCAACAAGTAGAACTAACTGTTGCAGGATTTATGTTCTTAAATTTTTCTTACATTTCCCCTCCCCCCCGCCCTTCAAAGGTAGCCAAGTAAAAATGTACATTAGCAGATTCCCACATATCTATGCAGGATCTATCAGTCAGCGTATTTTCAGAAGAAGATAAACATTCATCCACTCATTTTTCTTCACAATTTTCTCCACTACCTATCAACATAGCAGATGAACTGAAAAGTTGAGCCAAAGGTACAGAATCCACATTTCTGCTTAGAAGTCTCCCAAAATACGTAATTTTTTCAACATGATGCCCCCAACTTTTTAAACTGCAAAGGCCAAGTAAACAAAAACAACTACTAAAAAAGCATCTGTTTCAGTCTGAACCTAACCCTTCTTCTCCTCATCCTACTGAGATCATGTTCGGTTCAGTGTTTTTCTCCAGCCTGCTAAAGGAATTGGAAGTATGGGGAAAGGCTGAATTTTATAAAAACCATGACTACAGGTGAATGTGAAAATTGTGCTACATAAATTAACTTGCCACAAAGAGGGTGGTTTCTTAACTATATTGATGCTAGATCTCAAATTTTGAGCCTTTGCAGTTGCAAACACGATTTTCCAATTCCCCGGTGAAAATAATCTAGCAGCAAATATAAACCACCTACAAATTAATTGAGTTCATCATTCCTTAAAGTAATTTTTAAAGTATGGACAAACTGATTAGACATTTGCAAGACCCCTTTCAGAAAAAATAATGAAACCCATTGTGCTTCATCTTCAGGGATATTCTACATATTCATAATTTGGTCAATGCATCCTATGCTAAAGTTAGCAGACTGAAAAGGTTTAAATCAGGTGCTATGCAACAGTACAAAAGGGCCCTGCTCTGAACTAAAATACTTGACTACTGTCAGAGAACAAACAAATCATTCCAAAGCTATAAAGGAGCTTTTTGTGACCATACTTGGTCAAACATTTTTTTTCCCAAGTTGTATTTCCAAACCTGAAAAATATGCACAGAGCGGTTTGTCTAACTTTTAAAATGCCAATTCAGAGAAAGTGTGAGAAAATACTGTGTGGAAAGCTGCAAACAGAGCCTTCAGATATGGGTAGAATTAATCAGTCTACACAGGATGGCTCTAATTTCTCCATGCCAACCCCCTGCAGTGGACTCAGAACAGCTCAGAAGATACTTCTCAAATGATGAGATGCTGCTGAGATGAACTCTGTGCTAAGCTGGCACACATAAGGCTCTTCAGAAACACAAACTTCTACAACTACTGTGTAGGTAGAGGAAAACACTGTTCAAAGTGTCAGGAGAAATGGTGTTTGCTGCTTTTAAACAGCGATCCAAGAGAACCTACCTTTCAGTCTTGTGGTTTGCCTGTGGTTTAAAGAGCTTCAGCACCTCACCACCCCAGTTAAAACTCAGTTCCGAACTCACTCCAGGAGCAGCGAAGCTAAGAATTGTGTAGTAGATTAGGCACATCTTTGCAAAAATGTGTATCTAGGCATACTCTGTTTTACTGCTGGAAAAACATCCTGCAGTGTGAATACAGGGGACTGTCTGTACTACAGCATATGTGAGACAATAGCTTCAAAGTCCCAAGGTGTTGAAGGTAAGAGTTACAGACGCACCATATTCAGTGCGACAAAATAGACGAGTGTGGGCGACCTTTCAGAGCTG
The DNA here is from genome assembly GCA_035584735.1 of Pseudotriccus pelzelni. Lineage (NCBI taxonomy): Eukaryota > Metazoa > Chordata > Aves > Passeriformes > Tyrannidae > Pseudotriccus > Pseudotriccus pelzelni. Next base: position 55,437,908 of record JAWMRA010000001.1, on the reverse strand, counting down.
GGCCCTGAACTAATGAGGGCGTAATTATGTGGGTTTATCCACAGAGGCGTAGGCACAAAGGAGTCAGCCAAAAGGGGTCAGTGGTGCAGCTAACCTGATCGCTGCTCCCTGCCAGTTTGACGTGCCAGCTGCATTCCTCAAACAGTGATTTCTCTGTGCCAAAATAGCATTATCAGGTATGTAGAGGACACTGCCAAGGTGCCAGGTCTCGTGAACCTAAAATTAGATCTCCCAGCTGGGCTGTACTTTCCAGGAAGACACAATCTCTCTTCCTCTCCCACACTCGGTCTTTCACCTCCATTGGCAGGAGCACACCAGGTATGGGCAGAGACAGAAACACAGCGCTGCAGAATGCAAAACTCTTGTGGCTTCAAAGTCCCTCACATAACCTGAATAAAGAACTAATGAAAAGGCCTGCCTGTGCATCTATAGATTGTGTCTGAACCAGCAAAGCTGAGTTCTGTTAAAGCGACCCTCATTTTTGAAGTAAATGGGGATAATGGCGAAAAAAAAAGAACAGCGTACACAGCAGTTCAAAACTCAGTACCCTGTGTAGCCCTGGACAAATGGTTCCCTTTAAGTAACCAGTTTAAGTGCCTTCAAATTAACTTTTTTTTGTGAAATTGACCAAGAATCACACTGAAAAAATCTGATTGCTCCTTTAACTCTAAAGACTAAGGTGGTCAGCCAGCCAGGTTGTTTCCACCAGCATAGAAACTTTGAACAACGTGGGTCAGAAGGGACCTTGGATGTTACCTAGTCCAATTCCTCTCTCAGAGCAGGGCTAGCTTTAAAGTCAGATCAGATTGCTCAGGGCTTAGCATCTTTCCCTTAAAAAAACCCAACAAATGCCTTTGGGATGGCTTCTTCCACACTCTTAAATTAGGCTTTGAAGACAATTAGGCACAGCAGGACCAGTGGCTTGGGCAGAGAAGAACAGACTCCCTGATGGGCTGATAACCAGCAAGATACTGCGTAGCAAGGGGCACCACTGGCAGGTCCTAGTATGTGCACAAGATCCTCAGGAGCTCATGTGCACTGGAAACTTTGAGCCACAAGGCAGCTGGGAGGCTCACTCTTTTCCAATATCATGTCTCCTTATTGATGTTTGAGGGTGTTTGAATGTATGAGAGGACCACCTGCCACTGCCTCCCCTTCATGCTTGGGCAATGAATTCTTTTACCCATCTCTTTGCTCAGGACTGAAGCTAGCATTAACTTTGTATCTGGCTTGTCATTTTTAATTTCATTTTTGCACACAATGGCAGAGGAAAGGACTCTGGGAACTTGCCAAGATCCTCACTTTAAAGGAGCAGAAACAGGAAAAATTAATGAAGTACTAAATAAAAATCAAACAGTGTTTTCATATCACAGGTCTAGTGAGAACTCCATGGCTTGACTTACCTTTGAGCATTTTGGGGACCAGCCAATATCTGCTGTCTAACTGGGGATCTAGATCAGAGTGTTAATGATGATCAGAGAGAACTTAAAATAAAACACGTACATGGTATTACAAAGAAACCCAAAGGGGAAAATATTAGCATAGGAAAAATGCATATATGAGCTTTTGGGCTGTAAACAGGTCTGTCTCAAGCCACCTGCTTGTCCCATATTTTCAAGTCCAGGGCCATCAAGATTTGCAGGTGTTACTGAATTGTCAGCCACAAGAGTAAAGTACATACAGTTTTGGAAAAGTGCTTTCTCATGGGCTGGTATGACAATTTTAGAAAGTCTTAGGAGGACAAAATAAAACTTTCAGGGCTAAATGAAACCTAGCTTTCCTTAAATCAACATTTTTATCAGAGTCTTCTACCCATCTCCCAGTCTCTCTTTCCATACATGTTTACTTGGGAATACAAAAGGAAAAGGAATCACTGATTAAACTATTTGAAGGATGTTATAATCTATTATGCACTATTCTGGTGATAAGCATAGGATAAATGCAAAGCCTGATGAGATTTGATGGAGTAGACAGATAAAACTGATTAGGTAGACAAAATTATCATTATATCACAGATATCAAAGGCATGACTTTCCCCTAATATAACACACATACTATATTAACCACAAATTCAATTTATACATCCCTTTTGTATCTTACAAGGACAATAAAATGCCTTAATGATATGCTTTATTCCCACCATTTAAGAATATGTTATGTTTGAGAACAGAACAAAGACTAGTTAAACCTCCCCAGTATTTCAGTACAAATAAACCACACCCTGCCTAGTGCCAGACCTCCCTGCTCGGTGATGGTGGGGAACAGTCAGTGCTCTCTGCTTCATCTGCAGAGTTCAGTGATCTTGATAAAAAGAAGTGAAACTTGGCTACGGAGTACCTCTGCATTTCTTCCTCCTCCCTTCCAGTTCCACTGGTTCTTTACCTGATCTGGTCAGAGACACCACTTTGGAAGAATTAAAAGGTGTGGAGGAAAAGACAAATGGGGATGGAGGCTGCAGAACAGACGTAAGAGGAAGCGCAGACAGCAGTGTGACTGTGACGAAAGGAAATAGAAGAAGGAAGGATGGATCAGGAACTTGGAAATAAACTTGCAAAAATTCAGGATGAGGAAGAACGAGGAAGGGAATCTTTCACTTCTGCTTCCCTTATTCTGAATGAGCGCTCCAGTGCATTATGAATGAGGACACACGGCAGCACATAGAATTTACTACCTCTAGTAATAAAATCTGGTCTTTTTGGATTTGAGGCAAATGAAATTAAAATAAAACTTGAATTGGACTGAAGCAAAGGGTGCAGCCAACTGTGGAGAAGCAGAAAACTGAGCTAGAGGGACACTGACTCTGGCCCAGGGTGGCAGCCTGTACATTTCTGAGCTTTTCTTTGCTCTCTTTCTTGCCACTGTTTTGTTTATCATAATACCAGCTCCTACTGAATCTGGTGTGCCCCTCTTCTGTTCCATTACTTGTGGAGGTGGGCCCCCCGGACAGAAGCTGGTAACTATGCTACTTGCTTGTGATGTCTGTGATCTATCATAATGAACTACAGCATTTTGGAAGCAACATGAATGAACAAATCAACAAGAAGGCTGGAAATCAGGAAGAGAGGATGAGAAGGGAAGAAAAAATGAAGTGAAAACAAAAAAATTATAAGAAAAAAAGAGGGTGGAATGGAGATCTGCAAGAAACCTGAAACTACAGCAATATTTTAAAAAAAATCTTTATGTAGACCCTGTAAAACTCATGACTTTCAGTAGCTCTTCAAATAGATATTTAAAGCAAGCAGCCAAGTTAGAAAAAAAAACCAAAACCAACCCAGAAACCCTAACAAAAATCTTTGTGAAGCAAAGGAGTTAGGTTTCTCCTGACAACGTATTTCAAAAGTTTAGATGGTTCCTTTTCTTTCTTTCATTAATTTTAAGATTAGTTGATGGTGATTTGAGAGACAACTTGTTTCTAGCTGTGTGAGCTTCCTATGGACACCTACAGCATGTTGAGATTATGCCCTTACTGCTGAACAGAGGATGGTCCGGATGGGAGCTCAAACAAAGTATCCCAGATCATTATCTGCTTCCCAGGCTCAAATGTGGATGGTTCCTTTTGAGATCACTTTCCACATGATGGGTAAGTTGGTTTGTGTCAGGTTGTCTTGGCCAAGGAGCAGTCCTCAAACCTTGTTTCTTTAAAAATACTTTGCATATGGGTTGAAAGTGTTACGCTACACTTGTGGGGCAAAACAATGCTTTTGTGACCCTCCAGGACCCAGAAAGACAGATGAACCAGCCTGTGGAGTGGAGACAAATATATGCAGGGCACGGTATCCAACTCAGAAAGGTGAACAGTGACTCACTTAGGAAGCCAACACTGTAACCTAAAGAAGGCAGTGACAGCCACAGAAGCCTGATGTGTGAAAGCAGAGTTGTTTCTCATATTTTTCTTCTTTTGTTTTTTCTTTTTTTTTTTTTTCCTCCTGTGAGTTACAGGTTTGTGTGGTTTTTTGTTGTTGTTGTTGTTTTGGGGGCTGTTTGTTTGGTTTTTGTTTGTTTGGGGGGTTTTTTTGTCTGTTCCTTTATTGGAAAATAAAGAGATTCTGAAATTTTACACGAGTTTCTGTAGCACTCATTGTCCTGGGAGACAACAGACGTAGCCTACAGATGGGGCTCAGAATCTAACCCATGCAGTAGCTGAATACGTGCATGCATAAAAACAGACTTGATTCAGACTGCACTGCAAATCTATAAAAATATGGCAATGAAATTGCCAGCCTATCAGAGAAATTGGCACTGGAAAACAGCAGAGTTCCTGGCCTGGTGCCCTCCTCTTTCCACAACCTGCGAGCAGAACTACATAAACCTGTGTAAATCGAAAATAAGATTCTTCTGTAGTGAATTTCAGGATCTGCTGCACTGTTGTGGGATGGGAGGAAATTGCTCCTGGCTAAGTAACATACAAAATTGTGCGTGAGTCTTGGCAGACACAGAGAAATAACAGAATTGCCCCTTGCCACTCCACGCTACAGCCACTGAGTTGAAGAAAGACTTGCTGAGATTAAAGCTAAGAAAATAAGCAAGCATTAGCATCACAAAATACAAATGAGAAGCAAGGAAAATCCATTAAAGAATGTGAAGTACCAGAAAGGTAAATGGCTTTATCAACCATGAACTCCTCTGCAAAACGAATGTGACAAAAATTCTTCTTGCTTTTCCGAATTGCTGTTATATCTCCACACTGCTCAAAGACTTCCTGAATAATTTCCTCCGTTGCGTTTTCTGGTAATCCTCCAACAAACACTGTTTTACACCCAGGAGGTCTCTCTCTTGTTGAAGGTGGTGGAAGATCTAAGTCAAAACAGAAATCATGTTGGAATACAAAATTTGTCTTTTGATCCATTGGCTCTATTCATCCCCTTAATCAGTTCTGGGCAGCAATAGTTATTTGACATAGTATAGAGGCAGGAGAGAGGGACAAGCAAAATAATTGAATATTGCAGAGATTGTCCAAAATTTATGACTTGAATCTCAAGCTTTAGGTGGCATTTCACAAATTAATTCCTACCACTGCAGGTTGTTCTCCAGGACAGACAGTGAGGTCTAAAAGGACCTTTCTTTTCCCTGAATAGCCACACAAAAACCAGAAAAATATTGTTTCAAAGCAGGGGAGCTTCTGCAACTGATTTGACCCCAAGCACAGATCTCAAGCACTAGTGCAGTGCATTCAAGGCCTGAACTTGAGCATCTCTGGCTCATTCCCATCATTCGCCATGCTCACCAAGTGTGTGGGCTCTCTGCAAGCAAGCCCATGCTCTGTACACCATGCGCACTTGGGCTGGACACCTTTCCCTGGTCTTAGTATAATTTCATTTCTGTCTAAGAATACAGGAGCACAGCAAACAGAAAAACAAAGTGGGAAACACAACGAAGTGACAGCATGATGAAAACACTCTGCCGGTTATCTGTTTTGTCTTGTTGCGAGATAATGGAGCAGACGCCAGCACACGGGAAGGATAACCTCACTGTTTACAAGTGCTCATGAGCTGGAGGAGCTAGAAATGCTGTTTTCACGTATATATATAGAGAGAATGTATACACACTTAAATTGGAAAACTATTACATTTTTGAAGGCGGTATAAAAAATATAAACTGTCACAACACTTCACCCTGTTTATACGTAGATTACTACAGCATTCATCTAAAAGTAGGTCTCGAAGAAGGAATCTGACTAATATGACCTAGCTTTTTGGCCCTTTAACACAGTAAATGGGGTTACAACCTTAAAATGTACATATTAAATCATGATCTAGGTACACGCAAAGACTATTTGCTTCATGTTCTCATTTGACTTCACAATGATAGTGAAAGTCTATGGTTTGGTAGCTCTGAAAGTAAACTCACAGGGCCAACATACACAAAATCAGGGTTTGTGCCTGAGCTGGTGTCTCAGTGGGAAGAGTTTTCCATTTTCACAAAATCACAGAAGGGACAGAAGGAAGCCTGGTCCCTGCTTTCAAAAAGAAGGAACTCATCTGCCATGTTGACTTCCCTGAAAAATGGCAAGAGAGAAGCCATAGTCCCCTTTTCCCTTCATCTCCCCCAATGAGGGACTGTAGCTACTCAGTGTTTGGGTGCAAAATACTGTGTTCAGGGGAATGAGCCCAGATTGGTTCCATCTAACTGTGGGCACCTGAAAGGGAGCATGGAGAAGAACAGCACCATATAAGCATTATGTTTTGTGACATTCTGATCTACAGGAAAGACAGATTTCTACTATGAGCAGTGGAGACCTTCAGGCTCTGTTAGTTTTCTTAAAGTATTCTTCCTTTTTGTACAATATGCATACTTTTTTTTTACATGACATCACAGAGACGAATAAGGATGTTCTGATATCACACCATGCTTTACACATAGAATATACCTTAGAAAGAAACACCATACTCGCTTGTAATCTATTTTAAAACCACAATTGTTATTAGACAAAAAATTACCATGCAATGTATTTAGGAAAGTAACATTCTTTCATCAGATCTACTTACTTGGGTTTGGAGGGAAGAGAGTGCAGCTTTTGCAGTGAATTATTTCTTTGACTACAGGCACATCTGTTGGTGGTGGTGGTGGCACTAACCCCATGCCTGGTATCATTGGGTTAATTGGAGTGATTCCAGTCATCATGCTAAGGCTTGGATCAAAGCCTGGTACACAGATTGAATCTGTAAATATATAACATAAAATCCTGGCTTATAAGTCTTGAAACTACTTGGTACAAATTTCTTGCACAGACAGTTTCACTTTATATTGTTTTGTTTGCTGGTTTTTTTTGTTTTTCCAAACATCATTGTTAGAATTAGTAGCAGGGAAAGGGATAAGTGGAAAAAAGTCACTGGAAGGAAAAATGGAAAAGGCAGAGCTATAAGGAGGAGAGAGGGAAATGGAGCGGGAAAGCGAGAGGGAGGGAGAGAGAGAGGGGGAGGAGAAGAGGGGGAGGGAGGTGCGTTTCCAGACAAAAAATAAAAAAAGATATACATAAAGAAGGGAATGTTACATAATCTAAAATATTAACATGACTGAGTAAACCACAGCACATTAAAGTGTAAAATCATGCATCATGAATATCTGTTATTATCCAGAATGCATTTTCTGTTTCATAATGCTACTGTGGTGTTTACAGTGCCTTATGACCAAAGCGTACAAAGAATATAATTTAACATTAATATGTCTTCTCCATCTAATTATCAGACTACTTTATCACAACATAGCCTTCTCACATAAGTGACCTTGATTTACAAAGAGTACAGAGAAAGATCCATTTTTGGCTCTGTTATAAAAGTCTAGTTATTCAAGATTTCTAACCATTTTACCCTGCAATATAGATTTTCAGCTGCACAGAATGGGGTCTTTTTGAACCTTGGAATTAATTCCTTCTTGCCCTGTTATTTAATCGGATTAGTAGATTCTCTTCAACATATGTATTATTAACATATACCACTACAGCCTCATAAAGTAAAACGAATATTTGGCAAACGTTACTCTTTCTCCTTCCTGATCTCTTTGCCAAGACTTCCATACGTATTACTTAAAGCTGAAAGATTTACCGGGGAGCACCAGTGCTGTAACACCAAGAATTGTAATAAGCAGATGTTTCAGAGGAACTGAGAGCCAACTTCTGAAATTTGATTTCGTTAAAAACAAGGCTTTGGGTTTCTTGAGGCATAATGAATAAAATATTTTGAGAGACCGATCTCTTTGTTGGCATAACACTGCAGCTATTTGGCATCATGAATTATTTAAAAGAAGAGAGTTACTTTGGTGTTCTACAGATTTTCTGCTGAGTTTTCTGGCTAGCAACTGGAAAATACTTAATGATACATGTATACCTGGGGTTTGGTAGCTCAGGAGCTTGTTTATTTTGAAGAAGCAAAGAGGGAAACAACTCCTTCTCAAGCAATTTATATATATATTCATATATATATGCATATGAAATTTGAGCTAATTTGTTACAAGGCATGATCAATGGAATGTGACCAGAGGAAGACCAGTTTCTTCATCCTAAATCTGCTGCTGAGAAGCTATGTGGTCCTGGGTCAGCCCTTGGACCTTCCTGTATCTTCATTTCTGCATCTGCAAAACAGGTACAGTAATACACACTTACTGGTGAGCATTAGCTCACATTTTTAGAGCACTTTGCAGGTGTAAAGTATTCTGTGGGGGCTGAAAATTAGCATTCTTATTCCTGAGAAACATTCATAATCATCTTCTTTAGGAAGGACAACTGAGGATTGAGAACTTAAACCCTAAAAGAGCTCATACCTCTCTCAACTGCATGCTCCCTGCTCTTTACTCACTGCCTGTGAGCCTTCACCACCTTCAGGCAGTCCTGTCCAACAAGCGTAGCAAGTGCACAGCAAGCAAGGATTTGCTTTAGGCTTATTGAAGACTAGTGTTAATGAAAAGTCATGATATTATATTACTATTTTTTAATAAGTGGGCTTATGAAAAATTATTTGCTCTGGGTGCGATGCTGCTTTTTTTTTTTTTTCGGTATTGATGTATATGCACTGCTTTTCAAATTAAGCTTTGAAACTTGGAGCCTGTCATTCATTCCACGGGATGCAGTAGTGGCAATATTAAAGATGCATGGTGAATGCTGGGAGCTAAAGTCAGAGGTGAAAGAGCAACATGCAATTCAAAGAATTCCTTAGGCTCTGCTAATAATTTCATTTTTAAAAGTTAGACTTCTGACTATCCCATAAGACCATCATGTGCAGCAGTCTCTGGCTGTGGGTGGAATTCCATCATTGCTACTTTCTGCTAAAGGGTCCTGCAGAGCTCAGTGGCACCAAGAAGCGGAGCACCACACAAGCACTCAACACACTGTGTCATACCAGTCCTCTCCTAGGATCAGGAGAAGCCAAGAGAGGCATTTTGACTGTTCCTCTGGACATGTTAGGGTCAGCTACAGTCCTAACCAGATATGACATTTCATACTGAATGCAATATCCATGGGAGACCTGCAGCATTCTGAAGCAGGTATACAAAATGATGGACAGAAGGCCAAGTTGTCTCTGTCCAGTATGTACCTTTCAGGCCCCATGTGACAGCCAAGGAAAAACATCACCATCTGCTAACTGCTACCACAAGTTTTATTTAACCATCACTGTTCTCTCCTTATGACAACTACCAGATACATTTCAGCTCCACTAGAGGATTAGAAAACTGAAATAATAGCAAACTCTGCCCAAGTCACAGACACGTGCTCTCACCCAAAGCAAAGATGGCAGATTTCAATAAGGTGAAGTTTTCAGAATATTGCTTTGGTAGTGATGCAGATACAGAGAAAAACAAATATAAAGAAGATAGAAACAAGGGAATTCTGGACATGGGAAGGACGTGCTTTTAGGTTGCATACTAATCAAAGCAGGTAGAGAATTATTTGCTACTAATTCCTGGCACATTCAAGGAAATGTGACTTTGTAAGTAACTTTGCCAGTGTTAAATAAGTACATGACTTTGTCATCAATTTCTTTTACAACTGCAATCAATCTACAAGAGCTCGAGTGGAGTGCTGGGGTACAACACTCACAAAATGTCCTTCGAGGTGTGCTGGGACTACATGCCTTCAGAAGGTGACTGTGCTGAGGCATACTGAAGAGTACTCAGTCAGAAATTCTTGAAATCTAATTCCACATCTTGCAGTCACTAATCCAAACCCTGCTAAGGTCAATAGCAAGACTACCGAATGCATGAATAGCTTTTAACCCTGGCCAGGTTTATTTTCTCTGTCCTCTTGAATAAGTTGCTTCAGTTTCCCAGTATGTTAAATTGAGAATTAAATACTTTCATACATAGCATGAGCACTCAGAGGATGAACAGGTGTTGAGCATCCTGGAAATGAAAATAATTCTTTGAATGTTATAAACTATTACCATGCATTGCAGTGATGGAAAATTCAGCTGGATTTCTGAGAAGTGAAGATGCTGTTCAGACCCCTGAAGAAATGGGTGGTGTTTCCACCTACAGAGAAGCTGATGCATGACACCTGCATATTTCTGACAACCATGAAAAGAGACTATAGATGGGGTGTCCAAATACTGGTCTGGACTCTGAGGTGCAGAGAAAAAGGAACTGATAAAGTCACTGGAAAGGAAAGTCAATAAATTTGCCACATCTGTGACAGGATCTAGAAGAATCCCAAGTTTAACTATATTAATGCTATCAAGTGGTGCAATAATAGAAGTTGGATATATAGCCCTTGTCTAGAAACAAGGGATGATCATCCATCAGCACCACCACTGCAGACTGCTCCATGGCCTGGCATAATGCCTATTTGGAGCAGGGCCAGGACACCAAAGTTAGCACTGGAGGCAACTCCTGTTGAGCTTACTGGGAAGACTATTGGTCTTCAGAATCTAAGAACCTGGTAAGAGTTATGCAGGATTAAAAAAAAAAGGGAATCAACCCTGCCCATGCATGGTTTTTTTGACAGATCCTTTTAGAGACATAATTATTAAGATTTTGTAGATATGAATATGTTACACTAAACATAGGGCTATATTAAGTTTATATACTACACATCTGAAGAGTTAAAAGTGCAGCATTTTATGCTTCCAACAATCACAACATTATTTTTAAAGAGATCTATACATATATTTATGCAGCTAGGTAATGGTTTGTGATCTCTTAAAATTATAAAAAATAACTTGGCAGCAGAGAGAAAATTTTCATTTGAAATTGTTAATAAATAATTAGTAAATGAGATCATTAAAATGGAAAGTAATCAGAGATGTTAAAAGACTTCAAGAGTGGAAAAGCACATGTTGTTCAAGTTAGAGTCCCTGTGGATATTGTAGAAAAGGCTTGAATGTTCACATAGCTGTATAAGAAAGTAGAAGTATTGAACATCAATATTTTCACGTCTATGTCTGCCTAATTTTGGCAAAAACACATTATTTCCTGTTTCATCTGATAAGAAATTGGCATGGTGGAGAACAGTGAAAACCTCTGGAAAGCAAGTATTTGGAATTGCCACTCAGAGGCAACAAAAAGAATCTTCTTGAAACTACTTGGAGTAGTTTTTAAAGAACTTTTTTCTTTCAAGTGGAATAACAGAAAAACAAAACATTTCACATGAAATCTCTGGAAAAAACAGAAGAACGATTAAAACCCTTAAGGATAACTGTATTCTAACACAGTATGTAGTGTAAAACATTTGCTTTTATTAGCGTCCATACTGGGAGGGCAGGAATAACTTTGTCATCCATAAAAACAGCCACACAACTCAGAGAAGCATCCTCCTTTCCTTCTTTGGCAATGGCTGCTGTCTGAATCACCTGTTGTTTTTGCCATATTATTGCTCTGCCCAGGTAACACGGATGCAAACTCCTGCCAACTGTGCTTTTGGCTATTGCACTCTTATTGCCAATACTAAGTTACCACCACATCTCCACCAACCCTTACCACGAGTTATTTATCTGCTCAAAACAACTTTCTAAGGGTATAATCCCCTCTATGAGTCACAGTATTAGCCCTTGGATGTGTCATTTGTTTTGCCTGCAACTGCCAATTGTTTCTGTGGTGTTTTACAACAGCTGCCAAGTCGTATTTCTGTTGGATGCATAAGAACACCCATGTGTGAAAACAAGGATTTGTTTGTGTGCCCCTACTCGCACACATGGAAGGTTTCTGCCATGGACATCGTCAGCCATGTGGCTCAAACCTGCTGGTCGAACACACAGGGAGATGGTGAGTGTTGAAAGAAATGATCTGAGCACAAAACAGCCCACAGAAATAATAAACACTGAAAAGGTCTCCATGGCCTGGGAGTGATAATTTTACACCTACAAAAATAGTCTGTTCTCTGCTAGAAGTTGCCTGCCAACATGCACTGAAAGGATTAGGACAGTCCAGGCAGCAGCTGGTAATAAATGTAGTAAGATGCTCATCAAACTTTGTTTTCTGTGGAGGAAAAAACAGCTTCTGGAGACCAGAGATTTGATTGTGTACTTCAGAAACACCATTGCTGACTACTTTGAGACTGAACATAGTTGATTTCTAAAAGTTGAAATTAAAATTTTCCTGAAAAAGGGCCAATCTAATACAGATTCTGCCTCCATTACAGCAAATACATATATATACGTACATATATGTATATATATATATATATATTAACTGTCAGTAGCAAAGAAAGAGTTGTTATTTTTTTTTCTTTGAAATTAAGAAAGTATATTATTAGAGCAAGGAAAAGCTATTCTAAAAACTTTTTGTATTTCTATCTAAAATTCTCCCTCAAAACTCTGCAGTCTGACAGTGTCTTTACTCCCATGTTAATCTCATTTTTTCCCTATCAGCAATTAAGAATAAATATTCATCTGCAAGATAGAGATCGAGACTGGATTACCGCTTCCCTGATCATTGAAATCCTACCATCTTCTGGCTTTCAGGAAGCTTTTGGTGAAGTGACCCATTTGGACAATATTATAGGACTTCTCTCATCAACATCTTTGAATGCATTTCCTTGATCAGTTTAGACATCATTAAACTTCTAGTCTTCTCTGTCTCTAAAATAGATGCCAGATTGTCTGGTAAACTTCCAGACACATTCCAATAAACAAAGGTGGGATAAAAGGTCTGACAGCTCCTCCATTAGACCAGCAAAACCTCTATCATCCTGCCTCAGAGCAAGGACCGTCTGTCTGTGGCCAGTAGCAGATGCCCAGGGCATCATAAGAAATAGGCAGGTAAAGAGAATGATGTTCTTAGCTATATACATTGAGTGTTTACATATTCCCAGCGATAGAGATCATAATTGAACAATCCTTTCTACCAGGCATCTATTCCACATGAGTTGATTTATACCTTTTCACTAAATCCTACTGTGTACCTACTTATATTTGGAACCCATTGGAACCTGTTTATATCTCTGGTTTTCACATGTACTAGTGAGTAGCAACTGAGCTAGGAACAGTACTTCCTTTTCTTTGCTAAAATAAGGTATTTGGCAATTCCAGGTACACTTTTCTAGTTCTTTCACCCTGAGAAATCATGTATTCCTTAGTCACCTTATCCATAAGATTCCAGACTTTACCTTGGCTTTTATATTTCGCCATCTGTTTGGCAAAGTGATCTTTGTCTCTGCAGAACTGCTACAAAGGAATATGGATATGGAACCTCTGACTGTGGTCCCTATTAAAAACATGAGAAGATAACTGCAAGGGCAGAGATGTCTCTGTAGGTGCTCATCTAGTCCTGAATTTGTGAAGAACTAAGTATCAAAGACATGAACAGATGCCCTTACACAGGCACTCCATGAACACAAGCGATAAAGCATCACGTGAGCATAGGACTCATGTAAATAAGGCATGTAGGATCAATGTGCATGTGTGTGTGTATGCACATATTTGGAGGAGTGGAAAGCAGTGAATAGAGAAGGGGCAGGAAACAACCTCCTTGACTCCAGCTTCCTCAGTCAGCCAGGGGATCCATCTTAACACCACTCAGCAAGAGCTATATTCTGCGAAACAGAGCCTGGCCTATAGCAAACACAAGTCTCTAAGGGAGTTCTGACAAAAACAGGGGGTGAGGGGGAATCCAGATGAATGTTTCTCATTAATAATCAATGAAGTAATAATTTATGTGAACTCTACAGTGTCTGCCAGACCCACTTCATAAACAAAGCCCTTGTAGCATCATCAAAACACTTGCCACTTGAAAATTACTTCCATGAGACATATATCACTGACAAAGCTTTAGGGCTGTATTATTGTACTTGCTTTTTAAAGAAAGCGCTGTCTCTGCACAGAGGAATAGCTTACAGCAGAGAATCCCAAAACTTTAGATGCTGTTTTTCAGAGCTGGTTATGCTGTGGCTGAAAACATAAAAAGCAAATCTGGCCTCCTCTTGATCCCTTCCCACAAAATCACACGACAAACACTATATTTAGGGCAATATATATGACAAAAACTAAATTAAAGAAAACCACATTCTCTTTTTACAAGCAAATAACGGGGTGAATCACTACTGGTTCATCCTTTATTGCCGCAGCGCCTGGCACAACAGGACCTCAGTATTGTTTAGAGCTTTTAATGCAATGCAAATAATAGGAGAGAATAACAAATAATAATAATACAACAAAGTGTTACCAGAATGGATGCCACTCTCCTTCAAAGATGCAATTCAATACTGTTGTGTACAGAAATGTACAAAGCTACTGTTATTTCTATTACTCTTTCTGCTTATGGATAGTCATCAGTGCCATTTTTTCCTCAAATGGGAGTCAGGCACTACCTGCCCATGGTGATTCTATTTTGCTTCCCCTTAGAACAGTTCTACAAAAAAGCACCTGACAGGCAAGCCTGAGAATGAGCTGGAAAACCCGGGACTTAAGGCTGAGGGAGTCTGATGATGATTTGTCAGCTTTTGATGGCTGACAGCTGCATGTGTAAAAAGCCAAGCCAGAAAAAAGTAACTAATCTTAGTCTCCATCCACAATCAGCTGCTCTTCCATGTGTGAAACTCTGTTGCCATTGCAGCAGAAACTGGTGGAGGTGAAAACTGAAGAGGCAAAAAGCAGAAAAATAGCAAAGGAGGAAAAATGTAAAGAGAAAAACAAAATAAAGAGGTGAAGGAGAGGGAAAGATGAGCAGACAGTAATATTATCTGGACCCTCTCTGTCCATGCTTTATCCACAGGCTATTTTGACCTGTGCCAGGATTTTGAAGGATTCATGAGCTGATAGCACCTCACAACATCCAGAGTTGACCTTCCTGAAGTCCCTGCTGCTTAAGAACCATTCCACACAGTAGGAACAATGGGCTTCTTCCATCTTCTCATCCATAAATCACTTCCTTGCATGGGGTCAGTCACCAGTTCATTGTGAAAAAAATAACAAAGATGCAAATTCTGCACAGTGCCACCTGGTCCCCAGCTAATGGCTCCTGGGCTAGTTTGTAAAAATGTCAGACCGGCCAATATGCAATGTAATACGTTGCCATGTGCACAGCTGTTATTTCCTGACTTTAAAAAGTCTCCGTGTACTCAGTATATGCTGCCTGGGACAATCCTCTCCAGTTTTCAGATTCTTCCTTTAATTTCTCCAGTTCTGAGCTCATCACAGTGGACTATTTAGTAAGGTTAGCCTTTGCCAAACTACGTAGCCTCTCTAAGCTCCTTCTATTGGAAGCTGTTCAATGTGTTTGCCAAATGAACCTCTTCCTAAAATGAAACTTTGCCATGTTCCTTGAAAATGAGATCACCTTTCACTTCAAAGCTCTAGAAGAGGAGAAAATAAATAAAACATGATTATACAGCCTGTGAACTGTTAATGGATTTTTCTTTGCTTGCTATCTAGGAAAGTGCTGTATTCCAGAAATTTGAGAGGCACTTGTACGGGCATAAAAAGAAAAAAAAGGTTATTGGAAGATATAAGCTCCTAAGATGTAAATGAATACTGAAAATGGAGAAATAGGAAGAAATTCAATTCCCAAGCTAGGCTAATACTGAAATATAACCCTTGTAACAAATGAATCATAAAAAGCCTTCAGTGTGTAAACTATGGTAAAATACCATCTTCTGGATATTTATGTGACCTCAGAAAAAGTGGGTGAAAAAAATGAAATCCAGACTTTCCATTGGACGTTTTCCAAATGAAAACAAAAGGGACTCATTTTTCTCATGAATCATGAAAGAAGTTCTGGCTATTAAGCTGGAGTTATTGTGTGGATCCTTGATTCTGTGGAATGCATACAAACACTCCCCTTGCCTTTCCAGGGTCACAAGAGTAACAACAACACAACAAGCCTGCCAAAACTGGAAAGAAGCTGTATAACCCAGAAAGGTGTATCAACTGCATGGTCAGGTTCTCAAAGAAACACGAGAAAAATCGGGCTCTGATATACTGAAGGATCCTTCTAACCCTCTAGTCCAGAAACCTGCCTCTAACAGCAAATCCCTAATTTTGTTTAGTATCAGAGCAGAACAATTCTGAAGTGACATCTCTGTATAATGTTCTCCTGATCTCCAACACTCTGCAAGCTCAGGAGCTTCCTAAGTCAGAGGAAATTTTGTGCCTCATTTAGGTTTATTTTTGGATGAAAATACCAATGAGCTCTATTGCACGGGACGTATTTCTCTTGCTGTCATTATAGGAGATGACAGAAAGCTATTCTGTGAAATCAGCTGGAAAATCTTGTGTGACGATATTTCAAACTTTTAACCAAGTTATTCTACATGCATGCTTCTCTTTTAAATGCCTGAACAAACAAGCAAAAGAGAGATTTATGCCATAATTTTAAATGATTGTTACTGATACTATTTTCCCAGTTTTTCTCATGTTAAATAATTTCAATAATAGTGTCCAAATTCCTAAATCCATCGTATCTTTAACCAATGGAGTACTAGAAGGAGAATAAGTATACTAGATGTAGCAAAGATTTTCTCTCTGTATATGAATGCAGTAAGAAGTCTTGATATTTTTTATTATCCTCCACTTGAACTGTTTGACCTCCATACAGTTTATGGCAGTAACTTGTAGGACAATAATTGAATGCTCTGTGCATGAGCAGAATACCTGTTGGATTTGAATTCGATTAACTAACTGTTGAGTAAGTAATAGAGTGGTACTTGGTGAATTAATAAACTGTTTATTGGTTAAGAATTAACCAAGAATTGTATCTTGAGAATACTATGCTACATAAAACATGATCTGAAAAGAATTCCTTTTTGATAGCAGCAAGTAATGCTCCTGAGTGTCTGTAGAAAGAGCTATCTTAATTAAAACTCCAATGCACTAGGACAAAGATATTTTGGCTTTAAAAGTCATCTAGCACCTTAGCGACCTGAAAACATTCCTATGTGCTTAGCTTTCACTGCAAAATACAGAGTGTTGGTTAGTACAGCTCTTCAGGAACATGAGAAACCATTAAGCTTTACATAAGCAGGTACCTTACTTTACATTTATTTACTTTATGTAAGCAGGTACCTTAGCTAATGGCAGGCTCAGGCCATGGGCAGTGTGTCTCCATCCATAACAGAAGTATTTGTGAATTCACAGGGGTCATACCCAGATGTTACCTGAGGATTGGGTAGCCATGTAGTGATGAGAGCTCGCACATAGACATAGATGGCAAAGGATCTAAAATCAGACACAATGAGCAACTTAAAGAAAAGCATTTTGCATTGAGGAGGATGGGATCAAAGTGGCAGAAACCAAGAAAATGGAAAGTACCATCCAAAGTACTATTCCTTCTACATTCAAAAGAGGAAAAAGGGCAAAAAAGACCACAGAATTTAGTCACAGTGCTCAGTCAATCATCTCTTCTCCAGCTTTGGAAAATCCACAACACCCACAGCTTTGGGTGATTTACAACACCCTCAGTTTTTAGCTAGAGACCTGCCAGAAGGGAAGGTAATAAAGTGTGCTAGACAAAAAATGAGTATGTTGCTTATTAAACAGGAGATTTATTTTTTATCCTTTCCATTGTTACACCTGTGATTTGACCTGTGCTCTCAAACACAAATACAGAGGAAATATTAAATAAATATAAGCTTCCACATGTTAACACTGTCTTCATCTGCAGCCTGTAAGTTCATGAATGTAATATTGTGCTTGAGCTAAAAATATTTAGAGTTTTGAAAGATCTGTTTGTTATTTAATGCTTCCTTTGACTATCTCCCCACTTCTCAAATTTCACAGGGTTTGAAAATTGCCTGATGCATTCATTGCAATTCAAGATAATGTTTCAAATTCCCCTTCCAACTATGAATTTTGTGGATTGCTTTTATACCTTGATGATATAAGCACAAGGGCCCTCTCAGCTCTCTGAAGTGCCTGTTTTAGCTAGCCAGACTCAATGGACAAATGGCCAGCAGTGGAGGTAACTGGAGTACTCTTCATGGCTGGTAGAGAAATCCCAAATGGGATACCCCTAACTTCATAATAAAACAATTCCCCTTCAGGCTATTTGAGTACAGTAATTATTCCATTGACCAATTTAGAAGAGGCTTGACATTAAAACAGTGTCAGGAGAGTGTGCATTGTGCTAAGGTAAATAAGGGTAGTCCCTATGTCTGAGAGCTGTTTCAGGCTTTTAGCAGACAGACATTTCTGCATCTTTTGACGTCTGGGTCACAACCATAAAGTTTTTCAGCACAAGTACAGTAATTATAATATTATAAATAGATTTTTCAGGTCATCTCCATGCATTTTGTATCTCCCACAGAGCAGAAAACCCTTCTTTCCACTATCTGGGCATTTCTCTAGTACAAGGAAGGTCATCAGCAGCTAGAGATGCCAGAGTAGCCAGCTGCTCTGTAGACCTTGCTCCCCCGAGGCCTCACTACTGGAGCCATTATCAATGGAACGGTGCAGACTAATAAACCTTGATTTTGGCAAATAGCCCAGGGGCAGCCAGCTGGGATGGGTTAAATCATCCTGAGGTTCTTTTAAGATACTCTGGGACCTGTGCTGGGCAATGCACAGAACTGGGTTAATCCTTTTGGCCCCCAGTGACTCCTTCCATCTCTCTTGTCTCTCACAGCACGGGGAAACGTATGCATCAACTAATAATAAACCAGCGCTGAGCTTGTGGAGAACACCATGCCAAATATAAAACAGCTGGGGCTCTCTGGCCAGCCATCAGCTAGCTCAACCAAATCATTGCCTGAAGTCTTCAAGAAAATATGTAAAAATGAGTAAATAAGAAACTTTCAAATCAATCAGAAAAAGAAAATCTTAGAACATTTGTATAAAGCTATTTTACTATTTACTATGGCATAGCTTTTATTTCATAATAAACACAAATCTCTCATCATGTTCTTCACCAAAAAAAGGGATTAAAAAGATGAGAAATGCTTACAGGAGGAAGAAGGAATCTCTCCAAGAACACTTACATCTTTGTACCTCCAAAACAGCTTTAAATACAGTATTGCTCTTGGCTGTCTTCCAGTGTGGGTAAAAAAAAGGGCTATATTTCTCCTTAGAAAGTAGCGATCTTGACAACATTCTTACAGTGTTGTATTTCATTATTTAGTTTAACAGGGAAAAATCTTGTCTGAGAAGAAATCAGGAGGTTTTATAAATGAAGAGCATACTACAGGAAGCAGAGTGAGACACTGTGTACACAAAATTAGATCAACTTTTATTCCAATTAAGGAAGAATCCAGGCTTTGTATCTCCTGTGCATAATACATTTTAATTTATATTATGTTAGTGGCTTTGTGCGAAACTTGTAACGTAAAATTCTTGCTGCTAGAAAATTTCATCTGTGATTTCTGACAGCCTGCCAAAGGTTCACCTGCTAATATTTCTGAGCAATGAACCAAACGCATAGCGATTTCACACACCCTCATACACAGAATCAACCCCACCATTCAGAAATGAAATTGGCCTTTTTGGTATTTACAGTTCACCATCAGAACATTCTACATGTGACTCTCTTTTACAGTGCTTTCAAGCAAGATGCAGGTTTGCAAGCACCAGGAACAGAAGATACATTCATTGTTTCAAAAAGTATCCATTTTTTGCAAATTACAGATAAAGCCAAATGATATCAGACAGGCTTTGTTTCAAATTGTAATTAATCTTTATCCTATTTTTAGTGAAAATGCATTTCTGTGTAACATTAGCAGGTTAGAATATGTTATCCACATTAAGATGTTTCTTTTGCCTTACCATGTACATTTCCACAGCTAGGGTTCTGTCAATAGTTTTATAAAAAAATATTTTTTTTTCAGAGGTTTGTATCAAGTATAAAAATAAGTTCCAGGATGAAAATTGCCAGAGTGTTGGTAGTCAGTTTAAGGATATGTGATAGTATTGTTCTTAATATATTGTTAGCATCTTTTTTAGAATATAATAAAGAAACCCCATTGCAATCCTCCTTCACAAGCTTTGTTAACCATTTTTTTACATGGTGTCCAACTACAATCTGTAATAGTAGGGCAATATAAAAACATCACAAAGACACTTGCAGCATCCAAATGTATCTGGGATAAAGGTATAGCCGTATTTGACATTCTGTGTACAATAAATGCAGCATAATTGAGTAATGTTCACTAATACTGTGTAATTATTTGACTGAAAAAAAATCTTTGCTAAACTCTTTCCCAAGAGGCTGTCAAAGAAACTGTGCAGGCATAAAGTGAAAGACAAGATCTTGTCGTGACTGATACAGGTCAGAAGCTGGCCAAAGAGATGGAAATCCAAGAATAGGAACTAACAAACACTTTCCATCTGAGCTAAGTGGTGTAATTGGAGGTAATGTTGATAACTGTATTGAAAAGAAACCCCCCAAAAGACACAAAATTGATTGCCTGGGGAAAAAATTATATATATATATATGTATGTATATCAAGAGGCATTTTAGAGGAACCAAACACAAGGAAAGCAGAAGAGCACAAGGGTGTCAGTGCTAACAACTCCCAAAAGACTCTCTTTGCAGAGGGTAGTCTGAATGGCTCATGCAGTAAAGATCTGGCAGTGTGGCACTGCATTGAAGGGGCCAGGGAAGCCAGTTAAAGGTTAGCCTGGATAGGGGATAGGACAAAAAGGTATGGGAAAATTACTGCAAGTCTCTCAGAAAATTCAGACTCTCGCCCGACATACCATATTCTGTATTAGTCACCCCATATTCCCCAAGGAATATAAAAGCACAGCAAAAATAGGGCAATGAGTATTATCAAGAACACTATAAAGTAGCTCACAGGAACCCTGGCTGAAGAAGCCTCGGATTGCTCACTGGGAAGAAGAGGCAGTTGTGTAGGAGCATTACAAAGCTCATGAATTTTATAGAGGAGGTAGGTGGACAGGTACTGTGACCTCTGTTCCATGGTACAAAACTGGGAAGCATTTAGTGACATAAATAAAGAGGTTGTAAATGAAGAACAGGTAGGTGGAAACAATTTCAAATTGCAGCAAGAATTGCTCCCATGGAACTCCATGTTACGCAAAACTTAACTAAGGTCTTATCGGAATTAAAATATAAAGAAAGAAAGAAATACAGAGAAAACCACACAGAAAAATACGTCATACACCTTAGACAACAAAAGTGTTCAAAGTGATAGAACAGGAGGCAGGGTCATCTATTATTAAAGTTGCCTGACGCTTCCTATTACAATACCCTGTTGTCAGTTGCTCTTAGCTTTGCCAATCATTAGCAGTTTGGACTGAAATTTTACACATGGAATGTCTGCCTGAGGCTGAAATACTCTGGAAAATTTTAGTCCGAGCAATTCAGCTGCTGCTCAAATGGAGCCAGAGAAGAGTCCTTGTTTTTTTGTTTCATTATTCAAAAAAATTGGTGTTGTGTCTCGGCACTTGTAGCCCCTTCAGACTTCTGAAGGAAGATGTAATATTTCAGAGGTGAAAAGCCTTTGCACTGTAGCAGTAACTTTTGCCATTCTCTTTAAACTCTACCTGAAAATTCAGGCAAATTATGTTTTTTACTAAAATATTCTGAACAAATAGATCTATTTCTAGTTTTAATAGCTGAAATCACAAAGAATTACACCTTCCATGAATGTGCTGGCTTATGTTTGTTCCTCTGCTCAGCAAACGAGGAAAGAGTTAAAGTGGAAAGATCTCAGCTATTGTCAACATTTGAAATAATTTGTTCCAGCTTTTCATAACTTGAACCCTAAAGTTGCCTTCTACTTTCTCTCCTCTTTTTGCCTTCAGTCTGCAAAGTTTCCAGCTTAGCTGGTGAGGATGAACCTGACCTTGTGACATTTGCTGAGATCAGAGTGGTTAAATCAGAAGACTGTCTGAGCAGCCTGATTCTCCTAAAAGTCTGTCAGGTCTGGCACAGCTAATTGGGCCTTGCCTCATATGCTCTGCCTGTGATTTTTCCAACAAGAGAAGACAGAGAACAACAAAGCCAGCAAGCAGAATTTTCCCCAAGTTTTGCTATTCTCATCTCTCTTCTCATCATCATGGGGAAAAATATCTTTCATGATGATTCTAAGGAAGGTTTGCAAAGTTCTGAAAGTTTCGCTTTTTTCACTTACTTGGCCATTTCATTTGAAACATCGCCTCCTTTCTGCAGGCATTTTGAAGAGAAATCAACTTTTCAGACTATAATCTGCAGTAGGATACATCATGACCAGGATGTATCTCGCCCACTCTGAACCAGCTGTTAGCTCACCACCTAACACCAGTTTCACCAGGGAGGCAGAAAATACCTTTTCAAGCTGTTAAGTGAGGGCCAGGCAGGTGGCAGTAGATTTCTGCACGTAGTCAGTGGTTGAAGAAAGATCACGTAAGAGCTGACGACATCATCTATCCTCCCTTGCCCTTCTCTCCATCAGGAGAGGCTCATCTCTCCTTGCGTTCTACAACTGGCACAGGAAAAGACCCTTCAGGAGCTGATGGTGGGGGAGCAGAAAAGGAATGGTGACTGGCCATGCCATCAGCTTGGTTGGCACGGCATGGATGGCTTAAAACCTGGATGTAGCCCATGTGGTTCGGATGGATGAATTTACTAGAGTCAGTAGATTTGCTCGGGTTTTTTTCACAGCAGCTGAACTGGTTAGCTCTGCAGGTTATGTTCTCAGCTGCTCCTACAGCTGTATTCAGGGGAGCTTAGAGACGAGGCTTTTGTCACCTGGGACTGCCAGTGACTGCTTTGTCCTTCAGCATGTGCTGAAGTGGCCACAGAACAGTTTTGAGTTTTGTGGGGCTGCAGTACTTAACAGAGGCTGCTAATGGGCCATGTGCCCTGCTGCCCTGCTCTGCTTAATGCCAGCTCTTAACCACTTCTGCCTTGCCAGTGAATTTTTGGCCTTTGACATTTTAGGCAGCTTTATAGCTCATTTGCACTGCTAAAATGGGACAGAAGGACCAGGTTAGGAAAGGTCCTTTCTAAGCCTAGCATAAGGACTCTTAACTTAACCAATAAATTTGCTATTCAGAGAGGTTTCCCACTGGCTTCTTTGGTCTCTGGGTTCCAGCACTGAGAGGATTTATGTTTCACACCATGTACTGTAGTTCCAGATATTTAAATCAAGAACATACTTGTCTGAGCTTCACAGGAAAGTATACTACTTCAGATAGAATTATGGCCAGCATCTTTATGTTTTGTTGTCACTTAAGCATTAAACAGATCCATGCTGCCCTGTATAATTCTAAGAACAGTCAGGTTTCTCAGATTAAATGCCAGTCTCACATTATGAAACAGGTTGTGTTCCTCAGAACTAAATCACAAAATAACTATGCTGCTAGGCCAGGAATTCATGTGTTTTAATCTTGTAACCACCTTTTCCTGCACTTCTAGATTATAGGTTTTATGTTATCATGAACAGTCATGGTTCCGCTCTAAACATGAACTGATGTCATTCTGAATCACAGGTGAGGTATAGTCCATCCATCAAAAAAATACCCAATGTGGCAGAAGTAATGGAAAACCCTTCCCACTTTATTTGCCACTTTATAAATCTGACTGCACTGGTTTGAGTCTTTTTCCCTAGGGCTTGTTAAATTTCAACAGAATTATCTGTTATGTTGTGAACTGAATATGAAAAACCAAAGTGACCAAATTGTTACTCAGCAAAGCTAAAATGAATAGTAACACTGATTCTGAAGGTCAACAAACCACAAGTTATTAGAATGATTTTAAAACTAAAAAAAAAAGGTAAGAAAGAGAAGGCCTCTTCAGGAGAGAAAAAAAATCTCATAGATCTTAAAAAGAAAAGAAGTGATGAAAGAGAAATGGTGGATACAAGGCAAAATAAAATGTAAACTACCCAGCAACTTCTCTGACATTCTCCTTTGAAGGCAACCTACTGCAAAGCAGAATATTCTAAAATAAATATTTTGGACTGTACTTTGCATCCAGTTCTACCAGCACAACTCCACTGCTGCTAGCAGGACTATGCCAGGGTCCCAGGTGGCAAAGATGAAAACAGAAACTCATTATGGAATAAGAAATGTAAGAATGCTTTGCCTGCAGAGTGCCACACAAGTAAAAAGAACATTTAAATAATACTGGCCCTTGATTCCCTCAAAAGCTGAAAGCACATTTATTCAGCTTGAATTTCAAAATCCCAGTCACAGTTTATAAAACGTGCTTGATCCTTGTGTAAGACCCTTTGGCATTTTCTTTCAGAGAAAAGATCTCCAGATGTTATTTTTACAGTTTATCTTAAGTAAATGTATGTGTTTAGCTAAACAGGCTTAACTGCAAGAGCCACCTAAGAGAACAATGATGAAATGCTTGGCTTGATTTATGGACCAACTGTCAAACCCTTGTTTATGAACATCTGGCTTGGAAGGCGATTTACAGAGTTCTTCTGTCAGTAAATATCAGCACAGTAAGCTCTTCTAGCTTACAGACAGTTCTAAATTGTGAATGCAATTAGTGGAGAAATGGCACTGGAGTGTACGTCTAAAGTCATATTCAGCTTATGCATGCTCACAAAACATTAATTGTACAGGACTTCTAACACGCAATCTGTAATCATTCACAACTTTTCAATTACCTAAATATACAAAATATTGGGTTTGGAACCTACAGTTGCCACCTACAAGCTGCACAGGCAAGCTCAAGGATGTCTCTCATGACAGCCTTTCAAAGCAAGCTCATGCACCTCCCTGACAACCTCTCAGCAGCCACTATGGCCCGCATGTGGTAGCCCAGTTTTCTCCCACACCCCTGTAGCTGTTCCCTCTGGCTTTGTCACACATGTCCAGCAGAAGTCCCTGTGAGAGAGGAACCTCACTTATCCTCTGCCCAACTCCATCTGTTTGTTAGTACAGTTTCTGCAGTTTTCCACAACAGCAGCTTGCATGGGCCTAAATGGCACAACAACATTCCTAATTCAAAGGCTGAGATAATCTAAAACCTACAAAGCAAGGCTGATCCCAGAAAAATTTTCTTTCCATCTTTCCCTGTTTCGTGACAACATGACAACTCAGAGATGACACAATCCAGGAACCCATTCTGTAATCCAATTCCAGTTCTGAAGAAAAAGTCTACTTTCATCTTGGATATAATCTAATATCAGGAAATGATGAGGTTTTTTTGGTGAGGAATTTCTTTGTTCACTGAGGAATAAAAGCAGCAGCTTTATTGTAGAAATCACTTTCAGCTGAAATGAAGATAATGCCAGTCTGGGCCCTCACTACAGATTCAGAAAGATTTGTATCATCCGCATCAAAATGCCTAACCATGGCATCTCAGACAGGAGCCTTTTCACCTCCTCATATGGAAAAGATGGAAAAGGTAAAAAAGATGAAGATTTTGTAGAGTGATCTGGCCAACCTGGAGCAATCTCTGCATCCCCTGAAGGAAATTCTTATCTCTTTCAAAAAGCTGTGGCAGAAATCTACTGTCATTACAGTCCTTTCTTTGTCAGTCCTGTTGCATATTCAATAACAGGGAGGCAGAACCATGTACATACTTCCTTGCTATAAAGAAACTACTGGGAGATCACTGCAGTGATTCCTCCAACACCATCAACAAAAAGGAATTAAATTTTGAACTCAGCCTTGGTGGAAAAATTACTGTGAACTAGAGAAGCAACTCAGAACGTCTCGTTTTTGTTAAGTCACATTAGAAAAAAGCTGTTGTATTCTTGACTGGTTATGGATACAAGCAACAGCTAAGACGTTTACTGACAAGGATGAGATTTTCAAAAATCCCTAAAACACTGAAAAGTTTCATCACATGAAAATTTCACAAAAGCCATCGACTAGAAAACTGTTGCAAAAGGGACTGATGACAAATGTGTCAGACTGAAATAGAGCGGTAGTTCATTTTGAATGAGGCAAACGGGATTTGGAAGATAGGGAACACAGGAGGAGTAGTTGGAGCTTTTTTAAGACATTGTGGTTATAAATGATAAGAAAAATAAGTATGGAAGCAGCATATTTGTTTGAATTTCCAAAAGTATTTGACAAGTTTCCATAGGAAAGATAAATGACTAAGAGGCACAGAACAAGAATAAAGAAATAAAAAAGTCTTCTCTGTATAAAAACTAGCTCAAATTGCTGTTTTGCCCTTAGAAGATAACTATCCCTTTTTACACAAGAGATCTTTTCCTTACAGTCATAAATTGACTATTATCCTGTGGGTCTAGATTTGGAGGGCTACTTTAAGAATAATGTCACACATTTGTAATAGCATTGCTCTAGCTGTAACAGTCTAAAGGCATAAACAGGACAAGGTTTATGGGCCACTATAGTCCAAAAAAAAAAAAAAAAAAAAAAAGAAACACTCATGTTCCATGTTCTGACCTAAGAAACAGTGAACTTCCAAGCAGAGCACAAGTAGGGAGCACATCCTTTGTGTTTGATTAGGTATGTTAAGTCAGGCAGACAAAAAGGCTGGTTGGCACCTGTAAAACAGAAGGGAATATTAAAAGGAAGTGGTGACACTGACTTTTCTGTAAAGGAACAGACAGGTAAGCCTATGGCAGATGAAAAGATTAATTATAGTGTATATATATAGAGACAGTAAAAAAGGTGAAAGCAAAGGAAGGAGTAGTTTTTGCAGTACATTATAATTTTCCTCCATTTACTAAAGTTTTCATCCCCAGGTTGCCTCAGATAATCAGAGGGCTGGTGCATATTTTTCCAGGTTGGTTCAAGAAGTGATATAAGTTTGACCCACAAACCTTGCTTCATGCAGAAGGCATGCAGGCGTAGAACCTGCTCTTAAAAATGTGCACCAATTGCTTCCTTCCTCGGAGAGCAACTATATGTTGGAGGAGCCTGCTGTGACCCTGCCTCTCTCTTCTCCTCCCCTTCGTACTCACAAAGGTTTATTTGTTATCGGCACACAGTCTCTGAATTCAGGGCAGCACAGGCTGTGAGTGGGCCCGGGCTTTAAACGAGAGGGTTAATTATATGTGATGGAAAAGACTTTGTTTGTTTGTTTGTTTTCCAGGTTTTCTAATCTAAAAGACAGATGAAGCCTGGTCTTATGGTCAGATTAATTTTCCTTTATTTTACTAACACAAGGAAAAAAAAAATAACAACCTCTTATTCCTGCTGGCTCTGCAAACCTCCACAAGTGGAATAGGGAAACTCTATCCCATTCTGGTCTGTATTACTGATGGGGGGGCTCTCTCCACCTAACCCTGGGACAATTTTCTTCTCTATTTTCTTCTCTGGAACTCCAGGGGGGACAATCAAGGTTCCAACAACAATATTTTCCCAGCAACATTTTACTACTGTATTTTACTGATGCCAGAGTGAAACCAGGTTTGTTATCTTTTAAATCCCCAAATAAGTTTGCAGAGTGGGGAGTACTTGCAAACCTGTAAACTCTACTTATATGCAGCCACCAAGTAACATGGAGTTTCCTGATATTTTCAATCAATAACACAACTGTAAAAGAAAACTATGACAGGTTGTCATCCTTTGATCGTAAAAACCTGGTGAGGAATAAAAAAAGTCCTCTGGAGGACATCTTTAGTTCATGTTTACTACATAATATGTGGGTGAGGCATTAAATACAGTATTTCAAGGCTACAGATGAAACAAATCTTGGAAGCACAACAAATAATGGGTCATGTAATCAAATATAGTTAGATGCAGCTCTCATGCAACATGGCCCACAGAGGTCAGATGCTATTCTGCTTTGGAAAATGTGAAAAAAATGTGAGCTAGGATAAGGCAAACAACCAAGGAAATGACTGAAGTCCAAACTGACTTTAAACTCTAACAAGAAAACTCTGAAAAAATACCACTAGATCCACAACCCAATGCCTGCTAACATTAGAAAGGGAGAATTACAGTACCCAGGAACAATGGCTAGAACAAGCAGATGTGTGATGTTTCTGTTATGTGATCCTTAGAATAATAGGATCCCTCTGTTACTACCTGAGCTAGCTGAGACCTTCACACCCATTAGCAGGTATCTGTAGCATTACAGAGATTGCATTCAGATCTATGACAATGCTTTGTTAATAGAAAACTAGAGATCAGGTCAATGGGAAAGCAGAGAGGTAGGAATACAACTGTCTGCTAAAGAAGCTTAGGTAAAAAAGCCCTCCACTGAGAACTCGGGGCCTCAGATCTCCAGATCAATAGTAGAAGGACAGTTAGCTCTCCAGTCCCCGAAGAGCTCAGTTGCTGAAGTAAAACACAGGAAGAGAGGCAGTCCCTAAGGGACACCAAATGGTGCATATGAGTCATTGGATATCATAATTCTGTTTTCTTAGCATTGCACCTTTACATTTCTTTATATTTATGAAGCGACACGTGCCAGCCCATCAGGTGGTGCTGAGGCAATTAGTTATAGGGAAGTATGTGCTGGGATCCTTGCTGGAGACGTCTGTTTGCATTCAAGGCCCCCTCTACTAGGAACTGACAATATATAATAGCCCGCTTGCCTTCAAGAGGACAGCCTTTGTCATGACAGTTACATGCAAGCCTGTTTCTGCAGAATCAGACGGTTTGGGTTGGTTTTATCTTAATTCAAGATTAAATTCCATTCAGACACCATCAACACAAAAACAAGAGAAATTCAGTCAGTTTTCTCTTTTTGAAGGGAAAACAGGGCACATGTTCCAAACCAGATTTAGATCTTAAAGCTCAGAATTAATACCTTGAATTGCAGCCAGAAATGATCTTAGTCTTGAGGTTGAAAGTCTTTAGTCTTGGGAGTCGATTAATCAGTCATGACAAGCCTAAACCGGCTATGGTTTATTATAAAATCAAGCTTGATTATCCACTTGAGGTAATTAGACAGACCAGAACAAAAGGATACAAAGTTAAAAGGCAAGACTTGCACAAAGAAATGGAAGAGAAATCTTGCTTTACAGAGGCCAGTGAATAGCAAGAATAAACTTATACTTGATTTTTTTTCATATGCTCAATTCTGGCTAATAACATAAAGGGACCTCACAATATTCATAATAAGCAGTTCATTAAATCAACTACTCAGCTTCTCAGCTGCAGATTCCTCCCATTCCCTAGTACCTGTGCACAGTCCTGAAATCAAAGTGCAGCTTCTGAGCTCTCTCCATTCACAACCCATGGCCCTTCTCTAAGTCCCTAGGAGGTTATCAATGTATTAAAAGCACAGTGAAGAAAAAAAAAAATTCTATGACATTTATTACATTAAACAACAGCAGCACTATGTTTGGGTATAAGCACGCATTTTGTGTGAATTAAAAGACCATAAAATCTGGTCACTTTTGTCTTTCTTTTCCTCTTGATTTAGGTGAATTTATTGCTATTTTTAACAAATACTTAATTTATTTATGGTACTGGCTATTGTAGGAGATAAAGTTGTAGGATATTCTGCAATGTCTCAAAAATGCTTCAACAGAGGATGCTTGAGGTGCCAAAATTGTTATCAAAAGGTGCCAGAGAATTTCAGTGATTATTCTTGGAAAGGGCTCATTCATGCAAGTCCAAGTATAGATCAAGTCCTGAAACAGGAGATTTCCAATAGAAGGGTTAAGTACATTTGACAGATGCAGTTCAAAACAGGGTAAAACTTCAAAACTGCAGTTGATTACAATATTCTGCATTTATTTCTAAGGAAACAAACCCCTCGAAATACAGCTGCATCAGAAAGAAGAAAAAGTGTTGCAGAAGCATAGAACTTTCCCTCTCCATTTATTGCAGCCTGGACATGTCTTTTCTGAATCACAACTTGTGCTACCAGATCTTCTCAAAAAAGTGACATTAAGCACATCTGCACTTTCTCCTATGGTTCTGTCTCCTCTAAATGCTAGCAAAGCTCTTTCCCTTCCCTTTTCCAAATCCTTCTCTAAATATCACGGCAGCATAGTCAAAGAGGAAGAGAAGGTAGAAACTGTCTGACCGTTTCTAATGTGGACAATAGTTTGCCTGGTTTTCAGTGCCTGACTCAGAATATCAGATAAAAGAGTTAATCTGCCTTTTCACTCAGCACCATATTACTGCTGTGCCAAGATACCTATAAAAAAGGCTACGTAATAGGCAGGCAGCTCCATAATCATTGCTGCTTTTCATGCCAATCAGTATTATCCCATTGTTTCCATGCAGTCCCTTACCTACCTGGTTTATCTAAGTGAATGAAAACAGACCATGCGCAATTTAAGGCAGGATTGACTCTTAAGTGTTCAGGCAGTGTTTAACTCACTGGAGCTCCCTATCTCTATGCCCTTCCTGAATGGAAATCACAAATAATTACTAAATAATGTAAGCGCTATGGTCAGGAAGAGGAGATTATTTATAAAGGAAAATCCGCTAGAGTCAAGGAAACCATTTTTAAAGAAAAGAAAAATTGGTTTAAGAAATGTGCAAAAACAGGAAAGACAGATAAAGCTGTTGTTGTTCATGAGCAGACCTACTAAATTTCTAAAGCCACAGCAACAGAATATCTTTTATATTTGGCAGAATACAATCTAAATCCATGCTACAGCATATAGAGCATATTGTGTGTATTAAGTTTAATTATCTTTCACCTCCACGTCCACTAACAGAACTGCTCCAGTGACCAGCTGCTTCCCATTAGAGAGACATTACTCAGAGCTGCTGATGTCACGCACATCATTTGTCACCACCAGCACATGGGAAGGTGCAGCAAGTCCATTGTTTGTCTGATCGAAGTCAACATTAATGAAGTATTCTGTTATAAGCTTCCTTACATGCCCAGGTGTTAGGCTCATTGAAACTCAACTTTCTTCTTCAATGCGGACCATCAAAAGACATTTTTCCACACTGATTGTCTCTGCTCAGTGAACTGAAAGTGCATCTTCATGCACTTTGTCAGAGCTAATTCTCATGCAATAAGCAAAGGGTACTTGAAGGACAGGTGTCAGAAAGGAAAGAAACCCATGCTTATGTCCTTCATCTCCAGGTAAATCATAGAAAACGAGCTACTAATGCTTGCTTTCCAGGGGCCAGGCTCGAACCATCCACCTAGTCCAGGCAGGCAAAAAGAGAGCCTGACTGGGGAAGAAAAAAAGATTTTATAGCCCTTCATTTGGGATGGTTGCCTGGGGATTCACTCATATTTAAGTCTTACCCTCCCAAGGAAGTTTTGCTCTGGGACTGCCCCAGCCGGTGCTATCTCTGCCACCATGATGTCGACACCCGTCCGAGAACATTCAGCATGGACTGAGCTAACAGTCCTCTTGGGACTGCTGTCTCCATCCCCTATGGACCGCCTACAGAACCTGTAAACAGCTTTGGCTTAAGGGCTTCAGGTAGCATTATCATCTAGGCACCACAACTGTGCTCAGCAGCTCACCTTTGAACAGTTTGCCATTCCCAAACCTTTATTACCCCTGAAAATACACAACCTGGTATTGATACATCATTTTTGCTTTGTTAAAATGGTTAATCTGCACTGTCTATTGATTTCTATCCACAATAACTCAACTTCTCCATCATCAAACTGTATGTCACACAGGGGTTACACCGGATTCCCCAATCAGCCAAGGAACAACCTGGGATCCTTGGGTGGGGAGTGACGTGTGAAAGGAAAGTGCTGCAGACAAGCTGCTCTCCAACAGAAGTAAACAGTCAGTAGCAAATGGTTCCAAACAGCCTCTTGGCTTACTTTATGCCGTGGGGTGCTCATAATTACTCATGGGCTTCTTGTTAGAATAAACAAACACACAAAAAGTAATGGGAATGGAGGCTTTCCAAAGCATGATAAAAGATAGGGACTTCTGCAAAGATAAAATATTTCATCATGTTCCTTTAATGTAACATCAAATAAGAACATGCCAAACAGATTGTTGGTGGTAAAATTACCAACAGCCAGGAATGAAAAAATATAAAACCCCCAAACCAACAAACCCCGACCAAAACACCCAAACAACATTGCTTGCATCATAAATTTATTCCAGTATTTTGAAATCACTAAGAAGAATATGCCAAATAGCAACCAGTCTGTTTTCCTAAACTGTTAACTGGTCTGGACAAAAGTTTAACAGAAAGAAAGATACCATATTCCTGAAAAACCCTTCACTCCACATACAACATAAGCCTTTCACTTAGCAATTCCCTTTGTGTGGCCCTGCTCACCCTTGAGTCTTGTTTAGTCAGGACATTCAGCCCTTCATACCATCTTAAAAACGACTATTTATCTTTAAGCACTGAGCAGATTTTAATCATTATCTTCATCCCTGGCCTCAATTAAGGTCTAATATAGGAGAGGCACTTGAATGACCTAAGAGGCACACTTACCCCTGATAGCGTGTTAAAGGCACTCAGAGTTTCTGCCACATTTCCTATGGCTGTCAAATCCCTCTCTCCTTTTTCTGTTGTTAACTGACTGTGTTTGTTCCTAGCACTTTAACGTCCCCTGGTGTGAAGTCTCCTTGAGTAACACTCACATGATAGAAAGTGTGATTAACTCTGCAGGAGCTTTTCAGGTCAATGAAAAAAACTACTTGTTACACTAGTATATAATACTTTAGAGATGTTCCCAGTGGCTCTACGTATTGGGATTCCCATAGTACCTATTCTCTTTTACCCTTGCTGCTCTCCTGTGTCTTGATAATAAAAATACATCGTTTTATCTGGCTAGAAGTTCAATACTAATCCTTTAGAATATGTTTCATAAAACTAATTATTTTGATTGGCAATTCAGGTAATTTAAATGGTGTATCTCTTCCTCTTGACTAAAATGCAATGTTTCTGTAGTGAATATGATAAGAATAAAGTAGAAAAGAACTAGAATACAATTAGGAAAATCATACTGTTTTCTTCAGAGCCTACCTTACTACCTTTCTCTTGCTTTACAGGCTGACTTGTTAACAAAACACAATGCATAAAACAGGTTCTGAAGCCGTAATAGCTGAAAACATGCCTTCTGAAGATACCTTGTAACCTTGAGAAGGTTGCAAGACCTATGGAAAAACTGCAGATTTTATTAAGGCTTCTGATATCTTCTTTTACTGCTGGACGTCAAAGCCAGTGCAGCGTTCAGAACAGGGGTAAAGATGCTGGACCCCACTGTGCCATGGGGCTGCTGCACTCTGCAGGGGCTCCCTGTGGTCTGCAGCTTACAAGGGCAGGGGAACCAGAGTGCATGGAGTGCCTTTGCCAGCTGCCTGCGTGCACCAAAGCTTACATCTGGAGCATGCTAAAATTTAGTCTAAACCAGTAGATTCTCACACTTTTTTTTTTTTCCCCTAAAAGAAGTGACTATCATCAGCTCATAATACAAGTGGTTCATTTTAAAACTTTTATGAATAGGCCTTGTAATTAATTAGCAGCAGGTAAGTATTAATTACAGAAAAAGAGCTATGTTTTGTTAGGCATGTCTTGAATGATTTGAATTACGTGCTCACTGGCACAGTGGTTCGGTGGCTAAGCAATGAAGTGTAGAAAAAGGAAGCTTTAATTGGTAATGGGATAGCATGGATAGAATGAAAACGAGACTGCCAGACGGCTACCAGTGGCTCCAACCCTCCAGTAATGGAGAGGCCACAGAAGAAGAGGTATACACGTGAGAGTTGGCAAAGCCTTCTGCCCAGCTGACTTCTTTCTTAAAGACTTCAGTACCTCTTAGTGTGCAGCCCTCCTTTGGGGAGGCACTGAATATAATCAAATATACCTTGATTTCCTACTTGATTTGATTTTCCTTCATTAACCCCACAAAAATAGTACACAACCAGAACAATGAGGGATATGTTTACAATCTGGTCAGCATAAGATGTCCTGCAGTGAACAATAATTAATAAAGCATGCCTGAAAGAAAGACACTGACAGTTAAAGGACTTTTCCATAGACAAGGGAGACAGGTGAGGGCATTCTTAACTCTCAGACCATGAGTGATTTTTCTCAAATAATCTCTAGGTCTTCTATTCTGTGTAGGAATCAGTGATCTCTTGAGATACTAGAGCGAGTAGGAGAAGGAAAAGCCATCCTACTAGTTCTTCCCCTGATATACCCATCACATGGAAAAATGCTTGAGACTAACTGGAACCTGAATATAGTGATTACCTTTAGTTACAATCTTCATTGTGAAGAAAGAGTCTGAATATTATGTCTCCAAACACTTGAACTAATAAAATTATGGGAGGGATGTTTAACCTTGTGTCTTGGGATTTGGGAATCTCTAATCAAAATGTCACAAATTTTTCTGTTATCAAAAAGTATCTGGGGTTGCAGTTTTAGGATTAAAACTAATTACTATCACATGTATGACATAAAGCAAAGTTTTGCTGATTTGATTTGGATAGATAACGTCTAGTTTGGGGAACCTTGTTCTATTTATTAACGATCAAGAGGATAGCCTGTTGGAGAGAGTAGCACTTCAGTGCTGATTTGCCTTGTATGTCGCTCCCTGTAAAGTATCTGATACTCAACACTGTCAAAAGCACAGTCCTAAGCAAGGTGACCTGATTGGAACTGACAGCTCCTATGTTCCACTGAAATCAGGTCAAAAGACAAGTGTGCGGGAAAAGTAGAGACAAATGGAAAAACAGAAAGGTTGATGTAAGTGGCTAATATTTCAGAACCTCCAGTGTCTAAAAAATACATGCCTGAAACCACAAAAATGGTGTTCTTTTCTATATCTTTTGGTAAGCAAGATATTAGGCTTCAAAGTTTCCTGGTCTCTGATTTCACTAGGATTTTGTACAAGTGATCAAAGACAACTTTAGCAAAAAAAAAAAGACTGTAGGTCACCAAAAATTTTAGTATCTTGAGGCTGACGCATGTTGGCTAGCCTCACATGGAAATATGTACCTTAATAACTATTCTGGAAATAAGCAGAAAGCATCTGTTTTCAGATATACCCTTGACTTCTAGGCAGACCAGTAACTTTCATCTTGTATGTCTGCTGCTGTGGTTGATTTTACTCTGTAAGAGTACAAATATGCATCAGAGGGCATGGGCCTAAAGTCTAAATGAATTACCACTTGTGTACCACTCTTCATATTCATTTGTACCAGGGAAATTTTTGACATACACCATTTTTGACTCAAACGTATTTAGGTAATCTAAATAATTCTGGATGAAAGCACCTCAAAATTACTTCATGTTTTTCAGAGCACTGGTGAATTAATGAAAGGAGAACCAAACTGAACCAGAGAAGTAAGTATCTCAGTAGAATATCTTTAGAAAACAGGTGAACTGATGGTATTTGCTGAAACAAATGAAAGCAAAAGAACATTAAATTCAGGAATGTGAAAATTGCCTTTAGAAGTACCAGTGCAAAAGTAAAATAAAACATTCTCAGTTGTCTTAGGTCACTGAGTATTTCTTCTAATCTTAAAATGTAACCAAACAATAGACTTGCATGTACTTGAAAGACGTGCTTGAATCAGAGTTGCTGAGTGCAAAAAGAGGATTTAGATCTCAAAAAGGTGAACTACAAACTATCCTTTTGCTCTCATCTGACTATATTTCTCAAATTCTCAAAGAGTAGGAAACAGCAATTTTAAGGCCTGCATAACTGAAAAGTAGTTTAACAGATTTCCTCCAACGTTTCCAGACCTTGTTTTTATCTCTGGGCTGAAACCATCCATGAGAAACTTCAGCCTAAAAGGCAAATTTTTGTAAGAAATTATAACCTGCTGAAAGGGGAGATTTAGACTGAAAATACTTTTCAGCCATAACTATTCCACATCAATCTTTAACACTTTAACTAATGCATTATTAAACTACAGTTTATTGTATGAATTATGTATCTGTATAAATGCATATATTAGTGTATACGTAATGGAGCAGCCAAATATTATGAAAATAAGGTAAGCTTTCTGCATAACAATAAGTGGAAACAAAATATATGTAGGAACACAGCAGATATTATACAACTATTAATAAGAATCCACCTTTACAAATGAAAGGCTCTGACATTTGCCCAGATCAAAAATCCAATTTTACAGCACTGGGAGATAAGGAATTAAATAGAGTGTTGATATCATCTAAACTGGTATTAAAAGGTTAGCAGTGCTTAAAATTGATTAGTTACCAGGACCAGACAGCCGGCATCCCAGGCTGTGAGAAGAGTATTGGCCAGATGTTGCAGAAGCTTTAGTTGTCATCGTAACAAACTTTTGAGCTAGACAAAAGCTTCACAGATTGCAAACTGGGAAGCATAACTGTTACAAGGCAGGCATCCCAGCATGTTACACAGCAGCAAACCTAAGAACTGTTGGGGAAAAAAAGTAATAAAAAACCTTTAAAAAGACTGAGTAGCTCATATGGACTCTGTATGTGTGAGAACAAAAATGCTCCGCATAGAAATCAGAAACCAGTCAGTTTGTGGAATGAAAGTCCATGAGTTGGTAAGTACTTTGAACACTGAAAGACCAGAAGACTAAGAGATATGTCAGGATACAGATGAATACCTTACACCAAATTTCAGATTATGACTGGTTATGTAAAGATATCCAGAAAAGATCACACTCTCTCCAAGATTAATCTGTACTACTTACTACTTTCCTAGCTGTCAACTGCACTGGAGAAGGAAAAAAAAAAAAATAAATTAAAGTTGGACAAATAATTAGCACTAGGACATGAGGGTGTCATTTTCATCTCAGAGAAATGTAACAGATGACAGTAGCAAAAGCAATATGTGGCTGCTGATAAAGCTCAGTTCATTACTGGGATTACTAGTAAAAAAATTAAAATCACCAAAAATGGTTAAGGACTAGCTAGATATTTGGTTGAATATGGTGATGCAAACTCTCACTGAATGCAGATACAGTAAATATATTAGAGGAAATAAATCTGTAAGTCTTTTCATGGCAAACTGAGGTTTTGCTGTTATGGATTTGCCATGAAGAAAATGTGTCAAAAACTTACGAATCTGAAGGAAATATAATGAAGTGTCACAGCACCTATTTACCTAGAGAATACAAGGGAGTTTCAAACAAAGGGGAAAAAAGGAAAGAAAACAAGTTATTCCACACCTGTAGAGAAATCAGGCAGCACTTCAGTAATTAACATTTATTACTTATGGCACCTTTTATACATTGAAAATGCTGAACAAATATGAACTGACTTGTACAACATCTTTATAGTACGTGATACACATAATTATGGAAATTACAGTAGGGGGCTGTCAATGAAATAAAGTCCTGGAGATACTTCTTTGTGGAGAAAAACATTGCACCTGAGATGAGGCTGCCATGTAGGGATTGCATAGCACATCTGAGGACACAATTTACACCAAAACTGAAGAGACAGAATAAA
This sequence comes from Pseudotriccus pelzelni, assembly GCA_035584735.1. Taxonomy (NCBI): domain Eukaryota; kingdom Metazoa; phylum Chordata; class Aves; order Passeriformes; family Tyrannidae; genus Pseudotriccus; species Pseudotriccus pelzelni. The sequence goes on along the minus strand of JAWMRA010000001.1, from coordinate 55,400,871 downwards.
GCAAGACAAAGAGCTGTGCAAATCTCCACAGGATATGCAAGCAAAATGCTTATAAATGAAAGCAGCAGAAGCTGATTTTGACATATGGCTATTTTCAGGTTGGGGGTAATCACATTCAAGTTGAGCACAACACCTTCAGGCAAAGCCTTACCAGAAAATAGAAAAAGTTGTTTCCTCATCAGCAGAAAAAGATCACTAAATCACAGAATCACAGAATATGCCAAGCTGAAAGGGACCCAAAGGATCATCAAGTCCAACTCTTAGCCCTGCACAGAACCATTCCCAAGAGTCACATCATGTGCCCAAGAGTATCATCCAAACACTTCTTGAACTCTGTCAGGCTTGGTGCTGTGACCAATTCCCTGGGGAGTCTGTTTCAGCACCCAGCCACCCTCTGTGTGAAGAACCTTTTTCTAATATACAACCTAAAGCTCCCCTGACACAACTTCAGGCCATTCCCTCGGGTTCTGTCACTGGTCACCGCAGAGAAGAGATCGGTGCCTCCCCCTTCTCTTCCCCTCATGAGGTAGACTGCAATGAGGTCTCACTTCAGGCTCCTCTTCTCCAGGCTGAACAGACCAAGTGACCTCAGCTGCTCCTCAAACAGCTTCCTCTCAAGGCCCTTCACCATCTTTGTTGCTCTCCTGTTGACACCCTCTTTTAGCTTAATATCTTTCTTATAATGTGGTGCTCAAAACTGCACACAATATCCAAGGTGAGGCCGTACCACTGCACAGTAGAGCGGGATTGAGATGGAAGGGACTCACAACCAACATCGAGTCCAGCTTGTGACTTCACACAGGACAAACTAATAGTTAAACGATGCACCAAAGAGTGTTGTCCAAACACTTCTTAAACAACAGGCCATGACCTGAGGAGTTTGTTCCAGTGCATGACTACTCTCACAAAGAAGACCTTTTTCCTAGTAACAAGTCTGAACAACCCTTGATGCAGCTTTAAGTCATTCCCTCACATCCTATCACAGGACACCAGAGGGAAGAGATTATCATCACCCTCTGCACTCACCCTCATAAGGCAGTTGTAGACAGCAATGAGGGCGCTTCTCAGCCTCCTCCTCTCTAAGCTGAACAAACCTAGTATCCACAGCTGTTCCTCATAAATCTTGCCCTCTAGTCCTTTCATGATCTTTGTTGCCTCTCCTTGAACACAGCCCAGTTTTTTTTATATCCTTCTTACTGCACACAGCACTCAAGGTGAGACTGCACCAATGCTGATTAAAGGGGGATAAACATTTCTTTTGACTGGTTAGCTACATTGTGCCTTATGCACACCAGGTTGGCCCTTTTGGCCACCAGTATACATTGTTGACTCATACTGGGCTTCCCAACAACCAAACCCATGAGATTTTTTTCTGCAGGATATTGCAGCCTATTGTCCCCCAGTCCACTCATACATCCAGGATTACCTGATCTCAGGTGCAGAATCTGGCATTTGTCCTGATTAAACATCATATAGTTGGTGATTGGTGAGCCCTCTAATCTATCCAGATCTCTATATTAGGCCTATCTACCCTCAAGAGAATCAGTGGTTTCTCCCAATTGAGTATCATCAGTAAACTCAGTGTGGACTCAGCTCCTGCATCCAGGTCATTGATAAAAACACTGAAGAAAATTGGATCCAAAGGAGTGGATGGCTTTGCTTGTTTCTTTTAATCGGAAGCGTGGGGTTAAAGCCAGAGATCACGAATCAGTTCACAGCCTCCACTGGCTAAACTCTCTGCTTGAGACTGATTCATTATAAATCAGCTTTCTCGCAGCTTAGTTTACCCGCCTGTAAAACAGGTAATTCAGAGCCAGACCGTCAGCTGTGAACTGGCACAGCTCCACTTAGTTCCCAGTGTCAGGAGGGGGCATATTTGGCCAAAATTAAGCATCACGCATCCCTGGTGAGGCACGCAGAGTGATTTACATCATGACCTGGCTCACTGCATCCATATCTGCACGGACAAGCACAGATGTGACAGGATGCTGCTCTGATACAGATATTGAACAGCTCTTCTTAAGCTGAAGTGGCAATGCAGCTTCCAGAGGGGATCTGTCATATGCCTAGCATGTGGCTTGTGTCTACAGGGCACCCACTCATATAAAAATGATTTTTCTCTACATCACAGGAGCAAAGAAGTTTTATTAATCCCAACTAATCAGGCCTCTACTGTTGACAATGAAGTCTGCTATGTCCAGGCTTGTCTGTGAAATATTATAATATTTATAATATCAAAACACTATTTTTCTGTTGAAATTCAATTTATGGAGCCAGTCAGAAAGTACATAAGCACACACCTGACAGGAGAGCTTTACTTCACTAATATCAACTAACTAGAGAATTAACTTCATGATTTTCTGTCCAACTAACATAATTTCAAAATCTCCCTTTAATACCCTTCAGCTCAGGGTATTTTTTGGTAGAACCTCAAGACATCCTGCTAGAACAGAGAAACAAAACCAAATGTTTCTCTTACAGGACCTGCCTCCTGGCCTTGACCCAGAATAAGGATTGTTGGTTTAGTTGTTCAGTTGCCCCCAAGAGTTTTATTTTTTCCATGAGGTTAAAATATAATATGGATTATACACCTAGTACAAGAAGTGACTAATACACAGTATGCAATATTAATCATGGGTGATGTTTTCAGAATATAAAAACATAATATCCTCAGAAAGCATTCCATATATTTTTAAAAAGACATGAAGATTTCATGGACGGTGCAGGAGATCTCTAAAAAAGAAAAATCTTACCTGTCACAAGCTGTTGTCCTGCTAGTCCTACTGGAACCATCCCCAGATTATTCATAGCTGTAGCCCAAGCTGTCGGATCAGTGACTGACATGTTAAGCTGCGTGGTATCTATAGCTATGCTTCCCAAACCATCAGCTGCTGCAAGAAAATAAACAAGAGAAGACAACCCATCACAATTTTTAACCAAAACTTTCAGTGAAAATGAGGTGTCACCACTGCTGATTTTGGGTTTGTTTTCTTTCTTAATTATGATCCACCTTTAGAACATTGTTCATAGTACTTGGCATTGCATAGCTAAACATAAAGACATTGGAAACATGCAACAGACATAAAATGAAATGAGAATGATTCAGGCTGGTTATATGGAAAACGTTTTCACCATGAGGGCAGTCAAGCAGTGGAACAGGCTGTGCAGTCACCACCCCGACAGCTTTCAAGACTCAACTTGACAAAGCCCTGAGCAGACAGTCTGACCCTATGGCTGGCCCTGCTCTAAACAGGAGATTGGACTGGAGACTTTCTGAGGCCTCTCCCAACCTGAATGAATTGCCCTGAAATACTCTGATATAATTTAAGGATACATAAATAATTGTGGCAACTTGTCAGAAAGTTGAGAGAACCAAACACACCCCAAGGAAAGAACTGTTTTCCATAAGGTGCAATTTTTTGTTTGTAAAAGATTTAAGAATACATTATCCCGTAAATAAAAAGAGATCAAACCAAATCCATTCACTATGGGAAATACCAAGTTTTGTTCTTAAAAAAAAAAAAAAAAAAAAGAGAGAGAGAATAATCATGAATATGGTCAAAACAGACTGAGTCCAAGTATGAATTTTCCTAGGCTGGGGAAGAAAGAGTGAGTCAGATAGCTAAGGGATGGTACCTTTCTGATATTGAAACACCAAACACGAGATAACACATTTTTGCTTCTCCCCTTCCCAGTAACAACTGAAATCGGTTCTTTCCAGCTATTTTCTTATGACCTTTGCAGACCTGAGATATTTACCAGCAGCCATTGCTTTTCCCCAGTTCCTTTTGCTCCAGTTAGACTTCTTCAGCTAGGAATAATGAACTACTGTATTAGCAGCATCTTGAGATGGGATATCACTAAGCACAGGGCCCACACACAGCTCATTAGGCTCTGAAAGAAAAAAGATGGAAATCAACTATCAGTGCCACAGTCAGAACACAACAACAGACCACTTTGGGAATCCACTCAAAGCTCCTGCCCACTCCCTCTGGATCACCTGCCCCAGCCTCTTTGCAGACATTTAACCAGCTCATCCTTGCCTGCTGAACAAACGGTAACAGTACGAGTCTGTCAGACCACTGAAAAGTCCTTCACAAATTAGGTCTTATCAGTAGCTACACAGCCTCCTCAGCATGAAGGCATCAGCTGAAAGAACATATTAAGGGATAAATATGATTTATTCTTTTTTAAACTGTTAACAATTAACTGATGTTGAAAGTTTCAAGGAAACAGTTGTCTGTTCTGAGATAAAAAGGAAAAAAAAATATACTATACAATGACTTACAGAATGGATCCTGCAGTGATGTGGAAAAGGAAACCTAACAAAGCTGAGGACGATGCCTGCTCCTTAACTAACACTGTATCTTTGGCTCACAAAGGTTAGTTAGCTCAAAGCAAAAGTGGAGTATCTGTTTCTAGCTGATTACTCTCATCAGGTATCTGTCAGATCATGAATTTTACATAAGGGCAACTTCTTGCTGTTGCTATTGTTGTTTGTGAAGCTGACCACGTCAACTCGTCCCTGGTCAGAAAGGCTGAATGACCCACTGGTAAGAGGTGTGACCAAAGTGAGCACTGAAGGCAGAGGGAGAAAATGCTGGGCTGAGGATGATCACATACATGTACCCATGTTCGTTTTTGTGCATTAGTTACACGGGACTATGGGCAAAGGAGGGCTACAGTAGTTTTTGGCTGTCCAGCAGCTTAAGAGATCTGACATGGGGTGTTTGGTATCAGGAGCCAGCAACTGACCAGAAGATTAAAAATGTTCAAAGAGTTCATTAATGCTGTGCAGTTGTATCTTGGTGACTTGTTCAGCCCTAAAATAGTTGTGCAAACTTTAAGAAAGTACTTTAAAGACCTTAATTAAGAAGTTTCCAACATGCAAACCCTAAGGATTCATCTTTAGAAAAGACACAATTAACATAATTACACTACATTTTAGCTTAGTACCTCCCACACTTTTTCATGTGATGTGCATAAAGTACAAGCCAGAAAGCATTATATTATAGTTCCATGACACTGTATAGATCACTTCATAGGAACATCACCACATCAATGGCTGTAAAATCAAAGAAAGAGTAGGGATCAGGCAATGCTCTACATTTTTTAGTATGTTGTAATTTACAAATAACCAGTATACTAGGCTAAAAAGCATTTTGTTCAAATCTACAGTGGGTCTATTTAAAAGTCAATATTTATCAACTCTTAATATTTGAATTTGCAATTCCAATTCTTATTTGATCTCCACTATTCATTATACATAACATAAAATATTTTTATGGTAAAATTAGCTTTTAAATAACATTTATAAACACCAAACAAACATTGAATGAAAGTCATCTGTAGGGAATGTGACTAACGTAAGGCAAGGCACCCAAGATTTATGTCCAGTTTTTAAAAACTGGATGTCTCCCGTTCAGCTCCTTAAACTTGTACTTAGCTCTTTCCACAGGGGCTATAAACTTCTGACCACAAACATCTATTTCAAGGTTAGGGCTGGCTGAATTATTCCTTGTCAATAAGTTATTTCTCCCCTTGCTCTTTGTGAATCATTTCCAAACCAATCCCAATTTACAAACATATGCTGAATAGCTCAGATGAGAGTGATTCGCTTCTTCCCCTGACCAGCAGTGTTGTTGCCCTGATGAAGAAAGGCAGGTTTAAAAGCTAACAGTGATGAAATGCCTCTTCATACCTTGCTAAATGCTAATTGCTTGTGCCCATAATGCATCACTGTAACTAACAGGGAGGAAGCAGGTACTGCCCCCTGGTTTTGGGAGCATCTCAGGTAGCCATGGACTACCAGGATAAGAGGTAGAGAATGGGCATTGTACTCTCTCTCTGCAACCCTCCTTCCCCCATTTTACTGCTTATTGAAGTGTGCACCAGGTGACATAACCAGACCTGCTGCCGAACTACAGGTCTGTTGCTACAATCTCTTCTGCCCAAACCCACATTGCAGTTGCACCAGCTCTGCCTGAAATGCAATAAACGGTCGGACACTGGGCTAGACAAATGCACCTCTCCAACTGGGAATTAGTAGGTGACTTTTTGGTGTTTGCCTTCTGACAGGTTGTCCACATATTTCAAATTTTGGTATGCGTTCATGAATTAGCCACAAGTATTTGTTAAAGTCCTTGAAGAGGAACAAGAACATAACACCATGACTGTGAAAGAAAGCAGAATCAGTGGGTTAATTGGTGAAACTTATGTTACACCATACCACTAGATGTGCCTGATATGCCATAGAACTCTTTGCTCAAACCACACTCTTGTAACCCATACTGGCTCTGGGCAGCTTTGCTTTCTCTCTGACCATCAAGTCTACTGTTTTATGAGCAGGACCTGGATGCAGAGCAAGCTGAACCAGGGGAAAACCCATAAAAGAGCACATGAGAAGCCTAAAGTGAAACTAGTTCTATCTAACCAAGAACTGCTGCAGGCTATTTTGTCAGTGGAAGAGAGCTGAATAACAAGCATAAACGAACTTATGAACACTGAATAATTTGCAGTAAGCTGTAGGCAGAACTAATGCTCCATCCTGAAGGACACAGACTGTAGAAACTAGCTCTTTTAAAAAGAAAAATACTAACTGTGAACATCCTTTCTAATGACAACTCAGTGGTTATTTAACACAGAGCAACATAATATGGCTAAAATAATCTTACAGGCATTTCACATCTGATTTAGACTCAAACATTAGCTTTTGTTTAAAAGTTTTCAAAAAATTGGACAGAGGAGGTTTCATTAATGTTTAAAATTAAATCAGCTTTGGGCAAATTTCAGCTTTTTTTTGTATAGCTGAGACACTGCACTATTAAAGCCTTCATGGCATTGGAAACAAAACAAGCCAGGAAGACAAACAAACACACTGACTAGGTCATATTAAAAAGCCAAGTTCTAAGTTCAATGAGAAATACATCTACTAGCAAAGATGTATCTACTAGCTTGCTTTCTTAATAATAAATGGAATCACTGTGCCATTGGTTAAAGAGGCAAGAAAGTGTAAGCTTAAGCAGGGATCCTGTGTAACCTGAGCAGACATCAATCAACACTTTTCACTGACATTGCACCTTTAGAAAGCATTCCTGATCTACAATTCATTAATACTCCTCTGGGCATTAATGACCTGAAGATATGTATAAAAGAAATCTGTGTTTATAAACACTTGTGCATGGGAGTAGCTCTACTCCAGGGGAGTAACTTCAGAAGCAAATAAAACCATAATCCTGATTTATTATTTTCACATTTAGGAGAAAATGTCTAACATGTTCTGGGCCCTGCTATTCCTTGAGGTTTGGGAGAGGCAGGGTTGTTAATGCAAACTTTTTTATTTGAGAACTTCTGATTAACAAAATTTTAATGCCAAACACTTTGTAAAGTGATTTCACGTTACACTTTTACGGTGGTCTCTCTTTTTGCAGACACAATGCAAGGACCAGTCCTTGGACTGTGGATTATGAGAGACATTAAGACTTCCCTCAGACAGGTTGTCAGGAAGATAAAGCACCCTCAAGTCCATATCAGTGAGCACTTCTCAGTCATAGCAGTCACAGCAGATTGTACTTAGCGTGCATATTTTATACCAGGCAATTAAATGCAGTTACCCAAATGAATACAGAAATCGGTTATATATTGTGCATCAATTATCACAGGCAATGAATGCCATGAGACAAAGAAATTAACACAACATAAAGCTAATTCAATAACACAGCAGATTGTGAAGTTAAAATCCTACCCTTTAAATATCCATAACACCAAAGACAATGAGTTACAACACTGAGTGTAGCTGATTAAATGTACCACTGTAATGAGGCTCTGTGGAGTGCCCAGGTCAGCGGCCAGCCCAGGGATGTGAGGAGGAGATTCTCTGCCCAACTCTGACACCAACCTGCTGGGTAACATTTCAGTCATTTCACCTCTTTGTCTAATTTTCATAACCTTCAAGGAAAAGACTGATGGCATCAACCTTTCAAAACCTGGGACTAAAAGTCCTGAAGACATTAAATGCTACTGGTGCCAGTTCTTGAGACAACACAAATGGGAAGCAGCAATGTGGCATCATGTGAACTGTTACATCTAGGCAAGTTTTCCAGATCTTAAAAGAATGGCAATTTCAAAGTGTTTGTTACTGCTCACTGTGATTCATAGGACAGTGGTCATTAAGTTGATCACACTCCACCTGATCTGCCAAAGTACAGGTAATTTATTAGGCTATCTCCAGTTGTCTTCTCAAACATATAAAGCATTTTGTACTGGTTCTTCCCAATATTTTTGTTTGTCCAGCTGAATACAAGACTCCCAGTAAAGAAGGGAGAGAGAAAGAAAAGCTAGACATGGATATACTGTAAGTCACTATCCAATTCTTCCTGACCATCTTACAATGAAGAAGAAAGATGGGAGTAGCAACAAAGAAGGTGATACTTTTGTGCCATAGCAATCCTACATGGGACGCATGAAAAAAAGAGCATCTTCAGTGTGACTCTGAAGGTGACTTTAATTAATAATATTGCATATGCAGTGTTACAAGAGGAGGCATTGCCTCATGTTTTTGTGTGGCTAATGGTATGTTAACACCTAGAAAACCTCACCTAAATTCTGAAATTCAAAAGGAATTAAAGAAAAACACACATTTCTTGCAACAATTTGCAAAAAGACATTTACTAACACGATTTTAAAAAGACATGAGGTACCAGATAATTTTGGAAAAAAAGGTCTTATTTTCTGGGATGGGATTCTAATTTCACCTCCTTGCACCTCTACTGGAGAGGCCTGTTGTTTTCCAGCATCTCCAGAGTCACCCTGTTTACCTGGATTTGTCTGTCACGTCTCTCTCTTACAGGAGGCCTTTGAAAGCAAAGATTGATTTTGCAGGAACTGGCACTTTCCTTAAGAAAACAGCTTCATTAGGCACAAGCTAGTGACGATAAGCTCCCTTAGAGCCTAAATGGGAGCTCTAGTTATGTGTTCACTCACATTACCTTTCTGATTTTTTGTCTTACGAATTATTTATACCACCTTTGTCCATTCTATATTATGCCACTAAAAAATTACACTGTCATCTTATAAACTCATAAAATATGTGCTGCTGCATTAAGACCTTTCACTTTTCACTATATACACTGAATATGTAGGTTTTTGTATAGTTGCAAAGGATCTTTTCCACCAATTTTCACTAAAAAACAGTTAGTGAGTATATCATGGGCATACCGATAGGACTGAGAGTACTTAAGAGAAAAATCACAATATATTTAATATTCAACAAAGCCAATTTGTACAAAACATATTTTCTGGAAGACCTGCTCATTTGAGATGCTGAGTTACTTCAATCCTCTGCCCCAGTGCTTCTTGAAGATAACACTGCACACGCAAATGCCAGACTTCCCTTAGAAAGCAGAACACTGAATGACTTCAACAGAGAAAGAAAAATAAAACAAAGGTCACCAAGATAAACAGGTGTTGTCTTGCGATGCTCCTTGAAAGGTCACTCGGTAATATTTCATGGTAAACCCTAAACTTCACCGGCATCTCAAAGCAAAGTCTTAACAGGTTACAAATGCACTTTTTCTTTTGTGTGTATTTTAGCAGCTGCAGTTTAAATATGCTGATGTCTATAAATAAAAGCATCTGGAAGCACATTAAGCAAAGCATTATAGAAGTCCAGCTTACTTACTGAAAAAGCATATGCAGTTCCAAAATCATCTGGAACAGACAAAAAAAAAAAAGCCACATTGCTGGCTAGCAATGCAGCGCAGCCTTGATAAAAAGAGGTCTGATTATTCCTTGAACACAAAACGTTGTTGTGAATTGATGATTGCATCTCCATTTTTTATCCTGCCAAGATGGCTCGCAATTGTGACTCACTTGCTTCCCATTTAAAAGAGCAGTGACATAGTGACTAAATTAGGACAATCTTTCTTTAAATGCCTGTATTTAAATTTAATTCATATTTAACAACAACAACAAAATTATTCTGAAATCTTTTAATTACTTATAGCAGTATTGTTATAGCAAGCCTTGTATGTCTCTGTTTTCTACTAAAGGTCACTGACCACTTTAGAAACGTGACATCCCACACCACTGTATTTCAGTCCAAAGAGGAAGCACCTGAAGCAGCTTTTCAGCAAACACACTTCAGCAGTTTCACTGAAAGGCTGAATACTGAAATGAGAGGTGCTGGAAAGGCTCCTTGATGGCATAAAGTACCTGGGCCCGTCATTATATATGGGCTATACATGCTATTTCTTATCTTTCTGGGCTTGAGAGAATACCTATATAAATGCACCACACTTACCACATACTTTCTCTCACTCTACCGTACAGAGTCCTTGCTTCATGTTTACCAGACCTACATCAAGCCGCTAAAATACAAAGGGTTGTTTAGTTGTTTTTTTAAAAACAAAAACAAAGGGGGGAAAAAATACATTAAAAGAAAACACAAAGCAAGCTGGGACACATTTCCAGAAAGAGCATATTAGCTTCTTGGCTAATCTAAAGTGAAATCACTCCTGTGTCACTTCCTGAAAAAAATGAACAGCTTGACAGGTAAGCCCTCTCTGTGGCAGAGCCCCAGTGACAGTACCATACAGACCATCAGGCAGGGGTGCCTCATTACTGAATTTCCAAATGAACACAGACTGCTGCCTACTAGTCCCAGAAGACCAGGATACAGTTGAGTTTCACATGGTAACATTATGTATGGAAAGTCTATTTTAAGTAACTTTTTAGAAGTTTCTAAAATGCATTCATTATCATTTTTCTTCTCCTTCAAAGTCTGTATAATTGAACTCCTGGAGTTAAGGCAGACTGTCTTTTCAGGCAGAGATTCGTGGGGAAGAAAACTCAAACCTGTCAATCAAGCTGTTTTCGTATTTTTAAAATACACTTTTATCGCTGATCAAATTGTGGCAAGAGGTGATACCTAAGTGTCCTCATTTAAGTGCCTGGGTGACCTCCAGAGCACGTTTTTGCAGAATACTGAAGCAATCTAAAGTCATACTGATCAAAATTTTATGCAATACCATCAAGTATTCTCTCAGTGACAGCTGTTAAGTGAAACTCTGGAAAAGAGGTTTAGGCTTCGTTTGTTTATTTTAATTCAAGGTTTCTGATGCTAAATTTTCCTTAAGGGAAAACCTCACTGTCTCTTCTATCAATGTACATCTGTCTTCACTTTGAAAGCTGCCATCCGTTTCAGCACATCACATTCAGGGTATCTTCTCCAGCTACAAGTTCTAAGTTGCTAGTGTGCTCCCTGGGCTCATTTATCTTGCAATTCTTCTATTCCTCTTAGTTTACCTCCTGTTCTCCGTTTACCTCATAATGCTCTTTTTTGGTTTTCTTTGTATTGTTTTGTTTCCAACCACCCCATACAATGGAGGCCCATTTCTTGCCTTAATCTGCTCTGGGCCATTCTCTCTTCCAAGTATCTCCTCACATTATTGTTTGTTACACTGTACTGTTTTATTAGGAAAAGGGGGGATTCACCTCACCTAACTTCTGGCAATGCAGACATCTATGCTTGAGCTTTCCTGCTGCCATTGTTGCCAACGGGGAGAACCAGATGCTTCTGCCAGCCTGTTTCAGACACCTGCTTCGCTAAGCAGTGAAGTACACCTTGGAGGTGCACATCTCGCTCCTCTGACCAGAAGTCTACACTGCAGTTCTGGATATGAACATCTGTTTTGTCAGACACCCATGGGATGAGATGAGCTGAGCTGAGCAAACTGTGCCTTGGGAGCTGAACCGTCGCTCTGCTACCTGCATGCCATATGAATCCCAGCAAGACACTCAGTCCTGAGGGACTTGGCTCTTTTGCCTGGTAACTCTGGCACAGTGAACTCCAGGAGAACAGAAAGCATGACTCAGTTTGCAGTAACTCATAAGAATGTCCCAAATATAGATACATACAGATATTTAGAGAGAGAGATGGTTTGCTTTCTGATTTTATTTTCTACCCATCCCCAGTATATGCCAGCATATGAGTATTAGTGTTTGACAACAGGAATTGCATTTCCTGCAACTGTAATGCTCTACATCTGCCTTTTTCTGGTGAGAGAATACATCCTGGACCCTTTCTTCCTACTTTCAAATGAATTCCATCTCCTCCATCCCATTTCTTTATTAGACACTTAACTTCCTGGCTTCTTGCAACTCCCATTTTAAAGATCAGTGGAAGCCTGATTGGCTACCACAGTCTTTTGTTTCTGCCCATCAACCTTGCCATATGTAATCACATTCAAGTTGAGCACAACACCTTCAGGCAAAGTCCCACCAGCACATAGAATCACTAAATCACAGAATCACAGAATATGCTGAGTTGGAAGGGACCCACAAGGATCATCGAGTCCAACTCTTAGTCCTACGCAGGACCATCCCCAAGAGTCACACCACGTGACCAAGTCACATCCAAACGCTTCTCGAACGCTGTCAGGCTTGGTGTGACCACTTCCCTGGGAAGTCTGTTCCAGCACCCAATCACCCTCTGCATGAAGAACCTTTTTCTAATATTCAACCTAAAGCTCCCCTGACACAACTTCAGGCCATTCCCTTGGGTCCTGTCACTGGTCACTACAGAGAAGAGACCAGCGCCTGCCCCTCCTCTTCCCCTCTCTGGGTCTTTGTGCACCCTCTTACCTGTTAGTTTTCAACAGATGCTGAATTAAGTTGCTAAGCAGAGCCAGGAATTTGTCTGTTTTCTGAACAGCTGTTTATGGGATCACTGGCAAGTTACATAAATTAAGATTATCACATGCTCTGTGGCCACTGAGGGAGAAGCAATCCCACAGTTAACATAAGGTCAGATGAGAAGAATAGCAGCTACTGTGCATCAGCTATGATTAGGCAACAAAAATTATTTCAGTGCTTCTCCCTTGTAACTAGCTGTCAGGGGGTCAGGATACAGGAGGCTTGAGCTGCAGATCATGGTGAATATAATGATGCTAAAAACGCTCCCTCACTCCAGTTGGTCCTGCTGCATCTTTAGCCAGACAACAATCCTTTTATTCACCTTTCCCTGAAACACCTTCTTCTATGTGTATTTCTTCAGTTTCAGTCATTATTCTTCAGGGCAGGAAATCATGTGGGTTTTCCCTCAGGCAGGGCTAAAACCTACTAGAAACCCATCACTCTTTGCGCTGCTATCGGACTCATCCTGGTTTTAGCCAGGAGCCCCCCAGGCAGGGATGTCAGCAAGCCAGCAGTGTGCCGAGACCCAGAGGCAAGGCCACCCCCTTGCCAGGCTTCTGCATAGCATCTTGTGCAACAAAGCTTTCACCCCTTTTAAGGACTTTTAAATACTACTGTGTTATAAAACTAAGAATACTGATGATCATAGCATCCCACTCTCTCCTCATGCAGGCCTTCACTCCTTTCATCAAGCTGATAATCCTCTCACTAACCATTTTCCAAAGTGTTTTACATTTGTTTGTCTTTTCTTATTTGATTTAGAAGCTCTTCAGGTCAGAGAATTTGCCTTTATCTACATTGGTAAAGTACAATGTCAATTTACTGCACTATATAAATATTTTCTAACAACAAGGGCAATAACAAGAATAATGTATATACTATAATATAGTCTTTCTAGCTTTCAAGATACAAACACAAAGTCAACAACAAAACCTAAAGATTTGCAGAATCTTTAACTGCGAAGCGGAAGCCAAGAAGTCACTCTGTGAAACTTTGGTAAATTAGTTACTTATATTCATAAATAGCAGTAAAAATCCTTGCAAATTGACCCTCTGGAAAATATAAAGCAGAACATAACCAGTGTAAACCAGCAGAGCACTGCTTCACATGTGTATAATAAGGGCCACAAATGGCTTTCTAGTTACTTTTTAAACAAATGCAGTGTTAATACTTTCACTGCAACATTATGAATAACGCATTTGGCCTGTAGCTATGAATATGGTATCTGATGGCTTTTGACTTGTTTGTTTATATTGTCATCCAGAAAATTTATGTACCATGCTCTCTTGGACTCAATCTTGACTTCACCTCTTGAACGTGCAGAGGACACAGCCCATGTAGAAGGCTCTGGGGTGCAGCAGTTTGCCTCAGCTTCCCCAGTGTAGCTTGACGGCTACCTTCAGTGCCCTCCCTACAGCAGCACAGAACTCTTCTGGCACACGGGAGAGAGAACAGGGTGCCAGGGTCAGTGTCCATACCTATTTGGCACCATCTTCGCTCATGTTGCTAATGGTTTCTTTGCTCTTTAAAGCTCTGAGGTATCAAATTAATCAAAATAATGGTGATGATGCAAGAGATTAAACTGACAGGAGTATGAACTGCCCTTGTTTATCCAGGTGATACAACAGGAAGTGCAATGCAGATACATGTAGAGGACAAAGCCCTGTCCTTTGAATTTACAGCCTGAATAGAAAAAGCTTTGTGAGACCACTATATTTCTGTCTAAAATATATGGTTTAATTTAGGAGTGCCCAAGTGACACTAGTGGCCTCTGATATATAAGTGGTCAGGGAAAATGACCTCTATGTACCTTCTTGCCTGAAGCTCAGAGCAACAGCAATTGGATCACTTTGAATGGGCCCCATTTATTATTCTTTTAATTGCCAACTAATATTTCTTTCAGTAGGAAAGACTAATAGAGCCCTTCTGGCTCCAAATGTCTTCCAAACTATCCAAAATTGCAATTCAGCCAAAACAAATAAGGGGTCTTCTGTTCTGTACAAATGAAACAGAAACTGGACAGGGATCTAGGAGATTCCTGTTCCTCATATAGCTCTGCAACACACCTTTGGCAAGTAACTTAAACTGTCTATGTCTTCATCCCACCCCCACATGAAATGGTGTGATTATACTTTCTTTATTCCAGACTTTATTAATCTGCCCTATTCAGGCAGTTCTCTGCTTATGGGGTATGTCCAGCATCACAGGACCATGTCCTGGGCCTGCAGATAACACAAGATTGCATTAGGCTGAGGAATAATTTTTTCCCAGTAAAAATCAAAACCAAAGCAGAGTAGAATAAAAAAAATTTCAATGATCATAATTTCCTTTGGAATTGCTGTCTATCCAAATGTGGAGAAAATAGCAAGTTTCCTTTAAAAGTACTTGCAATGAAATTCACACTCTGTCAGGTGTAAATTACAGCCTTGTATCTCATCTTGTTCTATCTACAGCTCCTTTCTTAGTCATGCATAGCCGCAGTGTACAAAAATATTTCCTGCATGTGATCAAGCGAGTATGGGCACATAAGATGCAAACAAAATATGAGGCTTAAAAAAAAAAAAGTGTTTACTGGCATCTTAAAAGAAAACTAAAAGTTTGTAATCATGCCATTTCTCACTGATTTACAACTGTGCTTGGGAACACAATCCAAATAAATCTATGAAATATTTTCTTAAAGAAGCTACAGAGAACTGAGATAGCTAAAAATAAATGACAGAAAGAAATAATAAACCCAGGAACATGATTACATTGTGCAATCACAGATACAGTAGATCACTTAAATTAAGTCCTGATCATAATAGAGCTGCTCAGTGGAATAGCATGAGAAAGAGACTTTTCATCTTTTTTTCCCCAGTGTTTTATACAAGACCTTCTGATTGCATATGCTTTACAACATCTAATAGATTACTTCAGGCAAATATCTATACACCATACTAAACACTGCAGAAACTCAGTTTCATCTATGCTCATCTTTGAAATGGTGAACTCCTCCCCAAAGTCCCACGGGTTGGTGACACTGTGAAGTGCATCACTTGCACACAGTCAAGCATCACCAAGTTTGGGAGGATTCATCAGATGGAGTTGTAGTGTACTGTTGTGTTAGTCCATATTTCAAGGTACAAACAAGATTTCAGCCTGGTTAGAAATTCAGTGTTCTTAATCTTCTTTAGGACAACTGTGGCTAGGGGCAAGGAAGCAGCATATTTAGTTTAATTACATGTCCAGAAATGCCTGAGCTAGGAAATTCTCTCTTTAAAGCCAGCAATTTCGTTTCATTCAGGAATAGTTAAAAACTCCTAATTGTTAAGCTATCTATACAAAGGCTATACCTAAGGTTTACTACAGAATAACTCTCCAAATGCTTATCAGTTGGTGAAGACTTGATGTCTGCCACAGGTCAGAGAGAAGCAATAATTTTCTAGACAACAATCAAATGCCTTTGTGGGGCACTAAAGTTACAAATTTGCTTGTTCAAATAATGCATGAACAAAACAGCTTTGTACGATTCCTCAGTGAATGGAAAGAGATGCAATACCTGCTATGAATGGCTACAGAAGTTCTGAAAAATCTGCAGACAAGATACCAGACTTTGCAGTTCTGTCTGCCACAGTTTTTTGCACTTTCCAGGGTAAGGCAATCAAGTTTTGACTCCTAGCTTTGTATTAATCGACACTTGGGCCAGTAAATGCAGTTTAATTGAAGTTCATTCATGTTTCTAAAGGAAGTTTAATGATGGAAAGATTCATGCTCCATCTCATCTCAGTGGTAGCAAGATTCATGTATGCAGATCCACCACTGAGAGTGGCCTGGCCTCTGTTATCATTAATTGAAGCATATTAAGAGACTTAGCCGAAAAAAAAATATCCACATTTGAAATGTCAAGAGACAGATCCATCTAGTTTCATTTCCTGTAGTTATATTATACCTTAATTACAGTTAATTAGGAGATATTGTTCCTGGTGGAAGAGCATCTGACATAGTTTTTGTGGATGATTAAACATAGAACAGAATTTGATGCATTTGTTGAATGTGGGATCTGTTTACTGTGACTATACAACTCTATCTAGAGTATCATTCTACTACACAGCAAAACAAAAGAAAGTCACTGGTCAGAAATATTTCCCTTTTCCTGGGCACAGAATCAATGAGGGCTTCAATACTATTTGTGAAAGAATAATCTTTGATCGAGTGTATTAGCTGGACTGCTTTCCCCATGCAGTATAAAATACAAAAAGTAGAAATCCAGGCTGAAAGCATGAGCTCAGCTTCTGCTGGTGTTGATATGGTTTGCTCACACTTACTGATCTATGGCTGTACATGATGCTGAAATATGTTTTGCTTGGTTGCCTGAGATCATTGCTTATGCTTTAAAACAGAAATGGCAGGATTGGTTTTATCACTGAAAAGTAAGCAGTGCACGTCTTCTGCCTGAAAAGTAACCAAATTAACATTTGTGAAGTAATCTTTCTTCTCAGTTACACAAAAAAAAAAAAAAAAAAAAAGTAGCATAATTGGCTAGGTTACTGGTACTAGAAAAAAATCTTGGTTTTCACAAACTCTATGCACACTGGTTTCCTAAATGCTTGATTACTCTGAACTGCAACAATTGTGATAAATCATTTGCTATTTACTCTTTAGTGCAACTACATGCTTTGGGCAAAGATTTTTTTTTCCATTATTTATTTAGTTTTAAAAGCAAAACCACTCTTTTAACACATTTTTCCATTCCTAGTGATGGATTTTGTCTTTGATAGGTGATCCAGTTATTTAACTACCTCTCACTACTTCTCCCATGAATTGTTTATACAGCGACTTGGCAGCATAATTTGCATATCACAGGAAAGATCCCATTACTCGTTCCCAGAGGTGCAGTTGCACTAGCTTTATCACTTTCTGCCACCTATGCACATCCCAGAAGCAGAGTGTCTGGTTAATCCAGAAAGGCACTTCTTGGATGCCAATAGTAATTAAACATCAATGGTACAGTTACAACATTTTCAGCCACTCAAAACTTATCTATCCATTGTCTTCGATAAATATAATACCTAAAAAGATATTCATCTTTTCATACAAATTTTCCTGCCATAGGAAAATCACAGGGCTTTACCTTTATTGTAATCTGTTCAGCTGTTGCAGACTTGATCTAAAATAATTAGACAAGGAACAAATGCACAAAGAAAAAAAAAGTTGGAAAGAAGGGAAACATGCTAGAAGCAGAGTAACTCAATGTACCACAGAAGAGCTGGAGAAGACTAGGGGCTGGATGTTGTATTTGCTCTCCAGACTCTTATTTGATGACTGAATGGGACAATGGCTCTAACTGCAGGTTTCATGGTGATATAAAGCCCATGATTGGGTATATTCCAGATTATTCTTCACACATTGTATGAAATCTTAAAAAAATGACAGCAACTAACTTTTGCTGAGAGGAGCACTTACTCCAGGAGCACTCTAGCAGCATCAAAGTATACAACCACTAGGGATCAGGGCACGGGAATTGAAGGGAAACCAGAACCACACCATGGACAAACATCAATTAATTTCCTTGCACAAAGCACTGCTGCCTCCAGATGTTTTCCCAATAAGCAGACAAACAGCCCCATGCCTTCAAACAGAGCTGTCCAACATACATTTGGGGGGAACACACATTGCAGGTACCAAATCTTGTTACCTTTGATTGTCCCTGTACAACTGCACCTTGCAGTGAAAGACTATGCATATGAAATTTCAGAAATGCAAACTCCGTTTGGGTGAAATTTGGAGCCTGAGATCTAGATCAGAATTGTTAACGAAAAGAGGCTTCTCAGAAAGTGCCTCACGCAAACATAGTAACAACCCCCCAGCTGCATTCAGTGCAGTAGCCAACCCAGCACCTTTCTCTCCAGCAATACGACAAACCCACAAAATCCCTAACACCATAGAGGGCTTGAAGAGAGAGAAGGGGTTGATTCACTAACAAAACTCATGGGCTATTGAGTCAGTAGCCTTTGAGTCACAAAGTCAACCTCAGTGAAGAGTGACTGAAACCGGTTACATCCCATACTCCAAGATTGCATTATGTAGTGCAATAGCCAGCGGTCACAGTGACAGAGCAGAAGGCAGATTAAGTCTGAGCATAGCCTGGTGGGCAGGAAGGAAAATCAGAGCTGTTCCTGTCTGTTTAAAATTGAGCATTTAGTTTTTAAGCCTGTCAGCATGATCCTTTTTAAATGCATTATGTTTGCTGACATGCTACCCTGACATTTCGGGTTAGTAAAACAAAGCAAAACAAAAAAACAAAACCCAAAACAAGTGGTAAGGTTATAAAATCAAATATGACGATTTCTGCATATTAAAAGAAGTATTGCATCCACAGAGATTTGGAAGCTCAAACAGCTGCAGCCCTGTGCCAGTACATGAAAACCAAGAAATGGAACTGACCTGGGTTTCACGGTTCAAGCGTGCCGTGGCAGGGATCCCGGCACTACTTCCAAATTCAAAGCTTGAATAAACAGAGTTGTAGTTTCTTGAAGTGGATGCTTTTAATGCAATCTGAAAAGGGTGAGAGAAAGGGCATACTCCTGAAACATATGTTTCTTAGGTTTAAATTCTGGAGAAGCCCAGCTCGTGACTGCTTGCTATTAAGACCGTACAGGAGAGAGGGAGCGTCTTTGAGTTCACATACTTAACGCTCAGTGGTGTGTCTGCAGAGTGGCAGGAAACAAACAACAGTGAGGAGGGGTTAACCAGAGACCTGCTGGCTAAAAATCTGTGCCTGGAAACAGAAGGCTGCAAGGTCAGATATAGTTCCGTTGTTTCTGATAGGGCATCAGCCACAGAGCTACCAGGCACAAAGACACCTATCACGAGCTGTACCCACTTTCTATCCCTCCCTAAACTCAAAATAGCAGTTGTGCATCACATCATGTCAGTCTTCCTGAATTGATCTATAATGTCCTCCTAGTTCCCAAATACAGCATCATTAGAAAGCACCTGTACAGTAAATAGACAAAGAGGACAGAGAGATTAAATAAACCACCTATGCATGGATCTCCATCATAATATCTGAAACTCCTCAATAGCACCCCCAGATCTATTCTCCAACTTATTTCCTAAGACAGCTGTGTGCCTTCTGAAGTAATGCCAGCATTCTGCCATAACTGCATCAAGGGAATATCCACACAGACGGTCAGATAAAAGTTAAAATGTCTCTGAGCCTGAAAATCACTTTACTTGGAACCTGTCTACCAAAATTTCACTAATGCTCCAATAGATTTCCCCTTTCTTTACAACTGACTCAACAGACAGAAAAGGGTTCTTTGAAGCCACCAGCTGTGTATGCAAACAGAGGTATGGAGCACAGTACGAGTTAGAAAATCCAGATGTGGGAGGGCTTGAGAGAAAGAGAGAGAGCAGCTATCCATTATGCTTGGAAATGTGCAGAGGAAGAATGAGCAAAGCTATGCTTCAGAATTGCTCATTCTGCTGCAACATGTAAAGGATGCAGCAGACATGTTCCACAAGATCCATCCCAAGAACTAACACTGGCACAAATCAGATACAATTGAAGACATTTTGCTTTAGCTTTTTGCTAGCAGCTTTTTTTAGCGAAAGACCTGGGGTACTGCCCCACATCCCCATCTGCCCCTGTCCTCCCTCCCCGCCCAAAAAAAAAAGTAACAAACTCAGCTCTATAACAGTATTACTAGACATTGAGGAAACCCCCAATAACAATGAAGAAGCATAATGTAATACTGTGGTTGCACACTTTTTTTTTTTGCATACAGACTAATTACAGATGCTAACCTAGGCAATGTCATATCTCTAGATATTTACTCCATGCTTGTGAAATGAAATGGTATTTTTCATCCTATCTTGACTGAAACAGAGAATATGTTTAGATTATAAATTGTTTAGAATTACTTGTTAAAACTGTCAGCTTTTCTGTATCTGCTTTTAGGAGGGACAGCAGGGAGAAGATGGATAATACTTTACAAATGAAATCATAGAAGAGAAAAGCAGAAAGCAAGCTTTGTTTTCAACACATTTAAACTGGTCAAATGACAAGAATCAGTTGCCTTGGAAGCAGATCTGTGCTAAATGAAACCTTTCACCTGTCCAACCTATGAAATATTTATTATTTGAGGGTGACTAGAGATTCAGTAAAGCCAGACACACAATGCAGAAAGCAGACCTAAGCTCATCATCTCCATGAATTTCACAGGTCCTGTGGCAGCCAGATTAAATTTTGCCACAGAGAAAGGGAAGTGGGCTCAACTGCAGTATTGGGTGTAAAGAGAAATAAAACTAGAGGAAAGCAACTTCTTAACTAAACTTATATTTGATTTAACCAGGTTGGTGAAGCAAAAGATGATCCTATACTGTGTTTAGTAAGTCTGGAAAACACTATCATTTCTGATTAGCGAGAAGAGCCCACTCTCTCTTTAGACAATTACTTTTCCAATAAACTATTCTTGGCCACTTGTTTCCCATAAAAATTGTCCAGTGTTTTTGTCTTGTAGGAGTTGTTGTGTTGTTGTTTTTTTTTTCCTTATTTTGTGGCGGTTGGAATTAATTTATTATAGTGATGAAACTTGGCAGAGATCCAGACATAACAATCTGAAAAATGTTCATTCCAAAATTCAATTATGGGATTCCTTGTTTATTATATCTCAGAGCATCCCTAAAAATTCGATCCTGCAAAATGGATCACAGCTGATGCAAAAATAGGCATGTAATCCAGTTCACTTTAATTTTCGGGAAAAAGACTTTAGATATTTCTGTTGCTGCAGACATAACCCTAACTGTGAACAAAAACAAGAGCTATTATTTAAGAAAGTGATAATTTTGCATAGCTGCTTTCAGAAGCAAATCACATTTTGAAATAACATTTCATCACATACATTTGTTTCTCAGAAAATCTGGATTTCCAAGGTCTTTGACATCCTTACTATTGCTAAACAGCTTTAACATCTGCATTCTAAGGTGCTGAAAATGTCTGATTAAGTTAAGGGGTAAAAATAAAGACAAAAGTCCGTTGCCATTATATTCTAAATTGTTCCGCAGTATAATACTTCTGCTAGGTCTGGGGTGTGTGGAGGGGTGTGTGTGTATGTGTGTGTGGGGGGGGCTGTGTGTGTGAAGTGACTGAAAAGTTGTAGAGTTAACACACAACACCACAACATAATCACTACTTTCAGTTCACGCTGTTTCCGTATCAAACTGCACTGGGCAATTGCATGAAGATTTTAGCAGCAAATACTGGATCAGATAACATCATTCAAGTCAGAATTTCAGGCTCTTGGGTGCTGCACAGGACTGATCCTGCCCTAACAATTAAGATGGAAGTGAGTTATGAACAGGAAGGGGAGGGGAGGAAGAAGAGCACAAGGAAAGAGGCAATATGGTATCTGAATGGTGCCACTGCACAAAGTGTGCCCCCACAAAAATCAAAGCACAGACTGCTGGAAAAGGGGGATTACTGGTTTCACAGTGGCATTAACATTTATCTCCAGACTCTTTCACAACACTTTAGACCTTAAAATATTAACAAGTCCTCTGTTTCAGTTATGCTACTCTGGCACTAGTCCCCTGTCTTAAGAGAGTGTACCTCTGATCCCAGGCAGGAGCATTTTCCCATACCTAACACATAATACTTAGTTATACATTCATGCTTTTCCTAGACTCAGCCTTCATTTTCATTGCTTCTGTGCAAATTACTTCCTCCACATCTGTTATAGTCCCTTTGACCTCACAGAGCGCTGTGCTTATGCTTTTCCAAGTATGCCAGAAAGAGGTTGCTAGGTTCCAAGTGCCCCAAAAGCACAGAACGTGCCTTCTTTCCTGCCTTTCCATATGCCTGGAATACCCCCCTTCTTTCCCACCATGGCACATCAAGTACCTTCCCTTTCTTTCAGAAAACTGAGAATCCATCTGTTCATCAAAGTACTCCATCTGCAACAACAGCAAGTCCAGTGATGTGTTGCCAGTATTTCAACAAAGGGCTCCTCTAAACCCACTCCCCTGAGTCAGTAACACAGCCCACGTCCCCAGGGTGAGGATGCTTGCAGACAGGAGGTGTGTGTGGAACAGGCAGGCTCTATTCATTTGGTTTTCCCATTTCAACAAAGTGCTTTCCCACACCCAAGGAAATAGGCAGCAGCATTTGGCAAATGCATTTCTTTTACATGCCTCCTACCAGAAGTGCTAATACTTGGGTCCTGGGAAGAGAAAGAACAAAACAAAACAACAGCAAAAACAAAAACAAACAAAAACCCAACCAAAACCAAACCAAAAAAACCAAACAAACAACTCCCCATGCGCACTTTGTTGCAACAGTTGCAGAGTGTGCATCTGGACAAAATACAAGGGATAAAGATGGTAGGGGAGGATCTGAATCCCTTCAAGGGACTTCTCAGGACCGTGTCTGTGTCAAGCAAATTAGTGAAAGGGCCTCAGTTACAAAGAAGGAAATCATGCCAAATTTTCCTTTCAGCATGAACTTGCAGGAGGCCTGAGCTTCGCAAACATGACTGGTAAGCCTGAGGAAAAGGGTGAGAGAAGAGATCTCATCAGTTAAGGCAGGCAGTTTTTCAGAACAAGTGTACAGCACTTTTGCCATTCATACTTCTGTATCAGGTCTGAATACATATCATATAGTTTATAAATACATATATGCATATATATGCATATATATGTATAAACATATATGAATTAGACAGTTGCTTTTACAAACTTGGGCTGCTGTCTTTTCTTCATAAACTATCCTGTCTCAGGATTTTAAAAGTCCAGGCTTAATAATTTTCTCTATGTGATTCTACAGGAGTTGATGCAGGCCAGGATGCCCCAACTGCATGTACTTTTGATCATCCACGTTTTCAGTTGCGGTTTCTCAGCTGCACAGTGTTAGATTTATGACAGTTGCAATCACATATAAATGGCCAGCTGTTAAATAACATTAAACTCCTAGAGTTTTCAACAGTGACAGTATAATATATTATTTCCTATTTTTTAAATCAGCAATTTCTTATATCATTTGCGGCTCTCCTTAAAAAAAGGAGCACTCTCTTCTACATTGGAACACATGATCTATACTACTTTAACTCTCTTATCTTGATGCACTTTTTAAATAAGGAAAATTAAACCAAGCCAAACCAGAAAACAACAAAAAACTTGGACTCAACAACTCAGTGTGGAGTTCAGCAGATGACTTTTGTTGATTTTGAAGAATAAAGAACACAAGATTAGCAGGAGTGGTTGCCATCACATAGTTTAGTTCAATAGCATTAAACTATAATACACGTGCAAATTATAACACTAAATAATCTCTATTTATATGTCAGAACGCCATTATAAATATGTATTGGTTTTGTCTACTTTGGCTGCCACATAAATGGCAAAGTGTCAAGGCTGTTACCTAAAATGCAGGCAGCGCTAATGTGTCTGTCTTATAACGAGTTCTTCCAGAGAGAAATCCCGATCTTTATCTAGCAAAGCACAACAGCACATTTTGGAGATCACCCATCTATAGCAAAACACTTTGGAACATGTTTATATTTAAAGCATTTGTTCAACAGGAAGAGATTAAGCATGTGCTCAGTCGGTCTGTTGAACTGCAGCCCGTTTTAGGCTTCCACAAAGCGATCTGCAATGCTCAGAGCTGTCCTTGCACAGCCACCCTGCTGGCTCCAGCAGCCCAGGTCCTCTACAAAATAGGTTTAAGGAGGATGCCATATGAAAATAACAAAAGACAAGTACAGCCCAAATCAACTGGGAACTTTCCTTCCAAGGCAGGAACGACAAAAGCTTTTGAAACAGAGGGCTGATACAGCCCAGGAGGGCTGGAGCACTGCTGACACAAGGCACAGACATATACACCCCCAGAAATCCTACCAGCTGAATTGGTAAGTCATCATGGGATGGGTTGAACATAAGGATCACTGTCTCTTTTTATGCAGACAGTAAAATGAAGCACAGACAAAACCCCCAAAAGTTATCTGCTAAAGACCTGCTAAAGCAAAGTTATGACAGGAACTTGAAATTAATCCAGATCTGCTGAATTTTAGCCTGATTCTCCAACCATCGGACCAGCATCCCTCCTGGCTTTGAAATAAGCATTCAAATCATAATTAATGCAATTTATATGTCCATCACGTTAGCAAGGGAAGGAAGTAAAAATGCTTTGCAAAGAATTGTCCAAGTCACTTGTCACAATGGGGATGAGCTGAACCAGCAAAGGTGAGGCAGGGAGTTTGACACTCACAAGAGCGTTTTCCTGTTCCAAAGAGGTGTAAGTTAATTACCCTCTTATTTTTCTCTATTTTCTTCAAATCTCTTAAAATCCCTGTAATGCATCCAGCCCAGTTTCACTTAGTTTTGATCTTGGCAAAGTATGTTACCAGTTTTCTCCCTAATTTGTGCTCCCAAAATCATTGCACGGCACAGAAAGCCAGTTTGTTCTCTCAGAGTGAGTTCTTTGTCATCTGTTCTGCTCTCATGTGGTTAAAAGCATGGGAACAAGAATATAATATCTCATTCAAAAAACTCACTTTTTCATTTGGAACAGAAAGCTCCTGCCCTCACTGATAAATGAGTGAGCAGGAACACAAAGCCATCAGCCCTAATGTAAAAACAGAGGGGTTATGTAGGGCCATATTGGTCCACTAAGTTGGTGAGTAGGACGGTTGATACCCTCCCATGACTTTGAAACTTTCTGTATTTTCAGTCTTGTGAAGAGATATCCATCATACAAGCCAAGTTGGAAACTACATGAGAGAAACTAGCTGAGTTGTGTTTCCTCTAGCATTCGCACTTCATCTCTCCTCCTCTCTGTCCGCTGCTGTGCCGCTTTTTGGCTTCAATGCCCCTTGTGTCCACTAATCCCCTTTTGGTTCCTCTCTCCACAGATGCCACAGCCCTCTGCGGGAATGAAACTTGGTGATCTAGTCATGAGTTTCTACTGGGCTACTACTGCAATACCTTCCTTTGCAAATGCTGCTTTCAAAGAGAAGGGAAAACGCCATCGAAATGCACGAGTGGAACTATCTTGTACTAAAATTCTGTGGTGATCGTGATAGTCTGATCCTTTAAGATGACCACAAGCCTGCAAACTGAGAACATAAGTGTTACTGATCGGAGCAAGTCAGTGACACAAGAACTACCCCAGAGTGAGCTCTGGCAACTAAAGAGTGTCAAACTTCTTCTCTGTTACTTTCCCCTCTCTGAGAAAAGAACTATTTCCCAGAGGACGTATTTGTTTCCAAAAGCACTCATTAGCACTGAAGCTGGACACCAACACTGCATGCAATTAAAATGTCAGCTGCAGCACAGTTTCATCTCCAACACACACCTGAAGGACCCATCCTCCTCATTTTTGTTCAACAGTCCTTAAATATCCCAACACTCCAATGCAGTATCTTTCAGTCAAGCCTATACAAACTGTCTCCTAATAAATACAGGCAACCAACTAACCAGCAAGCTAACACTGTATATCTAATCTCCATCTTTCTCAGTATCCCATTTTAAATTACCTTTCTTCAAATATTTTCTTCACATTCCCTCAAACTTTTTTATTGCTTCGACTCTGCATACAGCTGCTTCTTCATGAGGCAATTTTGTTGCTCAGTTAACTATCACATTAATCAGGTGAATGTGTCTCCTTAGTATATCTAATAATTGCTCATTAAATCAGTTCTCCAGTAATGTTGAAAAATAATTAAAGACCTGTTTCCAATAAACAAGCTATAAAGGCATTAAGGGCAAAACAGTGTGCAAGAAATGTATTGCAAACACAGGGACAGAAAATTCTGACCAGGCATAGGCTGTCCAGATTTAGCTGAATACCACAGTAATTGCTCATAGCGTCAGGCTAATAGTAAAAAGAAAGTTATAAATATTCACTTCAAATTAACAATAAATGTATTGTGGCTGAACACAAGCTCCTTTTATGTTTGCTTCCTACAAATAGTCATGCAAACCAAATTCAAAGCTTGTACACTCCATGATTTGCTTCCAGAATAGGAGATGTAATTGATATGGGATTTACACAGCTTGATGAAGCAAGGGAGGCTAGGCTCCCAAAATCTTTTGGATCCAGCACACAAAGTTAATTAAGCAAATGGTAAAGGAACTGCACCAGTTCCCTGCACCTTCCTCATCTAGCACCATGCACAAGGATATCTAACTACAGTTGTCAGCAAGTGAGGTGATGAGAGAAATCTGCCATCAGGCAATTCAAATAAGTGCAAACTAGAGATAATAATACTTCCATTGAAAGAACAAGAGACTGAATTTGTTAAATGATTCCCTTTGCTTTAATTGATATACACAAAGTGAAATGACACAGTGAGATCTCAGTGACCAGACAAAATATGTCATTTTCTCCCCACCCAGTGAACCATGCAGCACTGAACAGATGAGTCACCTTCCCCCACCTGCATTAAAGGAGAACAACCAGAAAAGATTTAAAATTCAGTTTGCAAACTGAGCAATTTTAAATCATCTCCAAGTCAATCACCCCATCTCCAAGTCAGTCACTGATGGCAGTAGCAACTTAGCAATAAAGAGCATTTATATTTTGCAATTCTTATATATGTGTTTAGTTAGGATTGTGGTGGTTAATCTACTGTTCCACTTAATTAAATACTGTTAAAATTGTACTTTAAACTTCATCTCATATCTTGCTAGCACAATTACAATCTGTAAGGCTCCATTTTATATCAATCACTAATTTGCTCTCTGGCAGTGCAATTTCTTTTTATGAAGCATTCATCTCTAACAAGTTGAGGTGCGCTGAGTGCTTCTAACACTACAGCAGCCACTTGCTGTGGTGAAACCATGGCTCCTGAACAAAGAATCAGTAGTTGCCTTCCTCCTGAAAGCCAAACTGTTGGACCCCAGAAGGAATCCCACGGCGTGTGACAGAAGTCATATAAATATATTATATAAATATAGTTTTGGAAGAATACTCCTAAACCATGAGTGTGAGAAAGAGACGTGTGCTGAGGACACCCTTCCATCCTGCAATGCAGCCAGGGAACAAAGCAATGGAACCAGTTTAACTGTACAGAAAAGCAACGACCAGGCAATAGGGAGATGATTACCAAAGCCACAGAACTAGCAAATGGAAAACAGGGGAAAAAACACACTTACTATAGCTGAACTTTCCCTCTCCTCTAGAAAGAAGATAATTCTTGAAACGTAACAGAAAGAAAAGGGAATGGAGGACAGCCTGACAAGGAAGCCATAGAAAGAAGTGAGATATTTATCTTGATTTTGTATGCCAGTGCTCTTCACACACTACTGCAAGATTTAGCTCTGTGTTATGAGCTTACTCGACACTTACTCAACAGTAATTTCCCAGCCTCACTGCGTGTTAAATTAGATGGTGTTTTCCTAGGTATTGTTTTATGTCTGCACTTCACACGTAAAGATTCTCTCTGCTGACTTTTGGATAATCCTAGCCCCTGCAGAAGGCATACAAACATATATAAGCATTACTTAAACACACTCATAGCATGCTTATATGTAAGCAAAAGCATGCAACAGTGCATCTCTTCTGAAGTTTGCTGTTCATTAATATGAGGGGGAAAAGCCTTTCAAAGGGGATCTAAATACACCGCTTTTGAAAATCAGTTACGCCCTAATGAATAAGTGCCAATCATCATTGGCCCTTACCTGCAATATCTTGCAAATGTTGTAATTCTGAGCAATAGTTACTTAGGGATTAAAACACATAAATACTTAGGGTATTAGACACTTCTAAATAAAATAATTAATTTTGCCTATTTTTGCTCAACAAGTAGTTGGAGGAAAAACTATTGAAAATGAAATACGATTTAATGCAGACCTTGAACGAGAATAACCTGTCTGTAAAAAAGTCAATGTTTTTGTCATGAAAAGGCTTCAGAAAGGTTTCATGGAAGAAGACAAATTGTTTGAGTCTCTCCAAAATTACAATCTTGGCTGCTTTCAGTTAAACTATACAACACGTTTTATGAAACCAAAGCTTCATTCCTCAAAAGCTTTATTCAGTAGCCAAGAAAGCCAATGTTCAGAAAGTAAGAGTGAAACTTAACTGAGCTAGTCACAATTATTTCATTGTCTTTTATAAACTTACAATGATATCTGTATATGGTACTGATAAACAGCCCTTGCTGTCCAAGTAATTAAGACTGATGAAATCCATTTAGCCTTTGTACATGTTTCCTTGAAGAAACATCAGTTTTCACAGCATTTTTTTCCTTCTCCCCAAGAAGGCAGAACTCTGTTAGACCTGTCCCAAATGAAAAGGAAATAAAGAATCACTACTTAAAAACCCAGATGTTTCAACAATAACCATAAGATGATGTGGTAGGCAGAAAATAACCCACATACAGTGTTTGTCTTAAACTATTCTGGTTCAGTGCTAGTTTCTACTCTGTTTTTTAGAGAAGGGCAGAAACATTTATTCAGATGACACTAGCTTCAGAAAAAAAATGTTGACTTCCTTTGCAGTTTAAAGTTTTTGACACGCATTCAGTTCCCAGGTTGTTCTATATCTAAAACATGTTTGTCCTATTTCCAGGCTTTTATTATAAAACACATGTACTGACGTCCATTAAGATGATTTTAGCTGGGATAGAGTTAATTTTCTTCCAAGTAGCTGGTATGAGCCTATGTTGTGAATTTGTGCTGAGAACAGTGTTGATAACACAGAGATGTTTCGGTTACTGCTGAGCAGTGCTGACACAGAGTCAGGGCCTTTTCTGCCTCTCACCTCACCCCACGCCACCAGTGAGTGCACTGGGGGTGCACAAGGAATTGGGAGGGGACACAGCTGGGACAGCTGACCCCAACTGACCAAAGGGATATTCCATACCATATGGCATCACACTCAGCATATAAAGTGGGGGGAAGAAGGAGAAAAGGGAAGGACGCTTGGAGAGATGGCATTTGTCTTCCCAAGTCGTGATTACACGTGACAGAGCCTTGCTTTTCTGGGGATGGCTGAACTCCTGCCTATCCATGGGAATGGGTGAATGAATTCCGTGTTTTGATTTCATGTGCAGCTTTTGCTTTATCTATTAAAGTTCCTTTATACCAGCACAGCATTTTCTTTCTTCAACCCTTTGGATTCTCTCCCCCACTGGGAGAGGGAGTGAGTGACTGGAGCCATGGGACTTAGCTTCCAGAGAGAGTTAAAACACAACAGCCATATAAAACCTGGTGTTCATATTCTGTGTGTACATATTCCATATACATATTCCATCCTTTGCTGTAATACACTATAAAACATATTGTGTGTTAATCATTCTCCTATTCTATAAGAAATTCTGACACACAAAGTTTGTTTAACCACCCTAAATCAAGCCAAATTTATTGACTATAATATTAAACATTTTATTAAACTGCAAAGATTCAGTTCATAATATATTTAATGTTGATTTTTTTAAGAAGTTTAGAAATTCTCTACCAAAAGTTAAAAAAAATATTTCAAGTAGAAATTTATAACTTCTTAACTTGCAAACGCACACCTGGGATATTTCATTGGAAAACTGTTTAAAACATTGTTATATTTCCAACAGCATCAGTTTCAGTTCTCAGTTTTTGACAAGAGTTTTAAAAAGTCTTTAATAACTTGTCAAAGAAAATCTTCTGGGGAAAAATTATTGCAAAAAAACACACTGTACAAAATACATACTTTCCTAAGATGTAGACTAATACAACAAGCAAGAAGAGATGCTTATAGTTTATATGGAAAAGCAGATCTATCTGTGGCAATAATTATATTTATTAAACTTGAGCTTATTTTCAGCATGAATGCAGGCATGTTTTAATATTCCAAACAACCACAGAATACTTTTATTTGCTTTGTTCATTAAAAAGAAAAGAGAGGAAAACACTGCAAATAAATCTTATTCATGGATACAGATATCTTAGCTCATAAAAGCAGTGAGCTCCCAGCACACTTTCTACTGGGTATTATAAACTAAATGTATAAAATGCATGGTTCCATAGAAAAGTATATGACTTTGCAGTTCACTGAATCCTTTCTTTAGCAACATTTCCATTTCTCATTTGTGTAAGTAAACGAGAGCAAACCCAGTAGATTCTGAAAACAGACAGAATATTTCCCCTTTATTTAAGAGTTAGATGAAAACAGTAAACTACATGAAAAGAATAGAATTTAGAGAAACAAAGAACAACACAGGCCGGAGGGGCATCTTCAGCAGTTATTTGGTGGAATCCCTTGCTCTGTGGCCAACTCAGATCTGGTTGCGCAAGACTGTCAGGTTTGAATACCTCCAAGAACAGAAAGTTCGCAGCCTCTTTGTGCAAGCTGTTCTAATGCTTGACTACATTGCTGTGATTTTTTTTTTAATTTACTTTTCTAACATCTAGCTGGGATTTCCTATATTGCAGTTTGTGTCCATTCCCTCTCCTATCACTCTTCCCTTACAAGATGCATCTGGCTATATTTTCCTTATTTCCCCACTAGACATCTGAAGATAACATCTAGATCCTGAAGACAGCATTTAGATCTTCCCTCAAAATTCTTTTCCGCAATAATCTCCTATGGCAAAGGTATGGCAAAAGCATACTTGTGCAAAAGACATAACTCCAGTAAGATGCATAAGATAACCACTGAAGATAACAGACACAGCCAAACAGACTCAGTTGTCTCAGTTTCACCTTGTATATCATACGCTCTATCAAACACTCAAGAAATCTCTGAAGTGTTTATTACAAAGACAAAACATATAGGTGATGTCCAAACAGTAGCCAAGCCAGGTAACAGATTATAATCCATTTTGAAGGGCTTTTGGTCAGATCCTTGTTTTACATGTGCACTTGAATGGACAGGAAGAAATGCAGGAGGACAGGAAAGACTGAGTATATCACAGAGCTGTTTAGTTTAGTTATCTCTGCTTTTAGTTTAAAGATTTTTTCATAATTGGAATTTAAGGATCTCAGTCCTTATTATATCAGAGGTTATACATTGATGGCTTCAGAAATACGTATCTGAATGTCCTAGTACATAATTTGGTTTAAGATGAAATGGTACATTACATATATCTGTTCTACAGCAGGAGTGGAAATCTTTAGATTTAATTTGCTAAGTATTTTGTTCTTTCCTGGTTAGTTCACCCAGTGATCAAAGTACGGTGTGTACAAATAGCTGGTAAGTGGGGGAGAGCACATTGCCACACTGCTGGCAAAGCACTGATCATTGAATTCTTATTAAAGTTCTAATGTTTAGATATGTCTTAACTTTCAGCTTGCAGCACTGGAATTCACCTATCACTCTGTGTACTTTATTCTTTGGAAATTTCATGATTTCCCTTGAGACTATAAAGAAAAAGAAGCTGTTTATACACACATCAGATGCAGAAATTGATTCACTTTCCAAACAGAAATATGAACTAATAGGACAGTGAAATTGTGAATCACATATTCTGTGGCTTTAAGGCAAGCTGATAAAGTCATAAAATTAAGTTCCCCAGAGACAAGGAAACCCAGCAGAGCATATTAGAGCATATTTTCTGAGTAATTTGTTATTTTTTGTCCAATGCAATACATATTTTGAGTCAAACTTAGAATAATGTGATTACTTCTGTCATCATCACGTAGTGATTTGACTGAATTTTAAAAAGTTGTCTACCTAACAGAGAATTTGCAAGTTTTTTTTTAAAAACAACACAAAGTCTTCCACCACTAAGCAAACTCCATCTTTCACTGCTCCCATTCCTTTCAAGCAAGAATTGCATTCACTAGGTATTAGATATAAAATGGCTCTAAGTCATTAGTATTTCACTTTTTCAAAGATCCTATTTTTTCCCCAGTGTTTTGAGGGCAGTCATCCAGCAACATTTGCTGTGTGACAGACATGTTTTCTGCAAGAAATGCGAACACATACAAAATTCCAGCTTTCAGACAACTCAAGCTAAATTACTAACTTGAAGTTTCAATATAAGCTCGCTGCCTGTATGCAGCAAAGACACAGAACAAATAAAGGCCTAGAGATCACAGAACAAGCTACTCTTGAAAGAGGAAGTTCCCTTCTGCTGATTTCTCTGTTTCTTTTACTAATTATTTCTCGAGTATGCTGCACCTTCTGCAATAGTGTGATAGAGTGAAAATTTGATGAATAAAAGCATCTGAAGGTCTCCTGTAAAAAGGAGGAGATTCTTCTGTTCTTTTGATACACTTAGATCAATGAGGGATAAAAAATTAATTTAGTGAAAATAGAGGGTCTCACATTTGAGACAAGGAAATGACAACAGAAAACGTGCATTGTGCTTTATAATACTCTCTCGCAACTACGTGGATGAGCGGATCTCATAAATATCCAGAGGAGAAGGGAGATAAGACCTTGAAAGTAAGAACAAAAAATCTTCATGTGATTTCTCAGAAGGAGAGCTTCCAGTCAAAGAGGAAGGTCACAGAAGGCTGAGAATTGTATTGATAGTACTGGCATCTTTGGTTGGCTTGAAATGAAAGACATATTCTTAGCCCTCTTTAAAGTTCTTAAGACCTTTCTTGGTTAAGGCCCCATTAACTTAAAATTATTTTGAAACAACTGGCTTTATGGAGAAGGTGATCTGGGAACTGGCCTGTAGCAGACTCTCTGTTTTTTGTGTAGACAGAAATTCCAAGATGACACACGGAGAACACACAAGGCAAGACAGGGCAGGGAATACACTCAGAAAGTTTACTTACCAGAGACAGAATGCAAAACAGAAACATGGCACTGGATGACATAAGAAAAACCAAGCAAGAAGAAACAAATTTGAGAATTAAAACTGCGAAGATAGAGCAGATGCTCCCCAAATAATTTAGGTCACCCATGCTGGAGGTATGGAGGGAGGATCCCATGTCTTGTGGGAGTTCAGTTGAAAGATGGAATATGAGGAGGAGAAATCCCAAATGAGATGTAAGAATGATGAGAGAAGGAGGACACAACCACAACAGCAAAGGGAGGAGAAAAGGTCAATATGACTGGAGCAAAATTAAAGTGAATATTCTGAATATTCTAATAGTTATTATATAAATTACATACCTTACCCACCACTTAGAGAGCTGTTTAAAGAAGAATTGCTTTATTGAAATCAATTTAAATCTCTCAAGATGTTCTCCTCAAACACAAGCTTGGGTAATGTACCTGCCCTACAACATTTACAATCATTCTGAGCTTAGTAAATCTCATCCATTCAGCCATAAATAACTGCCCAAACCTCTGCCAGATAGGCACTATTTCCAAATTTCAGCTATATTTGCACACCCACAGTTAGCAGCTGACAAGTCATATATGAGGGAAATTGCCTCCCTGTAAAAAAGAGCTGCTGTCAGAGCTGCTTTGTTCCACATGGAAATAATTCAAAGGAGTTGTCATGAAAGAGCAGCTATATCCAGAATAGTTACCACAACAGACATTTTTACTCAACACCTATTGCAGTATTTTTGCACTACTTTTGTTCAATTGTTCAATACTGAGTTAAGTACCAAAGAAAAGATTGTGTTTTTTACTTTTTTAAACTCATAACTTCATGAAACTAGCAGAAAAGAAAAAAAAAAAAAAGCAAAAAAGAATCAAAAGAACCAAAATAGAGTCAATGGGTCTACTGTAAACCAAATTCTTTCCTGAGATCCAGGCATTGTTTTTAAGGTAAAACTTCAGACACAAGCAGGTAGGCATTGCCTAGAGATGGTCTCTGTCTCCCCTATTCCTGATAAGCACTATCAGTGACTGAAAAGATGGGGATGAAATAAGCAGTCTCACCCTCCACCTTGGTGCTGCAAAGCTGGTGCAGAAGAACAGGCAACTCCTCACATTTCAGTACCTGCCACGTTCACACCTAATTCTGGCAATTACTGCAGTTCCTCCTCTAGAAGGGCTCTCTACATTCTAAATCTTTCTTCCTCTTCCTCCTTCAGAGTCCCAAGAAGGTAAGGAGGCATCATTGGAGATGAATGGGGAGAACAGACTGCCTTTTATGAGCTGGAGTGATAATAAGATGCTGGTGACAGGACAAGTCTGGAAGCTACAGGAGATGTGAGCTCTGAGACTGGTATCCCAAACAGAGAAGGGTGCAGAGGAAGAGGGATTTTCTAGGGAAAAAGAGAGGAAAAGCCTCAAGCACACACTTATCATAGAATCATAGAATGGTTATACCACCCAAACGGCACTTTACGTTTTCTTTTTTTTTTTTCCAGTGTAAATCCTGACTGGAAATTTTCATAGTTTTGCTTTGATGGTAATTTAAGTAACTGCTTCATTCCCTAATCTACAAAAACGGGATACCATAAAAGTCACAGTAATTTGAGTTACAAAAACATTTATAGAGATTTCAGTATCATCTACTATATGTGAGCACTATTGCCTTAAATAAGTGAATCCATAAAGAACAGGTTTTATTATAAGGTAATATTAACCTTAGTGAAATAATCACTATTTCTGAATCACTTCCAGTTTGATTAAAGGAGATACTTGTTCCAGATAAACTTCAGATAAAAAGACAATATGCAACATCGAAGACAACATATGAATTTCGGATAGTTACTGAATTTTGGATCCACTGAAAACATTACAATGAAATGAAATATAATACTTCCTTATGTGCCAAATATTCTGTCTGGTTTTGTTTGGTTCACATAACAACCCAAAACACAAGCATCAATTCTTCTCAAAGCAGCAATTCACAATTTCAGATAGCAAGTATGAACAACTGACGTTATACCTATATATATGTATATATAACAATATAGACACACCAGCTTTTGGACTATGCTGTGCCACAAGTTATCACAGCTGTAAAACAGGCTGGATAAACTTGAAAAGAAAACATGGACAGAAATCCTGCTCTGCTGAACAGCATGCCCAGTAATGATCTCAGCTCTTAACACAATTCACAGGACAAAATTCACAGGATCTGCAAAATTCCCACCCTGCTGCAACAAAGTAGATTTCTTTTTCCCTCATAATTTTTCAGACTTGGGACCATCACTCACTGGGTTTGAGGACTCCCATTTCATCTTCTTGTTTTACAGGTAGTCAGGGTGTGAGAAAAGAAGGGAAACAAACTTAGTTATTAATTTATTCTAGGCTGGCACCCCTCCTTAGGCAAAGCACCCAGTGCCTGCCTTGGCTCACTCTCACAGGTTTCCTAAGCCATGATAGAGTGATACGGACATAATCCCTGGCATTTTTTCACTGCTGTCCAAAATGTTCTCAACAGCAACAGTGAATATTGTCCAACATAATCAGACATTGAGTAATGTGAAGCTAAAATAAGACAGAGGGACAAACCAATAATAGCCAAGGCTTCCCTCCACAAACGGACCCAGTCCACGAACTGAACCAGATGTAGAAAATGCTCTCACAATAAGCATCATGCATTAAATCCGCATCTTCTTACCCCAGGGCTCTGGAAGGGTTTGTCTACTATGAGCTTGGCAATCTCTTCCCAAATGTTTAGCTCTCTTGTTCATTTTCTCCTTCAAATGACTGCTAATAGCATGCCCCGAGTTTGGGGACAGGAGTGGTTTTTGGCTGTCAGGAAGAAGAGCATCTCTGTTTTTTGGTGGTGGGGGGGTTTTTTTGTTGTTTTTTTTTTGTTTTGTTTTGTTTTGTTTTAAATCTATTTGGTGCTCTAAAATATGCATTTTTTTGGCTGTCTTGTTCTGACCACACTCTACTCTTGGCCAAGAAGTAAGTGAGAAACACTCTTTGCAAGCTGCAATTAAAAAACAAACCACAGAGTACTCTTAATACCTGGAAAAACAGCCATTAATTATTTAGGTGTGCATGCCAGTCCCAGTCTGTCTGATTCTGAACGGGGAGCCAGGGCACATATTCCAGGAACTGCATTAGCATTAGATGGGAAGCACTCAGTAATTTTACAGAAGGGTGATGTGTCCAAGAGTCTTAAATGTCAACACTGAAGGTCACACTAATGCCTTTGTTAAGCTTTGAACACAGATCTGTTCTATAGCAGGAAAGCTTGATCTGGGTATTTTGGAAGCTAATAGATAAACTCCAGTAGCACCATGCCCTTGCCTTTTTTTCCAAGAGCAAGTGCAGGCATGGAGCTACAGACTTAGTCCTATCAAGGTTGACCGTTCTTTACAGAGCAGCATAAAAAAGAAAGTAATACAAGAAGTCATAAAGCATCTGCTTTCGAAACCATTATAACACCTTTTAGGCCCCTGCTTCTTACTCCTCCTGACCTCACTACTTTTGTAATAGGGACTGCTGCACCTACAGAACTTGTACAGCTGCCCTACAAGTGAGCTCTGGTTTCTGTAAATCAGAAAACAGCAAGCAAACAAGCAAACAGCTGCATGTGGTTATCATTTTGTATCCATTTTTTGCCTCTATTATCTGTACAACATCTATGTTGGAACTTCTTGATAATCATTTCAAGTCTAGCAAGTATGATAAAGTAGCTGAGATAAGTTGCCTCTCTCACTTAGACATTACGTCAGCATGCACTCTCCAGAAAGGATAAAATATTTATGATGATTAATACAAAAGACGTTACAGACAGAGCATTTCAGGAACATCAGATTAAAATTTAAAACAATAACATACCTAATAGCTTTCTCTACTTTGGGATCTGAAAGGCTGTACAGAGGGTCTTTCACCACTTCAGGAATGACATTGAAAGACATGTTTATATAATTTGTATTTAGGTCTGGTGTGAAATTCAAGTCAAAAGCACCCTAAATTTAGATTATAGTCTTTTTACACTCACCACGGGCAGGGAAAGTTGATGCCATGTTTAATATCAGCAAGCTGATTACACTGCCTGTATAACCTGGAGCCTTGCTTTTATTTTTACTGATGTAACGAGAAGCAGTAATCCTTGGAGAATGATCAGCAGCCATTTCAGTCCTGCTTGATCAATATCAGCTGCATGTGGTGTAGATCAGCTGTGGTGTGGGATGGAGCAATGAGCCTCCTTGCTGAGACCCCACTCTCCCACAGCTCAGACACTGAGCCCTGTTCCTCAGTCCCTGCCTGTGCTATTTGCAGCCACGCTGTGTCTGATCCCAAGTCCTGTTGGCCCCCAGCCTTGGCTGGGAAGGACACTGCTCCTGCCCCTACCCCCGCACTGCCACTCTCCCAGCTACCCTGGCCCTTAGGAGCAGCCCTGACCCAGGGGTATTTGGAGACATCCCGTATTTCTCATGTTATCTCATATACCTGTAACTTCTGAGAAAGGCTCTCTATTCACCTCTTTTCTAATGGAATCATAGAATCATTAAGTTGGAAAAGACCTTCCAGATCACGCAGTCCAACTGTTAACCCAGCACTGCCACCTTGGTAAAAGCCAGAACTTTATCAACCCAACATTTCCTGTCAGACTAACATTTCCCATAAGACTGCTTTGTTCAGCCTACAGAAGAGGAGACTGAGGGAAGACTTTATTGCTGTCTTCAGCATTCTCACGAGAGGAAGCAGAGGGGCAAGTATCAATCTCTTCACTCTCATAACCAATGACAGAACTCAAGAAAACAGCATGAAGTTGTGTCAGGGGAGGTTTAGGTTGCATATCAGGAAAAGGTTCTTCACCTAAAGGGTGGCTGAGCCCTGGAACAGGCTCCCCGGGGAAGTGATCACAGCACCAAGCCTGACGGAGTTCAAGAAGTGTTTGGACAATGCTCTCAAGTGCATGGTGTGATTCTAAGGTGTCCTTTGCAGGGCCACGAGTTGGACTGATGGGTCCCTTGCAACCCTTCCAACTCAGTATATTCTACGATTCTATGAAAAATACCAAATCTACTGAATTAAGTGGTTTTACACCCTGACCACAATCCAGTGAAATCTTTGGTTTCCCTGGGCTGGCTGAGCAATAAAGACAGGCTGCAGCTGCGGCCCCAGGATGGAGAAGTGTTTGCTGGACAGAAACAACTGAGTCTTCCCAAAGCCCATCTGGGTACAGTGGAAGGAGGAAGACAGAGGCTGGAACGGTTTCTAAAGTAAGGCTGTGCAAGACCAGCAGGGTGATATGTGTTCCAAACCACAAATACACTGAGGAAAATGCTGACAAGGGATTCCTCAAGCATCTGTTTATATTGCGTAAGAGAGAAATCTGAGTTACCATGGAGGAATCAACAGCACACACTGGAGACTTTGTGCCGCCTTTAAAAAAAAAAAAAAAAAGTTAAAAAACTCTACATATGGATGTTTTTTGAACTCAGTAAGAACTTCATTTAGCTTGCAGGAATTTTATATTATATCTAATCTTGAATGATAATTTAAAATTTAGCACAGAACTAAAAATTAGCAGTTGCTTCTTTATGAATGATACCATTTGCTCATTATGTTTCTTATTCACAAACAGGATAACATGAAAACAAATATACCTGATGCCTTAAAAGGATTTATTTAGCAATCCTGAGAACAATTATGAGCAAATTCAGATGGGAGAAACAGTTTATTTAAGAAAAAGATGAAAGCTGGGACCTATTTAAGAACATTTTACCAGACACTAAAAAAACCACTAACAATGAGAAAAAAGGAATCCTGAATCGTCACTGGCTTACTGAAGTAAAAATAGATACAAAAAATAATCTACATCAGGGAACATAGAGAAATGGATTGCAATTAATATACATTAGGTGATTAGGGGAAAAAAATGAAAGAAAAAAAATCAATATCATGTAGACTAAAGGACAGTAACAACTTTTTAAGCATGACAAGCAGAAGAGGAATCGCAGCAATGACATTGGTCCTTTTCTGAACAGAAGTGACAGAAATGCCAATAGAGATGCATGAAAGCTAAATATGCTCAATAAATAGATTGGTTCTGCTTCTGATGCTGAGAATCTCCTCTGAAGTTCACTCTTTCACACCAAGTGTGTCTCTCCGCCAAATACAATTCTTTTTTCTAGTTCTGTGCTGGTCCATTTGGATTTTCAGGTGTTTTGATGGTCAGTGTTTTCTTTTTTATTGTCTTATAAAATGCTTCCTTAGATTGAGCTTTTCTTCTCTGTGTCACCATCTGATAAGTGAACCTGAAATAATGCTACAAAGACGTAAAGTCTGACATTCTCAGGAGATGCCTGAAATCCCTCCATCATTGTCCTCGACCCACCCCTGCCATGATACATAGCTGCAGTTTACTTAACTACTTTGATATTTTAATTCATACTCAGCTATGATAAATACTTTCTTTGCTTGGAAAGTAGCTTGGAAGAGTATTAAACAGGGGCTGTATCAGCACTTCTGTATAAAAAGTTAGCTTAGGAGATTTTGAACCACCAGCATTGATTTTCAATTAATCTAAGGCTACCAGAGAAATTGCAGGGCACTGGAAGAAAACTAAAACTATGTTAATGGTGTAAAAGGTAAATAGAATGACCAAGGTCTGCACAGACCTATAAACCCTTTATCAATCCCAAACAAAAAACCAGAGTGCTTGCTATCAGATTTCATGCCATAAAGCTATTGTTAATCTTGCCTAAACAAGCTTTGCTGATGACAGGGATTTCCTCAACAAGACCACAGAAAAACCTTAATGGACTCAGTTGAAGCAAAAAACCATCCTGGAACTTGGATCAATTTGAAAAAAAAAAGAAGAAAACAACCATCAGAAATTTTAAAACGATTAAAAACACCCCCACATAGTGTTATCCTTACTGGTTGCTTTGTGTTCCTCCTCCCCTCAATGGTAGAGTGCTCTTTTAATTTATATATAAGTAGACAAAGACAATAAAGAAATTAAACTGATTAATTACATAACAAAAAAAAATCCCAATTGATGTATAGAGTATCTCCTAGAACATTATGTTTTTATTTTTACAACATTCCTGGATCCCTTGGACACCTTTGGTTTGTCTTTTTTTTTTTTTTTTCAGATCAGCAAGTAAAATTTAAATAACACATGGAAAAAAAATGTTGGTTTTTAGTCAACCTTAATTGTTCATGAATTCCAGAGCTTTCAAGTGTAAGTGTGGAAGAGGACATTTTGGATGTTTCCTCTTGGATTGTAATTATGTGTTTGTTGCATGTAGTTCATATTCACGTAAGGAGCTAAAAAAATTTAACTGTAATGAAAGCAACAGAAATGGTAAACTTTCAAAAAGTACGTTTTGAGGGAATATTTGAGTCTATATTGTCATATTTGTTTGGTGATTTTATTTTTAGGAAAAGGTGAAAAAAATCACTGTTGCAAGAAAGAAAGCTTTCTAACAACAAATATTTGTGGGATGCTACTCATAGTTATAACAAGCTTTTGCAACATATATGTAGATTAAGATAGACCATAACACATTTAACTAAGGTATGAGTTATCTTCCTATGTTTGAGTATGCTGAACATCGTTTTCTTTCCCAGCTAAAATCACCTGGCTTCTATTAATCAGTCATTCAAAAAGGTGAGTCTCAACACTTTCAAAGGCTGTGTTTAGGAAGCATTATTTGCCCATAAGAGTCACAGCCTGCTAAGCAGATTTACAAGCCTTGTACATAAGTTATCCTTTCTAATCTTTCTTTAAGAGTAAGCTGAGTCTGATACGACAGCTAAGCAGCTTTCAGTGTGGTATTGAGTTACGCTTCGCTGCTCACAGTGTCTTTTTTTCTGCTAAATGATCAATCTCAATTTAGGTATTGGGGGGGAAAAGAAGGATGAAAGAGAATGGAGAGAAGGCAGTCCTAGTCTTCACTCAATCCTCTGTGAAGCACAACAACTTCCTGACCTACCAATGGTTTCTTGTGTTGAACTGGGCTGCAGAGAATTCCAAGAGCCTTGCATGAGAAGGGCTTGAATAGGGAGTGATTAACCATGTACATCACAGATGCTTGCAGATAATAGTGCAATACATTTATAATTCATACATTCAACGTCTCAGTCAGGAGACTGCCTCATTATTGCCAAAGTCACTAAAAATTTAATTATTTATAACAAAATTTTTACCTTTTTTAATTATTCTTCAGAACTTCTCTCTTACAGATAGGAAATATGAAGCACCAAATTCTAGTTTCCTATCCCTAATTATGTATGATTTGTAGAAAAAGGGAAAATTTTCAGCATTGATTGGTCTACAAATTGAATTACTGTGATCCCTTCTGTCAGGTGGAGAAGCTCAGTCTCCTACTCTCAGCAAGACATTAAATAAAAAGAAAAAAGCATTAGTTTACAATTTCTAAAAGAATCCTTCTCCTTATAAAAGAAAAGTAAATAAACTAAATCTCTCTACCATAGCTGCTCAGGCAAGAAGCCTTCACACCTGGAGCAAACCTGAGTGCTCTCAGGCCAGTGAAGATGCAACTCCAAAAGCAGAAAATCTTCCCCAGTAACACCACATCTCCGGACCTGAGCTGAGCAGAACTAGGTCCAGCCAGCAAGAGTGCAACTCACAGTTTTGGAGCCTGTGCTAGTACGCAGAGCCAGCTCTAAATTACATACATCATCACATTTTCAGATCTCTGTGTATCACATTCAGCCCTGGATTTCACCTGCTAGATTATACAAAGCATGGGAAGCCAATACATTACATACCCTCCACATGATACTATGTAAACATTTCACCTTGCCAGCAGTTTATAAGAATATCAATCCTATCTCTGATCCAAAAAAGAGACCCGTCTTGGCCTCCAACACTGATTAATTGGCTACTCTGAGAAAACAACAAGAGGAGAAGTCTTAGCCATGCCAGTACTACAGGACAAATCTTGAAACCACCGTATCAGAAATGCTTATAGAAATACCATTCTTTTTGTGATTACGTATCACTGGAAGCTTACTCTGCAGAGTACACCCACCATGCACTCAGGTGCATGTGTACGCATCCCAATGGTCAGCAGTGGACCTGCCCAAGTCCTGTCCCACCAGCTAGCTTTTGACATGCTGTGAAAAGAGACCTTGAAATCAGAGCTGCTGTACAACTCAACTTTCTGATAACTGATCTATATGAGACAGCATGACAAAATGTGAACAGTGATGCTTGACATCCCGCATGTTATCACATACCAAAAATGTTTGGAGGGTGGAACAGAATGACATAAAAAGAAATTATGTGGAGCATACTTTTCTTTCCGTGCTAGTCAAGTGACATTGTTTTGGCAGTTCAGTCCGACGCAGTAAGTACAGTATCCTACATATTTTCTAATTTGAAGAGATACATTAATCTGACAGAGAAAAGATCTGACTTTCTTTTATTCCAGCTGAAGTTGAATATATTTAAATGAAACGTACACATAATTTAGGTGTCTGCTTGTAAATATCCTCCTATACTAAGCCCCACACTATCACACTTGTTTCTCTAAACAAGGTAGAAAACTTCATTCTTTCCACCTAAATTTTCTTGGCAGATTTAAAATAAACAGATATTAAGGTAAGACTATGTATAATTATTTTTTTTCCACAAAAGCAACAATTGAAGAACAGAAATCAACAATTGATAGCATTTTGCAGCCTCTCAGAGAAACAAGTGGCTAAAGCACAGACATTGCAAAGTTTCATTTGCTAGTGATTGATAGCCCTGGAATACAGCTTATGCACAGAAAAAGCTTTGCTTCCCTCTGCATTAGGGGCCCATCTACTCTAAAAATTAGACCACAGAAAAGAGTGGAAGGGAAACAGGAAAGAGTCTTCCTTTTCCCTGAGTAAAAAAATGTTTCTTCTCTGCTGACACTGTCAACATATAGATGGTGTGCCATCACCAACTGAGCCATGATTATATTTATTTTGCTGCTTTTTTTTCAGCAGAAACAACAGCCACTTTTTCCCTTGCCACGCACCTGCCTTTTTCCCTATGCAATCTTACATCCAAACACCCCACTAACTACACTGCAATGGATGAGCTGTATACACACTAACTCAGGAAGTGATTTGGTAAAATTAACATTTAGAAGCAGGCACCAGTAGTTATTTCACACATTATTAACTTATATTACAATTCAAATAAGCTTACAGCTGGCAAAAAAAAGTGTCTTCTGTAAAGTGATCTCAAACATAATAGGCTTAATCAGAGATAAATTAAATTAGTCAGTCATGCATACTACAGCATATTAGCACTGAGTAGTTGTTAAATACCTTTTCTGTTATCAGTTGTGCAGGCAATATTGTAGCAAACAAAGTGCATGGAAAACCAGTAAATAAACTTTATGTTTGGGAGGCTACATGTTT
Organism: Pseudotriccus pelzelni; assembly: GCA_035584735.1. Lineage (NCBI taxonomy): Eukaryota > Metazoa > Chordata > Aves > Passeriformes > Tyrannidae > Pseudotriccus > Pseudotriccus pelzelni. The sequence goes on along the minus strand of JAWMRA010000001.1, from coordinate 55,357,082 downwards.
GACATTTTCTAGGTTTTATCAAAATGTTACACAATCTTCACTACTATAACTGCCATCAGGTTAAGTCCCCATAAATGATTCAACTTCACTCCCAGGCAATTAGCCAAAAGCAGAGCAGACAGAACTAATGAATACCTAGACAGCAGATGTTCAGCGTGGTTTTGTGTTTTGGAGGGGATTTCTTCCATGGCAGTTTTCAGAAAGAAAAAAAGCACGCATGGATGAGTCATAGCTGGTACACAATTGATAAAGAGGAGACAGGCAACATTTCTACTTGTTATAAAATTAATCTTTGTGTTTAGGGCTTTTCAAAATTTATTTTTTCCTTTGCTTACACTACTAGTTTGAAAAGGTCTTGTAATTCTGTGCAAACATTGAAAAGCATTGCTCTTGCCTTGCTGCTATCATAACTTTCGTTTGTATTGCTGTTATAGCAGGCGGCAGCATCATCTTCATCTCTAGCTACAAACTTGTGTGAAAGAGAATACAACACAAAATTACTCACACACACACTTTACATGAGGAATCACTACTTTTCCGATAGGATCCTAAAGCCATATCTTGTTCTCTCATCCATCTTTCAAAAACCCATTAGTACAGTATCTGGAGATATCATAACTGCTGAGACTGACCCAGAAGACTTGGGAGCATGTCTGACATTCTCTTACACTCTGCACATTTAAAACTCAATGTAAGGTGACAAGAACATTAAGCTGCCCACAGACCAAAATGTGAAACTAATCAGTATCTGTTCTGAGCCACAGGTACAATAACTGGAAAATTAAAGTGCCTCTGAACTGCTAGGGCTGGCTGCATCAAAAAGCAACACCTTGAAATGATTAATGAAGACAAATGTATGCCATTATTTCTATTGACAACAACATCAGACAATTGCAGACTAAAAGAATAACACCATAGTTCTCATTCATTTTCTCTAAAGTTCGCCCCTTCCAACAGCCTCCTGCTAAGGAACCTGTGAGCACTCACTGGTTAAAAAGAGTTTTAACTGGAAGCTCCTTTAACTCACATGAGGAAAACACAGGTCCTTCACTGCACCTACTGTAACCATTGTCAGTGAAACTGTAGTACAGAGGACATCAGTCACAAAGGAGGCATTCATCATCAGGTCCTTCACCTGAAAATGCTAACATGGACTGTAAAAGTAAAATGACTCAACTAATATGTGATGGCAGTGCTCAACAGACCTCTTAAGAAAATCATTCATGGCAGTATTGTTTCAAAATGCACCTTTCTTTTTTACTGCTCCCACTGCGTCCATCAGTGACATGGCCAGTCCACTCACTCAAACAGATGTCCTAATGTTCACCATCATGGACAGGGCTACTGCAGTGGCCCTAAACCACACAAAGCAGGGGCTCCATTTCTCAGGTGAGAGAGAGAATGGGACTAAATAAACTCTCTTTAAAAGTAAATGGTGTGTATATATATATATACACACACACATATACATATATATATATATGCACACACATATATGTGCATATATATATGTATATAAAAATCATTGGGATTTTTTCAGTTTTCCCTTCCCCTTTAAAGTATTGACAAAAATATTAAATAATTCCTTGAGTTCTCTGGTACACCAGAAGTGAATCCCAAGCAAGAAAGTTAAACAGTATCTATTTTTAAAGGGAACTTATCAAATCTTATTAAGAGAATCCTAACTCCAGTATTTTAACAGAATTTCTTAGTTCAAAGCACGTCACATGTTTGGAACTCACATTGGAAAGAAATTTAGCACTACAGGCAAAAGTATCAGTCAGGTTTGGAGAAGAAGAAAGGCTTCACCCCTTTGAAGGCAATCTGAAATACAAATGAGCATCCCTGTTCAGAGTATTTTATGACTATGCAATTATATATATATTCACAAGCTAGGAAATGCAACTAACTGTTATGCCTTTATCAGGCACGAACATGTATAGCTGTGCCTCCCGTGTAGCTATACCCTTTTCTACACTCTTTCCTCAAACACTTTCTCCCATCATTTCTTAGCAATATAATCTGTTTCAGACAAGTCTTCTTCAGGCCAGGCTTTTAACAAAAGCAGTTAGAATGGTTTGCAGCAGACAAGCAGAATTTCCACACGTCAGTTTATTTCTATTTCCATTAGAATAGTGTTTTGCATGAAAACACACTTGTGATGATGCAGCTGTCCAAAGGCAGGATGTTTTCCCGTGTTACATTTTCTGTCCTTTTCAGTTACTCATGATGGAAAAATACAAAGTATTATTTAAAATATATAAACATATTTAAAATATAGTTGGGGAAAAGAGACTGTGACAAAGAAAAGTCTCCGTGCAGATACAGGTCTATGTTATAATTCTAGCTGGTAAAGGCAGCAGAGACAGGAAGTTTTTTTTAACATCTAAAATATAGAAAATCTGGTTTTATTCTTTAGCTCTTGAAGAATTTATTGCACGACCTTGGACAATCTCTGAAGTAAAACAGACAAATTTCTGCGCTTTTAGATACTGCCACATATGAGGGGAAATTTGAGTCTCTGTGAGAAACTTTGCACAGGATTTCCAGGGATGCTGAGAACAGAGTTTATGAGCATGTGGTGGACTGCAAATTGGATGAATGGCTGCCTCTAGAGGGCTGTGATCAGTAGCATGAAGTCCAGCTGGAGGCTGGTTACATATGATAATACTGAGGTGAGTACTGTTCAGAATCTTCATTAATGGCTGGATGATGGGGCAGGGTACACCCTCAGCAAGTTTACAGAGGATACAAAAGTGAGAGGAGTGGCTGCTACACCAGAGGGTTGGTCTGCCATCTGTGGGGGGTTTGGACAGGGTGTAGAAATGAGCTGACAAGAACCTCATGAGGTTCAACAAAGGGAGATGTCAAGTCCTGTCCCGGAGGAGGAATAACCCCAAGTATCAGTGCATGCTAAGCCATGAATGGCTAGAAAGCAGCTTTACAGAAAAGGACCTTGGGGACCTATGGCACAGGCCCCTTGCAGCAAAACCCCACAGCATCCTGGACTGTGTTAGGCAGAGGGTAACCAGCAGGTCACAGGAGATGATTGTTTCCTTCTGTCAGCACTGGTGAGGCACATGTGAAGTGCTGGGTCTAGTGCTGGGATCTCCAGTACAAGACAGACATGGACACAGTGGAGTGAGTCCAGCAAAAGGCCATATAGATGATGAAGGGACTGGATCACCTTTGCTATGAGAAGGGTCTGAGAGAGAGGGAACTGTTCAGCCTGGAAGGCCTACGGGATCTTGCCCATATGTATAAATACCCAATGGGGTGGGAAACAAAGAAGATTGAACCAGACTATTCTCAATGGCACCCAGTGGCAGGACAAAGCAAAAAAGACAAACTGAAATACAGAAAATTCCATAGAAACATAACCACCCCTATTTTTTTACTTTTTTTTTTTTTTTACCATAAGCATGGTCAAACACTAGGACAGGCTGCCCGAAGAAGTTGTGGCATCTCCACCCTTGGATATGTTCAACATTCAACAGGACATTTTCCTCAGCAACGTGGTGTAGCTGACCCTATTCTGAGCAATGGGTTGGACTAGACAATTTCTGGAGACGTCTGCCAGCCTTACCCTTTGTGATTCTGTAAGGATCTGTAGTTTGTAGACAGTAAACATTTGGTTCAAATATGGTTCAAGTGATTCCAGGTTTAAGTATTGAAAATGGAAGTACTCTCACTCAGCAAACTTGAGTGTCATAGAATCACAGAATCGTTTAGGTTGAAAAAGACCTCTAAGATTATCGAGTCCAACTGTTAACCCAGCACTGCTAAGGCCACAACTAAACCATGTCACTGAGTACCACATCTACATGTCTTGTGAATGCCTCTAGGGTAGGTGACCTGTACCTGCTGGTTGATAGCATTCAAGATGATCTTCTCTATGACTTTTCCTGGCACTGAGGTGCTTGACAGGCCTGTAGTTCCTTGGATTCTCCTTCCAGCCCTCTGGTAGATGATTGTCACATTTGCCAGCTTCCAGTCAACTGGGACCTCTCCGATTAGCCAGGACCCTAGGTAAACGATGAAAAGTGGCTCAGTGACCACTTCTACCAGCTCCCTCAGTACCCTTGGGTGGATCACATCTGGCCCAATAGGTTTGTGCGTGCCTATGTGGTGTAGCAGGTCAATGACCATAATCCCTTGGATTATGGGCGCTTCATTCTGCTCCCTGTCCTTGTCTTCCAGCTCAGGGGGCTGGGTGCGTGAAGGACAACTGGTCTTACAATTTAAGCCTGAGGCAAAGAAGGCACTGAGTACCTCAGCCTTTTCTTCATCCTTTGCCATTATTTCCCCTTGAATCTAATAAAGGATGGAGATTCTCCTAAGCCTTCCTCTTGTTGCTGATTTATTTATTAATAGAAACATCACCAACAGGCTACAAGAGATGAGCGCTTAGGTACATACTCTCCTCACCGTTGGTTGCTGTCTTTACCTTGGCTTACACCATTTCTTTTCAGAATACTAAAAATTGCAGAGTCCCATCTTTTGGGACATACTGGTCCTCTAGTCCAGAATGGGTGTGAAAGATGCCCTCGTTTCCTCTGCAGTCTTGGGGTATTTGAAGAGGGACCATTGCACTTCTTCTACTTTACATGACAGTAAAAAAGTCTAGCTTATTCCTTTGTCATTGTGGCATGGGTGTAAGGAAACTTGTGGTTTTTCTTGCATAACTGCTTTATGTCTTGAATCTCTTCTCACTGAGAATATGAAAGAGAAGCCACAAGGCTTCTTTGCCCAGTACAGAAAGTAAAAGTAGTAATCAGGGAACACTTTGTGCAGACATTTACACAGCATAACACACACACACACACATATATATATGCAGACATATATATGCTTCATATACATATGAAAACAAACAAAAAACATTGAGTCAGAGAAAGAAGGAGAAAACTATGTGACAGAAGAAGGGTAAAAAACAAAAATAAGGATGTAGTGAAGGTGCATGTGGAGGGAACAATGTAAAAGAGTACATTCAACGGTAAAATATGCAACCTGACATCTCTCTCACTTGAAGAAAAACATAAAGTAAGGAAAGACTGGCCAGGTTTTATGACACTCATTTCTAGAGCATTCAAACACCAAAGAGTTAGTTATTCTGAGGTACAATTTCATAAGGTCTTTCAAATGCACCAGGTTCCCAAAATCATAATGTACAAGGTTTAAACTACAGCTTGTTCTTTTTCAAAGCTCTGTAAAAAGGGACATTTTCACAAGGATAAAGACACAACCTCCCAGCCATCACTGCCACATGATTTCCATTAAGTAACATAGGAATAAAAAATTTAACCACAGAAAAGGAAATACATTCTGAAGCTCACATCCCATCATCACTACAGCTCTAATGTCCCAATCAGAGCTGAATAACAAGTAATAGATTAAAAAGCTCTGAATAGGCACTTGATATTCTCCTCTTCCATTACACTGCTGTACTCTCTCTGCTCTTTTCCCATTCTTAGCCATAGGATAAGACTTATAGGAAAAAATTCTTCTCCCACACAGATACTGCAAATCCAATAGTCCTATTTCCATTACTCAGTTTGATTTCTGTCGCCTCTCTCAATTCATTCTCACTGAAACATAAATTTCTTAACATCCATTACACAAATGTAACTTCCTCATTATTCACAAGCATATTACTGACTTCATTTTGCACCTGTTTCTCATCTCCTAGCTAAAACCTCTTTTAAAGAATATCTTAACTTCTCACTCCTTAAATTTTTTCTTTACCCTAGAGCAGCATTTCTTGTTATTAGCTATGATATATTTTTTTCCAAATCACCTGAAATACGCCTCAAAACCTCACGTTCCACATTTCCTGTTCTATGTCTGACATGCCTCTACTCTTAGACTCAATAATTACAGAGTATCCCAGGGTTCAGACAAGAGGCATTCAGTGAAACCCTGTATGACCACTGCAGGATAAAAAAATTCACTACAGAAACAGGGCCTGGACAGTTCACCAGAAGTATAATAAACATATGTTCTCTTAGTGTAAGCAGTAAATAAACTGCCTTATGCATACAAGTTTTATTGTCTGCTTCCAATAAATTTATCTCATTTTCACTATCAATAAAAAATATGGATTTGGGGAGACATAAAATGAGTTGAAGGAAGAATTTTTAAAACTTTCATAAAATGATGGATCTACTAAGTAAATACATTGATTTTCAATGCAATGAAACAGTGAACACTCCTTGTTGCCTGTGAAGTTGTAGATAGGCAAAAGTAATGTCAGGATTTCCTCTAACAAGCCTTGTTTTTCACTGGTTTCTCATTTTGGCCTGCAAACTTTCCCTGGAGACTGCATTTGGCAAAGAACGCTTCAGTCTGGGAGTATTTTTTTGTCACAAAAAATTTTCTAAACAAATTAAATCTGGGTTATTTTCATGTAGTTAACAGTGCAAAGGACATTTTCTATGCTTGTTAGCGGTCTTCAAAAAAGGGCTTTGATTTTTAAAAATTTGAACTTGGCAAGTGATAAATCCATAGAACTGTGCAGTCAAATCACTAGGGGTATTCTGCAGACAAACTCAGTTAAAAATAAACAAAGCGTTTGACTTCTGGAAGGGCCACCTTCTAATTTTTTAACAGAATATTTACAGTTCTTTTTACATGTGAGGCTTTCCAAAGTTATCCCTGTTCTCTGAAAGAGATTTAAAGGTTGTTTCAGCACACTCTTTAGCATACAGTCCTTTAGCAATGCAGAGGTTGTAAAGGTGTATTGGAGAGATGACATCAGAGAAAAATAGCCCTCATCATCTCAGCCTATTGCTTTGCTAATCTGCAATGACGACTCAGTTTCCACATTTTTAATACTAAGAAAAGGACACTTTAATGTCTATGTTTAAGCTCACCCCTGCTGTCCACCAGTGGTTTCACATGAATTGCCTCGTGTTAAATGCAGAAAAAATGGTGAGAGAATTAATTCCCAGCTCTGACTAACCAGACTGGAATCTGAAAACAACTTGGACATTCCTCTACCTGCATCTTTACTAGTATCAAAGAACTGGCAAACAATATCAGGCTACTGTTTATAATTTTTCCTGCCCTGCTTATTTCAAAACCTGCAGTCTCTTCAACAGCTGTGCAGACTTTGTCTTCAGCACATTTGCATAGGTGGCAGAGACTTACATGTAATTAGAGACTTTGCTGCTATTGCAGTAAAGAGAATCCAGTTTCCTCACCTGTTGTTGCACTCTCCTACACACCCAGTAAGAACAAAAAGCCTAAATTTACTGTAGACACTGAAGTGGAGTGGATGTGACAGAAACAGGGAAAGAATTCCTGAAAGATACGCCATTTTACTGTTTGGCGTATAAAACACAAATAGATATCCATACCTCCAGCTCTTGCATACAAAAGCTAGGTCAATTCCATAATTACTGCTGTGAACTTTCTCTTTTCCCTCCCTGGCCCTGTGGCAGAGGTAACTGAAGGGGACATACGTTATATTCTGTTTACTCAATAACCATCCTACCCATAATATCACATAACCACCTCCTCTGTTGGTTCAAGCCAAGACGCCAACCTCTGTGTTGGGGCTTATCAGGTATAAGCAGATGATTCCTTTTCTGCTACTCTTCACTTCTCAGGCAAGGACCTCAGAAAATTATCACTGAATTAGTAAGCAAAAATGCAATATTTCTGCAAATTAGACCCACTGGAGCCTGTTTGCAAGGCCTGAACTCTGGACCCTTTCGTAAGGTTGACTTTTAAGAAAGTCTGCTGTGACAGAGAGAACCTGCAGCTGCAGAAAGAGTATCCAGGTACACCTGCGTTTGCATTTAAGTAGATGGATGGGCATGTACAAAACTGGTCATCATCAAGGGAAAAATGTGATATCAGAGCAGCCTGGAGAACCCATAACCACCACCAGACACCTGCAGTCTTTAAGATCACTCTATCTGTTTGACTCTACAGTGCAGGTGTTGGAAAGGTGGATGGATGGATGGATGGATGGATGGATGGATGGATGGATGGATGGATGGATGGATGGAGAGTTTTGTTAGTTTCTAGAACAGCTCTTGGATTCTGGGACAGCTTTGATGGCTAGAACGATAGATGCACATGGTTAAAGGTAAAACACCTTGCACAAAAGGTGTCTGCATGTTCAAGTGGATTGTCTGGTGGCTGGTAGTGGACCTAGCTGATGCCTTTAAGAGTGAGAACTGTCTCTCAGTAGAGAAATTGGATGCCTGAGGAGTATTTTGGAAGAGCTGGTGTTCACGTGCTTTGAAAAAATCAAGCTTCTAAAAGGATGTCTGTGGCTGACTGCTTTTCAGTGTCACATGAAGGATTATCCTCTCTGGAGAGGTTGGACTGGATTAGGTGGTTTGTTCAGGTTGGCAATCGTGTTTTTGCAACCAATGCCAAGGCTGGAATAAACTGGAGCACAGCTATACTGTAATGAATTAAAATACCCAGATACCCAAGAGCTCCAATGGCATTCTGAGGCCGGTGGTATCACAAATATTACACCAGTAACAATTTTTCCCAGCCTTAGGAGAAACACTTTTAAGAACAGATCTTTCTTGATGTATGTAAAATAACATAAATGCAATAACATTAACATATGTAACAGTAACATAAATGTTACACTTTATGTCTAGGCTGTATCAAGCTTTATTTAATACTTGTAACAGAAAGGGTTCATTTGGCAATATGTTCTTTTGTTATAAGTGGTACAAACATATGAGCAATCGCATGGAATTACAGAGGTCTACACCTCAACAGTCATACAAGGACTTTACAGCCTTCTGAGACTACAATTATTTTTATAGCTGCTCTGGTTTTTTTTCTAAAAAAAGAATTCATACTAAAATAATACTTCTATCATTAACATGTGATTTGGTGCAGGATATTCACAGATGCATTAATTAGTGGGAATAATTGATCTAAATTTGTAGGATAGTAAGTTAGTAGCGCTAAGTTCAAAGGGGTGCTCATTACTTGCAAATCTCATAAACTTCGTTGTTGAGATGTGGAAGTTAAACACCTGAAGAAGAGAGCAAATAGTGCTTTGGGCAGATAATTTTGGTGTTCATATATTCATATGAACTGCAAAATGAGAACAGACAACTGAAAATATCTTAATAAGATACAGTGCCAAAAACAATGAGATGGAAACATTTTTCTGGTGAGATTACTTTAGAGTAATTTAAAAGGAATAGTTTAAAAAGTAGAAAGAAGTTAATGATTGCAGGCAAGTTACATTGCAAATGTGCTTTTCCTGAGCAAGCTGTCGCTGTGTACAGAGGTGAAATATATACCTGCAAGTAAAGAAAACACATGCTTATATTTTAAAATATTATGATTATATTTTATTATGTCCTATTTTTCAAATGCTGTTAAAATTATCTAGCATAAAACCAATATTTATTCCTCTATTATGAGCACCAAGCTACACTGCAAACCCAGGACTTACAGCTATACAAACACATCTTATTTATGTACACAAGGAAAAATAGGTCTTGTTGGGAATTCAGTCCAAGTGTGTGGTCATCAAGCTTTAAATCAGAGACTAACATGAAGATGTATGTAAAACATTTAATGTTGTATTACTATGATTATTATTTCTTAAAATATTTTAAGTAGCACTTTTTTTTCACTTCTGATATTCTGCCACTTGTAGACATGCACTGCTTTGTGCTCAGCTATTTTTAAAAGTAAATAAATAAGTAAATAAATAAAAAAACCCTCACCTTAGGAGTGGTTATCTGTTAGGGAGAGACAGAATACACCCAAGAGAACTAGACTGCAGAATATTTGCCTTCTCTGTAATGAATCTCTAGATCCTGGGCAATTGCAATTACAGTCGCTTCCACAGCAGGAACTCCTGTTGTTATTGATACCTTTTATAGTCCATGTCATGTAGAGAGACTCCCAGAAGGTTTGATATTGTAAGAGCAAAGCTGGCTGCATTGAAAATGTAAGCAGGCTGAAAAGCCTGACATTTCTGCTTGCCTCCCCTTAGAAGCAACTTCCAGTACATCAAATGAAGGACACGGGAAAAGTAAGTTATGACACTGGCCTGGATTAAACTGATAGAAACAATCCCAATTGAAAATATGGACTGTATTCTTGCACCTTGAACTGCAATGAAAGAAAGCTATACATTAAATATTTTACTTAAACCACTCCAGCAACATGTATATTTAAGACTGAATAATGCCGTAGATCTGTACTTGTAGTCTAGAGCCTCACCATCCATGAAAGTTGAAGTTTTCCATGTGACATCTCTGCATCACGCTCTTCTCCCTCTCCTATAATCTCCTGTCATTTGACTCCCAGCAGATCAAAAATCAAATCAACTTGTGCTGTTTCATCTAAACAATTGGGTTATTTCTGAGAAAATGGATGACAGAGATATTTTTTTCTGTATTTTTTTTAACGTATATTTAACTTTTTTAACTGTTCCTCTATCTCCAGAAAAAAACCACATATACTGAGCAGGGTCAAGCAAGGGTGCACTTGCCATGTTTGTGAAAGCCTATTCAAATTTGTCTGCCTAGAGCTGTGGTCTGAGAAATGGTTTTTGCCTGTCCTCAGCAGAGAACTGTACATCCTCATACTTTTGGTAGCATCACATTCTAGCCCATGAACCTCCAGTCCTCCAAGTGTACCTTTAAATACTAAATCAACCTTATTCCAGGACCACTCCTGTTGACTCCTGGGCACTACCTCTAAGATTAGAAAGAATCTTTGTCTTTGTGCTCACTCTTCTCCCTGAACTAATGCCCTGTTGCCATAGGAGAAAAGGAAGCTCTAGATAGGATTCATGTGCCCTAGCTTTTGCGTCCTAAAAAAGAAGGAAACGTTAGGATCTGGAATAGATTTTTTACAGTCAGTGGAAAAAATGTTTTGCTTGAGTGCTAATCTTAGACACTATATTTTAGCTGTGTCTGATCTTACCTGTGTATTTGATGATGGTATGAGCTGTCCCTGAAAAGGTTTATTTCTTTGCAGAGAATACAGGGAGACTGAGGAGCTAGTTCAAATGGAAATGTTTATGTCTCAGATGACTCTAAAAGGACAGACTAAACTTACTCATCCTGATTTCATTCAGTGAAGCAGAAGAGATACCAAGGTACATATAAGCTGTAGGAAGAGGTCAGGTGCAGAAAGAACAAAAAAAAAAGAAAAAAAGGGATAGTGTGTGGGGAGGAAACATTTGAGTGGCAGAATAACCATCAGCTTGGAAGGTGTAAAAGTCAAACTAGTCCGTAAGTAATGGTTACATGTGTCTCTCTTCAGACCGCGTAATTGATCCTAGAGAGCTTGAGTTCTTACATTCCCCTGTTTTAACAAAATGCCTCTGAAACTCGCACGGAAAATTACTGTCTTAGTCCTCCTTTAATTTCTGGTGTCCACCAAGGGCAGGCAGCTTATTATTACCATCAATTGCTCCACTAACTCAAATGGGAGAGGTATGAACTGTGAATCCAGACATTTCAACCTATGGTTAGCCTGTGAGTGGTAGCATGTAAAATACCTTTTCTTAGTTTGCATTTTAAAAGAAGAGAAAGTACAGAAGTCTGAAGTCAAACTCTCAGGAGGTGAGCAATATCCCAGTGTAGGCATTTTTTATTATATCCCCTATAATTAGGATACAAATTAGGCATGGGACTACATGTTAATGTTTGCTGCCTCCAGCAGTTCAGTATTGATTATTTTTCTTGACTAGGTTTAGGCTGAAGAGTAAAGAAGACACTACTTCCTTACAAGACCCACAGCTATTTAGTTGCAGAAGACTGAAAGTATTCTGGGAACAGAAGGTGGAACTACAATAAAAAGGCTGTATGTAAGTGCAGTAGGATTTCAGTGGGGAGAGTCAGTTTCTTCATTTGGAGATATAAATTATCTCTGGCGTGTTATATGAACTATGCAAATCAGACAACTTCATTTTGGGTTGGAGGTGACATGGCAGGAGCACAGCTGTGGATTGAAATCATCATCCATTGTGACGAACGTATAAAATGCTATGAAATACCCTGAAAAATCAATATCCCAGCCTGGACATCAAAAAATAGGTCAGTGTATTTGATAAAGCTCAACTGGGACAGATATCTCCTAGGAAATTCATCCCTCCCGTTAACCTCAGGGATGGTTTATTTCCAGATGATTTAAACTGGTTTAACCTGTTAACCATGCCCCTATTCCCCATCTGCAAAACACAGATAAAATCTTGCCTTTGTTCTGTTCTTTTTCTTCTCTGTCTGATATGACAATGATTTTTTTTTTAAAGAAGGACCTTGATACATGAACAGCACTTAATACCTCTCCTATTGCTTGATATATTTGGCTAATCAATACCTTTGAGACAGTGTGAATGTGGTTCATCTTGCTGAACACTGGACATTTGCAAAGCAGATATTTAACATTTAAGGCTCTTTTTACAGGCTCAAGAGAGAAATGGGTGAGTTTTGGCAGCCAGTTCATCTGACCTATTTTAGACATGCCTACTTCTCTTCTCTAGCTATGACAAGACCTTCAGGCAAGTACCACCATTGTAGACATCTGCATTGAAGAGGTTCAAATGTGGGCAAAACAAAATCCACCTGTCATTTACCCTTTCAAACAGAGAGGCCAAAATGACTAAAATTAAATGGGTTTATAAATGGGAAGTAAATTTCCTTCAGGATTTTTAACATCTTCATACACATTACAATTTCCTAGTCCTTTTTCCTTGTTGTCCTTATCTTGGACAGATTTAGGATATTGAACATGCACAGATAAGCCTCCATGACTACCTACTTTGACAGATACACAGATAAGAACGTACTGTTAAAGTGATTTAGCATGGTTGAGGTATTAAGGAACAGCTTTAAAAGTGCTTCAAAAGTGGTTTAGTACCACAAAGGAATCATTAAAGCATTTATAGTTTTTTCTGCTTCTTAAGGGGGCTTGGGGTGGAAAAAAAAAGAAAGGAAGCAAGGAAGAAAGAAAGGTGATATAAGTATAAAACCTCAGCATTAACTAAACACCAAAACCAAGAAAAGAAGCAGAGGAGTATGCCCAAGATGCTGTTTTGATTTGGCAGTATCTCGATTTTATTAAACTTATAAGGACACAAAACCCCTGAATATTCTCAATATTTCACTTTACCCTCTGAATGAAGAAGGTGCCTTGCTTCTTTTTTCAGTCATTGTTAACTGCCGAGAGAGCCTACAGGTCAGAGAATTAAGGACAGACTTAGGAAGCAGCTTTTCATCCGCTATTTACTTTTGCCTTGTACTTTTTACTGAGACGTAGCATTTCAAACAGAGAACTCTGTACAATGCAAAACTGAAGAGAGACATTGTTCAGTTTCTGCTGAATGGCACCCTTGTGGCTTCTCCTGCTGCATGACCTCTGCAAAGAGCTGCCAAAAAGGATAGCCTGAACACTGTTTTGGTTTACCCACAATAGAGGATGCTGGTTTAACTGATGGAAATTTTATTTCATATATTTATCATACATTTTTAAGCTCTATGGCAGGAGTCTTTGATCAGTCAGGAAGCAAAAGAAGTCTTGCAAACTGGAGATAATTTAAATTTTCTGATATTATATCTTTAATTGTAGTTCACAGCAAACCTGCTGCTCATCTGGAGAAGATGAATCAGGTGCTAAACACAACTACTACACAGCAACTGGTTGTGAACACTGTGGTCTTTATTTTTTAAAGATACCTCCATCTGATTGTAGAAAATAGCTTTTTCCAATTTGATATTGTTTTTTAGTTCTGATAGAAGTATACAACTTATATTCACTTAGAAACTGCTTTTACTTCCATGTAAGACAATTGATGCACTAACTTCAAGTAACTGATATTCTGTTACATACATATAAACTATTACAAATTCAAAGAAGACAAATTTCTAGTCTAATCACTGTCAGTATCTTAACTACAAAAGACTCGCTGAGGTTGCGAAAAATCTTTTGGAATAAAAGCTGAAATCCATTCAAAACTCTAAAAAGTTAGTCCCTGGCATGAAAAATAAATTTGACTACCATAAGGCTTCATTTAGGGTTATGCAAACATGATGTACCTACATAAAAGATGATCATAGGAAAAAAGGATCTTCTGTATCACAGAATATGTGTGACCACAGTCACTACATGTATGATGTACGGTCAAGATTTTCTTATCTGAGACTAGTCTAACTAATCACAGGTGATACAAGAGTCAACATTTATTTTTACAGGCTACCGGGAGTCATATAGTGATGCATATATAGGGAACGTAAGAGATACACTTAGAATTTATTTCTTTCACCATGAAAGTAGGGCAAAATTCTATTTTTTTATTTGACGTTGGGAGTTATTAATTCTTTTCTATAACATTGCAGAAAAAAAGGTACAGATATAGTCCATAAAAGTTTTATGAATACTCTTATTTACACTATGCTTAAAAAGAAACAACATCTGTGACTGCTTTATAGTTTCTTTGTTTGCAGACTAAATTTATCTGGTTTACAGGTTCCTTCTGAAAAGCCACTGAAACATAAAATTCATCACAGCACTGCCTTCTGTATTCTCCCTTTTGCTAATACACATCTTGTCAGGCTACAGCCATTGAAGAGGATCACAGTTCTTCAAAACAGTAAAAGAAAAGCATAGAGGCAAGATTTAAAATGTAGGAAAACTGATTTTCTTAACACAGCTGCTAGTAAGATAGTTACTTACTCGTGCAGTGGCTGCAGTTCCTAAAGAAATGCCGTGTGACTAACTCCTCAGTTGCTGTGCTGGAGTTCAGTACAAAGCCCAGGATGAGTGCAGCCCGCTGCAGTGGTGCCCTTTGTGTTTCTAAACTGGTGGTGCACAAAGCTGGATTAACCACTCCATCCACACGAAACCCTAATGTCATCCAGCTCCAGCTCAGTGCAGAACTGAACCAGCAGCCCACAGAAGATGCCTATGTCCAGCATGGGTAAAAAAGAACTACACCTGCTCTGCAAACAAGAGGGTTGTCTGTGTGTCTGTGCAGGTATACCTATGCACTTAAACATATACGCAGTACAACCTGTAGCTTCCCAGCAGTAAATCCTTGCTAGAAATGCTACTTAAATGGTGTTGGCACTGCAGTTGGGCTTCACTTCTCTCTTTGAAGCAGTAACATATTTATAGGTAAATGGAACAACCCTGGTGCTTCAATAATTTTTTTACCAAGAGGCACGTTTCTGGGAGAAACTACTTAAGCAGCCTTAAACCTTACCAAACTTTCTCCTTGATTCTGGAGTCTTGCCAGCCAGCTCACGGCATACTTTGAATCATGAAGAAAGCCACTTTCTGTTATGTTCTTCTTCAATCTTTACCCATGTGCTATGAAAGGTTTGCGACACGTTGCAAAACTTCAAGGTGCAGGAAAGCCTACAAAGAAGAAGCACCACAGGATGCCAGATGTATTTTCAAGACCTGACATTTAGAGTAAAAGGGCAACACAGGTTGGGAAAGAGATAAATACAAAATGGCAGAGCTCATATTTGTATTTAGATGAGCATTCAAATCTGATGCTTTGAAGCCATAGAGGATAGATGACATTAGGTCTGCTACCCAGTAAAAATGATAATAAGATTTTAGTTATGATGTTTATTGTTGCTGCAAAAAAGCAGGTATATATACATTCCCAAAAACATGAAGGCTGCACTGAGATGAGTGAGAAATGTTCCAGTCACTCACTTGCATATCACTGAACAATCTGGAAGGCCAAAAACTGACAGTTGTGCAATTCTTCAGAGGTTTCAGAGGACTAAAGCTGAGATGATCTGTGCATTGCAATGAATATTGCTCAAGCCTGGGGCTGTACTGCTGTGTTCCAGGATGCCCAACAGGGATGTTCCAGCTACAAAGTGACCTTAGCAACAAGAGACACGAACTTTTCTCCCAGTACTCCAGCAGCTTTTCAATGGATTTTGACAGGGAGTCCCAATTAATAAAATCATATTTCACCATTAAGGGTAGTTCAATATCTTTATTTAAAGAGTCCAGTGCGATTGTTTTTTACCTGCCAACTGGCTTCAGTTCAGAAATCTCTTTACTTTTTCTATTGATCTTTCATCCTCTTAATGAA
Source organism: Pseudotriccus pelzelni (assembly GCA_035584735.1). Classification (NCBI taxonomy): domain Eukaryota; kingdom Metazoa; phylum Chordata; class Aves; order Passeriformes; family Tyrannidae; genus Pseudotriccus; species Pseudotriccus pelzelni. Next base: position 55,341,016 of record JAWMRA010000001.1, on the reverse strand, counting down.
TGCCTGTACTGGCTCCCAGTAATGCAGTCTGGGTTAAAAACTTTTCATGTTTCTGGTATTAATGGTATCATGTACCATGTTTTCATTAGAACAACATCCCAGGATAATTCAGAAATTTGTGTAGCTGCATCTTGAAAATGGAGTCCTCTTTCTTTGCCTGCCCCTACAAATCTTCAGTTGCCTGGGATGTACGTGATTGAGCCTAGCCTTATTGGGAGATCTTTGGAACAACGTGGGTTCTGCTTGGCCTTCATGTCTCTGCAATGGAGTCAGAAATCATGACACATTTCTCTGCTCCTTGATTCTGCACATCTCATCCTGGAAATGTGGAAATCTTGCTGCAGATTATGGCACTATAGCCCCAAATCCTGACAGAACAAATGTTCTCAAGTCAGACTGAGGAGCACTGCTCCTAATAATTATCAAACCCCATGTGTTCTAGGTGAAATATTTCCATATCATCCAACCGGCATTTTCTAAAGTCGTTGAAAAAAGTTCCGGTGGTTCTGATAGTAAACAGCAACTTGTGGGTCCATTCTGGCTGCTCATGTCCTTTCCAGCCTCATCCTTTGCTCTGCCTTGGTTGTGCAATGGCCACTGTATTGGCACACAACAAAGGGCGTGATTTTGGCTTTGTAAACAGAACATTCAGAACCACTTTATTGACAGGTTAAAAGTAATAGAGAGCTCATATTTAGCAATGTTGACTCTGCTGTGCTAACAGAAATGAAACAGAAGGGGGGAAAAACTTTATTTTTATTGTTAGCATTTGAAGATAGCATACTGAATACACTCTAAGATTAGATCTCCTGAGTTAAATAGCACTGTATTTACCAACACTTTTTGTAGAAGAATGGCCTTTTAAGTGATGCTTAGCAACAGCATCCTCCATTCTATTCTGTCTGCTAGTTTTAACACTTTCATATTAATTTTTCATTTCAAGTGAAAAATACGCATGGGAAGGATTTCATTCATACTCTGAATGCCAGCACGTTCATATGTATGACTGGCATGAGGCATAGGAAGCCCTTCTGCAACTCTGACATTGCATTCAAAGTCTGTTTGGACCAAAACTCAAACCCTCCAAACCTCACAATTGATGTCAGTCACTTTTATATGGATGCGCTTTTCAGTGCTCACAGTTAGCTTACACTTTGTCCAGAAACAGATGAGCTGCCACACTGAAGGATGAACAGTCAAATTCCAAACACTAGGATAAACCACAGCCTATGAGAAGTCATGCATCCACGGAAGCAGACAGAGCTATGCTGATCAAAGTCTCTTAGGAATGAATATGTACACACCGGACTTCAGAAACACAACAAGGAATGAGGATTAATACTGCAGAAAAATATTAATATTCAGCTAATTTGCCTGTACCTAGAAATTGGAAGGAGCTCTGAACTTCAAACAGTAGGCTTAGAGTCAAACAGAGTGGGGCCATTTGTAAGCAATATAGCAAACAGGGAGGCATTGCTTCTCATTCTGGAACTCTCCTATGAAACAAGACCAGTCAAAATTTTCATCTCACCCTATTCTGGCCTTCAACTATTCTCATTTAAATGTAGGTACTTAATATTTATGCTTGTACGAGATACTAAACATAGAATGGAAAGGAATCAGAGAAGAAAACAAAGCCTTTGCCTGGGTTCAGAGGCTGGTCTTCACACAGTGACAGAGACCACCATGGATCTGAACAGCAAAACCAAAATTCTTCCTCCATAGCAGTTTCAAGTACTTTCATTTATATTTCTTACTATATAACTGGACATGTGTTACTATATACCACGTTTATTAGGACTGTCATGTGAGTCTGCTGTGCCTTCTAACACAATTCTCTACCAGATAAACTAAAACATCAACTACTTTGATCAGGACTAAAACATGAAATCAGAGTTCACACATAATACTTAACCTAAATAAAGAATTCATGGGAAACAGAATCTTGCTATCATAATATTTATTGGAAAGGTATACAGAAAGAAAAAATCCATACATGCTTCTCAGGAAAGCATAATTTCCCAATGGATATTGCTCTATTCGACTTGAATCTAAACTAACACTGTAGATTCTAATAGCACTTGGCAAGCTGCAGACACATCATTTTTTAACTTAGGCTTCTGTTTGAATTACCTGAAACTCAGATTTCCAATGTGACCTTTTCAGGGCTTTGTTTAGGAACAAAAAGAGTTCTCACTGGAGAGAGAAAATACCTTTTAAAGAATAAGATGTATTGTTGATGGTAGAGGCTGAAATAGGATGGTGCTGCTGCTAGTCTAGATTTAAATAAAACAATGACTATGTATGTAAGCTTTGTTGCCTTCAGATGATAAAAGGGAATATATATTTTTTAAATTTAAACCAAAATTTCTCATCTTTTGTACTGTGCTTCCAAGTACATATTTATTCACCCTGTGTCTGAAGCTTATAAAATTCAGGAAGGTGGAGAATTTTCTGCCTACAATAATGGACACACTAAAGATGTACATGACAAACAGAATGCTTTCATTTGTCTATTCAATTCTGCAAGGAGTTCTGCACCAAAGAACATAAACAATAAAAGCCAAAGCATTTCTCACCTCTCAAAACAAATGCTGCAGTCCTTAATGACCATCTAAAATTTCAGCATATTAGGCCCTCTGCTCACTAGATTTTTATTTTTCTCTTCCCATAGATTTGCTTAGAGAAATGCAGAAAATCTGACTTGCAAAATGCAACTATCCTGTTCTGCTGTGTAACCACATTTATACTGGAGCTATAGACTGGTTTTCTTCTTCATTTCCTTTATCCTTTCGTAAGATGAACAGCCTGGCTTTTAAAATGCCTTTTCACTGCTGAGTCCAGAAACATGTAAAAGGAAATTTCAACTGCATATTTACATAGAAAAAAGTGGAAAGCATGAGAGAGTCAAACACAGCTTTGAGTCTTTTTGTGGTATGGTCAAAAGCACAAGTGGAGAAAAAAGTCAAAATAGATTTGTTATCTAATTGCTAAATATTTACTTAATGTAACCATAATTTATTGAGAAAGAAGAAGAGTTCAAATATTTATGACAGATTATAGCACTAGTTACTACAGATGGGGTTTAACTCTAATTTGTAGAAAGAAGACTCCTGTGACAGATAAAGATCAGTTTATGTTATTTGAACCGCCCTTAATTTTATGCAAAGGCACGTTTAAAATCCACCATAGAATTAAACAGCTCTTCCTCTGAGCTAGACCTTTCCTCTCAGTCCTTCTTCTGCCCTGTTTGTTTCTGGATGCAATGCCTGAGTGAGTGATCCACCATTCCACATGTGTCATTCTGACCCAAATGACAAAAGACAGGGTAATGTGTTCTTTCCTCTTCTCTATCATCAAAGGCACATTGAAAGGGCAGAAGGAATTACTATGTTCAAATTTATCCCCATGACCACCTGTAAGCCTGAGAAACACTCTGCATAGATATGGAACAAGTAGGAACCGCAGTGGGAGGAGATATCTCTCATTTCTGGGCACCTGGTGGACTCCAGTCAGAAATCCATGCAGGCAATAAAACCTCTATCCTCATAAAGAAGCTGGATGATACTTGAGGTTTTGAAATTACATTTTTCCAATCTGTGGAGGCTTAGACTGGGAAGGGAAAATTGGAGTAGGTGTGCTTGCAACACAAGGTACACAATATGGAAGGGTTTGGACAATGATGGAAAGCTACCAGCATCTGCTCAGAGTGGCTGCAGGAATTAGCAAACATGCCAATTAGTAGTGAATGCCTACAAAACATCACTTTTGTCCTGTTTAATGTACCTAATTTATATGAAGTGTATTCAAAACATCACTTAAGGTTATTACCACATCTCTGAAATAATTTAATTCAACTGACTAACTGAAACACTTTATGTACCTTTTATTAATGCATAAACATGATTAACTTGCACTTTACCCATCTGAAATATTAAAATGCTAAAAGGAACATAAACCCAGAAAATTACTGGACATTTCCTGATTGCTGCTGAATGAGACAGGCAGGTAGAATGAACCGTGACCAACCTGTGACCCTTCCCTTCAATACTAATGCCCCTAATGAAATCTGATGTCAATCAGAAACCCTCATCAAAACAGCATGATCATTTGTCATCAGTCCGTTACAACAACATAACAATCTGAAAATTGGATAGGAAAGAAGTGTTTTGTTAAAGATTGTCTCAGCAAACTGACTGCCTTTATATCCAGATTATACAGCTAATGCTGCATCTGCTTTTGGTTGACTACAGGCGGATTAAATTTAGATCTAACATGAGGTGTATACTACAGTCAACTCCAGCTGAGATTCCATACAGCGTTGTTAGAAATACATTATTTTTTTAAAAATGCAGTGTGAAAGCAATGCTTTAATGCTCTAATACAACTGAAATATCTCTTTCCCTTCCCAATAATACTTTTCAACACTGTGGTGACATGAATTACATAAAACCTCTCCAGGCCAGAAAACAGTGCTTGAAGAATAAGCAGCACAAACTCAAGAATTCTTCTTTATATCACTAAAAGAAACAAAAAGCTAGGTTTTTTTGTGAATAGCTTAACTAGGTGAAGAAAGAAAAAAGACAGAGAGGTAAAAACTTAAGGAAAAAATATTATTTCAAATAATTTAAAAAAAAAAAAGAGTCACATAAATTTTATATATTAGTATTGATGGGACCATGATATGGCTAAAAGTAGGTCTGCACTGTCCCATCCGGAAGGGCTGAGTTTACACAGTTTCCACTTCTATAGGCTTTTAACTGGCTTCCTGCTTGATTGCATGTGAATGCTCTTAGATTTACTGTTGCTGCAATTCTTACATGGTTTTCACTACATGATACACGTATAAGGAAATCATTCATCAGCAGATCACGTGGATTTGTTAGTTAGCCACGTAGGTTGTTTTTTAATAATACAATAAATATGTGTAAATTATGCATGCTGCTCTGTGACAGCAGAACTGTTGAGACAGGACACACGTCCTTTCAAATCGCTAGAAAGAGAACACCCTGCAGTGAACTGAGAGGGGAGCACAACAGACACGAAGACTCAGTTTCCCCAGTCGTACTGAGCTAGAGCTACCCCTAATACAAGCCGGGTGTAAGGAGACAAGGTCTCTCTCATCAATAGCCCTAGTGTGGTAGCCCCTTGAAGGAATCAGAGACTCAGCACAGTCTTGTCTCAGTAATATCTACAAAGAGAGCACAGAGAATAGCAGGTGCCTAACCTTGTTTGTACGTCGGGAGAGATGTGGGGGGAGTGTTTTTCCTGCCCCCTGACAGCATGGGTGTGATTCCCTTTCAGCACACATTCTCTGAATTCTGTCCAAGCATTGCAGCATTGTCTTTCCAGTACAGACTTTGCTTTAGAAGTCATCTTCTAGCACTCAATTTACAGAATAGCTCACTGTTTGGCACCCTCCACACCAGATGCTATCTTGTAAACTAAATGCACAAATGCCTATTCCATTCTTACAATAATCAGGGTTACCACTTAATTCGGTGATTCGAAGTTAATGATATTTAAGATTTATAAATATGCAACAGAAGCATGTTAATTCTGTAACTGTACTAAAAAAAGGGCATGTAGCTCGGGAATGAAGCAAAGTATTTCATAAATATGCCTAACAATAAGGATTTAATTTATCAGTGTTTTTGGCAGAACAACTGCAAAGAAGATTGCAGCTGTGAAGCACGTTTGTCATTTGACACTGGAGAGGCTAGTAACAGGAGGGGCTAAATAACAAAGGATATGATAATAACAATACTAGGTTTACTTTAAGTATTAAAAAAAATATGTGCCTGAAAAATTCTCCAGATCAGACTGTTTGCTTCTAATCTCAAGGTGGATTTCACACCAAACTTAAAAGCCTAACAGACCAGATAGCAAGGAGCACTGCATCACAGATCCTATTATATTTACGAGGACAGTTATGGTTTCACAGTAATCAGAAGTTTCATGCAAGGAGAGGGAGCTCTCATCTCCTGTTCCACTGGCAGGTGACTAGGGCACTTTCATATGCCTTTTTTTTTACCCCTCTGCTGTGACTACGTCTATCCGAAGTGTGGTAGATGGGAAAAACTAGGCATCAAAACAGCAGAAGGTTAAATTTATCATAAATAATTGCACTCGGTTAACTTATGAATTTATCCTACTACGCATATCTAAAGTTGAATGAAGTGCCTGGAGATTTTCGGTTGAGCAAACTGAAGTAATGAATACAATTTCCTACATAAAATGTAAGCATTGCCAAGAGGTTGTAAACAGAAGTCCAGCAAGATGAGTTTCCATCTCAGAAGGAGCAGAAAATTGGTTCCTTCAGATCCCCAATCAAATGAGCCAATAAGTGAAATTTTGCCTATTGAAACAGAAAGACAGAGCAATGAAAAATGTGATAATCCTGCAAGTTAAAAAGGTTTTATATCATTATTACTGCTGTCACCACAAGGTTAGTGAGACAATTTATATAAACCACAAAAAAATGTTCATCACTCCTCAACATCATATTTGTTCAAGACCATCCTGGATTTCGTTCCCATTAAATCACATGTCAAAGATGAGTTATCAATTATGACAATTTTCAAAAATCTACCAAGTCTCCAAATTCACTTATTTCCCTTTCTTTCTTTTGGCAATTTCTCTTTCATGGAAAAATACTAATAGAAAGCAGATAGTAAAATATTCATCCTGAGCATACAAATTCAGAGAACAGCTACAGGAAACAGCCAAGATTTTTTTAATTTTTTTTTAATTAGTTCTTGAGAAAAAACTCAAAGTATCAGGCACAGCAGAAGAAGAAATCTGGTAAGAAATGGTACATAAATGAAGATCTCAAAGGAAAAAGCATCCCTTCTCAGTGATATTGGTCTGATATCTCAAACCCAAACTGTAAAATTGCTATTTTTTAACACCCTGTAGATGACACTAATTTGCTCTGGAAAGTAAAGATAGGGGCAACTGATGAAGTACTGCAATAGGAGTTATGTTAAAACTAGGAAGAACTGAGGATTAACAGGAGCAGATCTGCACAGTGAAATTGTTGCTGCTGAAGACCACACACAATCCACATTTTGTGATTTTTTTTTGTGGTTTGTTTCGTTATGGTTTTTTTTTTTTTCTTTAATTCAATTTGGACTCCTTCCAGTCTACTGCCATGAGCTGAAAGCCTGAGGACAGGACACCCAAGTTGAACTTCTGGAGCTTATCTTTTGGTTTAATTATGTCTGAAAGGAGTCAAGTTCCTGGGCTCTTAAGATTATCTTCTGTGTGTACAAATGCATGGTAAGTGAAGACAATCAGGAGACTTGCTTCAAAAGCACCCTCCTGTTCCTAGACCACCAATACAAGGGCACTATATGTAGCTTAGAACCCAAGCAATGAAATAGTGGGTAATATTGAAGACACATAAATTTAGAGTGCTTTTTCCATAAATTTGGACAAAGCCAAGAATCATGACTTTGTGCACAAGGTGATGAAGTCCAGTGCAAACTCTTGTCAGGCATAAATGAGGTCTCAGAGCCACAACTGTCAGCCCTTCAAACAGCTCATCTCAGCAGTCATTACAGTAAATGTCTTGGTTTTGGCTGGGATAGAGTTAATCTTCACAGTAGCTGGTATGGGGCTGTTTTGAATTTGTGCTGGAAAGGGTGTTGATAACACTGAGGTGTTTTTGTTATTGCTGAGCAGTGCTGACATAGACTCAGGGCCTTTTCTGTCTCTTACTCCATCCCACCAGTGAATGTGCTGGGGGTACACAAGGAGTTTGGACTGGACATAGCCAGGACAACTGACCACAGTGACCAAAGTGATATTCCACACCATATAGCACCATGCTCAGCATAAAGAGCTGCTGGAAGAAGGAGAAAGGAGAAGGACATTCGGAGTTATGGTGTTTGTCTTACCAAGTCACCATTAGCCAGGATGGAGCCCTTTTTTCCTGGAGATGGTTGTAGATGACTGACCATGGGAAGTGGTGAATGAATTCCTTGTTCTGCTTTGCTTGTGTGTGTGGCTTTTGCTTTACCTGTTAAATTGTCTTTAGCTCAACCCATGCTATTTCCCACTTTACTCTTCTGATTCTCTTTCTCATTCCACCAGGGGAAAGTGAGTAAGCACCTCTGTGGTGCCTAGATGCCAGCTGGGGTTAAACCAGAACAGTAAATTAAATTACTAGCAAAGGAAGATAAAACAAACAGAAATAGTCTGTCACTGTAAAACTTTCAGTCTTTTCTCCTAGTTTCGCTACACTAAAAAGACACGGCAAAATTATATGAGCTGATAGGAGGACGGCAAGTACACTCAGTGGCATGGAACACCTTCCAGGCGAAAATAACTACACAGAGTCATTTTCAGCCTGGGAAAGCAATGACTAAGGATGGGATGTAACAGACATTCACAAAATCATCAGAGAAATGAAGAGGGTGGAAAGGAACAACTATCTTCTCAGTCTATCTGAAGACACATCTAGGTAAGCAATCAACTCACAGGTTGAGCACAGAGGGTAACAGTGAACAGGGTAACATCAGACTGGGGACCTGTAACTACTGGGGTTCTGCAGGGCTCCATCTTTGGCCCTGTGCTCTTCAACATCTTCATAAATGACTTGGACACAGGACTAGAAGGGATACTAAGCAAGTCTGCAGATAATACAAAACTGGGAGGAGCTGTTGACCCCCTCAAAGGCAGGGAGACCCTGCAGAGACACATTAACAAATTAGAGGACTGGGTAATCACCAACCATATGAAGTTCAACACGGGTAAGTGCTGGATTCTGCATCTGGAATGGGGCAATCCTGGATGTATGTACAGACTGGGGAACAAGATGCTGGAAAGCAGCACCATGGAAAGGGACCTGGAGGTCCTGGTCAAAGGCAAGTTGAATGTGAGTCAGCAGTGCCCTGGCAGCCAGGAGGGCCAACCGTGTCCTGGGGGGCATCAGGCAAAGCA